>BSBM01000049.1:4150833-4840000 GCA_027924585.1 Larix kaempferi | reverse complement strand
AGAGGAATTTGAAATCTATTAGTTGAGATGGGAGTGTTCGCATAAATCTTGAATTCAAATAAAATTAAAATTAAACCAAGAGTACCGTAATACAAAAGAAGTCTTTGGTCTATCCACCGGACCATCTAGAGAAAGAGAAAAGATTGTGGAAATATATAAAATAGATATTTACTGTAGATTACAACCTTTCACATGGTAAATATTAAGGGAATAAATAGATTATTGCATCGAGTGAAATGAGGTGCTCTATAGCCCAGTATGGGGGAGATGTTGTAATGTGATGTAACGTTTGTAACAAAATAATTTAAAAAATTCATGTCGGTTCATAAAATAAAAAATTATGGAAAGTATTTAAAATAAAATCCATGTTGGTTCATAAAATAAAATATTATGAAAAGTAATTAAAAAATAGATGTTTGTTTATAAAACAAAAACTTAAAACTTAAATCGGGATTTATCAATCAAGAGAGATCAATTTTTTTGAGTTTAAATTTAAAAAAAGAAATACACCTCAAGAAATTAGATCCCTCTCGTAAATACAGGTTTAAGATGGATCTATGCTGGTATAAATTGTCACACCATCAATGAAACCCCAAGAAAAAATGATATCCATTAATAACATAATCACCCATGAGGTCTGAGTTGTTTCTTGTGATAGTGAAAAATTTGTTCCTGCATGAGAAAACACGTTGCAATGTGAACTAGTCAAGCGATAAAACAAAAACCCTAGAATAACATGAGACACACTTAAAATATGAATCACAATGAAGGGATTGTAAGAGATATCATGCCCCAAAATAAATTAGATAGTCAAAAAGAAAGTTTAGCACATCTAAACCAACAGAACAGTTCAAGAACAGTTCAAGCTTACCTATAGATGAAGACTATATGCTCCAGCTGGCGGTGCCACGAATTCAACTGTCACAAAGATCGAGAGGATTGTCGACAATACAGGAAAACGTATGTTGAATAGGAAAAACTTCAAGAAACACAATGCTTGGTGCCAGGACAACACCGGCGGGCCAGGACAACCTTCGTAAATGAGGAGACAAACAAAACCTGCACCAAAAAACGAGACCCTTGTACAAGCGTAGAGGACGAACTTATACAGTTGTGATCAGCCGTAAATTCCACGGACGTCACCTTAGGACAAGTGTCGGATTGCACCCTCAGCCTCAATCACATCAACCCAAAAGTCTGGACCCAACTATAGTTATTCAATCTTGATTATCTTCACTTCTTGTAATTCAATCTTGCACCCAACTTCTCTCCAATATGATTGTCGTTGGTCCATATCTTGAGAACATTCACCATTGATTGCAAAGTACCATTAACTATAGTTTAGATTTGAAAATTTATTGATGGATGGGAACACAAATAGATTTGAAAATTGTGTTATGTTCGGCCCATAGTTAATCAAATATTCAAATGTTATACCAAGGGAGTTATTTTAAGATACCACATGTAATTCAATCATAGCTATAATATTTATGTCAAACTTTGTTAGAACAAAGAGGAAAAAATATCTCTATTCAACAAAGAGGAAAAATATCTCTATAGGAACAATCACTAGTTGGATTATCTATCAAAGTTGTTTTATTTTCTTAAGATGAATAAACGTTTACTTTATTGGATTTAGAACGTGTATTCTATAGAGCGGGCATGTAAAATACTTTGTAGAAACTTTCCAAGCAATCACTATAGCTCTTAGTATGATTTAGTCAATACTATATATATATATATATATATATATAAGCTTTGTTTCATGAGAACCTAAACTAAAACATTAAATTTTCGATATAAAAGCTATGATAGTTCAATCAAATTGTATATATTCCTATGATTATAACTATTTAGTAGAAGTAATATACCATCTCCAATAAGGATTTAGGGAAGAAAAAAAAGAGAGTAAAGAATTAAAAGGAGCTAGGGAAAAAAGGAATAGCGTAGGGAAAAATGACTGAGAAAAACGAGTATATAATTAAAAGGAGAAGGGAAAAAAGTGAAGAATATTGTGGAGGCACATTTTAATCTATATTTTTTTTATCATTTATATTTAATAATTCCATTGTGTTATGTGAATTTGTAAAGCAAAGAAAATGATCGTTTTATAAAACAATGAAAATAGTGATTGCCACACACATGACTAAAAACAATATTATATTATTTGTAAAATTGCTTTTTGATGAATAATTGTAAACAAAAATGTTACATTCATAATTTTTTGGTTGGAACCAAATTCTAAACATTCTAAAATGAATGGCAAGCCAACATTTCCAAATAATATAAAGCATGTGAGAAAGTCAAATAGAGATTGTGTGTGTAAGTGAGAGAGAGAGAATTTAATTATTAGAAGTTAAAGTGGAGATTCTTGAAGAGGAACATTTTTCTCACTAAGTTTTGTTTGTTGTGTTGTATACTTTCTCTATTTTAATTTCATGCCAAGTTTGAACATAATTTTTCTCTTTATTTAGACATACAATGTTTGTGAAAATTTTCTTCAAAATTATAATAATAATCTTCAAAATCATATACATTTTCAATTATTAATTTTTCAAAATTGTAACATTTATTCAAATTCCATATTAATATTTTATCTTTCATAATTATAACAATTATTCTTCATATTTTTAATAATTTTCTTTTTAAAAAATTAAAACTTTCAAAATACCATTATTATAATCTTTAGCTTGTTAACATAATATTAATTTAATTTCAAAATTATCACACTCCATCAAGATTACAATTACAATAACCACTGAAGTCTAATTAAAATATTTAAACCATTCATCCTTTGTCAAGACAATGTGTAGTTGTATACTTTGGCATTCATCCTTGGCCAAAGATACATTGTTCGATGCTACCTGCTCTTCACTTATTTCTCAATTACCATCTTTCTTGTATATTGATACTATTGTTGGACCACATGGTTTGGAACTTAGTCAAAAATGAAAAAGATACTTGAATATTTGCAAGAGACATAAGTGAGTTCTACTCCTCTATTGGTTGACAATACTTTTGCAATTAAGATGGCTAAGAATCTCATATTCCATGATCAAATGAAGTACATCAACACAAAGTACCATGTTATTTGATATCATGTAAAAGCGAATATTATTAATTTGAAACATTGTTCCACAAGTAAGCGAATTGCAGACATCTTCACCAAAGCTTTTGAAAGAAAAAAAACTTGAGAAATTCATAAAGATGCTTGGGCTCGCAAACACCGCTTCGGATTAAGCCAGGAATGCTGGATACTCATTCCTATGGGGTTATGGTAAATTTGTAAATTTTGTAAATGTTACAATAATTTGTATACCTAATAATAAAATGAAGATTCCTTCAAAAATCCAAAATACTTCTTTGAGAGATAAAAACAAAAGGTCATTTCTCCATGTATTTGTATGACATTCACATCATACAAATGCATCCAAGCATTGGAATTATCATAGACATATCATTATCGAAGGGCATGAATGATACTAAACAAAAACAAACTTCAATGAACTCAAGTTTTAGATAACGAAAATACAACTTTTAAATCTAGTATTTGCCAACAAAGAAGCCATCTTCAAGAATATTCACCTGAAGCACAAAGGTCACCTAAAGAGGAAAAATGATCACCTTCCCAAATTAAAAAAACTAATAACAATATAGGAAGCTAACAACCATATGAATCTTCGGATAATGAAAGCTAATCAAAATGCAAAAGCTCCACAATTTGATCATTCTATCAAATAGATTTAGAAAAGGGTATAAGTTTTATCCCATAACAACAAATTGACTATTTAAATCGTCCTTGGAAAAATATCAAATAGATTTAGAAAAAGATATAAATTTTATTCCATGACAACAAATTGACTATTTAAATCATCCTTGGAAAAATAAGAAATAATGAATATGAGGATTTTCCCCTTTCAAGTGATTGTTGTTAATTAATTTCCAACGAAAGGAAAAATAAGATCAAACAAATCCAACTGTAACATCCCAAAAAAATCACAAAAATTTAAAAATTTTCGATATAGCAATTAATGCATACTGTGCGGAATATAATAATGCTTAATGTCATCTTGCTGTACTAAATACTATGTTGGTTAAAAGTGTAAAGTTTGCATCTAGATGATTAATATCTATGTTTTGATGTCATTCTTAGCAAATTGTATTTTACAATCCTTCTATGGTTTGATGCAATGATGTATGTTTTAAGTGTATTAACTATTGTTCTTTTGTTGATGATGAAGGGGTCCTACTAATGCCCCGAGGCTTACTTAGCATTCGTGCTAAAGCATTTGAATCATACTTTTGTTGATGATGAAGGGGTCCTACTAATGCCCCGAGGCTTACTTAGCATTCGTGCTAAAGCATTTGAATCATACTTGTTGCAGTTTATAGGTAAAGGCTAGTGTTTACGACAAGTGACCGAAGAGTTTTTAAATAGTTTTCAGTAATCTCCCATGTATTAATATTTAAAAGACAAATTATTGAACATGCCACCGGGTGAGAAACTTTGGTTAAACTGAACATAATCCTATACTAGCTCTATTATTTCTTTGTACCAATATTTAAATGAGATCGCATAAACAAAATTCTTACCTTCATATATTTTTATTATGAGTTCTAAAATGAAAAACTTATAAAGATAGACGATATCTATATGTAAATGCTAAGTACAAAGAGTGTGCCTTATCTATATGCATTTCTTTGTACGCTCTAGAGTCTAAAATTACATACAACATTTTTATTAAACTTCCAATCTTAGAAGCTATTTGCGATTCATATTTGAATTCTAGTCTAGGAAATATATGCAATTCTTATTTTCATTCTATGCTAGAAATACATATCATATTTCAATGCTATCCTAGAAATATAAACAAATTCATTTTTAATTCTATACTCGAATATATACATTTCATATTTCCATGCTGTCCTAGGAAATATATACAAATTTATATTTCAATGCTAACCTAGGAACTATATGCAAATTCAGATTCGAATTATATAATATAATGAAATATTTATGCACGGAGAAAGTTATGCATAGTCCTATGAACAAATATTATATGGCAATTGTATGTGCATATATGTGACCCTTTTGACACCATAGATTCCTAGCAAATAAAAACTATTACAACCTTGTCATAACACAAGGTATTATGACTATGGCAGAGTTGTGAAATCTTACCATTGAATCGATACATTGTAATGGGTAAGAGTTAATGCTATGAAGGTCTTCATGCTGGCAGGTACCACGGTCCCCTCTGCATTTAACTTCACATCTGTCGAGACAATGGAATGTCTCTGTGGAGAATATCGCGGTTTTATGCACGTGATGAGGTGTTTGATGGTTCGATCCTGGTGATGAGTTGTAAGTGATCTAGATCAAACTTGACCTAGTTGTCCTCCTTAGTGGCTGTAGTATTAATTGTGCCATAAATGTGGTTGATACTTGGTTCTTCGAGAAAACCCTGTGATGATATCCATCGTTAATCTAGCAAGGGTTTGGACATCGAGATCTAACCCTACCATCCACTATGTTCTACGGTGTTAATGTTTCCTTGGAATTTGGTGTAGTGGCTCTTGAGGAGAGGCCGATAGGCCGAGAGCCTTCGGGGTTTTGTTGCAGGGTTTTGGAGTGCCCGTGGTTTGAAACCGTGACCTATTGGTGGCTTAAGAACTGATACACTCATGGTTTTTACAATGGTCGTTGGCATTTACAATTCCAGGGTGATTGGCAATGCTTCGTGGTAGTTATTTGATACTCGGCTTCCATGTTTGTTAGGTGATAGTCACAGAGACAATGTGCTCCCTTCTTTTCATTTGATGGGGAGTATGGTTCCATTTTGCACAGTCTTCGAAGTTCTACTCCGGTGATAACTTGAAACGTAAAAGTCCCTAGTTTGAACCCTGTAACTTCCTTTCTATTTTAAAAAAATACAGCAATGTTATTTCGTATGTAATGATTTCCTTTAAAACTCGTTTTGACCACTTCTTGTTTTAATTGGCAGGTCCCTTCATCGATAGCTTCACCAACTTAGGTTTTCCATAGTTGACTACTACGATTTTAGACCGGTAAGCCTCGGTGGTTACCTTGTCACTCTGGTTAGATGAATAGTGAACCTTCAATGTGTTCATTGGCAAGACTTGGTGTTTTCTTGGGCACTGAGAGTGATCTTCACTTAAAGTCTGTGAGCTGTTGGTAGCTTGGGGAGAATGAATTCTTGACCCTTTTCATCATTGTTCTAGTAGTAAATGTTTTCCATTGTATAATCCATAAGGGAAGATTCTCAGGAGAGGGTTTCACCCTGTTATTGTTCTTTGTCATTAATAGAACTTATGTTTTCATGCTATATGTATTTGAGTTCTTTTGAGAGCAATTCTCTAGTTGTATGCACTGAGACTTGTCGTTTTTGCAACTATAGTGTTTTATGAATAGTTTGAGGGCTAAGGTTTAGTCTTGTGTTAACAATGATCAACTCTCATGTGTTGTTCTTAGCAAGGTTTTGCTGTTATGATGACAATGTTTTAACTTCTGAAAGTAGAATTTACAGTGAGTTGTTCGTATGGTTTTTACTATTAGGTTTTAAATTTAAAATATGGTAATGTAAATCAAAATGATGCTGAAATGTTTTTGTTTTCAGTCCTAAAGAATGTTTATGATAAGTGTTTTCGAAACTATGTTTTGGAATTGAGAATGTCTCTCGTTATTAATGTCTGTCGATTTTGTGATGGCCGTGAGCCAGAATCCAACGTTTTGATTTCAGTTATGAAAAGAATCGTGACCAGTTTCTTAACTAAACTCTTAACTAATAGATAATAGTTGATATTCTAAGGTTTCATGAGTGAAGGGTATGAACCTGTCATAAATCTTAGGTTTGAAAACGATACCCTGCTTGTATATTGTAATGATTCTTTATTGTAGATAAATAAATAGTATAATAGGAATGAAAACCATGCATAAGGATAAGTACTTAAACAATTATTCATTGTTTAAAAAGGAATGTAATATGATGCTATTTGATAATATTAAATTCACAGCTAATATGATTTCCGAAATACTATATAACTAAAAGATAGTCTCTATACTTAGATGTGAAAACTATTTATTTCATAATAAATATGCTTGCTAACAGTAAAGGGTAATAGTACTGTATACTTAGAAAATGGATGTCTTCGTAGCTGTTAAATTCACTACATCTTAATGAGAGAAAATAAAGTGAACCTGAAACATTTAACTAATGAAAGAATGATAAGAAAAAGACGTAGAATTATGTTATTCGATACGGAATATCAATGGTAGGAAAACTAGTAAAATACAACAGCATTGGTATTCTCATTCATCTGGCAATCTACCTATCAATTCATCTATCTTAATTTATTCTCTGTACTAGAGAACGATGCAGCTCCATTAGCATGGGGAAAAATACATAGAAATATTTTATTCATTTTATCTCACATAATCATTACTATGCAGAATACTAATTAGATCAAAAACTAAAATAAATACATTTATTTAATAATATCCTTGAAAACAGTAAATCAATAATAACAGATAGAAATTTTAAACTACTTAAAATTTAGAAAAGATAAGTAGAACCTGTAAATGAAGATAAGGCCAACAAACACCCAAGGAGGCCTATTCCTCCCAACCTTTTCCAGAAGATGCATCCAAACTACTGGATTCCTATGGACCCCCGAGCCTGCTTACTAAACCACTAAGTAGATGGAATCTGTGTAGAATCAAGGCACTAAGTAATATAACTTCTGCACTCAGTAGTATAAATTATGCACTCAAAATATGCCTTCTGCACTCAGCAATATAACGTCTGCACTCACCAGTATTAGGCACACTCACAACATGATAAAAAACTTAACATATCCCCTCATCAAATCTCTTGGGTGCAAGCACAGCAAAACCCCAAGGTAAATTTCCTCATCAGGAAAAGTGATGAACCTCAGTTCATAATTTGATGACTCTTATATAGACTGCCTAGGTCGTTAGTGGTCAATTTTGAATAAGTGAGCCTCAAGCTCCAGTCCCACCTTCTAGGGCACTATGACCTAATTTCAAGGGAGTTGTCCCATACAAACAACTAGTTAGTTTCATCATGATGCTGCCACTTTTCCATTTCCTTTTACCCCAGATTCCATTCCACCTAGTGGGTCAGTAACCACTCTTTCAACAGTCCCCTTAGGTGTTTGTCTCCTATTTAATTTATTAAATAATAAAATATCGTGCAAATTACAGTCATCCTTGGACACTTGTCCAACATAAAAGATTTACAATAAGAGTTAACAATAATGTTTCCAACATAAAATGTTCTTCAGCAAAACGGGCATGTTACACCAACTTTCACAAGGAGTTGGCTTTGCATTCAAACTCCAGAAATTAGAATTCAGATTTACATTTAATTTTCATAGACCCTTGAGTATATTTTTTTGGTTGATATTTGTGACGAGTAAGTAAATATTTGCCAAATTTAACTCATTAATCCATCCCATCTTGGTTAAATACCAAATTAAATTCATTACTCAATCCCTTAAAACACAAAAATTGACCTCGTTTTTGAAAAATGAACACAATCATCTCTTCATATATGTTATTTAAAAACAATTTTAAAATTCATCTAGCCTTGATCTTCAACTTTTAAACCCTTATTATGATCATGGAAGATTTTTTTCTTACAAGTTTTACCACCTAGATATTTGGAAGAAAATGCCAACAATATAAATGCTTAAAACAGAGAAAATGCTCAAACACAATAGCCATTATAATTCAATTGACGAGTTGAATATATAGTTACATGCTTGAACCCAAGAAAATGCAAATAGTATAAAAATGATTAAACCTGGAAGCCATGTCATGCAAGGTTGCTTTGAGTTGGTTTGTAAATCATCAACAGATTTCTCGAAACATAAACATAAACAATTTGTAAGTCAACAGATTTCTCAAATTCAGGGAAAAATAATATTTTTTTCTTGCCACAAAGAAGCTTTTAAACCCTGCTAAACTCAAAAATGAAATACAACAATACAACCTTGTCTGTTTATGAAATTAAAAGGTGGAAGATAAAGATGCGATAATTTTATTACTTTGCATCAAATGACCACAAAATAAGATCATGATACAACCTGGAAATTGAATATTCAACTGGCTAACCTATGTCGAAATATCTTGAATACCTTCAGTCGAAAATTGTTTGCCAATAACTAACAGAAATAATGCATTGTGCAAAGCAACAATTGAAATGACATGAGAACTAACCTTATCTTATCAGCACTATAAGCCATCAACATTTGGCGAAAAGATAAACTGATACATGAAAAGAGTAAAAAAAACACTTCATATATCCAAGAATCATTATATCCAAGAAATAAGTGTCCTCCTAAAAAACAAGCATTTCCCCAGTTGTATATCAAAAATCAGAATCACAACAAAGAACTCCTACTTGAATGTTTTCTTTGTAATGGGGGCATACAGAATACACAAGTGATTCATGAGCTTCAAAAGATGTTGTATGATCTCGACGTCTTTATGGGGAGATAGTAGCTGGTTCTTGATGCATTGTTGAAATGATAATTAGCATATTATGAATAGGAAAGGAAATTAATGAGGGATTAATACCCCAAGTCCTGCTACATAATAGTGAACATCTATCAATCGTATGATTATAACATCTGTAGCAGTTGGTGGAAACCCTCACAAAGCACACAATCATAGAATTTCTATCGAAACTCATCATTGACCCTAACATTTCTATCCAAACTCTCTGAATATGTCTTCAAATCCTCATCTTTATGAGAGTGGAGATAAGCAAGAAAATATATTTCGTCTCCTCCATTCCATTAATCTACAGATAAAGGAGGAGGAAATACAACCAAGAAATCTTCTTCAACCACTTCCATAGGATCTTCTCTTTTTTTCTTCACAAAAAAATAGGTCACCCAACAACTTCCCAGACAGAGCTCTCTCTACTCTGAATGACTCCATTCCACTAAAATTGGCATTAAGTTACAACACATTAACACCAAATAATTTTTTAATAATATGGCTAAAATACTCAATTTTTTTATACCATCATAGATCCAGCGTAACTTAGGATCTATCAAGCACAAAGAGTGATCAAATTCCTTGAGATACAAACCTTTTTGACAATGCAAAATCTTGAGGAAAGGATTGCACCTCGGGGAATTTAATACATCCTAGTGCTTGATAGATATTGATTAAGATGTATCTACTTTGGTATATATGTATGTGTGTGTGTCTGAGTGAAAGATAAAATTTATTATAATTCTTTAAGTAGTTAAGGACACATGCTCAAATATTTTTATTTTTCTCTTTTGTTTTTTCCATGTAAGTGTTATAGATAGGATGGAAGGGACTGCATTACAATCTATTCCATACTGGGTTGTTGAGTGCGCCTCTCAACACAACCAATATCATTGTATTATCTTTTTATTGATCTCTCATCTCTCAGAGCAAATGGCATATGAACATATTTATGATGCTTTTAATAAATTTGCTCATTTATATCATCAAATTCCCATCTCAATGAAACTTTCTATTGTAGCTAGTTTATGCAATATATAGTTGATAGTAGGTATTAACTATCTCGTATTTGATGCTAACATTATTTTAAACCAAGCATTTGATTTGTGTTTTAACTTTTTTCTCTCAAATTTAAACTTTTATTTTATTTGTTGACCTCATTATATCTTTTCATTCCATAGGGATCTTACTATATTTCATCACCCATTTCTCATAATGAAGGTTACATCAACTAGGATTTATTTAGTGTTCCAAATAAATATGTCCCAAGAAGTATGGACACATCCCTAAATCCCTTGACAACCCTATGGCATCCCCATTTGCAAGGGATAGACCAAAGACATGCCGTGAGGAGGTCCTTGGAAAAAATAATTTAGCCTAGGGGACACCAAGGACGTCCTCTACAACCAGAGATGTACGGATATCCCCTCAAGCACAAAAAGTAAATAATGCTTGGTTGTTCCCAACAACGACCCACCACTAAAATTAAAAAAAAAAAACATTTTCCCCTCCATTGTCACTAACAATCTTAAACTGACTCACCCCAATAAAAAAACCCTAAATCATTATCCCTCTATGCCAGTGATCAGTTGGCGTAGTGACAACTTAGAGAAAACAATTTAGAAACATTTTCAAGCCAGTTTCTTGAATCTTAAACTAACCCTCCCCTACCAAAAGCCTAACAACCATGTCCTATTTTAGCTTTATTATTTATGGGTTTCATGATTTTCCAGTTCAATTTTCTAAATAAATGTTGCAGTCTAAAATATTAAAAAAAAAGAAAAAGAAAAAATTAGAGTGAATAATATCTTCCAATGTCATTTTCCTAAAATGTCGATCAAAAATTTACTTCATTTCATCCGCTTTCTAGGCCCATTATTTTGAGTGGACACATACTTAACATGGTAGCTGAAAAACTGCATGGCATCTCACTAATTATATTGTATGGAACTTTCACCATTTAATCTTATCTGAGAAGTAGAGGGATTGATCCCATAAATTATATTTGCTGAAGAAAAGAAGATTTGATTCTTCCTTTTGTAGTCATTCATTGGACATTAATAAAAGTGTCTTATTTTATTGTATCTCATCCACCACAACTCAACCACTGCCACCATTGCTTGCAAGAATATCTTTGTCAGGATTGTCACCTGTGATCCACTATGATGCAAACAATCTCTTTGGCAATAAGTTATGCAACCATTTTTTGAATATAGCATTGTTTCTATTGGATGAAGACGATATTGATTCAGTGAGGAATATGTGCTTATAATTTTTAAATTTAGAAAATAGGCGACTATAATAAGTGAATATGTGCTTCTAATTTTAAAATTCAGAAAAGAGGCAACTATAATAAGCAAAGGAGTTGTCTTTTTGCCCAAAACCTAACACAATATTGATCTCTTACTGCCAAAACAAAATTGAGGAACATACAAGGAAGATAGACCATAGAATCAGAAAGCATTCAAAGATGAAAGGCATGGTTCCCTGCCTTGTAGATGTTCTTCAAAATAGATAATGCTCACCAGATAGTCCAATTCCTTCTTTGACAGACAATCTTCCTCCATGTTAAACTCCCTAAATATGTGTTGAAAGTGTAAAACTAGAAGGACTCCCGCAGATCTCTTATCTGAGATTTCCACCAATCAAAAAGAGAAACCTAAATGCTACATTTTCATAGAGACTAGTCTATTACCACATTAGAATCTCCTGCCACCTGTAGATGAGAGAACCTCTTTATATGTGCAACAAATAACAAACCCCATAAATCTAACAACTCAACCATTGTGTTGGAGTAATCTAATTAGAAATTCCTTTATGTTATCTTCATGAAAGTATTGCATATTTGCAAATCCAAGTCAGAAATAATTTTTTTTTACAATAATGCAAAAGATTTCACATCAGAAAAGGGAGAGTTTCAATCAAGGAAAATATTTAGAGAGGCCATTGGGGATCATAATATTACATAGTCTCCACAAATTGTATCCAAGATCCTACTACATAAAATCCTAAGCATCTATAAAAAAACCCACAAATGGCACACGTAAATATATTGAGGGAACGAGGTCACATAAAACAAATTATGCCCATGCTTACAAAAGTACAACAAGCTTCAAAAAATATAAATATCACAATGAACTGCAATTTCTTTCAAATGAAGGATCTATTTAGCATTTCAGTTCAAAAATTGATGCTTTACTACATGATTCAACCCATCTTCTCTTATCACCACCACTAGCGCAAGCAGATTCAATTTCCCTTTCTATACAAAAGTTTTGTATCCATTTCGAATGGGCCAATATGCACAAGGATTGCTCAATTTATGAAACACACCAACCTAGCTCCAATAATGCAAATTCGGCTCATATTATTGACACATAAAGCACATAAAATATCACCAACTCACATGCTCATACATAAGTGAACTGAAAAACAAATGAATAAGTTGATAGTTGTCCTTGAATCCTATTCGAATGGGGAATATCTGAATCGAACAACTTTATTTAGACTTTGTTCCTGGCAACAACCTCTGCAATTCACCAACCTTCATTACTCGAAGCATTTACAAATTCAGCTATCACTTAGTTGCATCATCAAAACCTACACAATAGCTTTTATAGAGACAACAAAATGGGCCACAATTTAAGAATGGTGTTGGGTAGAATAATATTGATTTTTCGAATACTTTACAAAAACAAATTCAAGCCCTTTACAGAAATATTATCAAAATTTTAATGGTAAGACATATTCTATGACATCTTGTCAGGTTCGTCATATCTGGCTAAGTTTTGACAGCTTGCTACTACTATCAAATTCTCAAAATAAGGAAAATATGTCATTCAGATAGGTAAACCATTAGCCTCTATGTTTATTAATGACATATGTAAAAAAATTCTGTAGATACTAACTTTGGCTGTGAGGAAACACCAATGGAAAGCCGTAAAGCTGCGTCTTCCATTGCAAACTTATGTGCAATGTCCTTGGACCTACTTTGCATTGCATACTGTAGACAATGCTCAAGTAAAAAAATGTTTCTAACACCAAAATAAATAAAATTCATCCATAATCATGCAAAAACTATATGACCACCTAATCTTTAAGTGATGCTTCTCTAACTATCTTTGTAAACACATCTCTCTCACCCTTTGGATTTAGGGAGCCAATTAATGCATCAGGTCAAGATGGTCAAATAGCACATGTTTCACAGACATTTAAGATGCAATACAAACCTAAAATATTTCATAAGCATCAATGGACAAGGAAAAGCAGTCCAGCTTACCTCTTCTTTTGCATTGTAGTTGCCCCACCAAGTAGAATCTTGTTTTTCAACAAACAGACGCCCCTCTCTACATAAAAAACAATGCCTATTGCGAGCCCTATCTCTCCCTTATGATTTTTTCTGAATGAAACGTTTTTCTATTTCCTGTTCAAGTTGTTCTTGCTATCAAATCAACATCAGAATATCATCAAAAACTAATGTCATCACATGGACTACACTACCAAGACACCATATTCGGCATTTACAACATAGATTTGGAAAAGAAATCTATGCTTACTCTCTTCTATAACTCTAATTTCCTCTGCTCTCAAAGTTTCTACTCCTTTATTAACTGAGATTTTTCCTTTCTTTTCTCTTACATTTTCTTTTGTTCTTCAGTCCTAACCATTTCTTTCTCTCTTTCTTCAGCATCTTTTGCATCCATTTTTTGCTTTAAAGTAGCTTGTCTCAATGTTGTTCTACGAGATTGATTACCATCACTGGAAAACATAAATCAACACAAAACCAAGTCAGTATCTTAGTGCATATTGACTAGAAAGGAAAAATCGATGAGCTATTGAAATAGTAGGCACTCAGTTCATTCGATAATGAACGCAATGATGGTAGAAGCAAAGGAACACAAAAACATTCATACCCATTTTCATGATAAATCTTTAATACCATTTTCGTTTGAAATTTCCCTTACAGCATCATCTAAACCCAATCCATTCTCTCCGAGGGCACATTTTAGCACATTTGTATTGATTCTCGAAGCATCCCTAACCCTATCATTATCTCCAACTTTTTTAGTAGCATTTTCGTCTGGATCATCCCTACCTTGACCATTTAGTTGTTTAAGATGTTCTTATTTTTTCCTCCTAGATTCCTCCATTTTCTCTTCTCGTTTTGTAGCTACAAGGGCCTGTCATTCTTCAATGAATTCATCTAGAAAACCTCTAATCACATCAAAAGTCATAGATCTGTCAACTGGCTCATGAAAAATGTTTAGTTTTGCACATGGATCTAACTCACTATAACCACCAGACCTAATTGTTTCCAAATAACCCAAAATCTTTCCCACTTATTCTACTTCCAAAAAATCATAGAGATGGTCCTGCCAGTTCTGCATTGATAGTTGCACAATGTTTCCAAAGATATAGTGTAGGTGAAATAAATTAAGTAATCATAGAGAAAAATCACAAGAAATTCAAATAAGAATAACACAAGAAAGTTTGTAGAGCACATAATATATTATAATACAATGAAAAATATATCAAAATGCATAGCCTTTTTACTTCCTTTAATGGACTTCACCCTAGCTTTTGTCTTCTAAATTAAATCCTGGTAGGCACTGGAATCTTTTGCAACAATCCCGGAGAAGAGCATAATGTGTCTCTGCTAAGAGTGTACCATCTTCCTTGTGATCAAAAACCTTTTCAAAATCCTCTTGGGAGAAAGAACATAGATGAAGTGCTTTCCCAAAAAAAGTACAAAAATACTAGGCCATCATAACATCTCCTACACAATCCATTGGTGCAAGAAAATTTGTTGCTACAGATGGTCGTTTTGTAAAAACAAGATCAGCTAGACTAAGTTGTACCAAAGAATCCTCTATGGGATACTTAATAGGTTCAACTTTTGGCTTCTGTTCAACTACAAGGTGAAGTTAAAATGACTACAAGCTTGATTAATTGAGACTTGGATTAGGTAGGACATGCGAACAATACAAGCAAGTTGATTTTCTAGAAGACAAAAAAATACCAAAAGGCTAGCAAGCTCACTAAAAACCAAATACATTTTTCCTTTTTTTTTGGTTTGGATCCTTCCTCCAACTATTATGTTTTCGTTGATTTTCGCTTCTTGGTACCTGAGTCCCCATTTTTCATGTTCTGCTCCTGTAAAACCTTAGTTTAACTCCTTTAGATAAATAAAGAAACAATAGAGATCCAGGAATAGAACACAACGAGCTAACAATGAAGGGAAATTGGAAGCAATCTTCCTTTGAATAGTAGCAAATCCCCATATAGGTGATCCCCCTCATTCAAGAAGTAGCACAGTGAAGCTTTGTGAGAGTGTTGCTTTCAAGGGGCACCACACTGTCCCTCCTCCAACCATGATATAATCATAGAATTCCTTGGGGGTAGCATCAGTGGCTTCCTTCATAAATTCATACTTTCCTGCTGCATCACCTGCACTCATCACAAAGCCATGGATCTATATCATGTACTGCAAAAAGATTCCAAATTTATAATATATATATATCTATACCAATGATTATGATGCAACATACCTTTTGGAGAATTGCATATGCATATCACAAGAGAAAATAAAGCCACAATTCTTGAAACTTCATTGCTCGAGGCCATCTAAATTCTCGAATCTCCCCCCCCAACCCCCATTATTCGATCGGAACAGAATGCATAAGTGTGATTAAACTTTATACACTTCATGGATAGGTAAGTAGTGCCAATTCCGTGCATGCATACAGGAATTTAAAAGCATTCCCACATTGAAAATTACTACGGTTTGTTCATTTCACCTCATAAATTAGGATGAGGAAAGAAGGGTCAGGTGAAAGGGCCTGGATATCTCTACACCCTCATAATGGTTATGGTGATATTTACTATATATATTCAATAGTTATGATGCCATTAAATGCATATGCTGATCAATCATGTCTGGCTGCATATCTATATTAATGGAAGCATGTCCATTATCAAGCTGCTCGTCAGTTCCAGCAGGTGACTAAATGCAAATTTTAGTCGGATTAGTTGGCATGTCAAACCGAAAAGCTTCTCGACTCGTCGATCGGGTCTAAAAATAAACTTGAGAGTAGCGTAAATTGGAAAGATGGAAAAGTAGGCTTACCATCTGGATATTATGCATAAAAAAATGTATAATAAAAAAAACTTGCCATATGTTGGGAGAAACTAAACCTTGAAAGAAACGTTGCATCACTTTGCAAACTCTAGCCTCATCAATAGCTCCTTTCTTCAGACTTTCTAATAGTTATGGACTTCCAAAATAATTTTCTTCCCTTATTGTCCTCAC
Source organism: Larix kaempferi (assembly GCA_027924585.1). Taxonomy (NCBI): domain Eukaryota; kingdom Viridiplantae; phylum Streptophyta; class Pinopsida; order Pinales; family Pinaceae; genus Larix; species Larix kaempferi. The sequence continues at coordinate 4,823,144 of BSBM01000049.1, read as the reverse complement.
TTCCATGGGGCATGACTCAGAGGTTTATACTCCTCTGATAGAGAAACCCAACCATGATCCTCAAAATGCACAACAAATCCTTGCGGCCGCGAGCACGACCACGAAAACCTAGACAAAGTTCTTCCTATAACTCGAACTCAAGCTTAGTCTATGAATGAACTTGAACCTAGATTCCAACTTGGTTGGTTCATTGAATTCATTACATACAGGACCACATGATATAATTAGCCGAGCTCGGACGAGACGACCATGAGCGTTGAGGCGAGCCAGTCCTCGCAGCCCCAGTTCCAGACCCATTATGCTAACGAAGCTCTGTGTTTCTTACCCAAGTTCGGGCATGGGCCGCGTGAACATGATGATAAAACACATATAACGCCTAAAATTCATAGCATAACTCATCGATCAGGCATCCACCAGAGCATAACTCCATCACAACATGCAAATATTATGCATCTTCATAGAGTGACGGCTTGTAGTGTGCCAATGCTCGGGGGGTAGAAAGATGCTACATAATATCCAGTTCCTATGGCAATTGTTTTCAGTGTTTCTTGGAAAATCCTTGAAGGCCAACTCTTTCCCAATAGATTTTCTCTTGCATATTCTCGCAGGACCAAATTTTTCTCGTCCCAATTCAAATCCCAAATCATAATCCTTTTCAATATTTTTCTTCCTACCAGTCTAGGTAGGAGCATGATTAGGAACCGGATTCAAATCCTACAGCTAACCAGAGGGCTACATCCAGGAAGATCCTGATTTTATGTCTAGACAAGGCACCCAACTTTTGCGAACCCTTATCCACCAAGTCCATGGCCAAGGGAAGTGTAGAAGGGCTTCTGATATTTAGATGTCTACACCACTTTCTCATAACTATTTATACTTTCATCTTTGCATTTAGCACGTCGGGTCCAGATCTTTTATGGAGCAATCTCATTTCCTTCTTGGGGTTTTCCACTTACGTTTTGTTTCCAACTGTCTCGCTATTACCCAATGTGCTCATTATTACCCAGGGAACTAGTAGTGCTCACCCCATCAGCCTAAGAGCATCCATCAATATAAACCTTAGACCTCTCAGTAGCCCCAGAGCCTTCATTATCTCCTTCTCTCAAACAAGCCTTTATGTTTCCTTCTTCTGCAATTCTTAGAACATTGGCAGGGATGGAAATAAACAACCTCTAGAAAGGAAGATTCTACTGTGGAATTACAGAGAGAAGTCTGTTTGATGCCTTCAGACTTACAACAGACACAACAAAATGATAGACAACATGTGGGCTAGGCCCATAAACAATTTTTTCATTGTATCAATGACGTATGTAGCATAAAACCATGTCCATTTCCTTTGTTGTTGGAAAGAAAGGTTTGTTGCCAATGTTGTGAAAGAGGGACCATCATTGCAGAGACAAGCTTGTCAAGTTGTGTTGCAACTAGATAGAACCGCGAGAAGAGACAACGGTAGAAAATCATGGACCGGATAGAAGCTGTGTGATAGAACTTACAGATGCTTGGCATGGACACGTGACACAACACAATGTTGTCACAACTGATAAACGTGAAAACAGTGCATAAGGATACCTCACGAAGAGACATGGCATAATCTCATTGGCTCAATGAGCGAGGAATCCAAGTACAAGGCTGAGGATCGTCTTTCCTTGTTTGAATTCCTATGGTGTAAATATCCCATGAATAATCTTAAAGATAGGTAAATGTGATTAAAATAATACAACCATTAAATACCTATATAATGGGAATTAACATGATATATGTTTTTGAAGAGGTATTGCAAATCATCAAGTAACATATTTAAAATATATTTATTTCATATGTTGAAGTAATATGATTCTATCTCATAGAAATCTATAGAAGACTTTGTTTTGAAAATGCATTGTATGGATACTTTATAGAATATTTCAAAACTGCATATAAAAAGAGAATTTTTCAAGATAATAAAATGTGGCAATCGTGTAACTGACAAGAAAAAAAAAACTAGTGAGCTTATATTTGTTATATCTACATGATTTTTAAATTGGAAAAATGGATTTACATGTAAGAATTGTCATTCAACGGATATAATCAACCATCACCTCAACCCTCCTCAAAGGAATGTTTACTTGTTGATTCACTTCCATTATCCAATGGTGAATAATTCTTTGAAGCATTGTCATACCACTCCCACAATTACTTGAAGCACACTTGAAGTAGACCAATATTACAAGACATTAGAAGATGGATTTGGTAGAAATATTTCCTTTGATCACTATGGTCAAATATCTCACAATTGATATCATGGATTCAAAACTACAAACATGGTATATCCAACAAATTTCCATATTTTGATCCTCGAAATAGGGTATAAATTACAAACAAAGGGATTTAGCAAAAATTATGTATGTTCCTACATGGAATCTCCAAGGCACCAACAAATGAGTGTACTTTGTTCCATCATGAGGATGAGTCATTACTAAAAGAGAGGGAACCAAACAAGATAAATGCATAGAAAGGATAAAATGAAGAAAATAAGTGAAAAGGACAATCTCCCCAACCTTTAGAAACATGCATCCTCTAGACTACAAACTTTATCTCCTAACCCACCTCATTTTCAACTATAGTAACAATACATTGATCTTTTTGTGTTCTCTAATGTTATAGATAGGTGTTTTAATTTGGAATTTTAGATTGAGTAGTCCAGGGACTACCACCATGGTCATGCTTTGTTGTATGTTATTCTTCCTTTTGTATTCCCACAATATCAGATAGGTTTAGTATGATAACAACAATCAAGGAAAGAACAATAGTGTATTTAAATATTTGTATTTAACGAAGATCCAAAAACTAAAGACATTCAATAAACTACCTATAATTCCCAAACAAGTTTGGCCAAAGGCTATGGAACATTTTTGTAAATTCATATGACTGTATTTCTATTACTGTTCAAAAAACATTTACTATAAAAGCAATGCATTTTTCTACTAAAGCTAAAAATGCAAGATTTAGACAACATCTTGAAATCAAGCACAAAGTTTAAGCAAATACTTTGCAATCTACATGCAACAATTCATACACAATGAGGAAAAAAAGGATCACATTTTGGTATACTTCAACCTCAATTGTGTCATCCATAAGTTTTTGTACATCATCCAAGTTGATCTCACATTAGATATCCATGATATCATTGTTTCATATATGTAAACTATCAATGACAACCTTTTATGTGTTTTTTAGTTCTATGTCTTCCAACTTCAACCATATTCATATTAAATAAAGGTTTTAACATTAAAACTAGATTTAGAAACATAATATTTCTACTCGGTGCATGCGTCCATTAATTTTTCCTATAGTGGGAAGGAAAGAAAAGAGACTCTCCTAGAAAAATCATATAGATGACCACAATAACAATAAATTAGTTTAATGCTTCAGGAAATGAACAATTGCTTCTTTGAGAAAAGGTGAAATTCACAAGAGAGTACAGTTTTTGCATTCAACTGAATGAAATTTCTAGATTCTAATATAAATAAAGTACATTCGGTAAGTAATCTACCAAGTAGTTCATTGGTGTAAATATCTAATGGAAAACTACACTGTGATAAATTTATCTTCATAAGCAAACCTTTTTCTCAGCATTAATATTCCAAGCATTTCACTTTGTTTATGATCCCTTCCTACACCTTTCTCTTCTTTAGTGGAAGCAATGCCCTCGGTTTCTTTTTATCTTGAAGCAAGTATTAAGCCACTTTCTTTTCAGTGTCAGTTACCTTCTCCATGTGAAAAAATTTCAATCCAAAAGGTAAATTACAATTATAGTCTTGTTTCAATCCTATAGATTACACTTCCATAAGGGATGTAGAGAAGTGCCTCAACCCCCTATAATTAGACACACAATTTAAATTCTCTAATGGCCATAAAAATAAACAACTCAAGTATTCAAGCGTAATGGTAACTATACTAGTCATAAATTTAATTGAACAACAAAAAATACACAAAAAAACAATGAAAGAGGTATCTCCACTATATCCTTGATTTCTTTTATTAGTTAAGGCCAAAATCCTAGGACTATTACAATAATTTTAAGCAACTTCTATTGTCTATGATTCTATAGGATCTACACCACTACAACCACTCTTCGCATGACTATGATTCGCTAGGGAAAACATTTTCTCCTAGCTCTTCTATCTACTACCAAAACCACAAACTAGATCCTTCCCTTAGAGGCCAAATATGTCTCTCTCATTCATGGGTATATATTTTTATACATAAAACATGGAAGTTGAATAGCTCCACCCTTTCAACTACCATTGATTTGTCTTTGAAATTATTAAAACTAGTGTAGTGATAATGTTTCACACTTCCCATAAATATCTTAGTAGCATCAATTATTTACTGTAAACCATAGTTTTTTTAATTGCTAATTTTTCACTGCATCATTTACTTTCATGCATGCTTTATCGACTTTTGTAATAAAAATAATGTTTATCTTCATTTTCTACTAAAGGGAAATAATATTTTAATGAATATATCATGCCACTATAAGTACATTGATAGGAAGAATGATTTCTAAATTTGAACCAGAATATTGTTGTTATCTCTTCTACACTTTAGCATTCTTTTATAGGAACTTCTACAACAACCTCCAAGGCTATAAATTATATGTGCAGGATAGTTATTTGCACCAAGGACATACCTACATCAAACTCCCCTTGTTGGAAAATTTGAGCATCTACTCAAAATGTAGGATAACAACATGTGCAAACTGGGCATCCTCCTTTTTCCCATTGCTATAGCTAATATCCACAATTTTTCTTTTGATGTCATAATGAAAAAATGTTCTACATCTAACCTACATTTTAATGTTTCTTCCATTCCTTTTTAATATGTTCCATAAGCTTGCACCAACTCCTTTTATTTTACCCCAATTATGATTACTACCTTAAACCACTTTCGCTCAATAGAGATTATTGGTGCCCCTAACTCACTTGTAGGCACCATCCTTGATACCTGCTCTAAGAGAAACACAAGTATACCATTCTTGTTGTTGTAACCTTTTCCTTTAGATATATCCCTCATGGCCACATTCTCCACTTTATCAATTTCAATTCTTGTAGACATTCCTCCACATAAAACATTATGAGAATAAAACCTCCCATATGTGGCTCTTTCAAAAGTGTTTTTGTAATAGCACCCATGTTTTTATCTTTATTTACTTCATCCAACTGCTCCACATGTTCATGTAGCTCCACTTTATTCACATACTTCAACACTGAACTTACCATCACTTGGTTAGCCTTATCCACTTCGCCATTCGATGGACGTATATTGATATTCATCTCATCCTTCTCAAACTAGTTAGTATTTATCCTCCCATCATTCATAACTCTTCTATCAAACTTCCATGGGATCCCCAACAAAATATAACAAGCGTCCATGCAAAACACATCAAATATGATTCTATCACTATAATCCACAATTGTAAAATAAGCAAACACTACTCCCTCAAAGTGACCCTATGCCCAATTTGTAATCATGACACTCTATATGATTATGAATTAGGTGTACACACCAATTCTAAGTTGTCAAAAAAATCATTTGAAACCAAATTTTATGAATTACTACCATCAATAATTAAATTACAACACTCACCTTATATCTTATATTTCATGTTGAAGAGTGTCTTCCTCTTATATGGTTGTATCTCAACTTCCTTACTAGGTTGCAACAATACTTTCCGCAACATCAAATTTTCTCCCTATTCTACCCTCTATTCCATTGCCTTACATGCAACTGTTGTTGGTTCTGCTTCAACAATATGATTTATCCCCTCATCTTATTTCATCCCTAAAAAACAAATTGGCATTCAAATTCCATATGGCCTTGCATTCCACATTTGTAGAAAATTCCTTCAAAGTTGGCTCCTTGACCTATACCTCTCTTTGATCAACCTCTTCCTTTTGCAACATTGCCATTTCTAGCAGCCTAATCCACAATGATGGAGATGCTTTCATTCTCTTGCACTCCATATTTTTCTTTTTGTTGTCCTGTTCCATATTCTGAAACTTTTCTCATGGTCTATTATTTCCTCAACAAATTCTCCTCAATCTTCAAACCTTCTTGGTAAGCCTCTTCCACTAAATGAAAATTAAAAATATTAAACTTATCTTCAATGGTATAAATTATACCATTCACATACGTGATAATGGATTCTAGACTCTCCTCATTCTGTTCAAACCTTATAATAATTCTATGAAGGTCCTCTATGTACTCCTTTACTAACATCTTTAATTGCTTCAAACTCTGCAATATTCTCAACAAATTTAAATGATAATTCACAAGTAAAAAATTATTCTTCAACATTGACACCATCATATTCTATGTTTGAATCTGCTCTCTACTATAACTTTGTCTATTCAATTGTAACTTAACCCACCACAAAGAAGCGTGAATTTCCAAGTTTGTACTAGAAAACCCAACCGTCCTAGGATCTCTAAGCTACTCAAATTAAAATAACTAGATTCCATATCTTCTCTTAAGTATATCAATTCCTTAGAATTTAAACTTACATAATAGACCAGAGTATTGACTTTAACTTTACCTCTAACACCACAAATAGTTTTGATCATTCTCTCTTCCACTGTCATGTGCTATTTTGTTTCTTCCTTTGTAGTTTTTGATTCCGCTTCATCATCATTGATTCTTGCACCACATGTAAAATTCCTTTCCTCTAGGATGCCTTAATAGCATCCACTATGGTCATCATTGTCCTTAACATCATTGCAAGCTCATTCATATCTTCTACACCCTTTGATCTTGTGGGTCTTCTATGACCTCTTGCTCTATTTTCCATTACTATGGTTCTATTTCAAGATCTCTTCTTACATGCTTTCCACTTCACCAACATTCATATATTACCCAATATGATACCAATATCTGTTGGTACTCTCCATCATAGACTCAATTTTATCTTATATCACTTGATGCAGAGAGGCACATCAACTCCCTACAATCAGACACACAACAAAAATTCTTCAATGGATATCACAAAAAAAATTGAAGCATTAAAACATAATGGTAACCATAGTCATAAATTTAATTGAATAATAAAAACCATGCAACACAAAAAGAAAGAGATATCTCCACAATCTCTAACTTCTCTTATTATTCAAGGCGAACTCTTGATCCCGTTCAACAGTTTTACGAAATTATTACTATTTCTAGCTTCTACATGATGAACACCACTACATCCATTCTTTGTGTGACTGACAATGAATTCATTTGTTGATCATTATCTTATCACATTCATTCACAAAAGGGAATTTCATATTGTAAAAAATAAGGTAAATATATTTAAGGTATTGGGGGGGCAGGGAGTAGGGTGTGGTGGATTTATAGGTATTAAGAGGGTATAAAAAAGGGTATCTAGTAAAATTAGGGAATATCCCATAAAAATAAGGGTTTTTAAATTAGAAATATGTACTGGGAGGTATGAAATTCAACACAACAGATTTATGGAACAAGTAAAACAATTACTAGAGATGCATAAAGAATAATATATGAAAACTGTGCAAAAGACTTGTAGCAGTGCTCTATTGAAATCGAAAGATGAATACAATACAATACACAGTAACAATGAATGGGTAATTTGAATTAACCAAGGAGGTCATTCGAATAGCTTGCATGGTGTAGCATGTCTCCACTAGTATTCCTCATCATCATATCAGTGGTGTCATCAATGCACAAGTAACGGTCAACCAGGTGTCAAACTGAGTCTAACTGAATGTAGGTAGGTGTAACTGGCACATGGAGCACTAATGTAGTGAAGGAGACTCCAAGGAGGGCGCATGAGGAGATGTCTGGAGTCAGAATACTCAAACTAGTCTCTATGGGTGTCCATCAGAGTGTTTTAGTGAGTTAACTAGTCAATCTGTCCTCAAATCAAGGAAAGATCCACAAATCAAGCAACTAACTGAGTGTGTCACTGGTGGTAGGTGAGAGAGGTGCACATGTCATGTAGGAGACTCAAAATAGGCGCATCATCGACTAGGAGGGTTGGAATTTAGTAGAAAGAAGCTCTCGGGGCTAGAAAACTAGGGACTAGGTACTGGGTGACACCTCACTGATGACTAGGATGCATGCAAATGCATGCATGCCTACATGCCTACACGATGCATGCAAACATAACTTGACGATGGTGAGAATATGCTAACACCCCCCCACAAGCTATACTATGAGGTAAAAAATAAAAGATAGGGCCCTGGTAACTAAGGCCAAAGGTCATCCCAATACATAAAATAATCCAAATAAAGAATAGTCCATGAACCAAGGAAATGGAGAAAAACTCATCGGAAAACCCCCCCTGAAAACAGAAAAAAACACACCAAAGTATTAATTGCTCCAAACTCAAGTAGATATGTCTGGAGGTATCTTACTATTTGGAGGAAATGGATCATGCTCCAAAAACATGTGCTTGTATTCTCCTTCAGTGGATGCAAGTGAATATGGAGGGTTTATGAGCTTGCTCTTCATACCGAACATGGTGAGAACAAATCTAAAAATATGAATATCATCCTGGAACCTGTAATTTGAACCAACTAAGGTAGGATCAGCTCTAATCAGATCTAATAGCTCTTGAAACTTGAACTTCTGATTAGTGGAAGTTAAATCAGCTCCAAGAATTGATAGATGGTTTCTTGCGATCTCCTTTGAACCAACAAGGGTGAGATCAAAACCAAAATCACCAAAATGTGCTTGAGACTTGAACCCAAGCAAATGGTAGTGTCCTCCATCTTCAATGAAATTATGAGAACATGTGACAATGATCGAACAGAAGTACATATGAATCAAATGATCAAGGAGGGAGAATGCATCACCTTCAAAATCTGATTTAGTCTCGAAAACATTCAATAGATCATCATTCTGCACACAAACAAACTCATGTGAAGGAGAGGATTTAAGGACCTCTTCAGATTCTAGAGTATGAGCTGGCTTATCGTGCTCAGAATTCGAAATAGAAGATATAGAGAACATGAGTGTTGAATCTACAGTTTCTTCTTCATCTTGAACAACTTTTTCATGAGATATGGTTGAGGTTGAGACATATTTAGAGAGAACACAGGTATCACTGGGCTTCTTCTCCAAATGGCTAGCATGATCCTCTTCTTTATTCTTTCCAAATTCTCTATCCAAATTGGTCCAAAGATATCTTGGATTTTCAACAGTATTAATGAGGTAGCACATACTAGGAGACATAGCAAGACACATTGCTCCAAAGGCTCTGTCACAATCATTTAGCCAATCATTCTCCTCTTCGTAGGAAGCAAAATTTCTCATAATACCAATACACAAATCAAAAAGACATTGTCTCTTCAAATATGCTATCATATTTGGTTTCCACTCATCATAGTTAAATGGAGAGAGAGGAGTAATTGCTTTCAGATCCATCAAAGAAGTTGTAATCTTTGAGAGAAACCTACAGCCACAAACAAACAAGAACCATTAGGTTGACAACCTACACTTTTCAAGTTGCATCACACCCGGCATAGACTATCAAGCAAGCTTGAAGAGTCAAGAATCAATATCCAGGAATTATGTGGAAACTCTCGGCTTCTGGTGCATAGTTGGAAATAGCTGCAAGTGCAGAATCACTAGTGTAGAATCACCAATGCAGAATCACTAGTGCAGAATCACTAGTGCAAAATCACCAGTGCAGAAAATGCATGCAGTGTTGAAAATTTGGCTTGTCCCTACCATGGCTCTAATACCATATGAAATTCAACACAACAGATCTATGGAACAAGTAAAACAATTACTAGAGATGCATAAAGAATAATATGTGAAAACTGTGCAAAAGACTTGTAGCAGTGCTCTATTGAACTCAGAAGATGAATACAATACAATACACAGTAACAATGAATGAATAATTTGAATTAACCAAGGAGGTCATTCAAATAGCCTGCATGGTGTAGCATGTCTCCACTAGGAGTCCTCATCATCAGATCATTGGTGTCATCAATGCACAAGTAACGGTCAACTAGGTATCAAACTGAGTCTAACTGAATGTAGGTAGGTGTAACTAGTGCATGGAGCACTAATGTAGTGAAAGAGAATCCAAGAAGGGTGCATTAGGAGCTGTCTAGAGTCAGAATAGTCAAACTAGTCTCTTTGGGTGTCCATCGGAGTGTTTCAGTCAATTAACTAGTCAATCTGTCCTCAAATCAAGGAAAGATCCACAAATCAAGCAACTAACTGAGTGTGTCACTGGTGGTAGGTGAGAGAGGCGCACATGTCATGTAGGAGACTCAAAATAGGTGCATCATGGACTAGGAGGGTTGGAACTGAGCAGAAAGAAGCTCCCGGGGATAGAAAACTAGGGACTAGGTGTTGGGTGACACCTCACTTATGACTGGGCTACATGCAAATTCATGACTGCATGATGCATGCAAACATAAATATGACGGTAAGAATATCCTAACAGGAGGGAGACTCAACAAAAGGATTTTGGTAGTTATTTATCATTATCTAGTGAAATTAGGGGTATTCTTTAATATCCTATGAACAAAGGCACTATGGCATAGTTTCATTGAGTGAATACCTTGTGGTGTGATGATGACTCACTAGGAAAAATATCATAAATCCTCTATTAACCACCATAAGCACAAACTCTAGCTTTCCCTCAAAGGCCAAATATGTCTTTTGATTCTTGGGTAGATAGTTAGGTGTACACATTATGCATGTAGAAGATCATAGGAATTGAGGAAACGAATACTTGATAAAGGGAAAGAACAACCTAGAATTGATATAATCCTTTATCCTCTCTTGGAAATGGAAGAGAAATAATTAAGGAATTTCAGAATTTGGATTAAAATGCAGAAGAAAGGAAATAAGTGATGGAATATCTATCAATGGTATTGTTTGTTTTATAAAAAAAACTTGGAACTTGAATAATTCCAACCTTTCAATTACCATTGGTTTTCCTTCAATATGATTAAAACCATTGTAGTGAGATGGTTTCATATTCCTCATAATAATATGAGCAACATTAATTATTTACTTCAAATCATAGTTTTTTTTTTAATTTGTAATTTCGATCATTTACTTTGATGGGTGCATGATCCACAACTTTAATTTAATATTGTTTGTCTTGATTTGTTGCTGAAGGGAAATAATTTTTTTATGAATATATCATTCCACTAGAGGTACGCTAATAGGAATATTGATTCTCAAATTTAAACTAGAATTGTAACACCATGCTTTTGACCTTAAAATGTAATTATGTAAATATGTAAATATTGATGAAATGGATAAAATCCAAAGACAAATGGTCTAGCATGACTAGATTATGTAATTAAGTACATTTTTACGTTAATATAAAAATTCATGACTATTGCAACCTAAGAGGATGAATATGTCATGGGGGGTTACAATTCCATAAGAGGGTGAGTGAGGAGTAGTTAATGGGAATATGGCCCTAGTGGCTTATCCCTTAAGTCACTATACTTATTATTCCTCCTTTATCCTTCTTTTGATCAAAACATCTTTAGTTAAAGTGCATTAGCCTTAACCTAGGTTATTTATCTTAAACATTGTGATTAGTAAGGGAAAAAGGTGAACTCCCCATTAGTTCCATTTGTCAATTTCTCCTTACCATTGCATGTCACTTGGCTAGTCCTCAACATGCATATAAATTATTGAGAACTAGTTCATTCTGCCATGTCAATTCTTCTATCATTTATCATCATTAGTTGTCATCTATGAATTACCATCACTAGTACCATATCCTAGATTAACCACCCATGCTATAGCTGGGCCCGTACCTGAGAATGATGGATTTCCTTGGACTCCTAGCACAAAGAATCCCTTGTTGGCTTGTGTTGGAGCCCTAGAAGAGAAATTGGGGTAAAAATCCCAAGGGGCTGTTAGCTCACAAAAGGGAACCCAATGTAATTTTAACTTAGATAAGGGAGCCCTGATCCTTGGGTTTTGCCGGATGATGGGGGAGGAGTGCTAACATATTGGGACAATTGTAGCAAGAAACTTAGTACATTCTTGTGGATTCATATCCCCATGTCATGGATGGCCTCTTTTATTGAGAACTAATATAACAGAGTGCCTACAGCTTGGAGGAACATCATTAATCTATATTCAGTTGGATTATAATTTCAAATAGGTTTCCATTTCCATATAAAATGATTGGTATTTAACTATAGTATGTATGTTATTTAATTATTATTATATTATGATTTAAATGCATAAAATTATTGGGGCTTCCATCAATCTGACTTAAGGGAGGGAACATGAACTAAATTCAAGCTTCCAAATTTAGTCCCATCATCATTCAATGAATTCATAATGAATGAAACATGTGTGCAGATGCATAATCCAAATAAACACAATGGAAATCAACTCTAATATACACATCTAGCATGCAATTACCAGCATAATTTTAGTATACCACAATTAAAGACATTTCATAATTACATACAAGAGAATACTAATCTTGAAATGAAGTTGACCCGAGAAACTGGCTATGAAAGTGTAACATTCCACCCAAGCATATGCCAGTTGTGCTCATCAATATCTCAACACAGCTTCCACCCCTGATTTGGGCATGATTTCCACAAGGAAAAAAGAACAACAAACTCACACATAGCCAATTATATACCACATCTCATCCAAGGCAGTCCACAACTGGGTTTATCAGGATGTCAAGGAAGTAGAGGGAAAAGAATTGCTAAGATAGTGAGCTCAATCCATAGACCTACTATAATCTCTACAAGATTATCTAGCTTGGCAACCACAATACCTACACACCCAACACAGGGGAGGTAACCACTTCACTACTTCGCAGTCCCTTAGTCCATGCCTTCCCTTCTAGTGCTATCCAGGGTGTGCATAGAAACATATCCAAAGCCCTATCATCTTCAGTGAGGTTACACCCTTCACTAGGTTTATCAACCCAATTCCAAATCCTTGTCTACTCTTGGTTTCTTACACACAATTTGAATCCAAAACAAGGGATGCACATAACCCAAACCATAGAAATATACCACACACAACAAGGCACAATTATTGGGCATAACAAAATGAAATGTTTTGAGAAGGGAGACAACAGCTAGAAGCTACAATTCAAATTCCCAACAGGTACACTAGAAATTGAATAGAAAAAATAGATCTCATAGAACCCCAATTCGATTTACCTTCTTCCCCACCATTATGCAACACCAAAAGTGGATTTCCCATCTAGAAAATGAAGGAAAACTCAAAACATTTGTTGAGGAAAATGCCCAACAAGCAAGAGGGAGGAGAGGGAACAAAAACTAATGGATGAATGATGGATGGGGATTAATTTTGTGGGTCTTTTCTTTCCCAAGAAGTGAAAACATGATTTTCCAAAATGGGGGCTTGCACATACACGAAATTTTGGATAGCCATACCTTCCATTTCTCCAAAATAATAACTGCTTCAACCACTTCTTAGAATAATTATATGATCGGGGTGCATAAGTCGACATGTGTATTTAATGGTTCATGGTTTCTCTCATTGACACTTGGCTTGACATCATTGAATTCATGGGTTTGAATATTTTCTCCCCTATCCTTATAAAAATCATGCCCCCATACTCATGTTGCCTTGCATAACTAGTTGTGGGTATTTTCTTTATCAAAATATATATTTACATCATATTTATAATATCCATTGTGTCAGGATAGCATGCAATCCACATGCATCAATTTTTAATTTCCAATACGAGAACGATAAATCGATGGAAGGGCCTTGGCCTTGAGCTTCTCACCATGATTTTATGATGATATTACGTCATTTACATGTTAATCCAATTGGGTCAAAATCGAGGTATTACATTCCCCTCCCATTAAATTAGCATTGTCCTTAGTGCTCTTCAAAATTTAACAAAAATGGATATGCCACTTTTATGGCATCCTCTAGCTCCCATGTAGGCACATCGGGACCATAGTGCTTCCATTGCACCTTTACTTCTCTGATGCCTCAGTTTCCGAGCAATGCTAGATTCCTATCTAAGATGAACAATGGCTCAATTTGGAACTCTGACTTAGGTTCCACCTGGATCACATCCCAATTAATTATATGGTTAGGATCATGTACATATTTCTTAAGCAAAGAAACATGAAAAAAATTATGAGCTCTAGTGTTAGTAGAGAATGCAAGCCTATCTGCAACTGGCACTATTCTTTTAGGCACTTCAAATGGCCCACAATATCTTGGTGATAGCTTGGCACAACTCCCAAGCTTCAAGGAAATCTTCCTTGACCTCGTTCTAAGGAAAACATGATCCCCAACATTGAAATCCCTATGCACCCAATGCTTATTTGCATATAATTTCTATCTATCTTGGCCTACTTCTAAATTATGCCCAATCTTTACAATGTCTTGTTCCATTTCCTTAAGCAATTATGGCCCAAGTAAAATTTTGTTCATTGGATTATCCCAAGTCACTGGTGTCCTGCACTTCTTTCCATACAATGCCTCAAATGGACTCATGCGTAATGATGCTTGCTACCCATTCTTATATGAAAAATCTACCAAGTGTAGATAATCCTCCCACTTGGATGGTTTTTCCATTACATACATATGAGGCATGTATTCAAGAACATGATTTACTCTTTTGTTTACCCATCTATTAGAGGATGGTATGTTGTGCTAAAGTTCAGCTACGTACCCAAATATGCAAAAATACCTTTCCAAAAAATTGAAGTGAACTTGGTATCCTTGTCAGAAATTATAGCCTTAGGAAATCCATGCAATCTAAAAATTTCCTTCATGAAAATATTTGCAATGGCATCGATTTTTTATGTGGACTTAACCAGTATAAAATGTGTTTCCTTTGTTAACTTGTCCACTACTACCATGATGGAATCATGTTGCTTTATTGTCATCAACAAACCCATAATAAAATCCATGGAAATTATCTCCCATTTCCATTTCGAAATTGGAAATGGATGAAATAAACTTGTTGGGTGTTGGTGTTCAACCTTCACCTACTGACATTTCATGCACTTAAAAATGTATTCAATGATGTCCTTCTTCATCCCTGGCTAGAAATATTTTTTTCTAGATGTAGCAATTGTTTTCTGATATTTATGTGACCGGAATATGGAGCTTTATGGATTTCATCCATAACAATCCTCCTCAGGTATGCCATATTTGGAATATAAATTATATTCTTATAAGTAAGAATTCCGTCACCTTCCAAATGATACCCTTCATACCTCTTTTCAAAGTTCTGTTGTTGCAATTTGTCCTCTATCTGCACATACATTTTGTCTTCAACAATGCAGTTAACAATCTACTACCTCAAATATGATTGGCAAGTACTAAGGGATACCGCATGCATTTCATGTACTTTTCTGTTGAGTGCATCAAACACCTTTTTTTCTTTCCTCTTTATGTGTTTGGTATCAAAATCAAATTCACACAAAATTTCCATCCATCTAGATTTCCTAGCATTTAATGTTTGTTGTTCAAATAAATAGTTTAGACCACAATGTTCTATCCTTAGGTCAACTTTTCTACCTATTAAGTAGTGCCTCCACATATTTAAAGCATGCAATATGGCTGAAAGTTCTAAATCATGGGTGGCATAGTTCTTCTCATGCTCCTTCAGCTTTATTGACTCATAGCATACCACATGGTTGTCTTGCACAAGACTCCTCCAAGTCCTTGATTTCATGCATTAGTACACACCACAAAGTCTTTTTCTGGGTCTGCAATTTTCAAAATTGGTGCATTCGTTAGAAGCTTCTTCAACCATTGGAAGCTTTCCTCGTATCTTGGTGTCCGCTCAAATTTCATTCCCTTCTTCTACAAGGAAGTAATTGGATTAGAAACCTTGGAAAATCTTTCAATGAACCTCCTTTAGTAAACAACAAGTCCCATAAAGGATCTCACATCTATCATCTTCCTTGGATTTGGCCAATTCATAATGGATTCAATCTTCTCAAGGTCCATCCATATTCATTCCTCTGAAATATGTGACCCAAATAATGAATTTTTTCTTTATAAAAGTCACATTTTCTCATCTTTGCATACATCTTATGCTTCTTTAGCAATTTCAAGTCCATTTTTAGATGTTCTTCATTCTTATAATAGATAAGAACGTCAACTAGAAAATAAAGAACAAACTTGTCCAAATACTTGCTAAAAACACAATTCATGAAACAAATGAATCTAGCTGGTGCATTTGTGAGACCAAATGGTACCACCACAAACTCATAGTTCCCATACCTTATTCTAAAGGTCGTCTTATGAATATCTTCCTCTTTGATTCTTACATGATGGTAATCAGACCTCAATTCAATCTTTGAAAATACCTTTTCCCCTCTCATTTGATCAAAGAGGTCATCAATTAGAGGTAATGGGTATTTGTTCTTCACAGTGAATTTGTTCAATTGCTTGTAGTCAATACATAACCTGAGTGTTCCATATTTATTTTTCACAAATAGCATAGGTACTCCCCATGGGGACACACTTGGAATGATATATTTATTTGCGAAAATATCTTGTAACTCCATTTTCAATTCTAGAAATTTTGGTGTAATCATCCTCTAGGGTGTGTTGGACACTATTGCAGCTCCCGACACAAGGTCAATTGTGAAATCAATGTCTTTCTTTGGAGGAAGCCTTGGAATCTCATCAAGAAAAACATCCTTGGATTCTTTTAACACATGATAGTCCTCCAACTTGGAAATTTTATTTTCTATTGTTTCCAGAACATGGGTTACATACAATAGACAACCCTTCCTATAGAACTTCTTCAACTACATGGATGAAATATTCCTAATATAACTCATCTTTGGAATTCCTTTTATGACCCTTGGGTTTCCTTCCTCATCCATGCATTCAAAAGTCTTGTTGTAGTATTCAATTTTAACGCTATGTGCTTCTAACCAGTCCATTCCAATGAGAATATCATAGGAACCAAGTGGCAGAATATTCAAATTTGCAGAAGTGAATAGCCCATCCATCTCTAATGAAAATTTCTCTACCATTTCACTAACTTTTCTCTTAGTTCCCGTGGCTAGTTAAACTAGCCATGATTTACTCTGCTTTAATTTCTTAAAAGAACAAATCTCAACAAATTATTTTAGGAGTGATATAACTATCAGTAGAGCCAGGGTCAATCAAAATAGAAACATATTGCTTAGCAATATTACCTTCAACTTCAACCATAGTTGATTGATGGTTTGTGTTAACACCTAAAAGTGCTCATTACCTCATCTCCCTCACCACATGACTCATTTGTCTATTTTTCCCACCATCTTTGCCTCCAAAACCTCAAAAAACCATTAAAAAGGCACCAAAAGGCCAAAAAGCCCCCTTCCCCCCCCCAAAATAATTTAAATTTCCTCAAAAGATAGCAAAAACCCTCTAAAAGGGCCCTAAATTCCCAAAAATCAAAATAAAAGGGAATACAAAATATAAAAAAGAGGAAAAAGAGGGAAAAAGGAAACAAAAACCCTAAACCATTGACCTAAACCATATGGTGCCAAAAACCATAGGTCAATACTCCACCACAAAAAACCTATAAATAGGTGATGGAGACTCCCCATTTCATATACACAATCTATCCTAACCTCACTCTGCCAAAATCACTCTTGAAACCCTAGCTCACCATTTGAGCTAGCTTCCCATTTGAGTGCCCCTTTTGGCCCATTATCCAAACACCTTGGAGAAGGAGAAGGAACCCATTGGAGCATGGAAGCAACCCTCTTGGACTACTGCAAGAGCTCCACCAGCCTCAACATTTGAGGTAAATGTAACTTTGTTCTCATTTTTAATACAAAAGAAAATTTCCCATTATATTATTGTCTTTTTATTTTATGTTGATGCACATGTTAGCTTAGATTTTACCTTGTTTTATTGTTTTACTGAATTGCTACTAAGAAGGCCCTTCTCCTTAGTAGGTGCTCATTTGCACAAGCTAGGGTGAAAACCCTAGCTACAGTCTGCCTGGCGGTCGTCTAGTGCTACATAAAATCTACGGATGGTCCTTTCCACTTGACCCACAATTTCATCTCCTTAGATGTTGTGAGATTTCTTTTCACTCCCATTCTGATGTGGAAAATTCCTAAGCATATGGTCCTCTCCCCATCCCCAACACTGAATTGGCTCTCTTGGATCCTTTGGATCTATTGGCTTGTCTCCCATCATTCTACTTGTCTTAGTCATACCCTGCAGTGGCTTCCTTTGCTGATTTTTGAGATGATGAGGTTTGAACAACTTCCTCCTTTTGTCAAACTTCTTATTTTTCTTCTCCTTCTATGCCTTATGGAAATCAGGTTTTCTTTTGTTTTGACCATAACAATACTTGGCCTTTCTCATGCCCTCCTCTAGAGTTCGAAGTTTCTCAAACTCAATTCTGTCTTTATATGACTGAGGTAGTCCACTTAGAAAACACTGAATTTTCACCTTATCATATCTTATATACTTGATTTACCTCAACAATTCCAAGAATTTGTTTGCATATTCTTCCATGGTCATTTTTCCCAATTTCTATTCATGGAATTCTTTGGTTTTATCATTGTAGTACCTATCATAGAGGTACTTATGCTTGACTTATTTCTTGAACTGATTCCACACAATATTCCTTTCATTGATCTTCTTCACTAGAATAAGGCGATCCCACCATATATATGTTCTTCCATTTAGATTGAATATGACCACCCTTGCCTTCATATTTCCAGAGTAGTCTTAGAATTTAAAATACTTCCTCATCCAAAGAATCCAAGCTTCAGCTTTTTGACCATATTTCACATTGTGGTCGTCATCCATGAACTGGTCATTATGATCATAAGGCTCGGCCTGAGAACTTGAATAGTCACATTTCCCGATAGCAGTATGCTAGATAGTCTCCTCTTCTATTTATTTTGATTCCATACAAAACCCAACCTGAGACTAGATTCCTAGGGACAAGACTACTGCCATATTGAAATGCATTGTTGAATCATTGGAAAGGTGAACTTGTTCTATTTTTTGTCCGTATTCCTTAACTTTGGATTCAATACGATCATGATTCCTGTCCCATTCATCCATATGGTTGTTGATATGGAAAATGGACTCATTCAATACCTCCAATTGATAACTCATTCTCCTTATCATTATCTCAATGTTCTCAGTATCAGTCAGCTCAAAAGTAGTAAATTGGTCTCCACGGGGGAGCAGGGAGAGGGAGAGCGAGCATTCTATCAATGTTCTTTATCGCTCCTAACTGATGAGCATGAGAGATACATCAGAAGAATGATACATTTGGATCAGACTCTCACGGAATCCACTGCTAGTGGTGGCTCCAGGGTGTCAGAAAACTCGGTGTAGTAAGAAGAGGCACCATGAAGAGATGAACATTCAATACATTAGATGGAGTAATTAAATCAGTGTGTGAATGTTTAATGCCACATTAAAATTGGCTAAGAATACATACACATGGTAGGAGAAATTAATCTCCAACACTCCCTCATTTCCAACTTGTCCAACCACAATTAATGGCTCTTTAACCATAATCTAAACATAGTGTTAGTTTTCGACCGATACTCTCTGGTCGACTCCTAATATGTTGTCTCACATATTGAAAGTGGTGCTTTGAATATGTCTAATAACACCTCTACTAGAAAGAAGGTAGTGAATGCTATTACATCTACAACACATACATGATTTATAGACATATTAAATGACTTACAAGTTTGATAAACATGCTTGTTGGATGTCTCTCGCTCCCGACTTGTCTGACTAAAATCAATGGCTCTTTAGCCATAATATGAACATAGCCCTATGTTTTGGTCAGTATTCTCCCATCGACTACTAATATGTTGTGTCCCATGGTTAAAGTGGTGCTTTGAAAATGTATGATAATACCTCAACTAGCAAGAAGGTTTGGAATGCTATTACAACTACAACATATGCATGATTTACATACATATTAAATTACTTATAAGTTTGATAAACATGTCTTCTCGTCTTGATTGGTGTACACAAAAAATTAAATTTAAACTATTAATGTTTAAAAAACCAATGTATTGTTGGGAATTAAAATCTAGTGCGATAAAAGTACAAAAGAAACTTAAATTTAAATTGTTAATGTTTAAAAAAACAACGTATAGCTGGAAATTCAAATCTGTGAGAGAAAAGGCTAGTGCTGCTCCTCTTCGTCCAAAGAATGAGAATGAATAGTGTGTGGGAAATGGCAGCATCTCCTTCTCTTGCTCAATTGAATTAGGGAACTTGTTATTTTTGTCATATAGATATATTACTTTTTGGAGATCGACAACTTAGATGAGTAGTCACGAATGAGAAAGGGCACCAGCTCATTCTCCTAAGAAGTAAGGGCAGTGGCTCATTCTCTTTCTTGCTTGAATTAGGGAACTTGTTATTTTATTCCATACTATGGGTGGCAGCGCTATTGGAAACTGATATATTAGTTTTTGGAAACCGAAAACTTAGGTATTCGAAACTGACATCACAACTATTTGAAACTAATATATCGAGTATTGGAAACCAAGACTTCAAGAATTGGAAATCGATATTCATAATAAATTTATGTTCGCTTAGACTGAGATTAGTCTAGATTTAATGAAATTGGGGTTAAAACATGTTTTCTCTGTACGCACAATATTTAGCACAACATCCCCTCCCACAATGCCACCACCTTATCCATGATTTCGTAAGCAACACTCAATAAATTTATTGGTTTCCATCCTCAAATGGTTTCCCTAGTATCATTATGTGAAATGAGATTGCAGATTGACCCTTGATTAATGAACTCTATCAAACATCATGTGGAAAAGGCCTCTCCATGTGACTAAATTCATCACCAACAACATCATGCATACCCTTTTAGAACTCACAAGGTAGTCCATCAATCCCTGAAGATTTACCATCCTATATAGAGCTAAAAGCTAGAAATAGTTCATCCGTCATCAAATCCCTATACAATCTATCATAATGAACAATAGAGACCCTGTGTGGAACTAGACCGTGTGTGGAACCACCCTATAGAAAGCATTCATAGAAAAAACAACAAATTATATCAATGGATAACTCGACAAAAAATATTCTTAAAAGGATAACCAAACATACCTTGGATCTTAGAGGTATCTTCCTCAAATGAACCATCTTCTCTATGAAAGTGAAGCATTATGTCAAAAAATGCTCTCTTCTTTACAAATTCAAAGAAGAACTTGGATCCCTCATCTCCCACCTAAATCTAATGTAACTTGGCACAAAACCTAACACCTCTAGCAATATATTACTCCTCTCTAAACACCATGAAGAACATTGTTATGTAGGCCCTCCTTTCCCTCTGACTTTTGTAACATCATATAGTTGTGAATCATAAAATGAGTGCATTTGGGTTTCTCTTTCGATATAGGAGAGATTGCTTGAATTTTGTTTGGTGTATGTTCCCAACATTAAATCTGCTTGAACCATCCTTTGGGAGTGGGTGTCTTCTTCATAGCTAGATGTAGAATGGATAGTGGGTGGTGACTTTAACAAGGTAGAATGGGGATGGTAATCATGGTGGTGGTTTAGGTTTAGTGGTTTGAAGAATAAGGCATGATAAATCTCTAAAGCTACATTTAACTCTTTAATCCTAAATGGGGATAAATTAGGTTGTACTATGGAGGTTGGTTCACGTGATCTAATTTTTGTAAGGAAAAGAGGGGGCGTAAACAAGACTTGATAGGGTATATGATATTTATTTTTTTGAAAGGCTTCTACTGGTTGATGTGCTCACATAGTAACTAAGTGAGATCTCCCATTCAAATTTCCATTTTCTGAAAAGTAAACTATATAAATTCATTTTCATTTGATGTATTTTGTAAGCATTACGGATTACTCTTTTATTTTTTTTAATAATTTAGTGTTTATTAAATATTAAGTTAAAATATGTAAATGTATATAAAGAAGTCATTATATTAAATAAGAAAATATATTAAATAATTTGAAAAAATAAAGATGGGGTAAAAGAAGAAAGATATTTTAGACAAGGTTTCTCACAAATACTCCAGTTTGATAAATATTTTTTTAATATAGGCATAATTTAATATAGTTAGATTAAAATGTATTTTTATTAATAAATATGTATTTTAAATGAATAGCTTTAATGTTTATTAGATTTTAAGTTAAAATATTTAAATCTGTTATATTAAATAAGAGTTGTATGTGATAATGTCCGTATGAAAACAAAGTTTGCAAATGCAGAAGCTGAAAAGAGAAGTTATCATTTGCACTTGCAGAAGCATGGATTTGCAAACTCTGTTTATATGCTCAGTTATGGATTGCTGCACGCGGTTCTTATTTTCACTTGTCTCTATTGTTGAGAATCAATTTCCTTTTACCACGTCAAAATCTATGTTTAAACTTTTACTTTTATGCAAAATGAAGCAGATATGACAACTTTTAAAAAAAAAAATTCCTCAGGTACGCATTTGAGTCAAAGAGATGAAATTATGACACCGTGAATCTTATTTTGAAAAAGCAACCTGAACTTTGCAAACGATTTACTAGATTGACTCTCAAGACTTCCAGAATGTCGTCTTATGGAAGAAATCCATCATCGTATTGAAAAAAAAGCAAATCTTCCACTAATTAATGGAGGCTGTGAGGATATTAGAACTTTGCATATTCTCCTCTCGCACACAATCATTTTGTTGTATTCAAACCATCTTTCAATCCACATATTAATCTCATTTGTGCTTCCCTTTGTTGTTGGGTTGACTCATGACAGTTGAGGAGTTAATATTAAGAAGGTGCCCCTCAGCGGGAGTGATTATATTCATTATTATTTCCGGAATGGACCATGGAAAACATTAAGAACAATATTAATGAGCAGCAGGGTTGCTTATTCCATGCCAATTCTATCGACCGGACTTTTGCTTATTCCATGCCAATTCTATCGACCGGAGTTAGATTGTACAAATGGTTCACACAATCTTTATTGAAAGTAAAAATTAAATTTGTAAAATAATGAGTTTATCCCAAAAAATTAAACATTATTGTATTATAATAATCACAAAACAATTAAAATGGTTTATATTTTATTGGTTATAATAATAACAAAAGAATTAAAATGGTTAATTTTTAATAGATTTTACTGGTTATAATAATCACAAAACATTTCATTAGTATATTTTCGTTAGTTTTAATAGATTTTACTTGCTATAATAATCACAAAACAATTAAAAAGGTTTCATTAGTTTTGAATAGATTTTATTTGTTAAACTTATCAATGCGAATGTTTTTTTTTGTTATATATGTTTTTAATCTCTAAAGTTAAACCTAAAATGAACAATACTTTACTTTAATTTACTTACTGTAGCATCCTCATTTTTAGCCTTAGTAAATTTTATAAATGTATATTGTAAGTATTGAATATGGCCCTGGTGAGGAGCTCAAGCCCAAGGCTCCACCAATGGACCTTGAAAAGTATTGTTGTGATTTACTCTTAAGAGGTAAATTGAAGACGAACGCAACTTAGTGACAGGAAAGTAAAGCCATTAAGGAAGAAGGTGTGGTAACTAAAGCATGAGTAGATGACGGGTGTCATCTTAGTATCTCAAGCACTTACTTGATAACCTTAACTTATTCATATTATCGTCCTAAGTAGACGATCGTCGATAGTGATTATTTAATTACACAACTATTATTCGAATTCTTGTTACCTTTTAGTATCAAAAGCTCAACTATTGTCCTTATGGACAATATTATTCATACCCCTATGAGAGGATTTTAGAGAAAACTCCTAAAGCTAAAAGAAGCTTAGCATATTGAATAAGTGTTATCACTAGATATTAAGAACTCTCACGAAAGTGTCGAAAAAGTATCCTTATTAACCCTAAAGGATATGAAACTAATTTTTCATTATATATATAAAACTTTGAGATTAAGGTGGAAAGAATATATTTTATACAATTTCAAGAGAGATACTACACCTATGAATTTTCTTATATTAAAATGGATGATAGATTTTCTTGGAAAATGAATATTATATACATACATTAACATATATATGTTATGATATAATAAATTGAGTCTTGAGTGAGTGATTAAGTGTCACCTGACTAAGAAGCAAAGGCATAAGAATTTATTTTAAATATTAAATATGTGATAATCACCTCCATACTCATTATATAGAAGATATTAGGTTATTTGTTACTAATGTGAGCAAACACACATACTTTATAGCACCCCTTATATATATGCAATCTTATAATTACTTGTATGTTTGCTTATATCAACAAAAAGAAATTATTATAGGATTGAAAAAAGGGTTGTTAAAGGAAAACATAAAA
The DNA here is from genome assembly GCA_027924585.1 of Larix kaempferi. Taxonomy (NCBI): domain Eukaryota; kingdom Viridiplantae; phylum Streptophyta; class Pinopsida; order Pinales; family Pinaceae; genus Larix; species Larix kaempferi. The sequence goes on along the minus strand of BSBM01000049.1, from coordinate 4,798,842 downwards.
ATTATATACATAGTATTTCGTGTTGGAATGATAACATATGTGTATATATATATATATTGGTGCAATATGTTATCTTAACTATTTTATATACATATATCTTTGTTAGCCATTTTTTTCTCTCTTGAAACTATCTGAATACTTACCTCGCGAGGTGTTCCACAAACTGTCCCACTAACAGGGTTTTTAAACTCCTTATCGCCATCGAGAAGGGGAGGAGAATTACGAAGAGTTCTACGATGGGACTAAAGGAGTTGGACTCTGCATCGCCGATGGAAATTTGTTGGGGCATTCGGAGCCGAGCTCGATTGAAGTATATCACTTGCTCTCTATGTTTTTCTTGTCGAGAATAGAGCATACAATTTTCTGAAGGTATGCGTTTCTTTGTTCAGAGCTGAGCTTAGTGTTTAACTTCTGCTTCCTTAGTGCTATTTTTTTTTATAGCATTGACTAGATTTGAATTCGATTCCTGCTTTTAACTCTTAGCTTGATAGGTCATCCCCGAAGGGAAATAATCATTGATCTTTTATTTTTTTTAAAACGTCTAGTGCTGGAAGAAGTAGTCGAGTCATAGTAAAACTTTAAAGTGTTAAAAAGATTTAATTCAGAACTTACAGCTATTTGAATTAGTATCTTACAACGATTTGAATCGTTATCTTAGTTAATTGTTTGACAGCAAACTACTATAGATCTTAGCTGCAACACTTGATTGAGCTGTTGTAACAGTCCAGACCCTGCCATGCCAATGAAGCAAAACAATCCTGTCTTAATTGTTTTTTCTTATATGTTGTTGCCACGAAGTTGATGAATCCCTGCTGGGATCTCCACGTTGTTTTATTACTGTTTATTGTGTGGTTTCAGGTTAGGTTTTCTATGTTGGTTAATTGTTTACAAATCCCGTAGATCTAGGTATCCTTGCTGCAACGTTTACTATGTGTAAATTTTGTTAATGCTTGTTTTACACTGTAGGCTTGAGGGCACGGCCCCGTGGTCCGAGCAATGTACTTTCTCCATAGTATTATATACAAAGAGTTAGGGCGTAGCCCTCTTCTACATTTTTCAAAAGTCTAAACAGTATAAATTTCTGTTTTTCAAACCACGAAATAATTAACCCAGTTGATCTCCCGGTTGATAGCTTTGAACGCCTTGAACTCCCCTTCAGTATTTAGGATTTTTCCTTGGTAATAACACGATCATTTTCTGGCGATGTCTCTGTTCTGTTTGATACATTAATGGTCTGCTTAGCATGTTAATGATTTTCTGTTTGATTTGCTACTAATGAAGTGGTGTTGTATTTACATTCTTAGGCTTGGAGTTTTAGCCGCAAACGAAACTAAGTTAAAAATCTATATATAAGTTTAACATATGCAATCTCTGTTTATAATTTGGGTGTGACGTTGAAGAGATCCGTTTGAACATTCCATGCTGGTTTGAAATCGCAGTAACTGTATGAAACCTTGTTATATATATATGCTTGTTATTTTATAGATATATACATTCGTGTGGGTTGATTCTCTTACTGAGTAGTATGGGAAGAGACGGCTAAGCAGCCCGAGCCTAAGCTCTGTAAACTCCTTTCTTACAACATACTTTATTCTCTGCCCTTTTTGCATTACTACGGCATTGGTAGTGCCTCTCAGTTTGTATGCACCCTTAGTAGAGAAATCGCGAAATCCGGAGTAGAAATCTGACCAGTTGCCTTATTGCTATGAAACTCTCAATCTAGTTGTATATGGTTACCGTAACTCTTCTCGATGGTATGGAATTTAGCTAGTATGATGCATATTATATTCCTTGTTATATTTAAATCCAAATAATTTTACGAATTAGATTGAATAGGATGTTACCCTTATTTATAATATTAAAAATATATTTTTTAAAGTATGTTGAGGTATGGGATGTATCCTTATTTGTATGATGCATATTATATTCATTGTTATATTTAAAGCCAAATGATTTTTACGGATTCGATTGAATAGGATGTTACCCTTATTTATGATATTAAAATATATTTTTTAAAGTATGTTGAGGTATAGGATGTATTCTTATTTGTATTATGCATGTTATATTCATTGTTATATTTAAAGCCAAATGATTTTTACGGATTAGATTGAATAGGATGTTATCCTTATTTATGATATTAAAATATATATTTTTAAAGTATGTTGAGGTATAGGATGTATCCCTATTTGTATGATGCATATTATATTCATTGTTATATTTAAAGCCAAATGATTTTACGGATTATATTAAATAAGATCTTACCCTTATTTAAGATATTAAAATACACTTTTAAAATAATGTTGAGGTATAGGATGTATCTTTATTTAAGATATTAAAATATATATTTAAAAAGTATGTTGAAGTATAGGATGTATACTATCTAAGATATTAAAATATATCTTTAAAAGTATATTAAGGTATAAGAAGTTATCCTTAATTAAGATATTAAAATATATCTTTAAAAGTATACCTTATTTAAAATATATCTTTAAAAGTATGTTGAAATATAGGATGTATCCTTATTTAAGATATTAAAAGATATTTTTAAAAGTGTGCTCAGGTATGAGATGTTATCCTTACTTAAGATATTAAATATCTTGGCTGAAATATACCCATTGTGAAAGGGGTACGAAGAGAATTTTCAAGTATAGTATCCAAACCTATGTATAAGACAATTAAGGGGTGTCATGTTAATGTTGAGTGTTAATACACTTATTGGGTTGTATATTTGGATAGGATTGCAGCAATCATGTTGCACAATGTAACCTCTATGATGAAATAATATATATATCTAGAAACAATATTTTGTGGACGTAACCCTAGATTGGGCGAACCACGTTAAACTAATCTGTTTTGAATGGTTCTCTTATGTGTACCTTGTGCATTCATTTATTACTCACTATGACGACTTACGACTTGGTTGTTTATATCATTATGCAATTGTATAAGCAAACAAATGATAATTCCTTGTTATTCTTGTGACCTTAGGATAACCTTATAGATGTATCTCTTGTTCAAGCATTTCAAGTTAGTACAAAAGGGTAAGAACTTTATGAAGATGTTATTACAATCTAATACAAACATGTTCAATAAAGTATTGGGTTCATACATTCACTTGAAGTAAGTTACCATGTATCAAAAGTAAAATAAGATTAATTGTTGTTCAAACATTGGGGATTAATTGGCAGGTGTTGGTTGTATCCCTCGCATCTGTAAGTAAGTTTTATGAGAGTAATGATAGTAGAAATGGTTATGCGTGCTCATTATTTCTAATGGATAATTAATTGACATTATGTTTAAAGGAAATTTAGTACATCTCCTATCTTATTGTTAAATGTTCATTGTGATTTTTTTTTGAAAATTCACCATTTCACTAACTCAAAAAATTGGGTTCGTGACATATGGTATCAGAGCTTTAGGTTACAACACTAGAGCCTATTGGGCTCAACATGAGATAAATAAAATATAAAGGCTAATCAAGTTGTTCTTGTTTTGTTTTGGCGCATGGATTGGACTGGACGAGGGAGAAATGCTAACGGAGTTAAACTTCAAGTTCTCCAAAAGAGTAAAGATAAGTATTTCTCATCATTGTTTTCCTTACAAAATTGTAATTCAGGTATGTTTTCATTTTATTGTGAGTTGTTTATTGCTAGATACAAGATATAGATACTCGTATTATCACACGGTATTGTTAGGGAAATTGGTATTTTGATGCAAAAGGTTATGAGATTTACATAACGTAGAAATTACTTAGTTGATTTTATTTATTGCTACAAATATGTGAGTTATGTACTTCAAATCTATGATAATAAATGCATATGTAATACTCTAGTTGATGTTATAACATTCTAGGACATAATCATAAGAGATCAAACTAATTGATGTAGATACATTTGATAAAATGTCGGTTAGTTTGAGTAAGATACGCAGGAAAAATACATGAAAGGTTTTGAAAGAGACACTGGTGTGTAATTTATTTCATATGAAGGATAAATCGATATAGATGTTGTCTTTATGTCTTTTTGAGATTGATGAGAAATATAAATTGATTTTGTATCATGATTGATTAACTTTGCAAAAGAGAATAGAATCATCACCATAATTCATGCTGGATTGATGAAACATAATTCTAGGTCTTTTTTTTTTACTTTGGCGAAAAATATTATTCCCTTGACCAAACAAAGGTTATGAATAATGTTCTAAACATGCAGATAAAATTAGAAAATTAGTTGCATAGTTGTTACGACAAAATTTGTATAAAACTATATCGGCAAATATTGCATTCATAGATATTATAGAAGATGACTGGGTAAAATATTTGTTATAGCTACATGCATTGCTTGAAATAAAATTTGGTCCTCAAAGTATCAAACGATAGAGTGAACATCATTTTACTTAGGTTTTGGTATTATGTTATTGCAAGATATTGTTGACTTTTTTCATTCTCTTCCATAGAACTCATAGTATGGAATTATTAGTCTTAAGTAAATGATAGCCAGATGAAAGTGACATACCTTTAGTTCATGGGTTACAAATTATGTTTAAAGATATGAACCAATTCATTTGATAAGATGACTCATGCACTTGCATTACTGTAAGGAATTGCATGTATTAATTCCTAGGAGTTTAAATGATATTATTTTTTTGAATGCATTATTTCTTCTTAGATAGACCCCTGGTAGGGTTGTTGAATCTTCTAAATAAAGATTGATGTGTATCAAGAAAAGAGATTTTGTTAAAAGTATGAGTTTGACTATAGGAAAAAAACAATCCTAATCCTTTGTGATTGATTAAGTCGTGGGATCTTTTAAAACATCAAAATTTTATAGAGAAAATAATATTTATATGATGGAAATGAATCTATATACAACTGACTTTTTAAATTATGATACTGACATATTTGTTTATAAGCAGATTTGACCGCAGACTCACAAAAAAGATATTGAAGAGTTTACATTCATGCATCAAAATGAATTGAAAAGGGATGCACAAATTAGTTAATGAGCATGTCTGTAATGCTATGGGACTAATGTGTTCAATTGTTGAGCAATTGAAGCAAATAATTTTTTTTCTTTTATACTAACATTTCAGGAAGTGATCTTAACTACGATTGATGTCAAAATCAAAGAGGAACGTTGGTTATAAAATTTATATAGAAAAGTTGAGCTAAAAACGCTCAAGAGTAAGTAATGATTTACTTTACATCTTATTTTGGATGACATAATTTTATGAATCACGATTGGTGATAAAACTTATGATTAATGATGTGTAATCATCAAAATACATAGAATGTGATAAACAAATATGTGAAGATATTTTTAGTTATGACGCATGTGGAATATAAAATGATTGTTATTACATAAATTTCTTGGACTCAAATGAGAAAGTTCGAGTGGAAAAGAGAATTTCCTAGACTCAAATGAGAAGGTTTGAGTGGAAAAGAGAATTTCCTGGACTCAAACGAAAAGGTTTGAGTGGAAAAGAATAAATTATGTACTCAAACATAGCAGAAAGGAGGCACCTACATTCATTTTTTAGCCATTGCAGGAGCCAAATTCCCTAATAAATTTGTGGTCATATTCCCCACGGAAGTGGAATAGAGAAGGTGGCTCATTTAAAGTTATACTGACCCAAAATATCCATCGAATTGAGTAGGTAGCTCACTATGTTTTCCCTTGTGGCAATTCCTAAAACAAGAAAGTGGAGGAATGCATAAGAGATTCGATGAGGGGAAGGCTATGGAGTGAATGGTAGAGGTAGTATGAGATCTGAGCTAGTACTGCCTAAGTGCAGAGCTCAATATTGCTAAAGGAAAAAGTATTACTATTGAGTTCAATAAGTATTACTACTGTGTTGCAGAAGTCATACTATTGTTACAGAAAATATCGCTGCTGAGTTTACATAGATTATTCTTAACTACAAGTTCTATTATCAAGACCACATAAACTCGAGGACAAGTTGTGTGTCCAACAAACAATTGTTGAAGTTCCAGACTCATGGGAGAGTTGGATGATCAACAAAGTGTCGTTGAAAGATTGTGTTATGATATAACCAATATTAATGATTTGTATTGTAGACTAATGGATGTCTTTATGTGTGAAAAATATGAATGCTAGAATAAGCAAATATGCCCTCAAGGATGAGGATGAATGATAAATGATATACTTATGCATGCTGAAAAATATTGGAAGATCTTGTATGATCTGTAAAAAGTGCAGGTTGTGAAAGAAGTACAAAGACTTGTAAAATTCATGGAAAGTTTGAATACCCAAAGAGGGGAGATGACAAGTGAACCAAAGAATGATGAATCCTAGAGATTGGATGAATTGCTAAGAAGTATGAACACCGAGGATAGTGTTATTATTAAGGGGAGGAGTATGTAACATCCCCCATTTTTAGCCTTAGTAAATTTTATAAATGTATATTGTAACTATTGAATATCGCCCTGGTGAGGAGCTCAAGGCCAAGGCCCCACCAGTGGACCTTGAAAAGTATTATTGTGATTTACTCTTAAGAGGTAAATTGAAGACGGATGCAACATAGTGACAGGCAAGTAAAGCCACTAAGGAAGAAGGTGTGGTAACTAAAGCATGAGTAGATGACGGGTGTCATCTTAGTATCTCAAGCACTTACTTGATAACATTAAGTTATTCATATTATCATCCTACGCAGACGATCACCGATAGTGATTATTTAGTTACACAACTATTATTCTAATTCCTATTACCTTTTAGTATCAAAATGTCAACTATTGTCCCTATGGACTATATTATTGATATCCCTGTGAGAGGATGTTAGAGAAAACTCCTAAAGCTAAAAAAAGCTTAGCATATTGAATAAGTGGTATCACTAGATATTAACAACTTTGACAAGAGTGTCGAAAAAGTATCCTTATTAACCCTAAAGGGTATGAAAATAAGTTTTCATTATATATATATATATATAACCTTGAGATTAAGGTGGAAAGAAGATATTTTATACAATTTAAAGAGAGATACCACATCTATGAATTTTCTTATATTAAAGTGGATGACACATTTTCTTGGAAAATGAATATTATATACATACATTACCATATATATGTTATGATATAATAAATTGAGTCTCGAGTGAGTGATTAAGTGTCACCTATAAAGTTTTGACTTAGAAGCAAAGCCAAAAGAATTTATTTTAAATTATTATATATGTGGTAATCACCTCCTTACTCATTATATAGAAGATATGAGGTTATTTGTTACTAATGTGAGCAAACACACATACTTTATAGCACCAATTATATATATACAATCTTATAAGTACATGTATGTTTGCTTATATTAACAAAAAGAAATTATTATAGGATTTAAAAAAGGGTTGTTAAAGGAAAACATAAAAATTATATACATAGTATTTCATGTTGGAATGACAACATATGTGTATATATATATTGGTGCAATATGTTATATTAACTATTCTATATACATATATATGTGTTAGCCTACCATAAGCACATGAGTCGTGCGTAGTCATATTGTGGAGTTTAGTTGAGAAATCTTTGGGAGTTTGTTCCCTGAAGAGAACCACCTTTACCAACCCCATCACCATGTGTACCACGCCGTTATTTATTAAGTCAGAGTGAGGTGTAGTTTTTGTAGGAAGGATGTCTCCTTAGTGGAGCATTCCCCACTCCTTTTTGACGGCCATTTGTTTCTCTCTTGAAACTATCGGACTACTCACCTTGCCAGGTGTTCCACAAACTGTCCCACTAACAGGGTTTTTAAACTCGCTATCACCACCAAGCAGGGGGGAGAATTACGAAGAGTTCTACGCTGGGACTAAAGGAGTTGGCCTCTGCATCTTTGGTGGAAATTTTTTGGGGCATTAGGAGCCGAGCTCGATTGAAGTATATCATGTGCTCTCTATGTTTTTCTTATCGAGAATAGAGCATACAATTTTATGAAGGTATGCATTTCTTTGTTCAGAGCTGAGCTTAGTGTTTAACTTATGCTTCCTTAGTGCTATTGTTTTTTATAGCATTGACTAGATTTGAATTTGATTCCTGCTTTCAACTCTTAGCTTGATAGGTGATCCCCGGAGGGGAATAATCATTGATCTTTTATTTATTTTTAAATATTTAGTGCTGGTAAGAAGTAGTCGGGTCATAGTAAAACTTTAAAGTGTTAAAAATATTTACTTCATAACTTACAACTATTTGAATCGGTATCTTAGTTAATTGTTTAACAACAAACTACTATAGATCTTAGCCACAACACTTGATTGAGATGTTGTAACAGTTGAGACGCTGCCATGCCAGCGAAGCAAAACAATCTCGTCTTAATTGTTTTTCCTTATATGTTACTGCCACGAAGTTGATGAATTCCTGCAGGCATCTCCACGTTGTTTTATTACTATTTATTGTGTGGTTTTAGGTTAGGTTTTCTATGTTGGTTAATTGTTTACAAATCCCGTAGATCTAGGTATCCTTGCTGCAACGTTTACTATGTGTAAATTTTGTTAATGCTTGTTTTACACTGTGGGCTTGAGGGAACGGCCCTGTGGTTCGAGCAGTGTACTTTATCCATAGTATTATATACAAAGAGTTAGGGCACAACCCTCTTCTGTAGTTTTCAAAAGTCTAAATAGAATAAATTTCTATCTTTCAAACCATGAAATAATTAACCCAATTGATCTCCCGGTTGACAGCTTTGAACGCCTTGAACTCCCCTTCAGTATTTAGGATTTTTCCCTGGTAGTAACACGATCATTTTCTGGCAACGTCTCTATTCTGTTTGATACATTAATGGTCTGCTTAGCATGTTAATGATTTGTTGTTTGATGTGCTGCTAATGAAGTTGTGTTGTATTTACGTTCTTAGGCTTTGAGTTTTAGCCACAAAAGAATCTAAGTTAAAAATCTGTATATAAGTTTAACATATGCAATCTCTGTTTATAATTTGGGTGTGATGTTGAAGAGATCTATTTGAACATTCCATGCTGGTTTGAAATCGCAGTAACTATATGAAACCCTGTTATATATATATATGTTGGTTATTTTATAGATATATACATTCGTGTGGGTTGATTCTCTTACTGAGTAGTATGGGAAGAGACGGCTGGGAAGCCCAATCCTAATCTCTGTAAACTCCTTTCTTACAACATACTTTATTCTATGCCCTTTTTGCATTACTACAACATTGGTAGTGCCTCTCGGTTTGTATGCACCCTTAGTAGAGAAATCGTGAAATCCAGAGTAGAGATCTGACCGGTTGCCTTATTGCTATGAAACTCTCAACCAGTTGTATACTGTTACCATAACTATTCTCGATGGTATGGAATTTAAATAGTATGATGCATATTATAGTCCTTGTTATATTTAAAGCCAAATGATTTTACGGATTAGATTGAATAGGATGTTACCCTTATTTATAATATTAAAAATATATTTTTTAAATTATGTTGAGGTATAGGATGTATCCTTATTTGTATGATGCATATTATATTCATTGTTCTATTTAAAGCCAAATGAATTTTACGGATTAGATTGAATATGATGTTACCCTTATTTATAATATTAAAAATATATTTTTTAAATTATGTTGAGGTATAGGATGTATCCTTATTTGTATGATGCATATTATATTCATTGTTCTATTTAAAGCCAAATGAATTTTACGGATTAGATTGAATATGATGTTACCCTTATTTATCATATTAAAAAATATATTTTTGAAGTATATTGAGGTATAGGATGTATCCTTATTTGTATGATGCATAATATATTCATTATTATATTTAAAGCCAAATGATTTTTACGGATTAGATTGAATAGGATGTTACCTTATTTATGATATTAAAATATATTTTTTAAAGTATGTTGAGGTATAGGATGTATCCTTATTTAAAATATTAAAATATATCTCTTAAAAGTATGTTGAAGTATAGGATGTATCTTTATTTAAGATAGTAAAATATATCTGTAAAAGTATATTAAGGTATAAGAAGTTATCCTTAATTAATATATTAAAATATATATTTAAAAGTATGTAAGGTATAGGATGTTATCTTTAATTAAGATATTAAAATATATCTTAAAAGTATGTTGAAATATAGGATGTATCCTTATTTAAGATATTAACAGATATCTTTAAAAGTGTGCTATGGTGTGAGATGTTATCCTTACTTAAGATATATTAGAGATCTTGGGTGAAATATACCCATTGTGAAAGGGGTATGAAGAGAATTTTCAAGCATAGTATCCAAACCTATGTATAAGACCATTAAGGGTTGTTATGTTAATGTTGAGTGTTAATACACTTATTGGGTTGTATATTTGGATAGGATCACAACAATCATGATGCACGATGTAACCTCTATGATGAAATAATATATATAGAAACAACCTTTTGTGGATGTAGCCCTAAATTGGGAGAACAACTTTAAAAGAGTCTGTTTTGAATGGTTCTCTTATGTGTACCTTGCATTCATTTATGACTAACTATGACGACTTACGACTTGGTTGTTTATATCATTATGCAATTGTATAAGTGGACAAATGATAATTCCTTGTTATTCTTGTGACCTTAGGATAACCTTACATATGTATCTCTTGTTCAAGCATTTCAAGTTAGTACAAAAGGGTAAGAACTTTATGAAGATGTTATTACAATCTAATACAAACATGATCAATAAAGTATTGGGTTCATACATTCACTTGAAGTTACCATGTATCAAAAGTAAAATAGGAGTAATTGTTGTTCAAACATTGCGGATTAATTGGCAGGTGTTGGTTGTAGCCCTCGCATCTGTAAGTAAGGTTTATGAGAGTAATATAGTAGAAATGGTTATTGGTGCTCATTATTTCTAATGGATAATTAATTGACATTATGTTTAATGGAAATTTAATACATCTCCTATCTTATTGTTAAATGTTCATTGTGATTTTTTTTTTAAAATTCACCATTTTACTAACTCAGAAAATTGGATTCGTGACACTTTCCTATTAAATATGGAGTTTGGACCTATGTAAACTCAAAATGGAATTAGTAGTTGTAACCATGAGATGTAATTTTATACATGATTATTTTAATTTTGAAATACATATATATACAAGTTAGAAGATTGTTGATTAAATGAATGCATAAGGTTTTGTTAAATGTGTGTAACTCAAAGTACTGTATTGATTTCATAATTGAATTGATTTATAACATTGAATGAATACCTAGCTTGAACACTTTTTTAATAGTATTCATAAAAGACTTGATTTATAACATTGAAAGAATACCTAACTTGAACACTTTTTAATAGTTTTTAGAATTAAAACAGAACCAAGCTAAGGGAAAACTAAGTTGATTTATGATCTAGCTCAAGTCTTTACCGTCTAAGATTTCATAGTTTTATTGAAGAAATAATAATAGTAAAAGAAGAAGGATTTTGTGTGCTCATGGCGAGAAGTGTGCCAAAGTGAAGGTGCATATTTCTATACAACGAACAAGGTCACACTCTGTGCTCAACGTGAGTAAACGATGTACTTATTCTGTCTATTAGTAATATAATGTATGTAACGCCCAATAGTATGTGTACAATGGTATGTGTACAATGGATAACTGATTAAATTATATATATAAATAAATAAATAAAAGAATAATATTTTTTTAAATTAAAAAAAAAAAAATTCGTTGCAAATTCAAGGATTGGACTGTTACATTGATTCAATTTCAACTATGAAAAATGTTAAAGCAAACATGTGTTCTCCGTAAGAACAATTTTGGGATGTGACAATATCAGCATACAATCAAAAAATGGTAAAGAAAACCTGTAAACAATTTTGGCCTGTGATGATATCACCATACAATCAAGTATATCCTTCTTGCCATATAGTTAGTGGAGAAGATAATGAAATTTAAAAATATAATACCAGGATGCATTCCATAAAGATGAATAAAAGTTTATAATATGGTGCTATACATTGTCAATAAGATAATTATGAATTTTAAACATTAAATTAAAGACATGGATACAAAGATGAAAGAATAATGTTGTGAGTCATTTACAGTGATGCTGATGATGATGGTGGGAGGAGAATGAAAGAAAAATAAATTAGCACCCCTATGGTTATGCTTCACGTAATGAAATGATGTTAAAGAAAATTGTTGTACGCATAGGAAGAAACCATGCTAGACCGCTGACGTCAGGTAAGTCAATGCGGATCAACTATTGTTTCTAGGTTAAGAAAACTATTCATATGCATTCTCTACAACAATTGTATCTTTTCCTATGAACAAAAATTTCATCTTGAAAACATAATTAACTTTAAAGTATTGAATGAATATTGCAAGATAAACAAATTTTTCTATTATCCAAGAATATAGGGCTAGAGTAATTGATGAGTTGCATTCATATACCAACTTAGTTTTGCACTGGGATTCCTTTTGCTTTAATATATAGGTTTTCTAATGTGGCCTCTGACCCATTCCACAAATTTTAAGAAAAAGCTTAGTCAAGGGAAAAATTGCACACCTTTCCTAACATACGAACTCTGAGACTTAGGAGAGGCAAGGGAATGGTCACTCATGCTAAACAAAGACATTACTCTACCCAAAATTTCAACTGCACACATAGAACGAAGCTCATGGGATTGAACTAAAGTCTGATCCGCTGCTTTCTATCGCTGAACCCATTAGCAAAAACATTAGTTTGCATGATGTAATCCTTTCCTTCTACATTGCCCAAGAATTCAATGTCAATCTCGTCTATGTTAGGTATATTGGAATATAACTGTACAAAATTTGCCCCAAGCATATTATTTCATATATGCCTCCATAATCGTGGATGAGAATAATTAGATAAGCTAATTAAGTCATGCATAGACTTACATAGACAACCACAATTGTGTTAGGCGAATTTCTTGGTGGCAGTTTGATTTGCATTTAGAATTTGCCAAACAATTGTGAATTTAAAGGATTTTGTAGATCATTACCTAACCGTATGTCCATACTAATATTCATTTTGGGGTGTGGAGTAGAATGCCCAATGGACAATATTTTCTCCTCCACCATCATATAAGAAAGTTGCAACGGTGTAGGAACAAATAACGCAAGCTGCAATAGTGTAGGAACAAATAGATATGGTTTGAGGTAAGTTGATTCAACGTAGCCTACAACTCTTTCCACAATGTCGTACATGCCAAACCAGGCCGGTTGGATTCTGTGACAGTAAGAACAAACACATAATTCCTTCCCAACCATCTCCTCTGCCTGGACTCTCAAAAACTGGTTGAAACCTTTCTGAAACTAATCATTAAAATAATCTTCTTTAAAATATGGAGATCTACAACTGATGCTACAGCTGCAGGACATGCAGATAACATGTTTCCTTAGTTTCCTCAACTGCACTGCCATCGAAAACGGAATCCCTATTAGGACCAGTAGGGTGATATTGCCAGAGAAAAATGAAAAGGGAAATGTCACAATAAGATGATCGACCTATAAAACTTAGGAAATCATGTTGTATAACTTCAAAAACTATAGCTTAAAAACTTGTGATCCATGTTGCACAGTTACCCAATAATAACACTCGATTCCAATATTCCTTGCTTTGGCAGAGAATAATAAGACACATTGGAGTCCTGGACATGCTCTCATCTCAAGTGTTCTCACCATCCATATTAAGAACCTCCTTCAAGGAAAACCGATTGCTCTCTGTCAATCCAATGTTTAAGAAGTGGGAGCTCATTATGGATGTAAGTGTGTTTTTTCTAATGATACACAAGAACGGAGTAATGTTTTGTGTGTTGGTAGCTTATTTCTTAGTCAAACTTGACCCGTTCTACCCACTTAAACTATTCATCATCGAGTAAATTAGCAATCCTAGGATTGAGTATCTTGTATATGACATTTTTTTGGAAAGGCCTGAGAGGTCTTATATTTTTTTTCGGTTTCCCCTCAGATTCCTTGGTTTAGTTAATTGAAGAGCATATTGTATTTCTCATCCATTGTGGCTCGTCGTTTGTCGGTCGTGCAAGTTATCATGAATTCATTATAGCGTTCAGTGTTAATATGTCAAGGATGGAAACACAAGGGTTCTTGTTGGTGCCATATTTCGGTTAAAATTCATAATAGCTTACCCAGAAGTCGTACAACGCCCAACAAAAATTCTTTGTTGCAGGATACACTTGCAATAAAAAATTGGCTAGTTTGGTTGGTATCTGCATGGGTTCCTAAGCACGGTGAGCCTTATCGAATAGACAGAAATTTATTTAATGCGAGCCTGTCTAGTGTCAGGGTCCATTCGTATTCATCCATAACATCCATGGGCATATGCGCTATCCATCTTTCATGGCTGCATCCATGATACTCCTCGGGTAGCTGTCGATTGGCGATTCTGTCGACGGAAAACTTCTGGTCTAATCCACTTAACTCTACGGGCTCAGGCAAACCACCTCCCACCATCACTTCACACGAACGCGGGCTGACAACATCACATGGCTAGGCGAGCCACCGGATTTTGCCAGCGTTGTTCCACCTCCCACCATCACTTCACACGAACGCGGGCTGACAACATCACATGGCTAGGCGAGCCATCCGATTTTGCCGCCGATTTTGTTGTTCCCTGGATGCGTGCTGACAACATACCCTACTTCTCCAGGTTAATTCTAACATGGCGTCATTACTAACATGCGGTGGATGCAAAGAATAGAATTGGAAGAGGAGGACGGACGAGGAAGTGATCTCGTGGTGATATCGGCAGCGGCTCCTTGGCAGCAAGACCTGAGACATTACGGCTCTGTGGGTAAGCGTTAGGTTGTCAATACTGTAAGTAAATACTGTAAAAAAAAAAAGTAAATTATTTCAGATTGAGATTTATATGACTGGTATTTTCTTAGTATACATTCGGTTTGCATAGCACCCCAGGGTGGTTCTGGAAAGACTCTGCTGCTCAAAACACTCTTCAATAGCAAAAAGGTACGCAATTACTTTAGCAGTGGCTTCTTTGCAGAGATCTTTAATTCAAAAGAATCTAATTGAGACTTTGCCCTTTCCAACTTTGTTTTTCGATCATTGTTCGTGTATGGACTTTGCCCTTTCCAACTTTGTGTAAGGATCATTGTTCGTGTATCGATCCTTAAAGATCTCTGCAAAGCCTACCCAAGTTTGGAATGACGTTCCAGTTTTTCAGTATTTGAAGCGAGTTAATTAGTACTTAAAAACCTCTGTGTGCCTGTGTTTTTTTCCAAAAGTCGTGGCATTTCCAGATTTGTTTTACAATTTCATTTTTTTTTTTTTTTGAATTATGGATATTTATTCTAATTACAGTGGTCTTCCAGAAATCCGGTTATGGTCTTGTTTTTGAAGCGTCTGTACATGTGTTTTTGGTCAATTTCAAACCTCGTGCGATGAACCACCATCTATCGTTTAAACTTCTTCTGTGTCCAAATCCAAAATTTAGAAGGCGTTTCCAGATTTTATAAAATGAACTGTTACATGACTTTCCCACTCAATATATCTACTCTAATGTGTTTTTTTTAAGATTCCAAAATTCGCAACGTAAGTTATAATTCGGTAAACATTATTATATGCTAATTAATATGCACTTGGTCAAAAGCATTTCTCAAATGGTCAGAATCTCATTTTAATTGAACTCAGAAATCAATTTAACTTGTATACTTTCGATTATAAATATTTCAAGTATTATTTAAAAAGGAACCCTTGAATCGGTTTTACACAGCTTCCAACCTATAAATTTTAGAGCCATAGTGTAAGGAGTTGTCAGTTATTCGAACCAGAGGAGCCACAACCTAGTCCACATTGATCGAGGGATTAAATACATATTCCGCTGTTAGGAAGAGATATACCACAGTCAGAGAGCTACCATGTAATTTGTGTGCAAGAAAACCAAGTTGAAATTTCAAAAATTCAGCCGCTAGCATAGTTTTGAGCCGTCACCCTCACTATTTGCTGCCATCATCCCTATTACTGTATTAAGCCACCGGTTGTGAAATCAAGTCCATTGTAGTCGCTGCCGTTTCCAATTTAAATGTGAGTCGGCTGCCATAGCCGATATCGTAGAGGAAGCCACTATTTTTTTTTTTAAGTTTGTTGAATCTCCATAATCAACCGCTAGACCACCAAATTACATGAGAGAAGTATTATTTAAATTATATATGATTAAAGTTACTTTATAATTTAAGGAGTGTCTAGGGATATGGTCATAGTTACCTATCACATTAGAATTGTATTTACATTTTAATAAAGTTAAAAGTAACATGGTTATGTATTATTGTATATTATTATTATAAAAATTTACATACTTTTGGAAGGTACATCTTTATTGGGAGGTATATATTTATAGTGTATCCAATAGAGCCAAAGAAGGATGTGAGACAAGTTGCACTATTAAATTGTAGATATTTTTATGTGTGAGACATTCGTAACTAAAATAACCATACTATCATCGCGTATATTAGACACGTGTGTTAATGGGATTTCGTCTTCTAGAATTAAATTTACATTTATTAAGTTATGTTATAGTTAAATTTAACTATGCTATGAGAAAAGGAAGTTTCATTACTTTTTTATGGTGCTATGAGAAAAGGAAGTTTCATTAGATAATTATGGTGATATAAAGGAAACATTGGTTTTATATATTCCAAGATAGGCTATAGTCATGTTTTTAATTAGGTTATAAGAGAAAGATGATTCTATAGATTTCCTTTACTACTATAAAAGAATTAATGATGGTACATACATCCCGTTACATTTTACTTATGTTTTTGTTATGAGATAACTCAAACACTAGGAAACCGGTAAATTGTAATGACATGAGTAGGATTGCTTAGGGTTGAGATAGTAAGTCAATCAAGATTTGAATGTGTCGTAACAAAACTTGTAAAAAAAAAAAAATTACTTACTCAACTTGAAGGTCCTTACATTTTTTCTTATATAGACAACTCAAATAGAAATTACCGAGGGGATAAGAGATGAGACTGCGACAAATAGAAATGCAATTTTGAAGTTGTGAAATTTATGGTTTAAGATCATAGCGGTGTAACATTCGCCGATAAATGGGTAGGTCACCGAGAAATGTGCCAAAATCAATCACTAACTTTAAAAATGTGGAGCGACACGAATATGAAGTGCTTTAGACTTGGCATGTGTCTGTTGGAGGATGTCTTGAACCTTTTTGTGGATTTTAGCTAAGTTCTGCAAAAAAGAAGAAGCTTTATCAAGCCTTATTATGAGTCAATTTTGTTGAACCGATTCAAGCTTTGTATGGAGCCATCTCGTCTTGATTTGCTTGTTTCTTCACTAAATTTATTAGGTCGACATGAGAAGATCCCTTCTGAAGGACCATTTTTCATCGCTTATTCCTTCTCTCCGAAGGGCGAGCCTTATCGAATAGACAGAGTTTTATTTAATGCTCGCCTTATAGTATGACACCCATCTCGCCCCCATCGCATATCATCCATCTGATATGCATGCCCTCATGGACTCAAGAGGACGGCATCCCCGCCTGCCATCCACCATGAGGTGCCTCCACCATGATCGCCCCACCATGATACTCCTCCGATTTCGTTGACGAAAAACTTACAGTATAATCCACGAGCTCAGGTGACGGCGTCCAACCATCACTTCACACAAACGCACACTAACGCGGGCTGACAACATCACATGGCTAAGGTGAGCCACCGGATCTTGCCAGCGTTGTTCCCTGGATGCGCGCTGACAACATACTCGACTTCTGGCGCCCTCAACTTCTCCCCCAACTTCTCCAGGTTAATTCTAATAACAGGCAGTGGACACAAAGAATAGAATTGGAAGAGGAGGACGAACCAGGAAAGGATCTGGCGGTGATATCGGCAGCGGCTCCTTGGAAACAAGACCTAAGACATTACGGCTCTGTGGGGTAAGCGTTAGCTTGTAGTTTTATACAGAGTTAGTTTATCATAAATGAGATGGATGGAGTTAGCATTAGCGTTCTCCGCCTTTACAACAACGAGACGCCCCATTCATGAGAATTGGATCTGTGTTTTGGCAAATTTAGCAGTTGCAAGAATCCGAGGGTATAACGCTAAAGGTTTAACACCTTAAATTATATTTGTTTGTTTAGTATATATATGTTCGATATGTGGTTTGTTGGGCTAAAATTCTGCTTATTTTCTCTGGAAATCGACTTGCTACTTATTTTCTCTGGAAATTGACTTGTTGTTTGTATGGTTAGATCTGTTTTTTATTGATTATTAATACCGAGTAAATAAGAAAAGACCGGTCCGTATTGTCCTCTCTCCTTCTTCGGGCACCATGCATGCCAATTGCCATCTCATCCCCACTCCGAAATTTGACTGCACAGTGCAAACCATTTAAATCGATATACATGGCAGTAAGAATCAAATAGATATATCATATACCCAACACTGAGAATCAACTCTGTTCAGACACTAGAAACACTTTTAAAAATAAGCATGGTCGGTATGTATGAATAATAATAATAATAATAGCAACCAAACAAGCCTGTGAAGGGAATCACGGTTGTATTCTTCACACAAAATATTAAGAAAAGAGAGGGTCATATTCTTCGCCTCCCTCGTCTGATTTCATCTCCTCAGATAGCAAACCCTTTATAAGAGAGAACACCAGTTAAAGAAGATAGATATAGCAACCAATAAAAGAAGATAAACATAGAAATCTGACAAGAGAGCAGTGGAAACTCTTTTAAAACTAGGTACGGTATGATGCGGTGATTCTAATTAGATCTAAATGGTAAGTAACCCAAACCAACCTGTGGAAAGGTTGTTAGACTTCTTTTGTCTCAACTTCCAATTCTCCCTTTAACCTATTGCAGATGTGAGTCCATTTCAAGTCATTAGCCAATAAGCAAGAATTGGCTAAGAATTTAAGCAAGAAGTGCCAATGAAATTAAAAGAAAACCATCTTTACCTGGAATAACTATACATGTATTGCAATGGTTAAAACCCTTGCGATTTCCCACAACTTCACGCTGAAACAACTTATAAATTAAAAACGGTTTAAGACAGTGAAACCCTTGCAATTTATGTTCTTCTCTGTGTCGTGCAACAAAATAAAACCAGCCAGGAAAAGAGAAGGAAAATAAGGTTAAGCCCTTAGCTCACGTCATCATTTAGTTCTTTGAGTAAAATTTTGGCCGAGCAAATTTTTGAGAAATAATTGTAAGTCCTGGTCCCATTACTAAATGTAATTCTTAATATAGCATTCACATTAAGTTGATAGATCATAGACCTAAACCGTGAACCGATAATGAAAAAGGGTTGTTGTTTACACTAAATCACGGCAAAAGCTTTTAAAAATTGGTAATGTATGGTATGATGCGACCATTCTAATTAGATTCAAATGATAAGCAACCGGAACAAACTTGTGAAAACGTTATTAGTCTTTTTCTGTCTCTATGGTCAATCCTGTTTTTAATCTGTTGCAGATATGAGTTCATTTGAAATCATTCACCAATTAGAAAGAACTGGCTAATAAATGAAGCAAGAACTGGCAAAGAAATTAAAAGAAAATCATCTTTACCTGGAATGTACATGTATTGTAATTGTTAAAACCCTTGCGATATCCCAACTTCGCTATAAAACAACTGATAATTAAAAACTGTTAGACTAAGACAGTAAAACCTTTGCGATCTAATTTTTGTTGTACGTCCTGTAACAAATAAAACAAACCGAGCAAACAGGCTAGGTAAAAATAAGAAACTAAGGTAAGCCCTAAAATAAGAAAGAACAACATGAAATGTAGCATTAATACATCACCTAATTCTGAGTAGTGTGACGAAGGAAATCATTTATGTCAAGGTCCATTACTAATAATTCTAATTCTTAATAATAAACCATTCACTAAGTAGATTGAGTTAATCCGTTAACCGTTTAGCTGTTTACATTAAATCAAGAATAAATGCACAGAATGTACATACTTACACAATAACGATTAACGAAACAAAGATAAACAGAATGTATGTACGGATAAGAATGAGCTGTTGGAGAGCCTTATCGAATACACAAAGTTTTATTTAATGCTTGCCTTATAGTATGACACCCATCTTGCCCCCATTGCATATCATCCATCTGATATGCATGCCCTCATGGACTCAAGAGGACGGCATCCCCGCCTGGCATCCACCATGAGGCGCCTCAGTCTAATCCACGAGCTCAGGCGACGGCGTCCAACCATCACTTCACACGAACGCACACTAACGCGGGATGACAACATCACATGGCTAAGGCGAGCCACCGGATCTTTCCAGCGTTGTTCCCTGGATGCGCGCTGACAACATACTCGACTTCTGGCGCCCTCGACTTCTCCCCCAACTTCTCCAGGTTAATTCTAATAACATGCAGTGGATGCAAAGAATAGAATTGGAAGAGGAGGACGAACCAGGAAAGGATCTGGCGGTGATATCGGCAGCGGCTCCTTGGCAGCAAGACCTGAGACATTACGGCTCTGTGGGGTAAGAGTTAGCTTGTAGTTTTATACAGAGTTAGTTTATCATAAATGAGATGGATGGAGTTAGCATTAGCGTTCTCCGCCTTTACAACAATGAGACGCCCCATTCATGAGAATTGGATCTTTGTTTTGGAAAATTTAGCAGTTGTAAGAATCCGAGGGTATAACGCTAAAGGTTTAACACCTTAAATTATATTTGTTTGTTTAGTAGATATATGTTTGATATGTGGTTTGTTGGGCTAAAATTCTGCTTATTTTCTCTGGAAATCGACTTGCTGCTTATTTTCTCTGGAAATTGACTTGTTGTTTGTATGGTTAGATCTTTTTTTATTTATCTCCGGATGTCGATCGCTCTGGAAGTATCCCTGAGAAGTTTAAGTTTCCATACTTGGCAGCTCTACGTAGCTTTGACTTGAGAGTTCTATTTACATGAAGGTCTTCACCGAAGAACTGTGATCTGACATTGATATTGATCCCTTTAGAACATGATAAACTCAGCTTATGGGTACCCAACGAAATAAAAGTAAATTGGGTACCCAATAAGCGAGTTTTGTCTTTTCTGACTGTCCGTAACTTCTCAAAACCTCCTCCCGCCACAAGATCTTACTTGCTGCTAAGTCCAGTCCGATCTTGAGCCTGCTGGATAAGGCTCGGGCGGCAATCTCTTATTCACTAATTATCCAGAGCCAGAGCTTCAAATCCGCCTTCGTACAAGTAATCTCGGAGAATATCATATCAAAGCTCCTCTCACGAGTTATTCTATTTCTTTTTTCGTTGGCAGTATTGATTTTGGAAGGTTATTTTTTTCCATTGATCCTTGGAACTTTGTTCAAGATATCATAAATAAATAATGCAAGTGGTGAACAAAATCATAATAAACAACAAACCATTTCTGAGGTCGATGTCCTCTAGGAAAAATGACACATGGCTCTTTAGAAATACCATGGTTTTCCCATCACTCCGTTTAGGAATGACTAATGGGTATGTCTTTTCTTCAACGAAATAGAACCACCACAGTTGATCTCGAATCCCTTTACCTCCGTCAATATCCACGGTCTGTCTTGTACTCCTATTAACATATAAATCTTGGCCATTCGTTGGTATTTGAACAAAACGTCAATGGAATGATAGCCCTTCGATCACCTATGTTCGTTTCCTGCTCTATGAACTTGGAAGGATGCTTTGGTTGACTGTTTCCGAAAGTCCATAAACTATTTAAAGGAGCTCCTCCTTCGCTCAGTTATGTTCTTTACATGAAACTTATCCGTAACATTCCTTGTCATAGATTTCTGAGTATGGAGCATGCTTTTATAAAGTTTAGGAAAGCTTAGGTTAATTGTTCAGCTAATTAACTCCAAACGCTTGTCCACTCTTGGAGATTCCAAAATCTGTTCCAAATTGTGATGTTTGATGTTTGATGTACCTTACTATCTAGACATCATTTTCACGTTCTTTTTGGGTCTTTTTACTGGAAAATGGAGAACCTGAAGTGAATTGGCAAAAGTCTCATTAGTGTGTTTCCGTTTCCATGGAGAGTGGGAGATTAAAAAAATCTTTTGGTCTTTCCATTTAATTTTATTTAAAATTTATAAAAATTAAAACTATAATTATATATTTATTTTTAATGGGGAAATTGGAAAAAGTCTCATTACTGTGTTTCCGTTTCCATGGAGAGTGTTTCCGTTTCCATGGAGAGTAAGACTTTATTGTTTATGATGTATGGAAGCAAATAAAAACTAGTAAGAATTTTCCATTGGACAAATAGATTTATGTTTTCAATGATGTAAGCTCGAATACTTTTGAAGGATATCAAATGTATCGAGGAGAAATGTGTTTGCTTATTATTTTTGTTGGAATGTGTTCATTTATGGAATATAAAAATAATTTATGGACACTAGTAAGAAAAAATTGCATATTGTAAATATGTTTGATTGAAAAGTTATTTGTTCCCCGCTTAAAAGGAAAGGTAGTAATTAAATGTTTGGAAATGCCTTATTTCCTTTCCTCTTTAAACTTAAAGAGGATTGAGACTATATGTTTAGGAAACGACTTTGATTATTTGGCCCATGTGGCATGTATTTGCAAAGATGGCCTCTAGAGACTATAACCTTTTCAACAATGCTTGTTTGGTTTTACCTTCCTTTATTTTTATTGAATATGTTCTAATTTTATGAAAATTTAAATTATCAACAACTTTTAGAAATACTAAATGGGTAATTTTTTAATATATATTGAAATTAGTAATTATGATTTTTTTGTTATATTTTTATAGTTGTTATGATTCTAATTTTTTAACTTAATTGTTTCCAGGTATTCTATACAAATTTATTGATATTCACACAACATATATTCCACTTTCCATACAAGGCATGTCATATTTTATTTACATTAAAATTTTATGCCATATTTTATTTACAGTATAATTTCATATTATTTTTAATAATTTAACTTTTGTTTTATCTCATTCTTTAGAATTGTTATACTTCATATTAATATTTATGTTATAATTCGTATTTATGTGATGATTATTTGAAGATTTACTATATACAATTTTTTTTTTTAAATGATTGATAATAATGACTATTTCAATATGTTTAGTATATGTTTAAAATTGAAATTATTATATTAATGTTAATGTTTTAATTCTTATTGATTTTAATTATGATTGTTAGAAATGTTATAATTTATATACATGTTTTCTTTTTCATTATTTATCACGGTGTTGTCATCATTTATATACAATCTCCTTCATTTTTTCATTCGATACTAATGTTAATGATCATTTCAATATATTTTTTCACTCCTTATAAATGTTATATTTCATATCAATGTTGATGTTACATCTCAGTGATCTGATCATTATGTCAAAAAAATTTCTTCATTAAATTATGAAATTATCATATTAATGTTGATGTTATAACTCATATTGATCTAGATAATTATTTCAATATGTTTTTTTTCATTCCTTATTCTTTATGATGGTATTTTCATAACTTATATACATTCTTCATTTTCTAATTTGTATTCATGTTAGTGATTATTTCAATATTTGTTTCTCTTTTCTTTAGAAATATTATAATTCATGTGAATACCAATGTTATAACTCATATTAATGTGATGATTATTTCAACGTTTTTTTTTCCTTAAAATTGAAATGATCATATTAATATTGATGTTATAACTCATGTTGGTCTTCACGATTATTTCAAGGTTTAATTTTTTACTCATTCTTTATAGTGGTATTATCTAATTCTTTCAAGTTTTGTCATA
This sequence comes from Larix kaempferi, assembly GCA_027924585.1. NCBI lineage: Eukaryota > Viridiplantae > Streptophyta > Pinopsida > Pinales > Pinaceae > Larix > Larix kaempferi. Next base: position 4,775,123 of record BSBM01000049.1, on the reverse strand, counting down.
TCCAATCTCCTTCATTTTTTAATTCATATTGATGTTAATGATTATTTTAGTATTGTTTATTAAATGTTTAAAATTGAAATTGTAATATTAATGTTGTTGTTTTATCTCATATTGATTTTGATGGTTATTTTTTTAGAAATGTTATAATTCATATCAATGGTTATTTGAATTATAACATTTTCATATTGATATTAATGTTTTTTTTTTTTTTTAATTAGTAAATGTTTAAAATTGAAAATTATAATTCAATGTTAATGTGAATTATGTGAATTATCATTCAATTTGGTCTAGATGATTATGTGAATTCTTTTCTCATTCTTTAGGGTGGTATTGTCATAACTTATATACAATCTATTTCCTTTTTAATTCATATCGATGTTAATGACTATTTCAATAATTAATTTTCCATTCCATGGAAATGTTTTAATTCAGATTATGTTGATGTTATAAAGCATATAACATGATAATTGTTTCAATTCTTTCTTCTAATTTTCATAAATACAATGTCATCCATTTTTTAATTCATAATGATCTCAATGATAATTCAATATTTTTTCTCTCTTTATTTGAAATGTTATAATTGATGTCAATGTTGACATTATAAATCATATTGATGTGATGATTATATCAAGATTTTTTTCGTTAAAATTAAGATGATCATATTAATATTTATGTTATAACTCATATTGGTCTTCATGATTATTTGAAGGTTTCTCATTCCTTATGGTGGTATTGGCATAATTTATATATAATCTCCTTCATTTTTTAATTCATATCAATATGGTATCAATATTCATTTTTTTCTCATTTCTTAGAATGGTTATAATTCATATCAATGTTGATGTTTTACTTCATATTGATGTTGATGATTATTTCAAGATATTTTTTTCTCATTTCTTTTAGTGGTGTTGTCATACACAATTTCTTTCATTTTTGGATGTATATTGGTATTTTTCCTCGTTCTTTATGGTGCTATTGTGATTCAAATTTTATATTGATATTGATGATTATTGTGTAGTATATATTCAATACTTCATTGGGTGAGGTATGTCCCGATGTCAGAAGTCAAGGGACATGTGCTTTCATCTATATGGTGAGCCCCCCCTTGCACATCCCTCGTTGGGTGTTAGACTCACAAAGGAGATATCAATGATCTCAACAAACCAATACTAAATTAAATAACATATACATTTTAGTTTTCAAAATATATGTATTATACATTTTCTAATATATATTATTATAAAATATATAATAATACAAAATATTAAATTCCATAATACCATTATAAAACTAATAATCTACACTCTATTTAAAACAAGTATCATTTTACAATAAAAATATTAGACTGTGTACATACACTTAATACATTATTATGTAATGTACATTGTGTAAAATTCATACCACTCTAATATATTTATTGTTTAGTAATAGTTGTTTCAAATAAAGTATACATTATTCATTTTATAACAATGTTATAGAATTTAAAATGTTATATTATTATATATTTAATAAATAATAAAACACTTTATAATAAGATATCAACTTACGATCTTTGTTTTTGTTTCAGATGGAACAGTCTAATTCAAATGTTACAGTGGGAATTAGACATTTGATTGATGAACCACAACTTAGAAGACGTTTCCAAATTCATGTTATTCATCCTCATCGTGGAAACCTATCTAGCCCTGAGTTGAAGGAAGAAATTGCCAAAAAATTCAATGTTGTCAATCACCAAACAATTTTTGTTTTTGGTTTTCGTACATATGGTCATAGATCTTTTGGTTTTGGCGTGGTCTGTGACAATTTGGAGGATGCCCTCAAATATGAGCCAACTCGTAGATTGGTTAAAAATGGCCTACATGGTGTTGTCAATAAAAGCCTAAAAGATAGTAAACAAAGGTGCAAGAAAATTAGGGGTGTGAAAAATAGGAAGGAATAGATGTAATTTCTATTAGAATCTATTGTTATATTATATATTTTTGAAATACACTTATGTCTATTTTGTTATATACAATCACTAGCATAAATGTTCATTGTTTCATATTGATGTTAATGATTATTTCAATATTGTTTGGTAAATGTTTAAAATTCAAAGTATCATATTAATGTTGATGTTTTCTAGAAATGTTATAATTAATATCAATGTTGACATGAATTATAACTTTTCTAATCTTATAATTCTTATTGACATTAATGATTTTTTAATTTAGTAAATGTTTATAATTGAAATTATCATGATATGTTGATGTTATAACTTATATTTGTGTGATAATTATTTCAAGAATTTTGTATCGTTAAATTATGAAATTCTCATATTAATGTTAACGCCGATATTGATGATTATTTCAATGTGTTTTTTTTCTCATTCCTTGTTTTGGTATTATCATTACTTATATTTAATGTCATTCATTTTTTAATTCATTGATGTTAATGATTATTTCAATATTTTTTCCCTCTTCTTTAGAAATGTTATAATCCATGTCAATGTTAATGTTATAATGCATATTGATGTGTTAATTATGTCAAGTTATTTTTTCATTAAATTTGAAATTATCATATTAATATTGATGCTAAAATTCATATTGATCTTGATGATTATTTCAATGTGATTTTTTTTTCTCATTCTTTATTATGGTATTGTCATAAACTTATATACAATTTCCTTCATTTTTGTGATTCATATTGATGGTAATGGTCATTTCAATATTTTTTGCTCATTCCCTATAAGTGTTATAATTCATGTCAATATTGATGTTTTAAATAGTATTGATGATGATGATTAATGCAAGAATTTATTGTATAGTCATACTATTATACTATATTATATTTATTGTATAGTAATAGTTGTTTAAAATAGAGTGTAAATTATTAGTTTTTTTTTAATGGTGTTATGGAAGTTCAATTTTGTATTATTAAATTTTTTATACATAATAATACACAAACTGTAAAATAAGGTAACAACTTATATTCCTCATTTTTGTTTTAGATAACAACACACTATATTGGTAAAAATAGCTTAAATGGATTCGTCAACAAAAGTCTATAGGATAGTAAACATAGGTGCAATAAATTTAGGGGTGTGAAAAATAGGAATAAATAGATGTAATTTCTTTTCAATGACAAACATATGTATTTTTGTTGTCTCCTTGACATTCGTATATTAGATTCTATTTTGATATATGTACTTATAAAATACACTTTTGACTATTATGCTATGTACAATCATTAGTTTGATATATGAATTAATATACTCATTTTCCATGAATTTTGTTCAAGGTTCTTTAAGTGGTTCCCCCCACCTTGCTCTTAAAAGAGCATATCTCATAAGACAATGGCAGTAACACAGGTATGCCATGTATGTCAAAGTACATTAATGTGAATACTCATTATTTCTCATAAATACTTTTGCATAGCTTATTTTCCAATTGTAGGAGGATGCAACTTATAGGGTGGTGAAAGGTGATGAAGGTCGTAACTACTTCTACTGTTTGGCCACCGAATGTAATGGTCTACGCCGTAGTAGGTGTCAAGATTTTAACAACCATAGGATAAAGGTCCATTCATGGGATCCGATAACATTACGTGTTGGTGCACGACCGGGACCAAACTATAGGGTTAGATCAGAATCATTTCTAAAAAAAGAAAGAGATCGAAAAAATTACAATATAGAATACCAAGTGAAGAAGAAGAGAGATAGAACAGAGAATGTTGCAATCCGAGCTGAGATTAGAAAGGAGGTACAAATAATTCTATAACAATTTATTTTTATGTTTTCACTACCTCATTCATGAAATAATCTATATATGTTTTTTACAAGCAGGGTGTGAAATCTATGCAAGAGCTAAGTATTGAAGCCTTGGATCGGATAAAATGACGTGTTTCTATTTTCGATTCTCAATCGATGGATTTAAGAGAGAAGATCAAGAATGATTTACGTATAAAGATAATAAAAGAGAAGAATTGGAATATGCTCCGTGCGATGTTCAATGAGTCCCCTCCTGTAAGATTGTAGTCATTGTCCTTCACACTTCTTTTAAGCACGGATAATTGATATATCATTTATTGTTCAAGGAATTAACATTATTTTTACATGTTTTCCTTATAACAGAGGAATAAAGAAGAATTTACCCAGCGAAGGAAAAAAGTTGTATCCTCCAGCGAGGGGATTGAGAGGGTGATAAATTCCATTAGTGTGGAGGGAACATCCTCAATGAATTCAAATGACATAATCATAGCCACATTTTTAGATAATTTGTCAAAAACGGTGGCACATAACAACAGTGGAGGAGAAGAAATGAGGGGTTCTGAACCATTTGTTGATGAAGTGCATAGTCCTGTCCACGAGGAGTCAAACCATGTTGTTGATCAAATGGTATCCTTTGGAAAAGATACTAGTTTTTCTATAGAGAATGCAGTAGAGGACATGTCTCATTCATGTTGTGGGGTTTCTTCGATTCATGTGTATGATAAGACACCAACTAACTATACCAATGAACACATGGTTCAATTTGAACCTCTAGTTGGGATGCCTTTCCAACTCTCTTCTGTGCGGAGTTCTATGCCAGTATTTGATATGACAGAAGAGGAAATAACCCCAAAAGCACAACCATTGGAGCTGATTTTCATCCTTCCATTGACATAGATCCAAAATTTTATCAAAAGGGGCGCAAAAGGACATTTCCTACTCTAGAGGAAGCAAAAAAACGAGGATCAAAATACTTACACCCTTCTTTCTACTCACAATATATTGCACGCACAAAGAAGCCACGCACTTGTGCCATCAACAAAAAATGATCTTATTGCACATGCCTAGAAACTACACTCTTTTTTTATGAACAAAAACTAATGTTCAAGGCGTTTAATGCAACATTGAAATTTTGTACAAAATGTAATGTCCAATATAATATTGACATTTGTGAATGACAAAAGTATCGTATTATTACATGGATTTTACTTAACAATTTCAAAATATTAGCAGTGTGACTTTTTCAAATCATTACCTTACAAGCATTGCTCATTTTAACTTTTGTTTTGTTATGGTTGAACCTTGCATTTATTTTTATTGTTTCGTTAGTTTTAAACATAGCATTTATCAATAAATTCTAAGATTTCTTTTAAATATTGTAAGTATTAATTTTAGAAATCAATTCCAAATTAATTGCATTGGTTGTTTCAATTTATTGTTTTATTATTTTTAAACTTTCCATTTTATAATATGGTTTTACAATTTCTTCTAAAAATTATTGAAACATGGATTTTATGAATAAATTTCAATTATTATTAATGGTGCAATTCTTTTAAAATCCATTCCTTTATGTGAGCAATTATTTGTTGTTTCAAAAAATGTAAGATCGTTTGTGTATCATGTGTATTCATTTATTTGTATATTGGATATTTTGCAATAAATTCTAAAAAATGATTGAGAAGTCGCTATATTTGCTTACTTAAAATTCATGATATGTTATTCATATGATGAAAATAGTAAATTTGTTAAATATATTCACATTTCTACTTATGAAGTATAGTATTTTCAATGCATTTGATTAGTTTTAAACATAATTGTGTAAAAGATATTTCATTTTTATGCAACTTGTATAGATATGGAAAGAAAGGGAAAGTGGGAAGAAATTTTAGAGTTGGAGGTTGAAGACCCGGAGGATATGATAGAATTTTCAGCTGAAGATTTGACGTGGACACAAGTCTTTGGAGACCAAGTTGCTGTTATTCCATATTCACGATTTCAGGATTTTATAAGCGGAGAGGAATCAAATCCCAATGCCCCCACTCATTTTTTTGTTAATCAAGAACGATTAAGAGATGTGGAGGATATCACCCATTCCCACATTGATACATATTTGGAATATGCTGTTTGAGTCAAAATCCGTTCAATATGTTTATAACCTATAATTCAAGTTCAATTTGAAAAACATGCAACAATATTATGCCTAAAATGTTTTGATTATTTGTGTTTAGTAATTGGTGTGCATATGGTCCGACGGATTCCAAGCATAAAGATAGGAATGATAACAAGACAATGAGTGGACAAATCTCTACCAAGAAAAAACGCACTCCCCGCGAGAGCATTAAAGTCGGTTGCAAATGCCATTTCATCATTCGTCAACTTCTCCAAAGGCCAGATGATGCCATTATAACATACACTCACTGTAGGCATGTTGATAATTCTGGAATTGTGTGTCATGGAAAGGATGCGATTGAGAAGCCTCAAACGTTTAACTATGCACCGCATTTGTCATCAAATATAAGAGCTGTTGTCGAACAAATGATTAAAGATGGTTTCAATGTTACAATGGTTTGGGATAAATTCATATCTGATGTAGAGCACAAATCTGGTGAGTTGTTTACAGGGGTGACTCGAGATACCTTGATGACAAGGCAAGACATTTTAAACATTTACCACAATATAAAGAGGAAAGAATATGTGAAGGATGATAGAGATCCAGTTAGTGTTGAATGTTGGTACAACCAATTTCCCGATAAATTTTTCTACTACCAAAAGCAAGATATAGTGCATGGAATTCCATTCATTATAGGTATACAGACAAGTTGGATGCGTTCCATGATGGTGAGACATTCACACAATGATGTCATATCAATGGATTCTACTTTCAGCACAAATATGTATGGGGTGCGTTATTATAGCTCTCACTTCTTTTCACTTTTTAAATTTAACTATTTTATTGAATATATAATTCCAATTGAGTTCTTTGAATGTAGTACCAACTATATACATTGATGGTATTCGACAAACATCGCAACGGTGTCCCTATAGCGTGGGTGATTTCATCACGAAACACCATAGGGGATATCAGTAAATGGTTGTCAGCACTATTTACTGTTGGATTGAAAGAATGTCCAGATTGGAATGTTCGAGCCTTTATCACAGATGATGCCGCAGCTGAAATTCAAGCATTAAGGTGACATTATTTTTAAGAGTCATGAAAAAACAATGTTACATTAAAATATATAACTTATACCCTTCTGTTGTAATTGCATTTTAGGAGGGTAACCAATTCCACCATATTGTTGTGTGTTTGGCATGTGCATCGAGCATGGTTAAAGAACATCCAGAACAAAGTTCGTGGAAAAGAAAATCAAGCGCAAATTTATCATTCTCGTGGAGAAATTATGCACTCTTTCCATGATGATGAATCCGTGCAAGAAGCAGTTAAAAGGATGCTCGAAAAATTCCAAGATCAAAAGAAATTTATAAAATATTTCCAGAACACTTGGTTAGCAAATAATAAAATTTGTAAGTGAATTGTAGTGTCCATGTATGTATATATTCTATGATGGCATGCATTTAGTTAATTTTTTATGGTTGACAATTTTTTTTTCTTTTTCTTTAGATCTGTGGGCAAAGGCTTTGTAATATCCCTCCTTTATGCCCTCATTTTGTAAATATTATCAATTATTGGTTTCTCATGAGGAGATCAAGGCCAAGGCCCCATGAGAAAAACCAGACAAACTTTTTATTTATTTATTTATTTGTTAAATTATGTTCATAGACGAGGAAACCAAACGTTGGATGCAACTTAACGACGGAGCATGAATCCCCTAGAAGGGAGAGAGACCATTAAAATGTAGATGACAATTGTCTACCTAAGTAGATCTACCATAAACTAGTGACATGAGGATATCTTCTACTAGAGAATTTTGAGTTACCTTATGGCATTATGCTACTGAAATCCCAACCAAGGGAAAATCATGTCTCGCACTTTTGTATCTTAACCAACAATTACCGTCATGTGAGAGAGACATGTCCTATATTTAAAGATGAGCCTAAAATCCTAGAGAAAAGGAATCTGATATATACATAAAGATATATAGTGCAAATTGTAATAAACCCTAGAGATAATCGTAACATGTATTTCCGAGAGATAATCCCTAAGATGAATGATACCCTTATTAATCTTGGAAAAAAAATAAAGTTTCATATATGATTATACCCTTTATTTGGGAACAAAGGGAGGTTACATTATATATGTAGATACATATAATACTTAGATATATATACTAAGGCTTGTTAAGCGTAAAAGCCCCTTCTCATGTAGAAGCGCGCCGAGAGCAGGAGGACAACTTACATAATTCTCGGTGACATGCGATTGCCACAACAACTGTTTTTGACGAACATTAATAATGATAGAACTCCCTGTCTAACAAGTGTAGTTCCCGCACTTCCACGAAGGGAACATACTGTCCTTTGTAGTTACTATCAGCGGCCTCTAAGGAAAAACTACCGCTCCTGGGCGGACTCTCCAAGGAGCATGCAGAGATTATAAATGAGGGATAGGAATGAGTATGGGGGAAAGGGAATCCCTGCGCTGAGGAGGTGCGAAGTCCCTGCGATGGGAATTCAATAAACAATCACGGTATATTCTAACTGCTTGCTAGCGATCTCAGGTATATCGTTGTTTTAACCCTCATACTTTGTGTTGTTGCCGATTGTACCTTTGTTAAAATATGCAGAGCTACCATGGCCTCTTTGTTCTTGTTTAAAGTTCACTGCCGATTTGCATGCAATTGTTACGGTGCCCTTTTCTGTTTTATTTTATTTAAAATCTCTGTCGAGTTACATAGAGAGATTTCGGCGCCCTCCTTTGATGTATTGTTCACTGCCGTCGATTGTATAGAGCCTTATTTCTATTTGGATGTTCTGTGGGTGCTGTCATAAAATCGTGGGCATGGTTTACACATTGTTGTTAACTTTCATGCGGCCAAGAAAAAAAAACAGTGCCCTTTTATATATTTTTTCGTTGTCCTTCTCTGTCGAGGAAAGACCTGGGCGATTGATGGAAAGAATCGATCCATGCCATACTGCCTACTGTGTACTCGATGGGTCGCATAATATTTATTCCTTTTCCATATGAGGCTATAACAGATCTCAATAGAGCATCACGGTAGGGATTGTCTTCACTGGGAGTTGTAAGTTTACAAATACAGATCTAAAGTGGTAGAGAGGGATGTCTGAAACGGTGGTTTCCTGAGAACGCCAAGCCTATTTTGATTTGTGGTAATTGTTTCATATGACTCGAAAAAGGGGAAAGCGTGGCCTCTTGAGAAGATCGCCTGTGCCAATATATCGTTCCTTGGCGTTTAAACACGGTAGTGAGTTAGAGGGAAGGCACAACCTTCTTTATTTTATTTGCTTCCAAAGTATCTGTGCGGAGAAGAGGTATGGCATTTCGTAATTAATTACTGAGGTATGCTATGTTCTTTATGGATTGGAAAGTCTCTTGTTTCAGGGTTATTTTAAATATCTGTTAAAAATTGCCCTATGGGGTTTTTTTTTTATTGCTTGCACCACGACTGAGTTCTTTAAGCCTGAGAGGCATACGATTTCCTCTATTGATTTTTATTACAGCGTTGATATTTCAACCATGGGAGGGCGCGGCTCTCATGCTCTTGTTACAACTTTTTCTTGTTGAAAATTTATACATCCTCTTGGAGAAAGATAAACGACCGCCCCTCCTTGTATTTCCGGCATAAGAGTTGTGGAGGGAGAATGGTGGCGAATTTGAACTATTTGCTTTATATATTTGGTTATATAGATATTATCCTTCCCCTCTGAGTTCAATATCTTGATATGACATTCCGCCCAGCATCAACTATGTCTCTGTGTAACGTGTAGATTGTTAATTGCCGCTGCCTTCATATCTCGAACTCTTCATTACGCACTTGGGTTGTATGCTTAGTTAATCATGTTCTTATACTACGTTTCGATAGGCATATCTCTTCTTTATACATGGAGAGGGATCTCCTTTGCTTATCTAATTAGTATTCCTCAATATAGTTATATTCCAGGATTCGGTGATCTGATCCCTAGTTGATACTTATCTCTGTATAGGCGTATTACAGACTTTAGCATTTGTTGTAAACACTTATTATAGGATTTTTGTGTTCTCTGTAAAATGCATACTTTTTAGTTTGATGTTTGTTTTGCTGGATTAAGTATCCTGCTACTTACCCGACCTCACTGTGAGGTTTCTTTTGTGTTATCTCTGCCATAAGGTTTTGCGAAATGGCAATTAACCTTCGTATGTTTAAAGTTTCAAAATATGGAATAATGGCATGTTGAGTCCTTTGTTTAATTCTTGTACCATATAGTATGTTGTTATATAGTTGTTATTTGGGATTTTCCATTTCCCTGATGTATAGCCATTGTGAGGCCCGATCCCTATATCTTTTCTTGTAAGTTAAATAAGTTGTTGGTGATAAGTAGGAAAGAGCCAACGTTTATATAGATAATAAACGGGAGATAAGGTATCTGTTTGTATGTTGACGTTAGCGTCGAATGTCTTGAAAATACTCTCTGTGGGAGGATTTGAAGAAGTGGGAAGTAAACATTGTAACCTTTGTGATGCAGTATGTAAAACCCTGCTTTAGATGGTTAATGATGGTTACCCTTGTTTATTATGAACATAGGAGATATACTTAAATAGGGTATGATCTTTCTGATGGAAAGTGCCTCTGGAGAGGGCTTTTAAATGTAAAAGGCAACATCGGTGTTGCCAGATGTAAATCTCATTGTTGATAAATAATATATATGTCTAGAATGTTTGGTGGACGTAGCCCAATAGGGGTGAACCACGTGAAATATGTATTCCTATATGTGTGATCATGATGTCGTTATTATGGATGTATCTATTTCTAGTTTCCCCTTATGCACATTTGAATATATTTTCTGGTTGTCTAATTGTCGATTGGCTGATGTGAGAACTAATGAAAATAGGTTACTTAAAAGGTTTCATTTTCTTTATGAAATTTTGATTGTATTGGCCAAATTATTGAAAGGATGATGGTTTGAAAACAAATATAGAAATATTAACGAAGAAAATTTGCAGATCAGTTTTACTTCATTTCCAAAATAATACTAACAAATTCATGGAGATGTTACATATGGTATCAGAGCATTAGGTTACAACACTAGGGCCTAATGAGCTCAATATGCGATAAGTGATTATGAAGGTTTTAAGTTTACTAATCAATGGTTTTCGTTTCATTTTGGATGCATGGATTGTATCGGAGGAGGGGAAGATAAATCTCCGAGCTCGACTTCAAGTTTCTCCCGCCAAAGCACAGGTTGCAAACACTCGGGCTTAGTTGGGGCCAGCTGAAGAAATAATATAAGCTGGTCAAGGGAACTCCATCGATAAGACGCAAACAAAGGATTTATGTTCTAAAGAATCAGCAGGAGGTAATCGACAAGATGTCTTTAAAATCGCAAGTAAGTATACTCCACTTGTTGAAGCATTCTAAAGGAAAAGCATTGTCGATGAGTGAGCAGTTTGTATGTTTAATTTCGTATCTAAATGATCCTGTATTGATAAATACTAGAGGATGAATATCTCCTAATGCAATTCCATTGAATGACAAGAAAGTATTCGTTGAAAATGATTATATTAATTGGACTATGTTCCTATCTTTATCTTAGTGATCTTGTTAATATTTTCATGTATATTGATCATGGCGATAGTAACATAGGAGCCTTGAATGTTCATAAGTTTATGAGGGCCATATAAGCATAAGTAGAATCATTCACCCTATGAAAGATGTACACTCCTACCGGGTCGATTGATGCCATGAGTAAGGTTTTAGTACTTATATGAGTCAAGTCCTAGACATTCATCATAAGTACTTGATTGTTTTAATTGTGTATTATGGTGATTAGAAAGGTTTTAAGGCTTGGAAATGTGAGTGTACAAAAGAAGGCGTGATAGCAAATATATCGAATTATAAAGGTTGAATGGACAATGGTTAGGTCATATAAAAGTATGTAGGTATTGGTTAAAGGGTTGAAGCACTTAGAAAAGTTGATATAGTATGTGAATTATGAAATGAGTGAAGTACAATTAGGTCATTATATGAAGGACTATAAAGGTGTCATGAATTCCTTGGTTATTGATTTCTCGCACTTATGCTGAAATGATTGTATTAAGTATGTGCACGAGATTGTAGGGTGGAGGGATCGTTATCATGTTAGAAGATACATAATTTGTACTAAGGGGGTAAGCCCTGAAATTCTCTTTGTAGGCTATCTGTTATGTAGAAGGAAAATTTTCATTTTTATTAACGATCTCAGAATTAGAATAATAGACGTTTTACAGTGGAGGATGGATCGAAAGACGAATATAAGAATTGACAAAATGTTATTGAGGGAGATATATTGATCTTAGCCCTTAATAAGTAGAAGATATGGAAGTTGTTGGTGCATTATATTGAATGTTATAGGCGATGGTTCCAAATGTTAGTTATGTGTTCTTACTTCTATGCTTTATTTTACGTACGAAACAGATGATGTGGTTAGTATTGATTACGCACTAGATATTCAAAGTCATTGTAAGTGATGAAACTGTAGGATTCTATGGTTTATATATATATTCTATCTCGGCGATCCTTACTAAGAATGTTGGGATACTGGGAGGGGTTGACAGAAGGATTACACTTTTATGTGATTAAGACTTATGTTATATGCAAGGATACCTCGATAATCTGTATTATTTATATATATATATATAATATGATATGGAGAGGATTACTAATGTGTATTAATGTAAGTTAAACGTGCACCTTGGCATATGAGGGCCATACGATATAAGCGACATACGGTCTCCCCCATAAAGGTATGTGATTATCCTTAGAAAAATATATATATACAAGTAGATATGTAGACGATTTATTGTTACTCACATGATATTGGCATATGCAAGAAGAACGGGTACTTAGTACAGTGAAGGAAAAGGATTGAGGTGAAGTGATCGTAATGCCCATAATAAGGAAGAATGTATTTTAAGACATTCTGTAGTCCTATTAATTGAGTTGGTTATGCTTAGTATGGAAATAATGTTTATGTTAGATAACCACATGCGGAGATTGTAGTATGAAAGATGACTTTCTTATTTTTATACCTAGAAGAAAAACCTCCTGACAATATTTGGTTATGTTATTATGACAGATGGTCAAAAACTCGGTTGAGCTTGTGGAAGAGCGTAATATATTATGCGGGTATATGTCGCCTTATCAACAAGACCTCGACGCAAGTTATAAATGTTGGGTGAGTAAATATTGAATAGTGGTTATGAACTAACATTGCAGGTTTTCGCTACGAATATAACAAATCAAAATGGAAGTGACTATTCCCGCAGATAAATAGCTGAGTTAACCACTCAAGAGTAAGTGATGATTCACTTAAATGCATCTTATTTACTGGTCATATTTCGAGACACTTATAACCATGGATTAACATTGGATTATGTTGTTTAGTTACTAACATTTTCAGGGTGTTATCATAATTACGACCAATGTGATAGACAAAAAGGAACGTGGATTATAAGTCCATTGGTGAAGGTGAGCAGAACACAATCACTCAAGAGTAAGTGATTACCTTTTATTATAGCATGGATTACAGTATGGCACAAAACCTGATTTGGTGATGGATGTGTGCTACATATCATGAATGATAAGCAAATAAGTGAAACTACTTACCGTTATTACAAGACATATTGTAATTTACAAAAAATTATAAGAATAAATAAATGATTGGTTATCGAAATAAATTCCGGGACTCAAGCGAGAAGGCTTGAGGGGAATTATGTAAAGAGTGTCGGAATGGCATTTGAAATACTCCCTAAAATCAGGGATTGAACAGCCACTAGGATTCTTGGAGAATCGGCTGGCTGTAAGACCTAGGCAAGCTATAAGAAAATGTATACGTGGGAGGCAGGACGCTGCTTAGTATGCATGAGAGACAGTATTGCTGTGTGAGCACTATGGTGTTAGGCAAGAGTCTCCGAAAGAATCGCTGTATGAGCACTAAGGTGTTAGGCGAGAAATTTCCGAAGGGACTGCTGGGTGAGCACTGGGGTGCTAGGCAATAAATTCCCTGGATCAAAGGAATGATGTGTTTTAATTAATTGTCAATCTATATTGTTGGAAGCACTGGAATTATGTGTGCTTGTGATGATAAAAGCACAAATCAACACTAACGATATTCCATAGATTACAAATGATATGTTGTAATAAAAAGGGGCGCATTGTTTGTTTTGCTGGATTAAGTATCCTGCTACTTACCCGACCTCACTGTGAGGTTTCTTTTGTGTTATCTCTGCCATAAGGTTTTGCGAAATGGCAATTAACCTTCGTATGTTTAAAGTTTCAAAATATGGAATAATGGCATGTTGAGTCCTTTGTTTAATTCTTGTACCATATAGTATGTTGTTATATAGTTGTTATTTGGGATTTTCCATTTCCCTGATGTATAGCCATTGTGAAGCCCGATCCCTATATCTTTTCTTGTAAGTTAAATAAGTTGTTGGTGATAAGTAGGAAAGAGCCAACGTTTATATAGATAATAAACGGGAGATAAGGTATCTGTTTGTATGTTGACGTTAGCGTCGAATGTCTTGAAAATACTCTCTGTGGGAGGATTTGAAGAAGTGGGAAGTAAACATTGTAACCTTTGTGATGCAGTATGTAAAACCCTGCTTTAGATGGTTAACGATGGTTACCCTTGTTTATTATGAACATAGGAGATATACTTAAATAGGGTATGATCTTTCTGATGGAAAGTGCCTCTGGAGAGGGCTTTTAAATGTAAAAGGCAACATCGGTGTTGCCAGATGTAAATCTCATTGTTGATAAATAATATATATGTCTAGAATGTTTGGTGGACGTACCCCAATAGGGGTGAACCACGTGAAATATGTATTCCTATATGTGTGATCATGATGTCGTTATTATGGATGTATCTATTTCTAGTTTCCCCTTATGCACATTTGAATATATTTTCTGGTTGTCTAATTGTCGATTGGCTGATGTGAGAACTAATGAAAATAGGTTACTTAAAAGGTTTCATTTTCTTTATGAAATTTTGATTGTATTGGCCAAATTATTGAAAGGATGATGGTTTGAAAACAAATATAGAAATATTAACGAAGAAAATTTGCAGATCAGTTTTACTTCATTTCCAAAATAATACTAACAAATTCATGGAGATGTTACAGGCTTATCGCAAATTTCCTCATTCAAACCAATACACCAACAATGCCATAGAATCCTACCACGGGTACATAAAGAGGAGGTTCATAAATGAGGAAAGCAATGCATGTAATCGTAGAGTTGACTGGCTCATCTCTTTATTGTTGATGAAAGTCGAACTATATTATATTCATAATCAGCGATTGAAAGAAGCTAAAGTTATAAGGCCCAGAAAATCTGAGAAACAATTAATTCTATCGAAGTCCAGAGCATCTCAAATACTAGATGAAGATTGTCTGCATTACCAAAATAAAATAGATCATTTTCTCGTTCGTATCCAAAACAAGGATACCCTTGATACATGGTATCATGTCATATATACAGGGTCCGAGTTTAATTTCTGTAGCTGCGATTGGGCACTGAATGGAAATGTCTGTAAACGCATCTTAAAAGTTGAGATGTTGGTAAGGAAAGATGTTGAAGGCATTGAAGTATTACCAAATGTTTCAAATCCAATTCTTGAGTCACCTAGATCATTAGTTGACTTAAATGACACTATTCCATTGAACCCTTTATCGGATCTCCAGAGCCAAAAAGCTCTGAAGATATAACACTTTCTCCATGCTTCCATTCTTCTAACGATTTAGAGAATTTGTCAAATCCAGTTAATTTTGCCACTACAGGGTTGGAGCATTTAATGTCCGAGGATAACGAATTAGAAGTTATTTTGTTAGAAAATAAACAATATGGCAGGGCTATACTAGATAACCCAGGCGTAAGTTTGGACCAAGCATGCGCACTTAACAATGGGCTTAAGAGCTTATTCAACACTTTGAGGCAAGATTTCAAAACAGAGTTTATAAATACTGTATCTCCATCTAAGATCAATACAAAGAGGCAACATAGTTTTTTGAGCCCAGTTAGTAAAAAGAAAAGGTGCATTAGTGAGTCACATTCAACCAAGGATATGCAACAATTCCAAAGGGTTGGACGAGCTCTTGCAAAAAATAAAACCATGGACAAGATAACAAATTTTTCTAGGAAAGAACAAATAAATGTGCATGAAACAATAGGTCCAGTCAAACATCATGCGCCACGTAATGCAGGTATTTCAATTTGATATTTTAAATTATTTTATGTGAGATTGCAAGTTATATTATCGACTCATTATGAAATGTTCATGACATACATTATATTGTTGACTTGAATGTAACAATAATAATATTTTATTCATTGTTTTCATAGTCGAGAAGTCCACATTTCACATGAGACCTCTTGATGTTCGACATTGTCAACTTCGATTATTTTCTGACGATATTGTTCAAGATAACACAAGTATTTATATTAGAAATATTGTAAACGCATGTGAATTATAGAATTAATTGTTGTTTATGTAACATGTTATAGAACCAAAACATTGCTAAAGCTTATTAAATGGTGTATACTGTTACTTCAAGGAAATGATCTAGTGAAAGAGGTGGACTCAAACATGCCAACAAGACCATTGATTCTAGATTTGAACTTATGAGGTATGTTGAATTGTGGATTAAGTTATAAAGTTCAAATCATTTAGTCTTGTTAATGAGTTATTTTAATTTACAATAGCTCGTATATTTTTACAGTTTGTCAATGCTATATTACTTTTAGGAAAAATTTAAAGTAGGTTTTTCACTTCTAATGTCATTGTGTATTTGTTTGTTAAATCATAGTTAAATGGGAAAAGATAAACTTTTCTAGTTATGGATTTTGTCTTTGATTTCATTTATTTGTTGCTTGTGACAGGGTTGTATTAGTTGCTATGTTAGCTTGGATGCCCACTTCCGAAAGAGACACAACTGAAGACATCGATATGAGAGAGAAGAAATCTTGTGTTCACTTTATTGATGTGAAAAAATATGTTTTTCATTGCTCAAACTTATTTTGAACCTATTATCACTCATATTGTACAAAACGTTTCTATAAATAATGATCGACAACTCGAGTTTTGATGTATTTCAATGTTTAGACATTTATATTTTTTGCATATTTAGATGTTTTGCCATTTACCCATTAGAAACAAAGTAAATAAAAAAAACATACTAAAATCAATAATTGATAAATATAGAATCAATAATTTTTTATTTATAGTTTTGATATTGATCTATTTAACATTACTTTATAAGTGCCAACATTTTAAGTTAGTCATTGATGTTATTTATTTTAAGATTAATCTATAAATTACAAAATTTCAGTTAATATAAATATTTGATTAAAAAAAAAATTAAATGTTATTTTTGGTGGAACCATGAGCTTTAGTTATGGAACAATGAGAACTATCTGTGGAACCATGAGCACTGTCTGTGGAACCATGAGCTTTAGTTATGGAACCATGAGCATTGTCGGTGGAACCATGAGCATTGTTGGTGGAACCATGAGATTTAGTTATGGAACCATGAGAACTGTCCGTGGAACCATGAGCACTGTCTGTGGAACCATGAGCTTTAGTTATGGAACCATGAGCATTATCGGTGGAACCATGAGCATTGTCGGTGGAACCATGAGATTTAGTTATGGAACCATGAGAACTGTCCGTGGAACCATGAGCACTGTCTCTGGAACCACGAGCTTTAGTTATGGAACCATGAGCATTATCGGTGGAACCATGAGCATTGTCGGTGTCCATTAAAACCAAACAAATTTCACTTAGAAATGTTTAGCCTGAAGGTTATCGTCAAGTTGTTACAGAATAACAGTCCAAATTATTAAGTCAAAACCCTATTTCCATAGACAACACTCATGGTTCCACGGACAGTTCTCATGGTTCCATAACTAAAGCTCATGGTTCCACCAACAATGCTCATGGTTCCACCGATAATGCTCATGGTTCCATAACTAAAGTTCATGGTTCCACCGACAATGCTCATGGTTCCACAGACAGTTCTCATGGTTCCATAACCAGAGCTCATGGTTCCACCAACAATGCTCATGGTTCCATAACTAAAGCTCATGGTTCCACCGACAATGCTCATGGTTCCACTGATAATGCTCATGGTTCCACAGACAGTTCTCATGGTTCCATAACCAGAGCTCATGGTTCCACCAACAATGCTCATGGTTCCATAACGCCATTTCGAGTATATTGAATGATAAAAAATGGTGACAAAAATGGATGTCAACACATGGTATATTTCGAGTATATTTTAAGATTAATCTATAAATTACAAAATTCCAGTTAATATAAATATTTGATTAAAAAAATTTCTAAATGTTATTTTTTAAAATAATATATTTTTACTCGAAGGAAGCATTTATTTCACCAAAATCGACTACCTAAAAATAAATGTGATTGCATTGCTGGTGGAACCATGAGCACTGTCCGTGGAACCATGAGCTCTAGTTATGGAACCATGAGCATTGTTGGTGGAACCATGAGCTCTAGTTATGGAACCATGAGCGTTGTTGGTGGAACCATGAGCTTTAGTTATGGAACCATGAGCATTGTTGGTGGAACAATGAGATTTAGTTATGGAACCATGAGCACTGTCCGTGGAACCATGAGCTTTAGTTATGGAACCATGAGCATTATCGGTGGAACCATGAGCATTGTTGGTAGAACCATGAGTACTATCTATTTGTGGAACCATGAGCATTGTCCGTGGAACCATGAGCACTATCCGTGGAACCATGAGCTTTAGTTATGGAACCATGAGTATTATCGGTGGAACCATGAGCATTGTTGGTGGAACCATGAGCTTTAGTTATGGAACCATGAGCATTGTGGTGGAACCATGAGCTTTAGTTATGGAACAATGAGCATTGTGGTGGAACCATGAGTACTATCTATCCGTGGAACCATGAGCATTGTTGGTGGAACCATGAGCACTATCCGTGGAACCATGAGCTCTAGTTATGGAACCATGAGCATTGTTGGTGGAACAATGAGCATTATTGGTGGAACCATGAGCATTGTTGGTGGAACCATGAGCTCTAATTATGGAACCATGAGCATTGTTGGGGAAACCATGAGCACTGTCTGTGGAACCATGAGCATTGTTGGTGGAACCATGAGCACTGTCCGTGGAACCATGAGCTCTAGTTATGGAACCATGAGCATTGTTGGTGGAACCATGAGCTCTATTTATGGAACCATGAGAATTATTGGGGGAACCATGAGCTTTAGTTATGGAACCATGAGCACTGTCCGTGGAACCATGAACTTTAGTTATGGAACCATGAGCACTGTCCGTGGAACCATGAGCTCTAGTTATGGAACCATGAGCACTGTCCGTGGAACCATGAGCTCTAGTTATTGAACCATGAGCGTTGTTGGTGGAACCATGAGCTTTAGTTATGGAACCATGAGCATTGTTGGTGGAACCATGAGATTTAGTTATGGAACCATGAGCACTGTCCGTGGAACCATGAGCTTTAGTTATGGAACCATGAGCACTATCGGTGGAACCATGAGCATTGTTGGTGGAACCATGAGCTTTAGTTATGGAACCATGAGCATTGTTGGTGGAACCATGAGTACTATCTATCTGTGGAACCATGAGCATTGTCCGTGGAACCATGAGCACTATCCGTGGAACCATGAGCTTTAGTTATGGAACCATGAGCATTATCGGTGGAACCATGAGCATTGTTGGTGGAACCATGAGCTTAAGTTATGGAACCATGAGCATTGTGGTGGAACCATGAGTACTATCTATCCATGGAACCATGAGCATTGTTGGTGGAACCATGAGCACTATCCGTGGAACCATGAGCTCTAGTTATGGAACCATGAGCTCTAGTTATGGAACCATGAGCATTATTGGTGGAACCATGAGCATTGTTGGTGGAAGCATGAGCTCTAATTATGGAACCATGAGCATTGTTGGGAGAACCATGAGCACTATCCGTGGAACCATGAGCATTGTTGGTGGAACCATGAGCACTGTCCGTGGAACCATGAGCTCTAGTTATGGAACCATGAGCTCTATTTATGGAACCATGAGAATTATTGGGGGAACCATGAGCTTTAGTTATGGAACCATGAGCACTGTCTGTGGAACCATGAGCTTTAGTTATGGAACCATGAGCACTATCCGTGGAACCATGAGCTTTAGTTATGGAACCATGAGCTCTAGTTATGGAACCATGAGCATTATCGGTGGAACCATGAGCATTGTTGGTGGAACCATGAGCTTTAGTTATGGAACCATGAGCACTGTCCATGGAACCATGAGCATTGTCTTTGGAACCATGAGCTTCAGTTATGGAACCACGAGCATTATCGCTGGAACCATGAGCATTGTTGGTGGAACCATGAGTACTATCTATCTGTGGAACCATGCGCATTGTTGGTGGAACCATGAGCACTGTCCATGGAACCATGAGCTCTATTTATGGAACCATGAGCATTGTTGGTGGAACCATGAGCTCTATTTATTGAACCATGAGAATTGTTGGGGGAACCATGAGCTTTAGTTATGGAACCATGAGCACTGTCCGTGGAACCATGAGCACTGTCCGTGGAACCATGAGCATTGTTGGTGGAACCGTGAGCACTGTCCGTGGAACCATGAGCTCTAGGTATGGAACCCTGAGCATTGCTGGTGGAACCATGAGCATTATCGATGGAACCAAGAGCATTGTTGGTGGAACCATGGGCTCTAATTATGGAACCATGAGCATTGTTGGTGGAACCATGAGTACTGTCCGTGGAACCTAAAAATTACCTTGCCAAAGAATTCCCCTCTGAAGAGAGAAAATTGATGGGCTCCTCTTATCAAAATTATCAAATTATTCACATTGAATTGGTTGCGGGTGCACTATTGAAAAATATTTTTTCATCCCCAATTATCATCCCTTATTTGAAGTTTTTTTTATATGAGTGTTTATTGGATCGCATTGGAGTTGTTCCATTTTACTTGGACTCACAACTTGTCTAAATGAGATCATCTTCAAATCCTATCTAGAGTTTGTGTTTGTTATGGTTTTGTTCTTGGTCAAAAGGAATGTTGCAATGCTTTGTTAGTTGGATGATTTATTTCCAACTCTTGACAAGTTTATTACAAATTTTGAAAGTTTGTTTCCACGTGATATGTAGCACGATTGAAATCCTCTTATTCCACAATGCATAACAAGTTAAAGTATTATACTTTCTATTGTGTCACATTGACACTAAATTTTCCATCTTGCGCCAAAGTTTCTTCCTTATATAAAGTGTGAATTTCAAATCGTCGTACTTTAAAAGGGTTTCATATTGCGATGTATCGGTCACCCAAAGAATTTATCCCTGCAATGTGTATATGATGTATCATAGACTTGAAAAATTGTGTCCTTGTGATACATCGCAAGTTCCAAAAGTTCTTCATTTCCAGCGGAACACCATGTCACTTAACTCTCTTGTTCCTTCATCGCAATTTAAAATATATTTTCTTCACAATGTGTCAGTGAGTCCTAAAATTTGGTTTCTTGCGATACTCTTGGTCCCAACAGGTTCATTTTCCTATCACAAATCTAAATACTTGCATCAGGTGACATACCATGAATCACAAAGACATTGGTCTAGCAAGTTGGTTCATTATAGATCTTGTGGGAGCCCACACCCATGAAGGAAAAATCTCTGAATAACACCTTATTAGGGCATAGTTCCTGTCAGGTAGATTTCATATTGGGGTAGAGTTCCTGTCGGGGCAAAGTTCCTATCGGTCAGAGTTCCTGTCAGGGAACTCTGGTCCCGACAAGAACTCTACCTGACATGAACTCTTCCCCGATAGTAACTCTTCCCCAATATGAAATTTGATCGACTAATAGGAACCTAACTAACAAGGTAGTAACTTTTCCCTGATAAGATCTCTGCTCAATAGGAACTCTCCCCCAACAGGAACGTTTCCTGACAGGAAATGTTTCCAACAAGAGCTATGCTCAACTGGAATTCTAGTCGATTGGAACTTTTCCCGATAGGAACATTTCCCCAATAGGAACTCTTCTATGATATGAACTCTACCTAATAGGAACTCTTTTCCACCATAGTTCCTAGAGAATGGGGAATCTTAATAACAAGACCGAAGTATATATGGTCAACAAGAGCTATGAAAGATAGGAACAATACCAGAAAATAAATATGACCAATAAGAACTATAATGAACATCAACTCTGCCTGATAATAACTACAACTGATAGAAACTTTGACCAGGAAACTATGAGCAATAGGAACTGTGCTCGAATAGAACTTTTCTTGATAGGAACTTTGCCCCAATAGGATCTCTACCCCGATATGAACTCTACCGAACCAGAACTCTTCCTTACAAGAAAAATATACCGAAATAGAACTTTTCCTTACAAGAACTATGAACGACAAGACAGTAATTTTACCCCAATAGGAACTATAATTGGCATGAACTCTGCCCCGACAAAAAATATACCCGATATGAACTCTGACCCGACAAGAACTCTAGCCTGATATGAACTACGACCGATCAATAAGAATCTAACTAACAAGGTACGAACTCTGTCCCAATAAGATCTTTACCCGATAGGAACTCTACCTGATAGGAACTCTTCCCTGATAAGAACCTTGCCCGATAGGAACTCTGCCCCCATAGGAACTCTGTCGGAAAGGAACTTTTCCTCAATAGGAACTATGCAATGATATGAACTCTACTCGAGATGAAATCTTCCCAACAAGAAAACTCTACCAAAATAGAACTTTTCCTTATAGGAACTATGACTGACAAGACAAGAGCTTTGCCCTAAGCATGGCATAAATACCTAGGTGAGCATGGCCCTATAAATACCTAGGCGAGCATGGCATTCCTCTATGTTCTTGTAAACACAACACCTTTTTATATCTCTATACTTAACCCTACCCTAATACCCAAAGTTTCAAAGAAGGAGAAAAATGAACTCATCACCTTCATTCTTTCCTCACTTTATCACTATTAACCATTGTAGCTCATGGCTCATGCAAAATTATTTTCAATTTTAAAAGATTTTATGTAAATAAGTTACATGTATACCATTTGGGAGATGTACACTATTGTAAACCTTGAAATTGAAGGCTAACAATGTTTATGACTTAGAATCAATTTGTAGGACCCCTCCTTTAGGGTCCCCTTGAACTGAACCTGAAACATTACGAACTTCATACAAACAAATTAGCCATTATAGTTATTGGAAAAATAAAATAAAAGAGTGAATAACTTAACAAAAATAAGCAAAACCTTAACCTGTCGACCCGATCCAGCTGGTCCATTGTCGTCTGCGTCTTCCGTAGGATCCCTCCAGCAAAGCTCGTTTAACCATAGGCGAAGCAACCGTTAGCTTCGCCACCCAACCATAGGCTCATGCTTTCAGTCACATGGCCTCCCCCGAGCTTTGGGTCGTAGAGCTCACACACAATAATCCAAAAACCCAGCTTGGGTTTCCCCCCCACCAAGATTTCCAGCCAAACCCTCAATAGCAGCAAGTCATGAGGTAACTCAAAATTATGATAGTCATCCAGGGTCTGGGTCCTTTACCCATCCCCAAAGTCTCCCTTTTAAAGGAAAATCCCTTGCGACACATGTCGCTTCATGCATAAATAATTATTTAATTAATTCTTTAATGAAAAACAACTCACCCATCCAAGTGTCAGTTTCTCTAGGAGATGCACCAACATCCCTAAGTTTGCTCATGTTTGTCCCCTAGATATTTCACTTAACTCCTAGATTTGTGGTGTAGGTGGAGTTGACTAGGTGTCCATGCCTAGGATTCCATTTTGCTCCTAAATAAATATTTTTAATATTTTTCAGTAATGAGGAATATCCTTTCATGTGCAATGCCTAAATAACACTTAATATTATTTAAATGCCTAAAGTACTCAAATGCATTTATAAGTAAAGTTCTAGGTGCAAAATTATACGTTTCAACGCAGTTAAGCTTAGCAATCAACTTTTACTAGCGACCCGGTGTCATGCCGTTTGGCCTCCTTGTTCCTTAATTTAATTTCTCTGACATGGCACCACTTCGTCGAGTCCAGTCATCCATAGTTTCCATTCCTCGGCAAGGAACCACATCGTTGGGTCCTTGCATTCACTTTTTCCATTGTCGGCAGGGTACCGCACCGTCGGGCCCTCCTGCTGTCATCCTTCCGTTTTGACTTGCGGGAACTTCATGTAGGGATTTCAGGAGCCATTACCTTCCATCCTCCGTCTACACGCTATTAGGGACTAATGGCGTTGAGGAGTGAGTCCGTTCTCACTGCGCGCCCCCCAACTCGTACGTGACCAGCTCCGTCGTGGCCCACCTCGTACGCCCTCACGCTTTCCTCTTGAGCAAGCGGATCAGTGCTTATCTGCTCAAGCGTGGTATTCCGTCGGAAGTCGACATCGTTGTCGCTCTCCCTGTGTGTGATTTACTCATACTCTACGACCCTTCATATTCCTTTGTGTGTCCGTCGGTGAACCGTTTCACCTGTCGCTACACACTATTCTCACAAACGTATATCATTATTTTATTGAGTTACAATCAATCATAATCATAAATATACTCAAAATAAAATCAAAGTATTATTTTATTAATGTTTCAAACAGTCGGGTCACTAAGCAAGTGCCCTCAATGTCTACAGTAGTCTAGGGGCACTACACAGTCGAGCATATACACTATTATTCATTTTCATTTTAAAGCATTCTCAAAGTAAATTCAAATGGTTCATGTTTTATTTCAAAACTAGTACCCTCATTAGTCTAATCAGTTAAAGAACCGAGGTAGGCATTACATACACCCCCTCTTATTAAAACTTCGTCCCGAAGTTAAGTCTCATGTGCTTCCACGGTGAGTTTTCACTTTCTTTTCACATTCATTTCTTCAACATAACCATAATTGATAATAACATTTCATTTCTTCTTTTCTACCCTCATATAAGTATAAATCGCATAATTGATAATATAACTAAATCGCACCTTTCATAGTGTAGTAATCCCCACCACAGTTCTCTCTTGACTCACTAATTATGAGCGAGGTTGAAATCATCTACAACAAATTCTTTCGATTCAACAAAACTATAAGTATATCATTTACGAAAATATTGAAAGCACTAACATATTTCAACATAAGGGATAAAATATTCAATTCCAACTTCTCCCTTTTCTATAATTACGTATAACTATCATATGTTCAAAACAATGTCCAAATTTCAAAATAGGAATTTACCCTTCCCAATTCTGTTCTTCAATACATACCTTAACCATTACTAAACTAAGCTTACATGCAACCTCTCTCTTCTCATAATCCAAAGTATAATTAAATACCATAGTGCTATTTATTTAGTATAGCTAAAAGTATAATCTTAGATTTTTATAAACAAAGTCATGTAAGGTTTTCTTCTCTTCCTAACTTAAGCATAGTTAAGATTCTATAATTCAAGTAAGTTTAACTTCTCTCTTTTCACAATTCAAAGCATGATTACAAACTAGTAGTGCATACCTATGAAGCCATCGCCCGATTTCATAAAATAAGCATTTACAACCAATCGATAAAATTATTGACGCATAACCCATCATCAAAGTATATGAACCCTGAATATCATTCAATCTTTCATACTAGCAATTTTAGAGAATAAGAATTCTAACCTGTTTGAGAAGCTGGGAGTATCCTTGCCGAAGGAGAAGAAGTAAAAGCGCAGCTTCGATTTTTTTTCTACGTCCAATTGAGATTTTATTTTTTTACTTTTTTACTTTTTTCATTTTTATTTTATTTTTTATTTACTAACAACCTTCGTAGTAAGTGTAAGTCATAAACTTATCTAAATGACAATTATCACCATTCGTATCCAATTTTATGATAAAATAGTAATTACAGTAATCAATCCTAACTCATAATTTATTTGACCATAACTTCAACAATTTATTTAACACACCTTTAGCTTACTGGCATACGTCTAAACAATCACAATAAACAATTATAATATCTTTTTTATTACTCCCATCCTTTCAATAAAATGGTATTTCCTAATTCTCATCTATAAATTCCAATATAATCTAGAACATATGTGTATACAATTATAGTAAACTATTATAATCTTTCAACAATTATTTCCATCCTTTTAATATATATTAGTATCCATATTCACCTCTAAAATTTCTAATACAATCTAACACAGGTGTACACAATTATAATAATCTATTATAATGTTTTAACTAATACATTCCAAAATAGAACATTCCTTAACCTGCATGGCAAACTTATTGGTTTCCTTTAAAAATGAAAGCTAGTACCACTTTTTAACAACCCATTTCACTAATTTGGAAAAAAAAACAAACAAACTCTTAGCCAACAATAATTTTTTTTTATGTAATACTCTTGTATAGAATTATATCAAGGAACTTATAACACTTACCAAAATATTTTAACCACTATTTATCATTCTCTTTATAACAAGCAATATCCAAAACCATTGTCCAATTAATTATTTCCTATGTGCACCAAATATAAGATATGTTCTCTAATAAAAACATATTAGATACCTCCTTCAAAACTTCAATATAATATATAGAATCTATACCAATTTAAAAGATCTTCACCTTTGGATGTTACATGCATCTTTTCAAAATGAGATGAAACAATCATAAATAAAATGCAAATGCAAGAAAACTTTCATACTTCTTTATTTCTAAACACATATATCTTACACCATATATTAATGTGAAATTTAAACATGGGACACATATATACATTTCGAGGGTTAACAATTTAATCACCTACCACATTCCAAATTGAATTATGTCGTTCATTTCAATATATATAATGAGTAAAGTTTAATTTCCTTTTAATATAGTATGCCATTTTTTTTATTTTTTTTTCTATACCTATAATTTACACATATATTTCGTTTGAATACTGGAAGAATTCATGAGACATAAGGAATGCTAATGACAAGTTAGATGATGTGCAGAGATAAAGTTACAGGTTCCCAATACGCATCTAAAAATATGAAAACGTCATAGTATCGAATTGGATGCGCAGAGATAAAGTTACAGGGTCACGATTTACATTTACTAATAAGAAAACGGCCCTGGAACTGGATCCATACAGACCTTAAGGAAAAAGGATTACAATCAACTTTTGAAATCTGGAAAAAGGCACTCTGGATATGCCAAGATTATGGGATCAAAATATTTTTCTACAAATTGTTCTACGAGATCTGGAATCGCAAGCTCAGAATCAAGATCTCCATGCCTCCATAAGAATTCGAAAATGTGTATGAAGGGACATAATTAAAACTTTCAAGAAATTCAGATACGAGATTTCGATACTTCACAAGATTTAAATATATATATGATGAAAACGGAACCAAGATCTCAACGCTTCCAATTTTACAATTCTTTTTATGAGATCGGAAACCTCAAATGAATTGCAAGTAAGAAAAAAAAATTAAGTAAATTAGACTACCATCGACTTTTGATAGAACGAATTGGAGCGCTAAATGGATAGATACGCAGAAATTGAGAAGGGCGGAGTCACAAGCAATGATTTTAGAAATTAGATACAAAGATCTTTAAGGTTAAGTTCAATCCATAACATAAACTCCATAACATAAACTCTGGAACGTCATTCCAATTCCTAAGCAAATGTACAGAGATCCTTTTTGGAGTACAAATTCATGGAAAATGCCATGTAATTTTGGATAGGTACACAAGAAAAGAGATACAGTTCATACATAAATTTCTGGAGATGCTCTTCCAACCCGAAACCGTTATACAAAGATCTTTTTAAGATACAATGCAAATCAGATATATGAAACTGGAAGACACCTTTCGAATTCGAATAGGTACACAGGAACTTTAAGGATTACAATATAATTTAAAGCATGAAATGCTGGAACGCCTTCCAATCTCGAGACAATTATACATAGATCCTTTGGATAAAAAATAAAAAAAATACAATTCCAATCACAACTTTCAGGAATGTCAATCAATTGTGGGATTAACGTAAGGTTTCAGGATGGATCTATCCTCCAGATGATGCGACAGGGCCAATCTCATTTAGTTGAAATCTTGGTAAAGTGCAGAGAGCAGGAAAATAAATAGATCTCTGTCAACATTTGGGATAATCGCAGAGATAGGGAAAAATGTGGATCTCGATTGGATTGATGAATAACGCAGAGGATATAGAATCTACAGATCCCGGTTGAATAAAGATTTTAAGACAAGGTAAACAAGGAGATATTCGAATCCAGACAGGGTGAGAAGGGGTTAACGCCAGCGTTCATGATTTTTATAATGATCTTTGATCACGGTGATGGGGACAATATCCATCGATCCACAGTGATATGACCATCACTGACCAGCTAGGGTTGGATGATTCGTTTTACCAAAAGAAGGAATGAAGAAAAGAATATTTAGATTGGACCCAACTATTATCGGGAACAGAGGTTGAATTGCGGAAATCAGCGATCCGATCGAGATTGTAGTAATTTGATCTCAGAAATTAAATAACAACATCCCATTAAACTTAAGGGTCTGGAACGCCTTTCCCATTTGGAATAGAACTCAGAAAAATTAACAAACAAAATACAGAGATGCTAAGGATAAAGCACAGAGTTCTTTCCCATGAACTTGAGCAGTTGGGCAATTGAACTTAAATGCATAAATTCAAAATACAGAGTCTTAACAAAATAAGAAGATAGAGAGTGCTGAAAGATAAAGTACAGAGTGGACTCTAATAGATTTGGGCGGTTTTGGTAGATCGACGGAGGTTCAATATCTAAGACAGGGGTAGTAACTGATTCAAGAAAATAGATCCGCAGTGATATACCCGGTACACAGCCTAAAACAAGGTTTAGATCCATGGTGAAAGATTCCGCAGCGATCTATGGGATGAAATGTGAATTCAGGAATCAAGGCCGAAACTCATTTACAAGTTCACGCTGGTCAAATATTACAGAGTTAATATTGAGGTTAACACAAACTAAGGAGATCCAAAGTGTTATTAATACACGTCCAAACTGTATGTTTATAAGCAAAAGAGTTAAAGAAATCTGGGATCAGCATGTCTCAGCTGTCCTGTTCCTCAATAGTATCACAGCAGAACATATAAAACAAAATAAAAGATGTAAAATCGAGTTCATGACAGAGTTTAAACATTACAGGTCTAACATGAAGACGCCTTCGCAAGCAGAGATGTAAAACGATTCCTGATAGGTCTTTTGTCAAACGGATCTAGAAAGCAAGTCGCCTTCAAGGAAAACGTTTCATGACAGAGTCTGATCATTCCAAATCTAAATGCAGAACGGCTTCGCGAGCAAGGAAATAAAATGTATTTTCTGACGGGGTTAGATCAATACATATCTAAAAAATATACGGATCAACCGACCCTTACACTTGCAGTCATAAATATATACGACTTAAATAACCATAGGTTAACAATGATGCAGCGAGCGATCTAGGATATATGATTTAATACAGTAATCCATAAGAAATTCAATCAAAATAGAGTTTTGAACAACTGATACAGCGATCTATATATTTACATAAACAAGGGTTCGGAAAAAGGCAGGGTTTCCACGATTCTACACAGAGATCGTTCTTCCGATCTAAACCACATGAAAAAGCAGAGTTCGAATTTGAACAGAATCATCTATAACTTTAGAATGCGTTGAAAAGACAAGACTTTTCCTACATGCACAGCAATCCATACGATTATAAATAAAACAGAGATGGTCCTGCAGACGGAGATCGATTCGCTTCCCCCACTGTTCATAATATTTCAGAATACAACTAAATAGATGAAAACAGGGTTTATATACCACAGGGACATAGATTGATTCTTAGTCATCATTTTTCTTTTAATCAATAAAACTAAACTATCATTTTCTAGTGCTGAAAAGTAATATTAAAGACAACGAACCTGTTTAGATTGTCGTATTTGAGATGAGTTGAACCTTGTAGGAGCGACTGATTTAGCAAACCGGTTCAATCCAATTTCGACAAGATACCGACAGCCCTTGTATAATATGAGTCTGGTGCCCTCAAGGTTCGACCGGCTCTGATACCAAATGGAGGACCCCTCCTTTAGGGTCCCCTTGAACTGAACCTGAAACATTACGAACTTCATACAAACAAATTAGCCATTATAGTTATTGGAAAAATAAAATAAAAGAGTGAATAACTTAACAAAAATAAGCAAAACCTTAACCTGTCGACCCGATCCAGCTGGTCCATTGTCGTCTGCGTCTTCCGTAGGATCCCTCCAGCAAAGCTCGTTTAACCATAGGCGAAGCAACCGTTAGCTTCGCCACCCAACCATAGGCTCATGCTTTCAGTCGCATGGCCTCCCCCGAGCTTTGGGTCGTAGAGCTCACACACAATAATCCAGAAACCCAGCTTGGGTTTCCCCCCCACCAAGATTTCCAGCCAAACCCTCAATAGCAGCAAGTCATGAGGTAACTCAAAATTATGATAGTCATCCAGGGTCTGGGTCCTTTACCCATCCCCAAAGTCTCCCTTTTAAAGGAAAATCCCTTGCGACACATGTCGCTTCATGCATAAATAATTATTTAATTAATTCTTTAATGAAAAACAACTCACCCATCCAAGTGTCAGTTTCTCTAGGAGATGCACCAACATCCCTAAGTTTGCTCATGTTTGTCCCCTAGATATTTCACTTAACTCCTAGATTTGTGGTGTAGGTGGAGTTGACTAGGTGTCCATGCCTAGGATTCCATTTTGCTCCTAAATAAATATTTTTAATATTTTTCAGTAATGAGGAATATCCTTTCATGTGCAATGCCTAAATAACACTTAATATTATTTAAATGCCAAAGTAACCATTTATGTGCAAATGCCTAAAGTACTCAAATGCATTTATAAGTAAAGTTCTAGGTGCAAAATTATACGTTTCAACGCAGTTAAGCTTAGCAATCAACTTTTACTAGCGACCCGGTGTCATGCCGTTGGGCCTCCTTGTTCCTTAATTTAATTTCTCTGACATGGCACCACTTCGTCGAGTCCAGTCATCCATAGTTTCCATTCCTCGGCAAGGAACCACATCGTTGGGTCCTTGCATTCACTTTTTCCATTGTCGGCAGGGTACCGCACCGTCGGGCCCTCCTGCTGTCATCCTTCCGTTTTGACTTGCGGGAACTTCATGTAGGGATTTCAGGAGCCATTACCTTCCATCCTCCGTCTACACGCTATTAGGGACTAATGGCGTTGAGGAGTGAGTCCGTTCTCACTGCGCGCCCCCCAACTCGTACGTGACCAGCTCCGTCGTGGCCCACCTCGTACGCCCTCACGCTTTCCTCTTGAGCAAGCGGATCAGTGCTTATCTGCTCAAGCGTGGTATTCCGTCGGAAGTCGACATCGTTGTCGCTCTCCCTGTGTGTGATTTACTCATACTCTACGACCCTTCATATTCCTTTGTGTGTCCGTCGGTGAACCGTTTCACCTGTCGCTACACACTATTCTCACAAACATATATCATTATTTTATTGAGTTACAATCAATCATAATCATAAATATAATCAAAATAAAATCAAAGTATTATTTTATTAATGTTTCAAACAGTCGGGTCACTAAGCAAGTGCCCTCAATGTCTACAGTAGTCTAGGGGCACTACACAGTCGAGCATATACACTATTATTCATTTTCATTTTAAAGCATTCTCAAAGTAAATTCAAATGGTTCATGTTTTATTTCAAAACTAGTACCCTCATTAGTCTAATCAGTTAAAGAACCGAGGTAGGCATTACACAATTCAATAAATTTTTTATCATGTAAAACATGATTTAATGTAGACTTACGATCTCCATATTTACAAAGAACTTTCCTAACTAGGACATTTCACTAATGAACTCTAATTGATGAATGAAGAATGGAGGAACTTTGCTCGATGTGAGCTATTAATAGAAGAAAATCTACCTAACATGAATTGTAGGAACTCTTATCGAAGGGAACTCTACTCGACATGAACTTTGTTGTCTTTTTGGTCATATTTCCTATAAGTAAAAGTTATATTTTGATAAACTTTTCTTGTTGGGAAGAGTTCCCATAAGGTGAAGTTAATATAAGGGAGAGCTCCTATCAGGAAGAGTTCCTATCGAGCAAAGTTCTTGTCAGGGCAAAGTTCCTATTGGACAGATATCATGTCGGAGGATATTTCATGCCTTGTTAGTTAGGTTCGCATTGGTCGTTCATAGTTCATATTGAGCCAGAGCTCCTATCAGGGCATAGTCCATGTCGTTGCAGAGTTCCTGTCGGGGAAAAGTTCCTATCTTGTCGGTCGTAGTTCCTAAGGAAAGGTTCTATTTGTATATAGTTTTCTTGCTGGGCAGAGTTGCTATCAAGTACAGTTCATATTGGGGTAGAGTTCCTGTTGGGGAAAGTTCCTGTCGGGAAAAGTTCTTATCAAGGCAAAGTTCCTGTCGGGAAGAGATCCTGTTGGGGAAGAGTTCCTGTTAGGGAAGAGTTTTTGCATTATTTGCTAGGTTCCTATTGGTTAGTCATAGTTCATATCGGGCAAGATTTCCTATCTCCCTTGAGTCGTGTAGTTGTTGAAACTATGGTAAAATTGAAATTATGTTGTTTTAGATATTATTTCCTGAAATTTCTAGAGTTTTGTGATGATTTTTAAATAGAGATCTTATTTAGTTTTCAGTTATTTTATGAATTTACAAGGCATAGTTCTTGTTGGGTAGAGTTCTTGTCAGGGCATAGTTCTTGTCAAGGAAGAGTCCATGTCTTGTTATTTAGTGTTCCTATTGGTCACATTTACTATTTTCACTCATAGTTCCTATTAGGAAAAGTTCTATTTGCGCAAAGTTCCTACCACACATAGTTTCCTCTTTAAAGTTCTTATTAGGCGCATTTTATGTTCATCATAATTCTTGTTGGACATTGTTCCTATCAGTCATATTTATTGTTCGATATTGTTCCTATAAGTCATTGCTCTTGTCAACCATAGTTCCTGGAGACTTTGGTCTTGTTAGTTAGAGTTCAAGAGATTTCTTGTTAGGACAGAGTTCCTTTAGGGAAAAGTTCCTATCATAGCATAGTAAGAAAAATAATACAATAATAATAGAAAATGAAGTGTAAGAAAAATAATACAATAAAGCAATTAACGACATAAATCATAAATCATGCACAATCTTGGCACTATGATTTATCCTGGAAAACCCATTATAGTGGAGTCAATTAAGCCCTTCTATAGGCTTCATCATATGCACTACCGTGGGAAAATACCATGGCCTACTCAATACAATAACCCATAAACCACTTAAGGTTTTGACCTAAACAAGGCTAGCTTAACCACTTATTGATCAAGTCAATATTAACCTAGCATTCCCCCTTTAAACATGACTTGGAATAACACTTGCTCCCCGCATAGTTTATTATCAAGGTATCTAGTAATCCAACATGCCCCCGCTCAAATCTATCACCTAGGTGAAGCAAGGCTTATAGAGCAAGACATTGTGGATGCATAAGTGTAATATCATATTTACTATATGGTGAAAGATATTTAATGACATAAACTTGCCTTCTGAGGTGGGGTTGAAATGATTAGTTGTTCTTCTGTCTAGAGTTAATATGCTCTAATAAGGTTTAGAGTAAGGACATGGAAGTACACATTCATGTTGTTGATAGAAAGTTCGAATGTTTCCCACTTATAATTGTTTCCTAGATTAATTTTTATGACCTTTCTTATTTTTTTTGACATTATAGAAGACATGATTATTTGCACTAAACCTTTAGAATCAAGAACATAATAAATTTCAATGTACACTCGCCAAATGAGATTTACTTTAAAAATAAACAAAGGTCCTAATGAGTTTCAAAATAACTCGACTAGAGAGGTGATCTCTAATTTTAATAAGATCTTAAATGGCCATCATCAACAATAGCAATGGATTTTGGAAACCTTGGTTGTATTGTCTAAGATCAACCATAATAAGGGCCTTTATGCTTTTTTCATGTAGGAAAACATATGAAAGGTACCAAAACACCTAACTCAATTATTGTCACAAGGGAGATCGATGGTTCTCATGTTTCTATAATTCTTCAAGCAAGTCTCATGATCAAGTATAGAATTTGTGCCAAAGTTGTGTAAATATTCAACAAATAAAGTTAGGGTTTTTTAACAATTTATTAAGGTTTGTAGAATGTAATTTTTCTTTTCTTCTCTCTTTCTTAGCATCTTATTAGTTACATAACTCCTCATGCTTCCTCATGCTTGGAAGAAAATATTCTTGTATTTTAATAATGATAATGATTTTATTTCACAAATCAAGTTAAAAAATATTATTCTCATCTTAGGTTTAAAATGTAGATACCTTTTTTATGAGGTGCAATATTGGATTTTTGTACTTGAAACTTTTTTGTTGAACATCTCCTTCTAAAACAACCATAACTTGACTACTTTGTGAGTCGTTATCACATATGCAAACTCAATGAAATCTTCTTCTTTCTTTTATATACATATATAAAGCATTCAAAATATTAAACTTAGATCTAGGCCAACCTTATGATGTGATTGAAATCCATATTTAACTTATATCAATTATTTTTCCTCACAATCATATATGAATTTTCTCAAATACATTTAAGTAGTTTTAAATTTTCTCAATGACATTTAAGTGATTTTAATTACCTTTGGCATATAGTATACATATTTCACCATAAACTATTTCTTCATTTTAAAACTTAAAAAGTCATAAGTTCACTATATTTAAAAAGTTAATTTAATAAAACAACCAATAAATATAATAAAGCCTAAAATAACCGAAATTTCTCAGTGCAAGAGGTAAGAGTGTCATGTTATTAAAAACTATCACCAACCAAATAATACAAAAATATTTACTTCATTTATTCTCAAAGAATACGACTAAGCAAATCTGAACTGTAATCATTGGATTTTGTAAAACAATTGTCAATGAATTCTAAAAATAGAAACCTTTATCCAGATGAATCTAACTATGAAAACCTGTAGAGAGATGTGTAAAGAATGTAACCAGAACTGCAAATTTGATGTTCAAAAGCATTCCCAATTCACATTAAGGTCTTCCACTTAATAACTAAATTCACATTAAGGTCTTCCACTTAATAACTAATAAGCCCAAATGTTCCTCATTTATTAATACGACAATAAATCCAGGAGACCGGCTATTTGCTATGCATGTCTCTATAATGTTAGAGAGGATAGCCATAAAAGTTATAACCAACATTGTTGCATGGGCGAAAAGACTATTGGATGTGATCTTTCCCTATTATCTTTCCATTGCATACAAGGCCGAAGAACTCAGGTATCGCTACAACCTTTACGCAGAACTGGATAACCATTGCAACTCATCCTTTTCCGACCGTCCGCGTCCTGCTAAAGAAGGCCAAAATCTCATCATTCATGTAAACGAAAATGCATTGCTTCCTCTAAACATTAATACCGCACACGGACATCCATCTAGCTTAAATATTTGAATCAAAACAAAAAAGCAATAAAGCAATGAACTAAGAATAAAATCTATCCATGCAATTCATCCATACCTTTGAATAAAAATACGGAGGTCTCTGCCTGAGCTGCGGGTACTTGTTGTAGCAGTCATGAAAGTGAAAAATTTTGCAGAACGAAAATACTAATGTTTTTAGAGATCCGTTTTAGCGGGGATTAAAGAGAGAGGAGAGGAGAGGAAAGAAAATCCCAAAAAGCACAGTGAAAGTAGATTCCTGCTAGAAGCAATCACGATCGACAAATCCATAGCAACCATGGACATCGTGCTTTTAAAAAGCACCAAAATAGTCTCGTCCAACCGTAGCCAAAAAACACGCTAAAATTTGGCTTCTTGCTCAGCCTTCGATCCCACCCGGCGACCAATTGATGCTCAGATTCTCATCATTTCCAAATATGTTGAGGCAATTGCAAAGCCTGGTAGTCGTGATCACCTCGCAAAAAAATGGTATCAATTCGAGTGATAATAATAAGAAGGATCGCTACGCGACATACATTCCACGCTTCGTAGAGAGGACTCCCGCAATCCCATTTGGAGACATTAACAACA
The DNA here is from genome assembly GCA_027924585.1 of Larix kaempferi. Taxonomy (NCBI): domain Eukaryota; kingdom Viridiplantae; phylum Streptophyta; class Pinopsida; order Pinales; family Pinaceae; genus Larix; species Larix kaempferi. The sequence continues at coordinate 4,739,134 of BSBM01000049.1, read as the reverse complement.
TTCGGTGGATCGGTTTTGTTTTCCATCAGTTCCCCTCTGGTTGCCCGTGCTTCATTCAAAATTCAAATTAAAAATAGAGCGGGGAATGCATTGAAAATTCAAATTCAAATTTTCCCCATACCCGTCTCCCTTAGGCAAGGCTGCAACATATTTTCGTGGACATGTGGACCTGTCTACACCAAATTGAAACATTAAAGGCATTGGATAACCGGAGAGTAGTTGCCGGAAAGTAATCCCCGCTGGTCAAAAAGTAATCGCGTGGATATGCAATGGATCACCATGGCGAATGGCCATACCTTATGGCATAAAGAGTCGTGCATCTCTGACAGTGGACAGACTCATCTTAAATACGAGTCTGTCGGTTGAATAAGGCTCGCCGTTTCTCATCTATGTTATCGGTTGAACTAAGATGACGCCATTTCGTACAAATATACATAGATCCAAACAATATATTATGTAACTAGCCAACACCAAAGGGATGTCTAAACCGACAAGTAAGAGAATCCAACTATAGTATCCCTTAATAGTTGAAGGCATATAATGGAGTTAGCTTATTTAAGGAAGTTGAAGAGAATGAAAGCTATAATAAGATCACTAAATCATAAAAGATATTTCAGTCCAATAGAGAGTTTTACTATGAGATCATATGATTATGAGTGACATCTAGTGTAAACATAGGGAATTTTGAGGCTAAGAATGTGCAACCAACCAACCAACCAAGTTGAAGAACAAAAATTACAAATTAAAATCCTCATAATACATGCTTAAATGAATTTATGATTGGTTAGGGATCTAAATGAGGATTTTTGACATAGGAGAATCCCCGCAGATCAAGAAATCATGTAAGAATTTTTCCCCGCTTGGTTCATTTTACATTTTGTTCAAGTTATGCTAGCATTTAATCTCGATGATTTAATTTTCAAAATATTCCATCGATTCAAGATCGGACAGTGCAATTATTAAGGGTTTAAAGGACATCCAAAAGGAAAAAAATCCTGGAAAAATAGCTTAGTTAAATAATGAAAGGAAATATTGCACATATACTATTTAGAAATTTCTACTTGCCTCTTATGTGAGAGAGAATAGAAGGTGCATGTCTTAGGTGTGCACATAAGCACATTAGGTTAAAGGTGGTTAGGTGTGTGTCTTAGGTTACTTAGGAGAGTTTATTTGGTAGATTAAATGGATTATGTTAGTATCTTAGGTGACTTGTATTATAATTGACACTTTGAATTATGTGTAATTTATAATTGTTGTGAGAGTAACAATATTTATACATTAACTCTTTATATAATGTGAACTATTCAAGCAATTTTTCTAATGTCAACTATTCATCCAAGTCCAATAGTGGTCCAATAGCATGTGAGAATCAATTCACCATCAAGATCTTAATCAAGAAGGAGCTCAATTAAAAAGGGAAATCATAACAATACTCAATTTGAATTAGTTGATCACTTTATTAAATAAGATCTATTACATATCCATATCAATTTGATCTTGAACTTCATTCAATTCAATATGTAGATGATCAACTTCATAATTTGTATCCAACCTTTCAAAATAATTATAAATATAAACCCACCCCCACTTTCTCTATCTCCTCCTTTCCCTAACCCCCTCTATCCCTCCCTCTCTCCCTAACCATCCTCCTCCTCCTCCTCTCTCTCTATCTCTTTCTCCAACTCCACCTTTCCCTAATCCCCCTCCCCTTCTATAAACCCAACCCCCCCCCCCTCTCTCTATCTCCACTAACATTCCCTCTCTATCTATTGCACATTCCCTAACCCCCTTTCTCTTTGTTTCTGTATTTGTTTATGTGTCTCCATCTATCCCTCCCTCCCTAACCCCCCCCCTTCTATCTCTCCCTATATAAAGAGTGCACATGATAGAAAGGGCGAGTTAGGAAGGGAGTAACAAATAGAGACACATAAACACATTTCCCTAACCCCCTCCCTGTCTATAACCCCACCCCCCCCTCTCTCCTCCATTCCCTAACCCTCGTATCTCTCCCTCTCTCCCTAACCCTCCCGAATCTCTCCCTCTCTCCCACCCCCCCTCTCTTTTACTCTCTCCCTAAAACCCATCCTTTATTTATCTCTATACGACCCTCTCTCTCTCTCTCTCTCTCTCTCTCTCTCCATTCTTCCTAGTTGGATGGTGGTGGGAGTCAACATGGAGATATCTATTGGTGTGTATCTTATTCTGGTAGACATGGTGGGATACTGAGCCATCCCTTTTCTTGGTAACCAAAACATCAAGGAAAGGGAAGTAGCGATCCTTTTCTACTTCGATGGTGAACTTAATGCATTCTGATTGGTTATTTATATGATCAAGGAAGGCATTTAGTTGATCTCTACCATGCGGCTAGATTGCATTAGTGTCATCAATGTACCTCTTCCATACTTTTGGTTTGAGAGGGGTAGTGTTAATGAATATGATCTAAAAGTGATTCATGTATATGTTCACTACCACAAGAGATAGAGGAGAGCTGATAGCCCCACCTTCAATATGTTCCTAAATTTCACCACGGAAACTAAAGTACATAGATTTTAAACAAATTTTAACCAGTTTGGTCGCCTTAATGTCAGTGACGTTTTCAATGACTTGGATAGTATCATTCATGAGGATCTTAGTGAAAAGAGACACCACATCAAATTTCACCATGATATCATTTCCATCAATTTTTAGAGTCTTTATGTTATTCACAAAGTGGGTTGGATCCTTTATGTAAATAGAAGTATGTGCAAAGAGAGGAGGATTTCTAGCATAAAATTTCGCAAGTTGATACCCTGGAAATCCAATTACATGTTAACAATTGGACTTAAGGGAGATCCATCCTTGTGTATTTTTGGAAGTCCATAAATGTAGGGCATAATACACCCATTGGATCTCACTTTCTTCTGTGTACTTTCATCAAGAGATGAATATTCAATGACATCTTTGACCTCTTTCATAATTTTTTTTATCAGGTGTCTTGCAATCTTCCTAGAGCAATCGATTTGGGTTAAATGCTCCCTTTTTACTAGTTTGTAATTAGATTTAGACTAAGGAACCTATTCAGTAGGAAAAAATAGACCATGGCTATTATTTTTCCATAACTTTATTAGTTGCTCAATTTCAATGGTGGTTTTAGCTATGCATAACATAATAACTTTTAAAAAATAAAAGAAAACCTCATTTTAATAATTTCCTTTGTAGACTTACCAATCAAGTTACTCAAATATGGTGGGATGATGAGCATTTTGCATATAATAGACTTTATATGAATTTGATTTAGGTGTATATTTCATACTCAACTTCTAAATAACCGCTATAGACCTAAAATTCTCATTTCTATCTCCATTAAAAATAACTGAACAATATTTTCTTGTTAGTTTTCAATTGGTTTTAGAGACATTACATTGTCTCTAATTTGAATTCTTCTCTTTATGTTTCCCATTTAGTATAAACAATATTCCTTGAACATTAGAACATCTTTGTGGTCTCTGTTTATCTATGTTCTCTCTACTTTTTCTTTTTCTTTTAATGTGACTTAAGTTCTTTGGAAACTCGTAATCTTGGTACCCTTGTGCTCAACACATGAAGCATTTTCCATTGAGCTTTCCTTCTCTTCCCCTTGGAAATCCTTGATCTCTATGAGCTTCATAAAAAATTTTATAAGCTTTACCTTCTTGAACTTATGTTGGTACCTTGTATATCATCTACTAGAAATGTTACTGCCACTACCGCTTGTTCCAATGCGATGCGAACTATGATTATTCTTGATAATTTATCTTAATCCTTGAAGGCATATTGGTATGCCTCTACGACACACTATCTTATCACCATCTTAATATATTGTCTTGCATAGCATATTTGATACTGGGGGCATATCTATAAATGACCTCTTTAGTTTAATCGATTGTTAAGATATGATATGCAACCTATGAAACTATTAAATTCATTTTTTATCCATATCTCCTTTTATCTCGTGTTTTCTAGCTCCCTTAATAGCTTATGGGAATAGTACACAAACAAGAAATCCTTTTTAGCATGGATACTATCTTTTGCTAAGCCCAAATCTCCAAATATTATATTTTCCTTTATTCTACCCGACTAATTATTGATTGTCACACCACAAGTATTGATGAACCTTTATCATGGTACTTATAATACTTACTCCCTCAAGGTCTTTGATTTGCTCGAATTTAATGAATTTCTTAATCTCCCCAGTCTAATTTATGAGTTCATCTAGGTTTAGGTTGCTTGAGTAGCTATGAGTCTCCATGCTAAGTCTACCTATCAAATATTTCGAGGCGCTTATGATTATCTCCTTTACATTCTTATTTTCTTTAGATTCATTTATTAAAACATCTTATTCCCATTCATAACACTCAAATAACATATATCCATTACAATGCCCCTTCTATATGTTTCCTTCCAAACATCCATTCTATCATACATATCAACCTCAAAAAAATTTATTTATTTAACTATCATATTTGTTTTTCTTTAACCCATTTGACTAGTATCCATTCTCCACTTCTATGTGCTATTATGTTATTTGTCTAAAATTTTCCCTCTCAAAAATCTACACAATAATCTTCATTCCAATAGAACTACATTTTCCATAAACAATTCTACTAGCAAGATTCGTTTAACAAAATCATTTTCACAAATGAAAGTATTGAAAAATTCCATGATACCACAACTATTGTTTATGTTTAAATGGAATGCTACACTTCTTAAAAAAAACAAAATAAAATGAAGGTAAAAGCACAACCATCAATACACAATATAAAATTTAATGCAAGACAACTATTATGGAAAAAAATAAAATTCATATAAAAACTATTACATACAAGCCTCAATGATGTCTTCTTTTGTAAGAGAACACATACATTTCACAAAACATTGAAAATACTATCAAACTAACTCTTCAATTAGAAAAGAATCCATTATAAATTTCCTTATTGGCTTTATATTCCTCTTCTTCTTTTTATGTGTCGAGAGTTCTCAATAATCTCTATTTCCATATATTGGATGAAATCTATTCTCATTTTCGCTCCTTTTCCTTATGAAAGTTTCTCCTCTCAACCATCTTCCCATCAATCACATTAAACGATAAAAAATTCCACATACCTCATTCTTTCAGCCGTTCCACTTGTGTTATTCTCATATCACTTTTTATTATTCCCATATCAATTTTTCTATGAATGGCAAATTTAAAAGTCATATCGAATATGTGCTAATTTTCACAGTTTTCTCCTTATAGTAATTTTCATATTAGTAGGAGAGATCCATATGCGAAGATTATACGAGAGACCAAATATTTCTTTGGAAGACCAATTTAAATTTGGAATCTACAAATCTACGATCATGTTGAAAGCCCACATAGTGCAACAATAGTATCGACAATATTATAAATTATTCTCCTTACCACATAGTGCAACAATAGTTCCACAATATTAGTAATTATTCTCCTTAATATAAACAACAGTTACATGATATTTGAATTATTCACATAAAATGTTTAGTGAGATCACATTCACCCAATTACAAAGAGGACGCTGACATCAAAACAATGAACAAGATGACTAACTTCTTAGCTAAAGAAAAAATTATTTAAAATGCGTGGATGCACGGGCAGTGGGCAGATAGATCTGGCCGTCATGTTTCATTTGCCATGACTTTCTTTTACTTCCTTTTTGGATTCCTTCTTTTTGTGATCTCGTGGAATACATATCCCCCTGCTCCCACTGCAGCTGCTGCTGCAACACCCTCCTCAATCTTGTGTCTCTGCGCATTCTCTGGATCCTTCTTTGCTCGGTGTTTGTCGTACTGCATACACACAATATTACAATAATTATTATTCCGATGATATATATGTAAAGCTATCATCTAAGCGAATCTTTCGGTCCACAGCAATTCTAGTTTATCGATTGGTCACAAGATCCAGGAATTTAAGATTCACAACAGCATTAATACATTCGAACAATAAAAATAAATTGATTTCATCAGCATTTAGATTAAAATGAAGGAAATAAAAGATATATTAATTACCAATGCAAACGTTCCAGCAGCAACTGCTCCCAGCTCCCCTAAATGCTCCATTCGCTTATGCTTTTTCTCCTCCTTCATCGCCTTCTCGTACGGCGTCAAGTTCTGCTTCTCCTCTTTTGTCTGATGGTGGTAGTGATGGCGGTGCTCGTGTCGTGTTTTTCCTGAGACATCCTTTCTAAAATCTGTATTGCAATTCTACAACCTCACAATGGTCAAAACGGAATCAAAATATATGACAAGGGAATTGAAGGAATGGAACAGAGACCCCTTCTTCAGCCTGAACAAAACTCAAATTGAGTAGATGAGATTAGATGAGGGAAGCATAGGGAATTGCCCTTCTCTATATAGCCGGTGTTTAATGTTGAACAAATAATATGTGGAAATCGTGTTCACGCGGCATTACGTTTCACTTTCCAGAAGAACAGAGCCGGCAAGAGCCAACAGAACCAGCAGGATTATCACGAAGGGTCACTTTTTCCAACTGGAGCCATGCCTGCCGCAATTAGAGCGAGTCACACAACCCTTCGCTAACATCGTTGGATCTCTCTGCTTGGCTCCCGATGCAAAAATGTGAAAGCCAATGAGGGAAAAATACGAAGAATAAGTGAGAAACATTCAAAATTCAAATTAAGAATGGAACCGAGAATGCATTGAAAATTCAAATTCAAATTTCCGTCCCATTCCCATCTACGTTACGCAAGTCTGAAACATATCTTCCATGCAGGGATCAAATTTGAATGGCATGGTCACATTTCACTTTGAAGGGCTATTAGAAATTCAACCCTTCAATACTGCCATGTAAAAATAAATCCTTCTTTTCATTTGAAAATGTAATAGTACATCAAATTTTCATTATCGTTTGCAAACTAGCTCTCAAAAAAGACACGTCTTTAAACAATTCCACATTTGTCCTTAGCATTTGCAAACTAGACACATTTAGAAATATTTGATGAATTAAAGTTCCCTTTTCCCCTCCCTTTTCCCCTGAACAAATTGTGATATGGCCAGTTGCACAGATACTTTGCTTCCTTCACTTCGAAATGACAGGACTCTAACAAGTCTCCTTGGTAATGCCATCATCTTACTTTGAGTAAGAGGAACTACATTGAATTAAACAAATACTCAACAGGGTCACCTGCTATAGTGGTTCGTTTCTCTGCAATGCTGAAAATATTATTTGCAATTAACAGTTGGGGAATTCAGTAAGAGTGTCAATATCGAAGATTCAGACCCTATACCAAGAATCATGGATATCATTCAATCATTCTTACATACAAAAAGGTGTGATCTTCCTCTCTTGGCTTGCAAAGTAGGGCTAGAAAGGAACCTCCACCATTAGCTCTTAGACCATCTTTAGAAGTGTTGTGCATTCAGTCCTATAGTAATTTATAGTGTTCTGCATGCAAATTTGTTATCAATAGGCTTGGATTATCTTGCTCTTATGGTACTCTGTGTGAAGTATAGTCCTTATTGAGATCTCCAGCAAGGACCATGCTTAGGGCATTCATAAAGAGTACAAATGTGTCCCTTTTCTTGGAAGATTTGAAAGTCAAGATTGCTCAAAATTCTTCATGAGCTATCCACAGATATTGGCTGTTGTGAACATTATATAACCCATACCTGTAGGATACACCGCTAAAACCTTTGTTTTGCCATTGACACCGTTCATTATTTCCCATATTGTGTCATTCTTAATTTATGGCAGATTTAGATAAGAAAACAATACACCAAACAATGACCACTTGCTATTTACATAATCTACTTTGCTAAGAGAAATCCATCCATAAGCATGAGTGATCTACAAGAATTTATGAATATGTCTTTAATCCGGAGTATTAGGATGTTGTCATAGAGGAGTTCCCAAACACGACCAAATCATGCAACCAAGCCAAGTGCTCCATCATAAAAGGAAACTCAAGCTTTCACAAAACAAGGCTGTGAGGGCGCTTCACTAATGATGAAGTGGCATAGAGATGAAATGCACCATTTTCATCAATAAGGAACCACAAGAGAGCATATCAAGATCAACCATATCCCATAGCTCCTATACCAAAATTCAAATACACCATGAACATGTATATGCTAACATCACCATCACTAGGGTACCATCAACATGAAGAAAAATTCTAACATCAAGAATCTAGGCCATCAAATTTCCATCATCATGTATACCCCCTACCCCTACTCAAAGCGAGTTGTTACTTCTAACAATCGGTGTCCAATCTAGGATTCAAGGAATTCTAGAATCTAAGGTGAACTGAAGAACTCAAAAGAGTCTGGAATCTATGTGAGAAGCTCCATTGAGCAACGAGCTACAACCTGTGAGTCTAGACTCTGCGAATAATTCCAAAATGGCATAAATTCGCATAATCCAATATGAAATTTTCCATAATCCACATTAAACATTTAGCATTTCATTAATGTGGTAGCTGGCCGTAATCCGTGGTCACATGGCCATGGCAGTGTGGCACAAAGTTCACTAATCACAAACCCCCCTTAGCCATTGATTTAATTGTGTAGGCGGTGCAACGTTGGATGAGGATTGGAATTGAGGATCAAGATTCAACTGGTCATAGGAGTTGATGTTCCTTGATAATGATAACATTAATGTTGATTAATAGATTATGCTCACTTAAAACTCACCGACTCACGAGTCACCTACTAGCGATCTGGCTACCACAGTGCCACACCATTATGTCACATAGAGCCCTCCAATTCACTATTCACACTGTTTAATTGTGATATTTTACATTCAAATACATATATCTAATCATCAACCATAACGAACTTCTTACTAGTTCACAGGTCTTTATCATCTACCTTAAACTTCTAGTGGAGATTATGAAATACATTTTGTATTTTAAAATGCCTTTCTAAAACTTCATTTAAGCATTCGATGCCCATTTCTTAAGCGGTAAGAAAGTCTCCAATTATAAAATATGAAATGTATCTCATCTTTTGTAGCTAGACATCTTAGCCATGCATGATATTCAAATTTATTTTACGTAAAAGCATGCACATTATCCAATGTGTAGACTTTCCTTGGCGTAAGAATCGTTGTGTCTATGCACATCGGGCAGAGTGTCGCGGCATTTATGAGCCACCTTCGTGGTGTTAAGCATAGGGATTCAAAGTTTATTATTAATAATTAAAATATTTGCGTTAAACGCAATGAAAATTCAAAAAAATAAATTTCAAAAATAGGTTAGCCCTTCTGGCCTGAGGATAAACAACTCATAACTCCGAAGTAACATGGGTTCTGGGGAGTTTATTCCTTCCACAAATCTTATCCATCCCATCCAGCGATCCATCGTCCATCGTCCATCTTCCATCTGTAGCATGGTCCCATGCACCCATGGTTCACTGCGTATAGTGCCGTCCCGGGTATGGGGTACTTCCCTCTTATCTACTGATTAGTCTGCCAAGTTGGCTGGCCCGTAAGGAAAGCAGCGGCCAAAAGGGAATCATTCATATAATTTATGTCACTGAGGGAATCGTAAAATAGAGAGGGCCCTGTATCCTCCTAGACCGGAGCAAGTGGCTGCTGAAATGCTCGATTGGATGCCGCCACACATTTTCTAGTATATGATCTTTGGGGACTTAAAGTCATAAAAAATTAAAATCAACATCAATCCATTTCAAAGTCAATCAAATCAAATATTTTTAAATGTAATTCTTCGTTTAATATAGAGAAAGAAATTAAATAATAAAGTTTACATGCTTAGTCAATCTAAGTTTAATATAAATCTTATTAATAGGTGCACGCTGTTTTAAAAGAACATCAAGCAAATAAACCATTCAACATAAGTGGAAACTTCCTATGGCATCAGAACCGAAATTGCATTTTAAAATATTTTAATCAGTTGTCTTATATGAGACAAAGTAAGCATCAAACATACCCGCGGGCACTGCCACAACTCACTCCCCTGGGCCACAGTCCATTGATAAAACCCGAACAGGCAAAATTTGGACTTGCCCTTCAGTTGCAAATTTATATAATTTTATTTAATTTCATAATTGACGTGCTCTCCGTAAAAGTAAATTTTTTTTGCAGGCTAAAATTTAATAGGGCCTTCTATGACGCTTAAAAGGGCCTTTGAAGGGCACTGAAGGCTTCAAATTTGAAGCCTGCTTCCATGGCGAGCAAGTCTGAAACATATGTTGTCAGCCCGCGTTCGTGTGAAGTGATGGTGGGAGGTGGAACAACGCTGGCAAAATCCGGTGGCTCGCCTAACCATGTGATGTTATAAGCCTGCGTTCGTGTGAAGTGATGGTGGGAGGTGGTTCGCTTGAGCCCCTAGAGTTAAGTGGATTAGACCAGAAGTTTTCTGTCGACGGAATCGCCAATCGACAGCTATCGGAGGAGTATCATGGATGCAGCCATGAAAGATGGATAGCGCATATGCCCATGGATGAATACGAATGGACCCTGTGACACTAGACAGGCTCGCATTAGATAAATTTCTGTCTATTCGATAAGGCTCGCCTCCTAAGCACCCTCTGGCAGATGTTGCATGTGGTTGTGGTCGTAGAAGATGATGAACTAGCCAACGTCGTCCTATGATGACGGAAGAATTGAACTTGGAAGCTTACCATAATTGCAGCACGAACCTGACCATCAGACAATGATGTTATTTAAGGACAGATGTCATGTCATTTGGGGACAGATGTGAAATGAAACCCACACTCCATATTTCGAGGTGGTTCATCACATTTTAACTTTTTGTAAAAATTTGTAAATTAAAAATTTATAATGGTATTGATGTACTAATATGTGGAAAAGTTCCATTATGTCCCAGACATAATAAAACATGTGAAATAAGCAGCAAAGCTGCTTAATACCTTCCTCTTAAAAATAATTTAAAAATAATTTAAAAATAATGAGAAAATAGTGATCAGAGTAATTTGTAATCTATGAATATTTTACACTAAATTATTAGTGAAATCATTAAGCTAACATATTTTGTATTATATATTTGATGAAATATATATAGTTATATTGTTTCTTATATTATATTTGATATAGATATGGTTGTATTGTTTATTATAATATATTTGATATATTCAATACAACCTCATCATGTTTATTAAGATAAATTATTTTGTATTATGTTAAGTGTTAGTGGGTTAGTAGCATCAATCATGGATAAGTATATTCCACCATGTAGTCTTACATGTTTGACTTAAATCAACCATAGTAGTTGGGGAGTTAATGGCATAGTAGTTGAAGCATATTAGTATGTTGGTAGGTCTTAGTATGCAATGGTTGGGAATATTTTGGGTTAATGGTTAAAGAGATAACAAACTAGATATTAGCGGTTCATGGTAATGGATTAGTGGTGAGATGAATATGTTAACATGTTTTGTATTATATAGTTGTCAAAATAGATATAATTATAATGTTTTTTATAATATATTTGATACACAATCATAAATATGTTTATAAAGAAAGATTATTTTGTAATATAAATATTTAATTTAAAAAAACTATATATTGATTAGTAGAATAAACAAAACAACAAGTTTTATTTAGTGTTTTTTTCCAAAAACACCATTGTTCAAAAATTATAATGGTTAATCATAAATTAAATATCTATAAATATAGATTTTTAACTAAAATATAAATAGTTTATATTTTATATAAACTATTTATTGTTATATAGATAGTTTAGATTTTATATAAATTATTTTTTGTTATATGATGAGTGTCTTAGTATGCAATGATTGGGCATATTTTGAGTTAATGGTTAAAGAGATAACAAGTTAGATATTAGGGGTTCATGGTAATGGGTTAGTGGTGAGATGAATATGCTAACATGTTTTGTATTATATAGTTGTTAAAATAGATATAATTATAAAGTTTTTTAAATATATTTGATATATTCAACACAACCATAAATATGTTTATAAGGAAATATTATTTTGTGATATAAATATTCAATTTAAAAAAACTATATATTGATTAATAGAATACACAAAATAATAAGTTTCATTTAGTGTTTTTTCCAAAAAATCATTGTTAAAAAATTATAATTGTTCATCATAAATTAAATATATATAAATATAGATTTTTAACTAAAACATAAATAGTTTATACCCATATCATTAATCTTTTATTTTGTTATATAATTTAATAAATTTACTTAAATTATATAACTTAAATCTTATTACATATATATATATAAATTCTTACGAAAACATAAAACAAATATCATTAAAATTATTCATAAATTCAATAATAATAATAATATACTATACATTCAAATAACTTTATGTCTCACATAGTACTTTTGAACTGCAATCTATAATTATTGAAATAATAGATTTTAAAAATCACAATTTTTACAATTAAAATGGAAATAAATTTCTTAAATAAAAAATATTTTAATAATTAATAATTTTAATTATTTGAAAAATGATATAATACTTTTTAATTACAAATATTACAATTTCTAATTTCTAATGGTTTATATAATAAATTTATAAATAATTAAAATGATAAAATTTAAAGAAATAATATTTTGAAATTATAATTTATAATTTTTTAAACAATAAAAATAAAATTTTAATGATTTATTATTTTTAAATTATAATTTATAAATAATCAAAATATTAAATTTTGAAAATTGAAAATATTATAATAAAATTAATGTAAATTCCATTTTAAAATATTAAAAAATGGAATGTGTACATATAAATATACTTATGTGTTCATAGCTGTATTGGTCTTATTTAACAGCCTCAATGCTTTCCATTTCTTTTTGTGACAACTACCCAGCTTTAATTGCAAGCTAATAACTTACGGAGGGATAAGGGGATAGGATGCTAACGCCACTGCAGTATTCCCTATTGACCTCTTGATGGATTACGTCACCATAACATTTATGTTAATAAATGAGAATGGTACAGTGAAATGATAGATGATATAGATGTTTTAATATTAAATAAGACATTCAAAATTATTAAATTATATTTTAAATATTATTTAATTAAAATTATCTAATTATATCATGTCAATGATATTAATGATAATAATTTATAAGACACTTGGCAATATAATGTATTTTTTATTTTTTATTATTTTTAATTGATTTTTTATATGTGATAATTTTATTGCACACCACATTAAATTAGTCAAATCATTAACATTAACCAATAAGAAAACAGAAAAATGTATTTTAAAAAATAAAAATATATATTTTAAATTTTAAAAAATTTAAATTAATACGGAAATTTTACAAAACTTAAGTAAAACTTTAGGAAGAAAAAAAACTAATTAAAATCAAAGCTTTTAGCATACCAAGTGATTGCTATATAACCTGCCGGAGGCAGGTATAATAAAAAGAATATAAATATAATTTTTAACAAAAAATAAAATAAAACTACAAATAAACTTAAATTAAAAAGGAAATAAATATATATAATCTGTAAACATTATAACATAAATCTGATTTGTAACTGCTATTTACGTAAGTAAATAAATTAAACACGTGGCTTTCCTCATGATATAAGCTACACAAATAATCCACGCATCAATTTTTTTGGAATGTTTAAACTTTTAAACTTAATCCACGCATCGATTTTTTCGGAAGGTTTAAATTTAATTTAACGAAATGTAATGTAATTATTAAATAAGACAGATGGTTTAATTTAATTTAATTTAATGAAATGTAATGTAAGGTTTAATTTAATAAATGATGGTGGTACAGTGAAATGACAGATGATATCGATGTTTTAATATTAAATAAGACATTCAAAATTATTAAATTATATTTTAAATATTTTTTAATTAAAATTATGTAATTATATCATGTCAATGATATTAATGATAATAATTTATAAGACACTTGGCAATATAATGTATTTTTTATTTTTTATTATTTTTAATTGATTTTTTATATGTGATAATTTTATTGCACATCACATCAAATTAGTCAAATCATTAACATTAATCAATAAGAAAACAGAAAAATGTATTTTAGAAAATAAAAAATATATATTTTAAATTTTAAAAAATTTAAATTAATAGAGAAATTTTACAAAACTTAAGTAAAACTTTAGGAAGAAGAAAAAACTAATTAAAGTCAAAGCTTTTAGCATACTAAGTGATTGACCAGGTATAAAAATATTAAAGAAGGAAAATAATTTAAACAAAGGCACTCATAAATATTTTAGATAACTATTCCTTTTAAATATAATTTTTATTAATAAATATAATTTTTATTAATAAATATACGTTTTAAATAAAATAATGAAATAGAAAATAAATTTAAATCTTAAATTATATAGAGAGAGGGGTGTAGCTTAAATATTCTAGCATATTTTTAGTCTTATTTTGTTAGGAGTCTAATGGAAATCTTTAAAAAATCTTAGAACCGCATATATTAAATATGGGTGTCATGATTCAAGGGTGTTGAATCTATTTATGAATTCAAAAACTAAAGTTAAACACTTCCAAATTTAAATTTTATCAAAAAAAAAAATAGATTTATACCAATACTCACCTTAAAATCCAAAACTTAAAATAAATAGACTACTCCTATATAAATATCATTTTATATGATAGAAGTTTCTGGACTTTCTGTTTAGAAGCCATGATCATGATGCAAAAACCTTGATGTATAAGGTTGACTATCTTTGTATTATTTAATTCCAATGAATAGCAATAATATGTTTTTTTTTCAGTTGAAAAAAATAACATTTTTATATAATTATTATATTCATTTTATCTATATCTAGATATATATATATATAACAATGCTTTACACCACACTTATAATAATACCCAATCAAAGCATCATGACTCATAATGTGCCATTAAAAGATACAAAGCATAATAATATTAGTAATTACCAAGGCATTGTTCTATACCATGTGTGAAGATGATATAATTAACCATAGCTGTGGTGCAAGGCGTTGTTCTAGAAGGTGCACAAACAAAATAATATTTTTCTACTTTCTTATTGATTTGTTTTACAGTTTATTAAGGGTAAAATATAATTAAAAAAGTCGTGTTCTTTAATAAAAAAATTAAAATCAGTATAAATTTATGTTAAAGTTGGATTTATTAAATACAGAGATCAAAATTTATGAAAAAAAAATTGGAATAGATTTAATGTCTAAATTTTTTTTGATGTGGATCATACCACCATTTTTTATGTTGCAAAATAAAAATTTAACTAATAAAAATGAATTCAAAGCCGTGAAAAATTCCTAAAAACACTCAAAATTCTAAAATTTAACATAATCTTATAATAAACTAATTTAAATTTAAAAAGAAAAATCTTTAAATGTTTTATTAGACATACTTGTCCATGAATGAAACATTATTCGCGTAGTCACCATGTGCGCAGTCAATATTAAATGCCAAAGGCAGTTGGATTTAGAATCTGGAAGTTTTTGTCGTTTACGGTTCGTAGCACCTATTAGAATCTTTAAATGTTTTATTAGACATACTTTTCCATTAATGAAACTTTATTCGCGTAGTCACCATGTGCGCAGTCAATATTAGATGCCAAAGGCAGTTGGATTTAGAATCTGGAAGTTTTTGCCGTTTACGGCTCGTAGCACCTATTTATTCATGAGTGCTTTCAGTCTCTCACAGAGGGCTTATCGGTTTATAATTTCTTCCATTAGTGTCTAATTTCTTCCATTCCTGTTGGAATATGGGTTGCTGGCTATTGTTTCCGGCCATGGCCATCATTTTCTCGGTCTCCGTCTCCCTGCAGGCTGCTGCTGCTGGAGGTGAAAGAGAGATGAATATGGTGTTCTATATGCACGACCATATAAGCCCTTCCGAGATCGTGACGGCCATCCCAGTTGCGGGATCGAATGGCTCTTCTTCAGACCCGGGCACGTTTGGAACCCTCCTGGTTTTCTGCGACAACACTACCAGTGGACCAGATGACTCCGACGACATTGTGGGTCGAGTGCAAGGAACGTACACGAATACAAATCTTTATACTCAGCTTGATTTCTTTATGGTTTTCTCGCTCATCTTTCAGAATCTCAAGTACAGCGGCAGCACTCTGGAGATCCAGGGAACGTTGAGGCTCGATCAGCCCCAGAGTGAGTATGCCGTGGTGGGAGGAACGGGGAACTTCAGATTGGCTCGGGGTTATGTAATTGTTACCCCGGAAAACATTTCAGGATCGAATTCTGTTCTCAAATTGAACACCACCCTTATTATTCCTCACTAGTCAAAAGGGTGTGTTGTTATAGAAACAAGCCTTCAAAATAAATGTCCTTGCCCGAGTCCTACCAGTGCACAGCATTCTTCTAATAAAATAGATTATTATTGTTACCACGGAATCCACTTCCGGAATGAATTCTGTTCTCAAATTAAACACCACCCTCCTTATTCTTCACTAGTCAAAAGGGTGCTTTGTTATAGAAACAAGCCTCTCAAAATAAATGCTCTTGTCCGAGTCTTACCGGGGCACAGCGTTCTTTGAATAAAATAGATTATTAGTACAGGGTTGTTTATTGGCTTGTTGCGACAAGGCTTGAAGGGTAGGCGATCTCTGGGATAGAGGTCCTCTCCTGGGATAAAGGGTTTCCTGATGTCTCGGTCCCTGCTGAGTCACAAGTTTATGGTATATCTGGCTTGCCGGGCTGTTGGATATACCCTTGGAAGGTTGCTGTTCCCATGGTTAAAAAAAAAAGATTATTAATATTGTGATAAATTTAATGGAGGAAGTTTCACCTTTGTTCTCCATGTTTATTCAAATTTTCAAATATGTTAAAAAGTAAATTATCTTATATTTTATTGCTAGGAAGTGTAGTATTTATATCAGTTAACAAGTTATAAAAAAAATAATTTCAAAAAGTAATTATGTTATATTTTATTGGTAGAAAGTGTAGCATCATCTTTATCATAGTTAATAACTTATAAGAAAAAATAATTAAAGTATTTATGTTATATTAGCAAATTCTAATAGCTGGAAAAACACAGATTTAGATTTAATAACTGTTAACCTGTAGCTTTCTGTTTTAAAAGAAAATTGTGAAATAATTTATATTTAATTCTATTTATTAGATCTATGCTATTTTGGTTAAGAGTATTTTTTAAATTAAGAGAGTGTCATATGATTCTGGAAAAATGATTAAATTACTATATGACTAAATGCCGACAAAATAGAATTTAAATCACATATAAGTTAAAAGTTAAATTATATCATTATCACAGAAAACAAAGATGTAAATATTAACCCAACATACAATGACAAGTAGATGAAGAAAACATATACAAAAATGATATCAAACACCAAAGTATTCTATCAATAATATAAATGTATAAGCATAAAAAGATTATTAATAATATGTAGTATTGTAATAAAATTTACAATATTACCCGATATGGAAATGTTGTAGCATAACCAGAATATCTTTGAATTAAAACCAAAAAACAACTATAATATGCACAGAGGCAGCATATCACTCATGTTGATCTTCTCGTTCCTCTCTTCAAACATACAAAACAAACAAACAAAAAATTCAAGGAAAACAAAGTTTCCATCGTTCCATCGCATTTCTTCCCCCTCTATCCTTTCGAAAATTATGGCAGTTAGCACCAAATCTCCTTTTGATGACGTGTTGATAAAATAGCATAATAACGTAGCAACCGTTGGAGTTTTCATTTAATACAAATTTCGATACTTATCACCAGGTTCAAATTTTTTGTTGAAAAAAATGAACTTAACTCTTCCTCAAATATCTGGTCTTGTAATTTGAATGACGATTGAACTTTTCACGGGTCATTCCCACCGAAACCTTGGCAATTTGGCAGCCACTGCAAACTTGCCAAAAGAATATATCAAATGTTTGCTTCGAATATGATTCCTCGCTTTCTTTTTAAAGATCTGCGTTAATGCAAACAAATGTGTTAGATCTTGGCATGTAGTCTTGGGTAGACACGTTACTTCACATTTCTCTCTTTTCCTAAAAAGAAAATAAAAGTTTTGAATGTGTTAACATAGGCACCTTATTTGAAAATATTATAATATTAAATGTGAAAAAGGTTTATTGCAAGTATCTTTTAAAAAATTATATATATATATATATATATATAGCATACATGAGACACATATTACAGCTTGGAGTTGTACAATTTGACATCATAATTAAAATTAAAATTAAAATAGATAAGACTTTATTAATGATAAGGTTTTTTATATAAATATTCTTCTTAATCTAGGTAATCATTGAGTTTTAATATATATATATATATATATATATATATGATCATAGTAAGGTTTAGTTTTTCCAAATTTAAGGTTAGGAAGAAGAATAATCACATTTATCAATTAAAACAAAGATTTAAAAAAAAATGATGTTTTTCTTTAAATTGACAACTGCTATTGATAAATATAGAGTCTTTTAAGGCGTAGATTGAAATTGTATAATTGGGCTTTAATTTGATCTAGAAATATATTAAAAAAAATTCATCGATACATTGAGGATTAAAAGCTAGTGACATCTTTGAAGCATCATGTCAATCTAACCAGGCAAAACAGAAGGATGTGATTAGCTTGACTACTCTAAAATGTGTTTGAGCAACCAGGGAGACAAGAAGATCAAACGACAAAACGATAACTTTCGAGCAAAGCAATTAGCCAAATGACGTAATAAAGTGATTTAAATAATTATGAATTTTGACTACTTGCTTCAACATAAAGTGACAAAGTCATTATCGTATGAAAAACCATCAGAGGCATCAACTATGAAGAACTTAAAGCCAAACACTTGAGAAAGTATAAGCCAATTAGATCATCTTCCATAAAATCCAAGTCTAAGAAAATGTGGCCTAGAAAGCGATAGATCAATCCAAAGGAAGCAATGAAATTACATGCCAAATCAAACAAAGTAAAATGAGAGAAAATCGAAAGTTAAATTATTTGAACTTCCAAGAGATACCTCTTTGTTAAAGAGTCCTTAGTTACTTCATACCTCAATACAAACATAGTCCTGGACTGCCTTACAACTTTATTATTTTGACTTCATAGTACAAATTTTGTTACATCTAGAGCTTGATCTCTCCTTATTACTTGGAATTAGTGTTGGAATTTGGTTTTCATTCTACCCATCAATTTTATTTTTTTTACGTTTTGGATTTATATATTACCCGTAGTGAAACGTTTTGTTTAAATTTTTACCCTTCAACAATGAAGTTTTGGCTAAAAATTTATCCTTCAATAATGACATTTTGTTAATTTTTTTTTAAAATAATATTTATGTTCTTAAAATTTTTATATTAAGATTAAAACAATCATTATTAATATCTATAATGGTCCATTAAATTGATTCCTATTATTATATATATCATTTATATACAAAATTAATATTATATAAAAATTTAGCTTAAAAAGATATTAATATTATTCTTTGTATTAAAATATATATATTTTAAAACAATTTTCTTACAAATATTTATAATTCATTTTATGTTTTAAACAAATTTTTATATAAATATTTATAATTTCTAATAAGTATATAAAATATATATCATTGTATTTGTGTAACGCTTGCTTTGAAACTATTTAATAATAACACCAATATATACAATACTCAAAAAAACTAATAATAACCAACAAATTTAGATAAAACTAAAAAAATTAATAATAACCAATAAAATTAAATGTATCATGCTAATTCAGATAACAAATATATATATATATATATATTTGTTATCTGAATTAGCATTATACATCTATATATATAATTGTTATCTGAATTAGCATGATACATCTAATTTTATTGGTTAAATTATTAGTTTTTTTAGTTTTATCTAATAACCAATAAAATTAGATGTATCATGCTAATTCAGATAACAATTATATATATAATATGAAGAAAAAAAAACATCTAAATAACATTTTAAATGTGTTTCTACATGGTCTTTCGTGAAACTCTTTGGTTCATCTAATAATCTCTTTGATTCCTCTTATAATGTATGTTATCGATTGTTCATTCTTGAAATTACATCTATAAATCACTAACTTGCTTGTAGTTCTCCAAGGGTAGGAGCAAATTCTAACCCTTGTTTTTGGAAAGGAAAAAATTTAATAATTAAATAATGGAAATTGATTTTGACTCCTTCAATTCTACTAGCTTTGGCTCTAGAACAGGCTTAGATGCTTATACAAACGACATTTGTATATGGAATTCGTTAACTAGGTAAATTTAGCTCTAGATCCGGAGTAGATTTTGGTTATGCAACTAGTTCTTAAACCCTTCCTTCTATTGGTGGTTCCGATGTGAGGTAAATAACTGGATGATTCAACCTCGCCAACCCACCAACCAACGAAGTCATTTTAAATAGGCGTCACCTACTTCAATAGGTAAAAGTCGCATTACATTTCAATTGAATCAAATATGCCCACTCTAAAGCTATTATATTTATACATGGCTTAAGAGAAATATGTAAAACAACCATGTAGCAAACAAAACTTGTTTTAGCAATCATTTCAATGGTAAAAGTCATTGAAATTGAACCATAACATAAATATATCATTGAAATTCAGCCATAACAAAAATATAAGAGATTTTTATTTCAATTTCAATGTATGAATCTATATATATTATTAAAATTGAAATTACAACAAAAATAATTCAGTGTACATATATAAATGATGTTATTTAAAATTAAAAAAAAAAAACAACATAGTTTATAACATTTCTTCAAAGTTGTAGATTTGAAACAAATCTCTAAATCTAAACCAAACACTAAATATAATGTCAAAAACATCATGCAAGAAGTACATGTGATGATGCTTTCCAAGATTCTCTTTCCAAACATAAAAGCCTTTGGTTGCACACTCCCAACTTCCAAGTCATTTAGTTGTTATAGCATGCAAATGTAATCAATGAGCATTGAGCAATGAAATTTGTAGTATGTAGATTGTCATTGCAATAATAGAAAAATAAAAAAATAATGGAAAACCATTGAATTAAATGAGTTTTTTTTCTTTTTCTATTTTTCTATTTTTCTATTAAAAATCAATGCAACTTCCAAAATGGAAAGGCATGGAAAGATGGAAATAATAGTAATTTAATATATGTTTCTATTTATTTAGTGAAATGGTTGGAAGTTGGAATTAAATATAAGATAAATGATATTAATACTACTGTAATATAATGAAGTTTTCTAAATTTTGTTACCCTTCAAAAATAATAGAAATATGATGAGGTTTTATGTGCGACCATGATCATCAAGTTATCAAGAAATAAGCATTCTCCTAAGTGATTCTCCACATCATCAAGCATGAGCCAAGGACAATATCATCATCAAACATGCATGGTGCATTATAGTCAAGAACTCCACCATATCATAAACCAACTATATGAACCATAAGTGCAAGAGAATAAGGGAATTTTGACCATGTCAGCTAAGTGCAGGGCTCCACAAAGTGCTCCAAAGCACAAACCACTAGTGTATGGGCTCCAAATCCCAATTTACCACATGTGATGGTATCGACATCATGCAACAATCAATATGACCAAGTTGTTTGTGGGGAAAAGGCTCCCAATTGTTCAAGATACCCCACAAAAGATACCAAGAGAATGTGCAAGTGTCCATGATCCAGTCCATACCTATCCATAAAGCTTTCCCACTACAAGGGGCCTTGGTTTCATCAATGAAAACTTAGAGACCACTACAAGTTCCTTGTTAGAATCAATGAAAACTTAATCAACAATATCCCCCTTTTTCATTGATGACAACAACTCACTGACTCCCCCTAAGATCATGATCCCCCTTTCATCTACATCTCTCCCCCTTTGGAATCAATGGCAAAGGGTGGCCACAAATCAGCATCTCTCCTCATGATTTCACTACTGACTGCCCCCCTATTAATATACATAACTGTCTATGTTCTATTTGGTTGCAACATGATCCTGGGACTTGTTGCTTTAGTGCATAAATTTCAAGCAATGAAACATTGCCATTCAAACCCAAATAAAAACACTATAGTGGTTAGGCTAAGTCCTTCTTCTTTTAATGTTGTATCAGTTATCCCTTCCATCTACTATTATACTGCTGCTCAAATCCTCTACTAAGCAATTTCAAGTCTTCAAACATGCCTTTAAAGACAACTCCTATGTAGACTTACACAATCCTCTTGACTGTGACAAAATTCCCTTAAAAGATACATCTTAAGACATCCCTAGATCAGTCCTTTAATATATTCTTAAGGTTAGTTCCAAATGTGTTCTTGACAGTCCTTAAGACCGTAACAATTTAGCCCTTAAAATTACTTCAAAACACTCTTAAAAAGCACTTAAAACATACCTCAAGAATCCGCAATCAAACTTATTTGAGTGTATGTGGGAGATGCACTTTAGATCTATAACATTCTCCTTACAATATATGCCAGAGGTAGTCCTTAAAACTAAGTCCTTGGAACAATCTTCAAATCTGTTCTTAATTACCACTAGAACATTCTTCTTTAAAAAGGTGCAAAAAAAATAGAAAAAAATCATATAATCTACCCATAAATCTCAAAGTCAGTCAAGGCTTGCTTATGAAATATGCTAGTTGACAACAATGCCATACTTCATTTACTTCTAATCATAGCTCTATTATAAACATAGTCCCCACAGATGATATTTTTGTGCTTTCCCTCATGGTATATGCTGCTACAGGAGTCCTCAAAATGTTGATTTGGATCTACTGCAATATACAATAAATCCAACACTTCATGATGTCTATCTTAACATGCTATAGAATCACTTCATATCTTACGATTACAATCTATGTTACCTCAGATCAGAAAACCATAGATGGTCCCTTTTTAAATTGATTATGACTTTCCTCAAATCCCAAAGAACTTAAGGTGCCCCAAGGTCATTGAGAGACCTTGGAATGGGCTGGCCATATGGAAGCCATATCCTTTGCACTGATCTATCTCTCCCATGCACAACTGTTCAGTCTTCTTCATCCATATCTGAGGGTGCTTTTGTTAAGTCTTTTTCATCCATGTTTGTTCTTTGACACTTATCCTTTGAGCTTGTGTCCTTTCAGCATTATTCCTCTTCCAAGGTTCATTTGTTTTCCTTCCTGATGCATATGAGATATTTCTCATGGATTGTCTCCTTGAATTCCAGTAGTCTTGGGCTTTGTGGCCAGATCCAATACAACAGAATCATCTCATAGTACAACAATATGCAACAATATGACCAACATGGTTGCATGTTCAACATCTAATTGTGTTGTTGGGATTTTCCATTCTTATTTTTGCATAAGATCTACAATCCAAGGCTTTGTGACTAAAATCATTGCAAGAAACACAATAACCATTGAAACCATTTTCATACCTGGATTCTTGGTTCCATCTTGAGTATGTCTCTCTTCTGAATTTGCTTTGAGGAGTAGGACCACCTTCTTGATGTCTTCCTGATCTTCTGATGTCTTCTTTGTTTTGTGCATGTTCTTGAAGGGTATCTTTGATTTCACTTTTGGAGAATGAAGGGCTTGCTTCAGGAGTCTTAGGTGTTCATGTGCCAACTTTAGATTTGTTTGCTTCCTTATTGTAGCCAAGACCAGATTTGTCAAATGGATATCTTTGACAATCCAAAATCTCATCCAAGATTACTGAACTGTTCTTGAACTACACAAGAGCATTTGACTTCTTATCCTTCTTTCTGAGATCAACCACTTCCATTTCAAGTTTTTGGCATGAATTCTCTTTTTCATCCAACTGCATTTTCTAAACCTCTTCTATCCTTTTGGCTTCCTCAAGTTGAGTCTTCAAGTTGACATTAGATTCTCTTGTTTCTTCAAGCTCTCCTGAATTTTCTTCATGTTCTTCTGCTTGACTGACCAATTCAGTCTTTAGTCTTTAAATTTCATCTTCTTTATCTTCTAATTGATCTAGTAAACATGTTTCCTTGTGCTTAAGTTTGTTGAGTAGCTCTTTTAGTACAGTAGACCTTTCTTGGTACTTATCTAAGGATTGAAAGGTTATCTTTTCAAACGTTATAAAGTCATACTGATTTAGATTGACAATGTTATTGTACCAATCAGCTCTGAGATCAATATTCAATATAGTATGTGTAATTTCCTTTTTGGCTTTCAACTAGTCTTCCTGATTATCTGCAAGAGCATTTTCAACATATTCATTTTTAAGACTACAACAATTAGAAGGGTCCTTACCTTTATTGGTGTTTGAATATTGCTTTTCTTCTTGGTTTACGTCTTCATTGGGCTTGACTTTTGTATCCTGCTTGACTTTCTTTGTATATTGTCTTTTTATTTGATATTCACTTTCCACCTTAAACCATAGGTATTTGGAGGAGGTGTGTTCTTCTATACTTTCTTTGATAGATCCTCGAAGACCATCCATGATAAATTTTAAGGTAGTTGTGTTGTTCATCTTTGCTTATTTCTATGCAACTGACTTGGATTTCTTATTGGAAGGAGCAGATGGATTTATCACAATATCCCAAACACCAAAAAAATTCAGGTACCCTTTCATTTTGGATCTCCATCCAAAGTAGTCTGTCTCATCAAAGAAAGGGACATCATTATCATAAAACTTTTCCTTTTCTTCCATAGTGTGCTCACGTATCTCCTTAAAGCTGGTAAGGCTTATGGTGAAGGACTTCTCTAATACTAACTGTTGAACACACCGGGCACACTGAGAGGGGGGGTGAATCAATGTGTTCAATTTCACTTTCTTTCAACCATTACTTGCAACACTGAAAGATAAATCTGAACATCAGCTAAACATGCCATTCATATTTTTCAAACATTAACTAGAAAAGCATATCAAAGAAGAACACAAAACATATATGCCAATATTTTTATATTTTTGTGGAAGACAACAATCTTCGTGTTAACAATCAAATTAACACCCTTAACAAGTGAATATAGAAGCACATTTTACCATTCTCCCACAACATGAAGACTAGAAATTTGGAACAATTGAGAGCTTCAATCTCTCATCTGACCACCGATTCTACAAAGGAAGAAGTTTGTGAAGACAAAGGTTTCCGTAAAGAGGCCAAGTCTAGGACCACTCAAAGGGCCAAAAACCAACTTCTAAAACTCTTGGGGTGGAAAGAATACATCAAAGGCGTATTAACTGTCCTAAAAATCCTGGAAATTAATGTCAAAAGCCTGAAAATAATGGAAAAGTGGGTTTTTGAGTGAAAATATTCAAAAATCAAGAAAAGGTATTATCCCACATTGAAAGTTGAATAATGAATCCCCATTTCCCAATGCTATAAAATAAAGGAATTTGGGGCATGATAAGATACAGAAAGTGAGATTAAATGCATGATGGAAGGATTTCAAGGTTGGAAAGCTCATCTTCAACAAAACTCTTGAAGGATCAAAGTCAAGGATGGAGAAGGTTGGCTCAAAACAAAGGAGGAAGGATTCACCGCAAGCAACAAGGTTGTAAGTATTTATTTTCCTCAATTCAATATGATACAATTCATTCCCCCCCCAAAAAAAATTGTGTTTGAATTTAGGTTTTAGATCTAGTTTTGAATTCAAGTTTGATAGATAGATTTCAAGTTTTGCAAAGTTTTTCAAGTTCTTAGAGATAGAAGCCAGAGGTAAGAACCTAGCAATATGCTGCAAATGGATGCCTAAAGGCTATTGATGCTCAAGAAATGGAATCTTCTTCAAGTGGCTAGCTTCAAGAGGTATTCTACTCTCTTCCTCCCTTCTATTTTCTTGAAAATTACCTAGAAATCTCTAAGGAATGAATGTGTATTGCATGTATTTCAGTCATTGAATCTCACCAAGTTCATAGTAAGATAGCTAATTAGTATAGACACATACCTACTACTATTGCTATCAACAGATTGACGACTCCTCGGATCTGCAACCAAGAATGTTGCAGAATATAGTGCAATCATTGAGCTTCTTGTCGAGGCTATCACCCTTGGCATCCGACAAATAATCGTCAAACTAGACTCATAATTAGTTGTATCTCAGTTAAATGGTCAGTATCAAGTTTGAAATCCTATACTGTTTAGAAATTTTCTATGAATACATCTTTTAGAATGTCAGTTTGAGTTCATTGAATAGATTCATTTTCCTAGAAGTCTGAATAGTTTGGCCGATTCCTTAGGCAACTACGTACTTGATTGGCATCTAAGTCATTAACATCATTCCGAAAAAATAAAGCATGTACATTATTTATGGCAATGTAATTGAATATATCATTTAAGGAAATAAGTAAATGATGAAATATCTATCTTACATCATAAACCAAAAAGTGTGTTGGGGTTCTGGACATTTTGGATAGTAACTTTGCACACATAGAAAAGAATAGTGTAAAAACGTTTCTTTTTTTGTTTCTTTTTTCTTCAAGATAAAACCAAAAAAATTTCATAAAAACAATGAAAATATTTGGAAGCTTCAAAGAACATTTGAAACTGTTTCAAATTTCCTGGTTCGACATGAAGACTCACTTACAACTGGTAGATCATTGAAAAATGGTTCACAGCTCCTAGAAATTCATGATGAAAGGAGATGCTTCCTCTCAGCCATCGGCTACACCTACAAGGAATATGGTAAAAAATGAGTGTTTTACTTATCTTTTATTCATACATGTATAACCGTATCCTTTTCAATAATAGGATGATGCGCAATTCTTCAATTTTAGCTATCTTTTTAGATACTAAATGCACATTTGAACCGGTTTCTGAAGAAACAATTGGGTAGTGAATTGGATTTGATCATAGGACTTGAATACTTTGACAATTCAAACTATTTGATTCAGGTAGTTGGAGATAGACCATGATTCATGGTGATTTATGATTTTGGAATTTTTGACAAGACTTAGTATGAAGTAAACCTCATTCACCCATCCCTACTTGGTCATTATACCAAATTGGATAAACTTAGTTACATGGTATGATTTCATAGTCTATCGACAAATAATCCTACTTCAGATAGGCTACCCATGGAGGGAACATTTGTAAGAGTGTGCACAACTATCTCAACCCTTGTTTCCAATTTGGATCTTTGCCTTGGCCTAACTCGTGCCCTTGAAATATAGGAGTACGGACATGCAACACTTGTCCCCTCCCATGTACATTAGAATTATTTATTCTTTTTTTGAGCTAATAAATGAAAAAGGCATAAAAAGTAAAAAACAAAAAAATCCGAAAAGGGGGAGAATTGAATCATATCATATTGTATTATGGAAAAAAATGGCAACAATCAGTCCTTGTCACCCTTGAACACAACACATAGTTTGGTATATGTTGTCAGTACACCATGTACATTTTCCGTAGGAAACTGTACCAATGTTTTGAACATATCTCCACTGATGGGTTATCCTTCCCATCACTAATGGAGCTTTCGTTAATGCATCTGGCATTGGTGTATTTCATTAAGGTCGGTTACTCGAGTCCTATCTTTCCAAGTGTCCATTCTATGTCATTTTATGTGTTCAAGGGAAGTTCAAATAGTGTCGTCCATTCCTCAAATATTCTTGACCAATCATGTCAGCCTTCCTTGTGTTGGTATATAGTGTTGGATCTTGCAGTTCTACCAAATTATATCAAACTATTGATCTTTGTTTCGTATCGGTTGATGTGGGATGCATTAATTTCCTCCTTTCAATGGATCTATTCCTATCGAAACCAAATCATCATCTAGGAAATGGATCTAGAAACCTAGGAGTACCTTGGATCTTGCAGTCATTAGTGGCAGGTTTCCTCGCAAATGACAGTGGATATACATCAATGACCCTTGATTATTTGATTCTACAAGTGTTTGACTTCAGAACATCTATTCACACTTGCTATTTGTCCTTAGTACCTTAGATTCCATCATCATTATCAGTGGGTCTCCTTTCATATGTTAACGGTATACATCAATGACCGGTAATCAGATGGTATTTTATTATGCTCGACATCAGTTCATTTATTCGCATGTCATAAACTCATACTATCGTCGGTTTGTATTGAAGAACTTGGGAAAAAAGTTGTATCACTCATCGATGCACTGCCCAAGTTGCGCAATATTAAACTACCATGTCATAAGTTCGATGAAGACCTTATTCTCGTACTCATCAAAGTACATGTTTACACTTCTGAAAATTTTACTTTTTGA
This sequence comes from Larix kaempferi, assembly GCA_027924585.1. NCBI lineage: Eukaryota > Viridiplantae > Streptophyta > Pinopsida > Pinales > Pinaceae > Larix > Larix kaempferi. Next base: position 4,711,017 of record BSBM01000049.1, on the reverse strand, counting down.
CACAGATCCACTATGTATTGTTCGTGGACATGCTTGTTTACTACTGAGCATGGGTATCCCCACCTCAGGAAGATATTATATATTTGAGAAATTACTATGTTTGACTTGCAGGTGTTCTCCTAAATCATGTGCCCGTGAGATAATCCTTTTGTATCGTTGCTTTGATCAATAAAGAGTATCAGGATGAAGAGTATCAGTATAAAAAATAATGTATTTCGGCCCTTAGCTCCGCTCTGGACCTCGCACATTAGGGGACATCTGTTAAAAATCAAATTAATGCCTTGAACAAGTGAAGATGGAAGCACATTTTACCATTCACCCGCAACATGAAGACTATAAATTTGGAACAATTGAGAGCTTCAATCTCTCATCTGACCACTGCTTCCGCAAAGGAAGAAGTTTGCGAAGAGAAAGGTTTCCCTAAAGAGGCCAAGTCTAAGATCACTCAAAGGGCCAAAACCCAACTTCTACAACTCCTGGAGTGGAAATAATACATGAAAGGTGTATTAATTGTCCTAAAAATCCTAGAAATTAATGTCAAAATCCTAAAAAATTTGGAAAAGTGGGTTTCTGAGTGAAAATATTCAAAAATCAAGAAAAGGTATTATCCCACATTGAAAGTTGAATCATAAATTCCCATTTCCCAATTCTATAAAATAAAGGCATTTGGGGCATGGTAAGATACAAAAAGTGAGAGTAAAGGCATGCTAGAAGGATTTGTAGGTTGGAAAGCTCATCTTCAACAAAACTCTTGAAGGATCAAATTCAAGGATGGAGAAGGTTGGCTCAAAGCAAAGGAGGAAGGATTCACCTCAGGAAACAAGGTTGTAAGTATTTCTTTTCCTCAATTCAATATGATGCAATTCATCCCCCCCCCCCCCCAAATTTGTGTTTGAATTTAGGTTTTAGATCTAGTTTTGAATTCAAGTTTGGTAGATAGATTTCAAGTTTTGCAATTTTTTTCAAGTTCTTAGAGATAGAAGCTCGAGGTAAGAACCTAGAAAACTATTGAAAATGGAGGCCTAAAGGACATGGATGCTCAAGCAAGGGGACCTTCTTCAAGTGGCTATATTCAAGGGTTATTCTACTATCTTCCTCCTTTCTATTTTCTTCAAAATTACTTAGAAATATTGAAGGAATGAATGAGTATTGCATGTATTTTTGTCATTGAATCTCACCAAGTTCATAGTAAGATAGCTAATTAGTGTAGACACATTCCTACTACTATTTTTTTCAACAATTCGCGATTACAATCACCACCGAATGATACAAAGAGCACCAACTCTCATTATAGGACCCAACCTGGTCTTCTCAACTCCAACTGAGGAAGGGTGAGGAGTCCAACCCTCAAGTGCAAGACTTAGATTGTGATGAAGAACAATACTGTCAATATCACATCTACCTCTGTCAAGTAAACTTCTATGTCAATCTGATCTCTCTTCATCAACTCAATCAAGTGCTAATTCAACTGGTCATGGGATGTTACTATCAAGCTGTCATTGTCATCAATGCAATCACTGTCATTTCATATCAATTTTTTATCTCTGTCATATGATGCCTATCACTGTCATGTACATGGTCGTTAAATCATGGCTGATTGATTGTACTAATGTATTTTTCATCCCAAGAGATGCTTCTACTGATATATTCAACTATATTCAATTCACTTTAACTTTTTTCTCTAGATATGCTTTAGGTGGATTCCTTTGAGTTTGATCAAGGCACCAATACATTCCCTTGGTTGTTTTGGTTTAGGTTTAAGGTGTGGTAAACCATGAAACTTACACTAAGAAATAAGAACATTTTATAGCAATTGATAGTTAATTAAAAAAATACATAGTTCATAGAAGAGAATTGTTTCCAAGCCTTGTGCTAAACCCAACCCTTAGAAAGAGAAACCGACATTTTCTGTATTAAGTCTCCTAGGCAATTGAACCCATAAGAAACATAATTCAATTCTAAAAGACGGTCAAACCACTGCACCAATAATTTTTTCTTTAGACACCCCTTTTGCATAAGATTGTTTCTAGCTTGTCCACAATACAGGTTACTGGAGTAAAGGTCAATCCAATCTCACTTATGTTTGCGGGTGTTTTAAGAGATGACTGTATCAACTATCTAGTCAGCGACTCCCATGCTCAAGGTCAAGTCAAATACAAATTCTTCTCCAAGACTTCAATAAATTTCTCCAAATCACACATACAATTCTGCTTTAAATATTTTGCAAACACTGTGCGAAGTCAGAACTTTGCTAAAGGAGCCAATAGTTACTTCAACAAATATTTTACTGTCAAATCAATGTCTTTCATTAATTCATTTCAAAGGCTGTATCAATGCAACTATAAAACAAGACTGTCCAGTCACATGTGTGACTATCAAATCATAAGAAAAGGTTCAATATTTAATTGTGGGTATCTTGACATACCCTGTCAAATACATCTAACTATCCAAATGTGATATAATAGTCAAGGATGCCACTTATCGAACAATTTTTTTTACTTCAATTAGAAACTGTCACTATAAAGTTTAAAGTTTGTAACTGTCATGCTGCTGAACTCATAACCGAATTAGGGGTGCATACTAAATTATTTGACCTTCCTGGAGCTACCTCTTCATTAAACAGTCCCGAGTTACTTCATACCTCAATACAAACATATTCTTGGACTTCCTTATGGATTTAATATTTTGACGTCATAGTATTGTTGTTGTTACATCTAGAGCTTGATCTCTGCTTATTACCCGGAATCGGAGAAGATTGAAACGTTTACAGAGGTTAGGCCTCAGACCTGCAGCAACCTCTAGTATACACGAATTCAAAGCTTTATCTTTCATCCACACATGTGTTGTTGTTGTGCATGCTGCTACTTGTCGTATCTAAATACAAAGATAAACAATATTCAAAACTTGCTTCTACGGCTGTCTCAAATATCTCTCATCATCACCGAAATTAAGAGAAAAAGAAGCATCCTAATTCACACAAAATGAGTCAAGTTTTATATTTATCTATGCACTTCAACCTTATCTTGATTGGGCCAACTTGGAGTTTTATTTGTCACCTTATTTGTAAGCCCATGTTTAGGGTCAACCTAGTAAGTATTGCAATTTAAGAAAGTTTAATTAAAAATTAGTTAAACCTTGATTTGCTGGCCGACATTCCTTCTTGCATATATTTTTAATTTTAAAATATTATACATGCTCATGTGGAGTGCTACTTATAAGAGGCCGACTTCAAATGTTTGTTAGAGCTTCAACAAAAAGTTTTTAATTTGTATTCAATCAAGTTCTTTTGTGCAACATTGGGGTTTCACGCATGAGAGAGGGTTCCAAGTCTACGCCAAATGCTGGGATAGAATGCCTGTTGGATTGACTTCCACACTTGTCAGGTTTTCCTTAAACGGGGCTTTTGTTCACTCATAAATCTATCAAACACGTCATCATGATCTTATTATATCCTCAGGATTTTAAGGGTTTCATACATATGTGGGCTTTAAGCCAATGATCAATCAAAGAATGTAAGGACTTCATGCCATATTGAAGAGATTGTTAAACCACCATACATCATAGGGTCATCATCAATTATTCAAATTCATCATGAAATCATCATCAAACAAAGACTTCATCATGGATTCCTTCAAGTTCCATGGGATTTTAGGACATCATCATCACAATTATATCAAGAGAGCATCGTCATCATTGTAAGAGGGCTTATTCAAAGGTTGCAAGGGCTCCATAAGTGTGGATTCCAATATCCAAGTCTCCACATGCAAGGGGATCAAGATCTAAGCTATGGGTTCCAAGACACAAGGCTCCACATCAAATCAGATATGTGTGGATTCCAAAACCCAAGCCTTTATGTATGATCATGATCATCAAGTTATCAAGCTATAAGAATTCCCTCAAGTGATTCTCCACATCATCAAGCATGAGCCAATGACAATATCATCTTCAAACATGTAGGGTGATTATAATCAAGAACACCACCATATCATCAACCAACTATATGAACCATGAGTGCAAGAGCATAAGTGAATTTTTACCATGTCAACTAAGTGTAGGGCTCCACAAAGTGCTCCAAAGAAAAAAAATACCTATGTATGGCCTCCAAATCCCAATTTACCACATGTGATGGTACCAGTTCATCATGCAACCATCAATCTGACCATTGTGTGTGGGGAGAAGGCTCCCACTTGTGCAAGATACCCCACAAAACATGCCAAGAATATGTGAAAGTGCAATCCATGATCAAGTCCATACCTGTCCATCAAGCTTGTCCAGTGCAAGGGGCCTTGGTGGAATCAATGAAAACTCAGAGAACACTACAAGTCCCTTTTTGGCAACAATGACAACTTAATCAACAGAAACTAGGGAGGAAATTGAGGGACAACTCATTCACTTCTTTTAGGACATCGTGAAGCAACCCAACCTGGACAAAAGAAGGGACATTGATAGGATCACCCAAAATATCCCCTTGCTGGTAACTAACAACCATAATGAGATTTTGAAGAAACCAATGATGATGATGGAAGTGGAAGAAGTTGTGAAGCAAATGGAAGATAGTAAGGCCCCTGGGCCTAATGGGTTTACGATTAATTTTTTTCATCAATTATGGGACTTAATCAAGTATGAAGTGTGGAGAGTTGTGGAATATTACAGGCGATCGCAGCATATCCTACCCTCCTTTAATGCTACCTTCCTATTCCTAATCGGTTGAAACCCATACTGAGTCCCTTGCTTAATATCTCTAGAGAAGTCCGGGTTCGTGGAAGGGTGCCAGATAATGGATGGTATAATTATTGTTCACAACGTTATCCATTCCCTCAAAATAGAGAAGATCCCAGGGATGATGTACTTGAAATTAGATATTGCAAAGGCCTATGATAAACTCAATTGGAAGTACATCTGTGAGATGTTGCGGGCATTTGGAATCAAGGTGGAGTGGATTCGTTGGATCATGATCATCCTCTCCTCGGACTTCTTCTCCATCCTAGTGAATGGTTCTCTAATGGGGCTTATCAAACCATCTAGGGGAATAAGGAAAGGGGACCCCCTTTCCTCATTTATCTTTGTTCTTATGGCATATGGAATTGGTAGATCTATCAAGGATTTGCAAGCTATTTAGGAGATCAAGGTGTTTCATGTGCATTCACTGGAGGATCATCAATGCTCTCAATAGTTCGTGGATTATACTATGATCATGGGACACTCTTCAGTTCAGGAGGCTAGGGATATCAAACGTTGTCTCTAGAGGTTCGGGGTCGCCTTAGGTCTCGAAGTAAATGACCAGAAGTCCCATGTTTTCTTCTTTAATACTCTTCGGGTTACCAGAATCAATATCTATCATATCCTTGATTTTCAAGAGAGATACCCTCCATCCAAACATTTATGGGAACCCATAATGGATTCAATTATTGAAAAGGATCATGGATGGAACTTTTGGACAAAATGAGGAAAAACTGACAAGCTGGACCTTTTGACCCCTCAACCTTGCTAGCTGGTTGGTTTTGGTTAAATTAGTTCTCCAAGAAATGCCAGTATACCTATTCTCCATAGTGGTGGAACCTAAGGCTGTCTTGAAATAAATATGGAACATTCAGAGGAAATTCCTATGGAACGGGGCTAGTGAATAGAGAAAATGGGCCCTGGTGATTTGGGAGACTATTTGTGCTCTAAATATTCATGGGGGGTTGGGGTTAAGGGATCCAGAAAATATGAATGTGTTCATCGGAGCCAAAATATGGTGAAAATGGGGCACTCATAGTCTTGAACCATGGGTGATGCTATGGAATTGTAAATATGCCCCAGGTTGGGATAGAAGGGACCTCATTCACTACGCGAAGGACAGGAAAGGTTCCCACATCTAGAAATCGGTGAATCTTGGGAGAATGCTCATCCAAGATAAAAAAATTCTAGGAAATTAGAAATGGTAATGAATTGGCCCTATTATAGGAAGACTCTTGGCAACAACTTCCGAAAATTGAGCAACCCTTTGACGTTCCTCCGTTCCGTCAGGCGTGTGTCGAGGAGATGAATATAAAGGTTAAGGACTATTGGGGGGCTACTGATGGGAATGCCAATTTTCAAGGTTGGGATCATGAAGACTAGTGGGAACGAACATGACCTAAGGACAAAGCTTCCACAACAAAGGAAGTGCTTCAATACAGGCGCACCTGGATCCATAACATAGATGACAAGCCTCGATGGGGATTCATATCCAAAGGGGATTTTTTTATTAAGGAGGCTTATGATATCTAGAATGGGTTTAACAATACCCCACAAGAGAAAGTATGGAAGAATTTATGGTTGGCCCAGTTATGGCCAAACATTTCTACTTTTGTCTAGCTTTTGATCAAGCGATGAATTTTAATCGGAGACAACCTTATGAAAAGGGGGCTAAGAGGACCTTACCAATGCTTCCTGTGTGAAAATGCTAATGAAACCTTGGATCATATTTTAGATGTGTGCTCATTTTCTGTGAAGCTATGGGACAGTGGGGATGCATCCTTCAGGAGGTCCAGTTGGAATAGGGGTCACCCTAACTTGACTATCAGCAACTCGCTGCAAATCGTATTCCAAAATCCCATTGTCAACCGGCTATGGAAAATTTTCCTAGGTTTCTTAGTATGGCAAGCTTGGAGAGAATGGAACATCAGGACATTCAAGGGGAAATAAAATTCGAGGGAAAGAATCTAGACCATCATCAGGACTAAAATGTTGGAATCCTCCCAGTTGCATTACTGGGAGGCAACTGACAAGAATGCTTAGGGGGATGAGTCCTTCATCCTGCAAGACTAGAGGATTTATGGACCTATGGAATGTTTCGGTTATCCTAAGCCTCACCACCTAGCTACTTCCAGTATGAACCACTAGTCAAATCCCCCACTCAGTTTCTTAAAACTAAATTTTGATGGGGATACCAAGGGGAATCCTGGGTCTATGAGGTTCGGTCGAATTGTCATAGATCATACAAGCCGAATGATGATTTTTTACATTGGATACATTGGGTTTGACTTGAACAATGCAGCGGAATTGGAATGTTTGATCCACGATGTGCTCATGGCTCATAGGTGAAACTGGACCCCTTTGATAGTGGAAGGGGACTCAAAGGAGATACTGGATATGGTGATGTGTATTCATAATGGAACTCCATTCTCAAAATTTTCAAAAAATTGGAGGTTAGAATTTTGGTTAGAGTGGTTGTCTGGAATCCTTCTCAACCCATCGTACTTGTCCTTTAGTTGTTTACATATTGTAACTTCTAAGAATATTCTATTTGTACTTTATCCATATATGTTTCATTCCTCCATTGGGACCCTATTGTATATCCGGATATGTTTATTCCTCCACTAGGATGTGGTAACTAGGGTTATTAGACTCTCCTAGTGAGGTCAGCCCTGAGTTAGCTGTTTAGGAGTTATTAGACTCTCCTAGGAGAAGTCGACCCAGTTAGGGTTAAAGATCAAGTGAAGTAAAGTATAAATAGAAGATGTGTGATCCTCATTTATCACATTCACACATTCACTCTCTTGTGTATTGCACATAAGTGAGAGAGAGAGAGATCTGCATAGGAGGAGAAGGAGCTCTTGTATTGGGTTTACATCTTTGTATTGGTTGGTCATCTATATTGATGAAAGCTTTGGTGGGTTTTCCACCCAATGAGGGTTTCCCGGGGTAAATCTGTGTCTATCTTGTGATTGTGTTTCTTTGAGTCATCCTATTATGCTCTTGCTGTGAATTATAGGATAAACTTAACATGGTATCAGAGCTAGCCTGAATAGGACATCTTTCAGAAGTTGAAAATACCTCTCTCTCCTCCTCTGATGAAAATTAGGGTTTCTACAAAAGTTGGAATTTTTGGAATCTGAGAGCATGGCTGGATGCTCCTCCTCAAAATCAAAATTTTGAGCCCAAGATCAAAGTTTTTGAAGGGGGAAATAACCCTGGGCTTTGTCAAACCCTAGTTTGACTTTTGGACCAAAAGTACCAGAAAACCAGTGAACTAGAAAAACTGTGCACTTGTGCACCAGTGAACCAAAAAAGCTACGAAGCTGTGCACTAGTGAACCAGAAAAGCTACGAACTTGTGCACCAGTGAACCAGAAAATTTGCAAACCAAAAAGCCAGAAAACCTGTTGCATATCCGAAAGTTGCTAGTCAAATTTGAAGGGTGAAAAGTTGAACTTTCCAGAAGCAAAGTACACCAATCATCTCAATTCAATCAAGCACATCTCCTGGTAAGATCTATTCTACATTTTGAGAAACTTCAATTTTGTGACCTCCTGGATAAGATGGCCCCAAGCACTAAGCTTGAGGACAATCTAGAGTGTATAGAAATTTTTCGAGCATGGAAATATATGATTGGTCTCATTCTTGAAAAAAATGATCTTGCCCAATATATCAAAGATGAGGTTGCAGAACCTGCGGAAGATGAAACTAAAGAGAAGTATAAGAAGGACTTAATTAGGGCAAAGAGAATCATTGTTGATTCTATCAAAGACCACTTGATTCCCCAAGTGGCATCCAAGAAGACCCCAAAAGAAAATGTATTGTGCCCTATCTAGAATGTATGAAGGGAGGAACATCAATAGGAAGATGAACTTGAGAGCTCAATTGAAGAGCACTAAGATGAATCAAGGAGAATCTATTCAAGACTACTTCACAAGGGTCTCCCAGTTCAAGTAACAACTAGATGCCATTGGAGACTCCCTTGATGAAGATGAACTAGTTATTACTGCTCTCAATGGTCTCACTAGACCTTGGGATTCATTCATCCAAACCATGTGTGCCAAAAAAAAAGTATGAAGTTTGATGTGGTATGGGAGGATTGCATTCAAGAAGAGGCTAGAGTAGACAATAGAGAATCCTTACTCAAAGAAGATGATCAAGCATTGGATACCCACACCAAGAGAAGAAGAATTCAATCCAACTTCAAGAAGGAAAGTCACAAGGAGTCTCAACCTACCAGAAAGTTCCATAAGAGAGGAGGGAACAATTCAAGAAAAGACTACTCCTCTTTCCAGTGCTACACTTGCCACAAAATAGGACACATTGCTAGAGATTGTCCATCAAAGAAAGGGGAACACAAGAAGAATTTCTGTCACAAAAGACATCAAGCACATCTAGCAGAAAATAATAGTGAAGAGGAAGAAGATGAAGAACCACCCAGGATGCAAGCAAAGGAAGAAATCAAAGAATATGTCCTGTGACAATGGTGTTTCAAAGCACATGACGGGACAAAATAAAACTCTTTCAAGACTTGAAGAGAAGACTTCTCTTCAGAAAGTACTCATGTGGCCCAAAGGAAAATCTATTGATGATGCAATTGTTATTGGTGAAGAGGAAGGTGGACTATATAAGCTCAAGGGACATTCAGAAGCTACCTTTGTTCATGAAGCCACTAGCCCAAGTAAGTTATGGCATAGAAGTCTTGCTCACATACTCTACAAATCTCGATGATGTATTAGAGTTCACCATCAAACATTTCAGTAATACCTGCAAGGAGACTAGGATCAAAGGAGATCCTACCAAACAAACAAAGATAAGTATTTGAAATGTCATTTCTATCACATCGTTTAAATGGTAGTATATAGGATGTGTGTAGTGTCATGCATGTGTTAGGTACCATACAACATTCCATTGCTACTTATCTAGACATATTGGGAGTAGTGCACACTCTTAATAATGTCCTGGTAGAGATGGAAGGCATCTAGAAAGTCACCATATGAATGTGGGATATGGATCTATGCTGTGGCATTGGATGTTTTTATGCATATACTATGGGATGTTTCTAACCATGCTATTGAACTTGACTTGTAGGAATTATCATATAAAGATCACCTACAAATGAAGAATGATGAGACTTGTTCTGTAGAACAAGTGACAATGGTTCAACTATAAAAGATCCAGAAAGTGCCAGTATGAAGAAGTATATGTAGAAGATATACCTCTTAGAAATACAGAAGATGCTCCTGAAGAGGAAACACCATAAGACCATGATATGTTGAAACCTCATGAACATATCATGGAAGAGAAATCCAGTATGGGAAATAGAAATTATACAAGATAAAGCATGCTACGGATGGTAGCATTGAAATGTATAAGACAAGATTTGTTGCCAAAGGATTCTCTCAGAAAGATGGAATTGACTATGAAGAAACATTTGCACCAGTTGCAAGGTACACTTCCATTAGAACCATCATGACACTTGCATCCATGATGAAGTGGGAATTACACCAGATGGATGTGAAGACAGCTTTCCTGAATGGCATGATTGAAGAAGAAGTGTGCATAGAACAACCACAAGGATTTGAGGTTAAAAATAGAAGAACCCATGTATGCAAACTAAAGAATGCTTTATACGGGTTGAAGCAAGATCCCAGAGCTTGGTATGGAAGAATTGACAGTTTCTTGACAAACTTGGGCTTTACCAAGAGTAAAGTTGATCCTAAACTTTACCTCAAGTTTATGGATGATGAACCTGTTATATTGTTGCTTTATGTGGATGATCTATTTCTGATTGGGAATGAGAAACAGATTGTCGAATACAAGAAGAAGCTCTCTGCAGAATTTGAGATGAAAGATCTCGGATTGATGCACTACTTCCTAGGTCTGGAAGTATGGAAATGCTCATAAGGAATCTTTCTAAACAAGGGAAAGTATGCTGTGGAAATATTGAAAAGATTTGATATGTTGGAATGAAAATCCATGGCCACTCCCATGGATTCCAACTTGAAGTTGTTAGTCGACGACTCATCAGAGTTAGTGGATGTAACTCTGTACAGACATATTATTGGGTCATTGACGTGTTTGATGAATACCAGGCCATATATATGCTTTGTTGTGAACACCTTGAGTCAATATCTAGTTGATCCTAGACGTGTTCACTTGGTAGATGCAAAGCATGCGATGAGGTACATAAAAGGTACGATAGACTTTGGTCTATATTATTTTGGATATCATGATTTCAGATTGTATGGCTACACAGATGCCGATTTGGCTGGAAGTGTATCATACAGGAAGAGCACATCGGGTGGATGTTATTGTTTGGGATCTGCCATGATCTCGTGGTTTAGGAGGAAGCAGTCTAGTGTGGCTCTTAGCATAGATGAAGCGGAATATATACTTGCTTGCTTTGCCAGTTGTGAAGCAATATGTCTTCAGAAGTTGTTATCAGGATTGTTTGACTTAGAGATGGACCCCACTGTGATCCTGTGTGACAACCAAAGTTGTATCAAGATGACAGAGAATCTAGTATTTCATGACAACTCAAAGCACATAGAGATCTGATATTTTTATATATGGGATATGGTGCAAAAAGGAGCTATAAAGCTCGAGCATGTGGGCACTGATGAGCAAGTTGCTGATGTATTGACCAAACCTCTGTCTCGAGTAAAGTTTGAGTATTATTGAGACAAGCTTGGTGTAGTTCAGAAGGACCCTCCTCAAAAGGGGGAGTGATATGGTCTATGATGACATGTGGATACTTGTATCGATGATGAGGACACTTGTATCGATGATAAGGATACGTGTATCGATGATGAGGATACCTGTATCGATGATAAGGTTTCCTATACCAACGGTAAGGTCGATGACGAGGATACTTATATCGATGATGAGGATACTTGTATCAATAATAAAGATACTTGTATCGATGATGATGATAGCTGTATCAATGTTGAGGATACTTGTATCGATGATGAGGATACCTGTGTCGATGATACCGACAATGAAGTCAATGATACCAATGATGAGGTCTATGATACCAATGATGAGGTCAATGCGTGGTCCTTAGACTTTGTCTAAGTGGATGAGTGTATTGTATCATCCCTGGACTTTGTGTCCTAAAGAGATCGGGATTAACCATCCAGTAAGTGGTGGGATTGCATCATCCCTGAACAGTTGGTTCAAAATGGACGTGATAGGATTGCATCATCCCTGAATGTTTAGTTCAAAATGTACGTGATATTGTTGCATCATCCCTGAACGTTTGGTTCAAAATTTACGTGATAGGATTGCATCATCCCTGAACGTTTGGTTCAAAATGTACGTGATAGGATTGCATCATCCCTGAACCTTTGGTTTAAAATGTACGTGATAGGATTGCGTCATCCCTAAACGCTTGGTTCAAAATGTACGTGATAGGATGGCATCATCTCTGAATGTTTGGTTCAAAATGTACGTGATAGGATTGCATCATACCTGAATGTTTGGTTCAAAATGTACGTGATAGGATTGCATCATCCCTGAACCTTTGGTTCAAAATGTACATGATAGGATTGCCTCATCCTTGGACTTATGTCCTAAAGTGATAAGGATTGATCATCCTATAAGTAGATCTGGATTTCCTCATCCATAGACATGTTGCCGTGTCTTAAATTGATAGGGATTGATCATCCCATTAGTGGATCAGGATTTCATCGTCTTTGGATTTATGTCCTAAATTGATAGGGATTGACCATCCCATAATTGGGTCATGTGTGTTGCAGATGCTGTTGATCAAGAGATCTAGACGATGAGGCTGTTGATCGGAAGATCTAGATGTTGATACTGTTGATTGAGAGATCCAGATGATGATGTTGTTGATCAAGAGATCCAGATGATGCTGTTGATCAAGAGATCCAGATGATGATGTTGTTGATCGAGAGATCCAGATGATGTTGTTGATCGGAATATCCAGATGTTGATGCTATAGCTGATCAAGTGTTGCAGAAGATGAAGACTCAGTAATGAAGATGTTGATGTTCCAGTATTGAATATCTTGAAGATGTTCCAGTAACTGTTTGAGTTACTGATGAAGAAATCTTCCAATGATTTATAGATGTTTCATGTATCATGCAGTTGATGACTCCTTGTTAAGGGGGAGTGTTGAAATATTATAACTTCTAGGAATATTCTATTTTTACTTTATCTGGAGATGTTTCATTCCTTCGTCGGGACCCTATTGTATATCTGGAGATGTTTATTCCTCCACTAGGATGTGGTAACTAGGGTTATTAGACTCTCCTAATGAGGTTGAGCCTGAGTTAGTTGTTTAGGGGTTATTAGACTCTCCTAGGAGAATTCGACCCAATTAGGGTTAAAGGTCAAATGAAGTAAAGTGTAAATAGAGGATGTGTGATCCTCATTTATCACATTCACACATTCACTCTCTTGTGTATTGCGCATAAGTGTGAGAGAGAGATCTACATAAGAGGAGAAGGAGCTCTTGTCTTGGGTTTACATCTTTGTATTGGTTGGTCATCTATATTGAGGAAAGATTTGCTGGGTTTTCTACCCTGTGAGGGTTTCCCAAGGTAAATATCTGTCTATCTTGTGATTGTGTTTATTTCAATGATCCTATTATGCTCTTGTTGTGAATTATGGGATAAAATTAACACTGGCCACGTCAAGAGAGATGGTAACAGGGTCTTGAACTTATTGATAAACATGGGGACCCAGTCTCACAAGAAATTTATGGTAGGAACATTGGAAAACATTAAAGTATGGGACATTTAGAGAGCAGTGTGAATCCCATTTTTCTTGGGATATGTCTCGTCGTGATGAGAATGGCATGATCGGACATCAGGAGGGCCAGTAAGTTTCCATATGGTGGGGAGAAAGACTCGCCAGCAAGTCGAGATGACATATTGGAAGGATGGTGGAGGGTAGAGAGTCTTTAAATGTAATAAAGGAAGGACTATATGCATTAATCCAGGTGAACATGGCCATAGTAGAATTGATGAGCATTGAAGGTGGTGGATCATGAGATCCACTCGGAAGAAATATGAAATGTACCATGGATTGGGTGGTTGACATTAGCGGAGGTACGAAGAAAATCATGGAAGATAATGGAAATTTTCTAGTTACATATTGGAAATGTGGCCATCCTCTTCATCGATGCAGCTATCCTCTTTGCATGTAGACTGTGGGTTTCCTTTTTAAGGGAAGGTGCATTTTCAGTGTTTGGTCTATTATTGAGGGGGGAGTTGAAGTGGCGGGGGTGAGCATGGATAAGAGGTGGAGGGTGGCCAAGGGAAATCCCTTTGATGAGATCCGATGCCTCACCTGTGCTCCAAAGTGCACATATTGGGAAGTTCATGTCTTAAAGTTGGGACTTTTGTATGAGGTCCAAAACGAACTAGATGTTGTTGAGGCTAGCCTATGGAACGACCTAGACGAGGAAAAACTACAGAAAGAGAGTAGGGTGATGGATGAATGGGTTGTGGATATTGGAAATAATGTGGCTCATCTTGGGCTTTATGAGCGAATTGTATCCCTTTATTGGGTTATGAAGAACATCATGGGACATGTTTTTTGGGAAAGGCAGCAGAAGGTGTAAGGTGACGAGGTTCCTACCCATAATTGGAAGGAGAATCACGCAGACACCAGTGAAATGCATAAAAAGAACGATGCCATCATGAATGGTCTACGAATACATCGTCCTCTTCCTTCCTCTATTCTAGTTGGTAGTTTGGTGGTTGGTTCCCATGGTCCTTTTCCCGGATTTACGACTATTCTGCATGGATTTTGAGGGTTCGAGTATAATTTATTTGTCGCATTTTTGCATAACAATCTGTGCATTTATGTATGGATTTGGGTTTTAGTTTCCTTTTTAAGAGATTTTATAGTCAAGCAATCTGGTTTTTCTATGTATGTTCTGATGTTTTGGCAAGATGACAAGAAGGGCTACAATGTCATAATTATTTATGGGGATTGGTATGGGGAGGTCTGTGGGTTCAGGTTGTGCTCGGAGGTAAATATATGCTTTCCATGAGATGATTGGATATAATTAAACTCATGTAATCTCAGTTTTTGTTAATATAATATCATGCTAACTTACAAAAAAAAATATTCATGTTGGACCCACACTAATGTTTACCCAGGATTCATGCTAAATCCTTACTATATCTTACTCCAAGATTAGTTCCAAACCCTTACTAAAGTTTACATCAAGTTGGATCTTTATCCAATTTTACCCAATACACATATTAAACCCTTTTTACACTTGATTTTACCTCAAAATTGAAGCTCACCCAAACCCTCAATTCCCCAATATTTTATACATAAGGGTGGGAACAAAAAGTTGCATCCACTTTTTTGTGCCACCATAGATTTCGTAAATGCGAATTCATTACATAATTCCATAACATGAATGCATTATTAGGTTCAATATTGGTAAAATCTGGTCTTGTTAATGCATTAAATGCATAGAAACCCATAATTATTATGCATTAAAACGCATATGCATTGTGAAGGTCTTTGTATAATCCATAGTGAAATGAGTTATAATGCATGTGCATTATAACACAAGCGCATTATGGAGAGCTAACCATTTGTGGCACAAATGGATACAAATATTGACATTTTTGTTATGAATTCCATAGTGCATATGCGTTATAAAACAAATGGGTTACAAAGAGCTAGGAATCCATAATGCAAATGGATACCTAGATCCATTTGTCTTATGGATGCCTAGAGAGAGAGAGAGAGGGGGGGGGGATAGAGAGGGAAAGACATAGAGATATGGACTGAAGGAGAGAGAGGGAAAGATATATATATATATATATATATATATGGAGTTAAGGAGAGGGATGGATGGAGGGATAGAGAGGTAAAGGTAAGGGGAGAAATGGAGGTATATGGATGGAGAGGGAGGAGGAGAGAGAGGAAAAGAGAGATATATGCGGATGGAGGGGAGAGAGAGAGGTAAAGGTGGAGAGAGAGAGGGAGGGAGAGGGGGAGAGGAGGAGAGAGGGAGGGAGTGAGAGAGGGGGAGATAGGGATGGAAAAAGAGAAATGGAGTGAAAAAGAAATATGGAGGGTGGGATAGAGACGCAAATGTAAGGAGTTAAGGAGAGAGAGAGAGATGGATTTAAATGGATGAAGAGGGATCGGGAGAGAGAGGGAAAGAGATATAGTTGGGGATGGAGGGGGATATAGAGAGGTAAAGGTGGATAGAGATAGAGGGAGGGGAGGGAGAGAGGGATGGAGAGGGAGGGGAGGGAGAGGGATGCAAAGGGAGAGAGAGAGATAAAGTGAGTGAGAGAGTGATAGAGAGGGAGGGTGATCCAGATTTATGTGAGAATGGAATGAAAGAGAATATATAGAAAAAAATACATAGATATATTGAAAGGAACACAATGATACAACAAACTCAAATTCTATTACTGAATAAAATAGAACAAATTGTAAACTAAAAGCATCTATAATAATGGTAGCTTTATCTTTAAGAATAGATGTGGTGGCTATGCTCATTCATCACCAGTTGATTACAAATGGAGGTTGAAGGGACATTTTATCGTAAGCATGATGGTGAAAACCCTAACATCCAAAAACCTAAATCTAGGAGATGAACGGTTAAAAGGTTTGCAGGCACAGAGGTGGTTGTTGAGGTGTCAAATTCTCAGGGCATAAATTTTGCATATGATCTCTATTTAAGGTTATTGGTAACCAGTTGGAAAGGCTTAGCTTAACAGTAAACATTTCACCCATCCAGTCCTGCCACTAGCTCCAATTATACTACGACATCACCAAAAAAATGTCGTTTAGGGCCTCAAAATGGCCCCAAAAGCTTTGGACATGAAAATCTGTAAAAACTGCCAAACTAGAGAATTTGTCTTGAGCTTTGTGGAATAAGTAGGTGTCCATTGATATCCATATGAAGGAGTCATGTGACCCAAAAAAATGCTAAACTATAGAAGTTGTGTTGAGCTAGTGGAATAGGTGGGTGGCCATTGATACCCATCTCGATCAGAGGGGATAGAGAGGGAAAAAGATAGACATATGGAGTGAAGGAGAGAGATGGAGGAAGGGTAAATGTGCAAAGCTAAGGAGAGTGAGAGAGATAGGTAAGTAGATGGATGGAGAGGGAAAGAGAGGGAAAGAGATATAGCTAGGGAGGGAGGGGGAGATAAAGAGGTAAAGTGGAGAGAGATAGAGTGGGGGGAGGGAGAGTGGGATAGAGGAGGATAGAGAGGGAAAAATATAGACATGTGGAGTGAAAAATATAGATGGAGGCAATGATAGAGAGGTAAAGGTAAGGATAGAGAGAGGTAGGTAGATAGATAGTGAGGGAGAGGGAGAGAGAGGGAAATATATATTATAACTTGCAAGGGAGGGGGATATAGAGAGGTAAAGGTGGATAGAGATATATAGAGTGAGAGGGAGAGATGGAAAAGGAGAGGGAGGGAGAGAGAGAGGGGGAGATAGGGAGGTAAAGGGTGAGAGAGACAAAGGGAAGGAAGGAGAGAGAGAATTAAGGAGATAGAGGGAGGGAAAGGGTTAAAGGAAGAGTGATTGAGGGTGAGATAGAGGGAATAATTGAAGGAGGGAGAGAGAGGGAGTGTGGAAGGGATGGGCAGAGAGAGAGAGAGGTAAGGAGAGTGAAAGGGAAATAGACGGATGGAGAGGAAGGGGGAGAGAGAGGGAAATAGATATAGATGGGGAGGTTTGGAGATAGAGAGGTAAAGGTGAAGAGAGAGAGAGAGAGAGAGAGAGGGGGGGGGGGTAGAGGGATGGAGAGAAAGGGATATAGGGAGGGAAAGGGAGAGAAATAGAGAGAAATAGAGAGAAATATTGAGTGAGGGAGAGGGATAAACATATAGAGAGGGATAAAGATAGAGATTGAGAGGTAATGAGAGATAGAAGGAGGGAGGGATAAAGAGGGGGATATAGGGAGGTAAAGGATTAGAGAGAGTGGGGGGGCTAAACATAGAGAGGGATAAAAATAGAGATAGGAAAGGATGGAGAGAGAGGGAGGGAGAGGAAGCAAGGGAGTGTGAGTGAAGGGGAATAAAGGGAGTGACTGGAGGAGGGAGAGAGAGAGAGTGCATGGAAGGTATGGGAAGAGAGTGAGGGAGAAATATATTAAGGGAGAGGGAGGGAAAGTGAGTGAGGAGATAGGGAGGAAACAGGCATGAGAGAGAGAGAGAGCTGTGGATAAAGAGGGAGGGTGAAAAAAGAGCGAGAGAGGTAACAAAAGAAGGGGAGGCGGAGTAAAGGAGGGGTTGTGGGGGAGAGTGGGTGAATGAATGAGGGAGAGAGAGGTAGTGTGGAATGGATGGGAAAATATTGAGTAAAAGAGAATTAATATTGAGAGAGAGAGAGAGAGAGAGAGAGAGAGAGAGAGAGAGGGATGGAAAAAGAGAAGGTGAGAGAGATAAAATGAGGGATACTGAGAGAGGGAGGCGAGGGAGTGATTGTGAGAGAGTGAGTGACTAATGGAGGGAGAGAGAGGGAGTGTGGAAGTGCTGCGAAGAGAGTGAGCGAGAGATGTATTGAGAGAGAGAGAGGGAGAGAGGGAGGGAGGGAGAGAGATTTAATGAGGAGATAGGGAGTGTGGTTAGGAAGAGGGAAGAAGGAAATTCATAAGAGAGAGGTAGATTAAGGGATGAGAGAGAGAGAGAGAGAGAGGGAGAGGGATAGGGAATTTGGGTGGGAAGGAGGGATGAAGGGAGAGAGATTTAGTGAGGAGATAGGGAGTGTGTGTGGGAGAGGGAGGAAATTATGTACATTAATATGAGGGAGGGTGAGAGAGATAACAAGGGAGGAATAGAGGGAAGGTAATTATGAGTAGTTTCCTACCATGTATTGATCTTCACCACTTCACACATTGGTCTAGGGGTGAATAAATGGCCGAAGGCCTAGAATAATACTTGTTAGGGAAGAGGCCATGGACAAACATTTAAGCCACCACATTTGGGCATAGATACAACACTTAGATTATATATAGGCATTCTATTAAATTATGTTTCATACTTATTACCCTCTTCATATCGAAAATATGCATGATTCTAATGTATCAATAACACATATGTTTTGTATGCATTATAAAACGCATATGTGATATAACGCATATGTGTGTTATAACGCATGTGTGTTATAATGAATATACGTTTTAGAACTCATATGCATTAATTTAAAATTCAAATTTAGGAGGGAGTGACGAGTGTGGCTAGTTCAGAATTTGGTGTTCAGTCATGAACCTATTGGATAGGACAAGAAAAATAGGGCTATTAGCTTTCCTCCAAAACTCTCTATAGGTGCTTGATTTCAATGATGCTTTTGGCTATGCAAAACACAATAATTTTCTTAATAAAGTTACATAGGTTTATATCATATACTCTACAAATTCTAAATATATAATTTTTCATATAACTGTTTACATTTTTCATAATTTCTTTTTATGAAAATTTGAAGTGAGAAATGTCATGATTCCAAAATATAGTGCTCCGATTAAATTATGATTTCCTCCACTATTTCTCAAACAAATTATATTTCATTATGTTATGCCCCTAAAGTGCTACAGGTGCACATAATTTCCCCTTTTCAGGGTAGTTATGCCCCTAAAGTGTTGCAAATGCTCATAATTTCCCCTTTTCACGGTTCTCTCATTTCAATAAATCATAAAAAATGAAAATATCCTAAATAATTTCAAAAAAATAGTGTTGTACTAGTACACGATGTCCATTTCCCTTTTTTCAGGGTTCTCTCACTACTACACAGAGAGGGGTATTAAGACAATATTTGTGTAAATTGTCTCAACTTAAGACAAAAAAAAAATTGTGTATTGTCTTAAATATCGTCTTTAAGCGAGTGTCTTAAACTATTGTCTTAACTATTGTCTTAAATTTAAGACAATAGTTAAGACAATAATTTAAGACAATAGTTTAAGACACTCGCTTAAAGACGATATTTAAGACAATACACAATTTTTTTTTTGTCTTAAGTTGAGACAATTTACATAAATATTGTCTTAATACCTGTGAGAGAATGCAAATATTTATGATAGGGCACGGTGGAATCGAACCACCAATCTTCTGCATTATAATACAATTTTCTGTATTATAATGCAGATGCTCTACCATTGAGCTAGTACCCTGCAACTTCATATACAAGAAAGCATAGATTGCGCTCACCTTAACAAAATTGAATGGGACTTAGATTGTAGAAAAGCAGGAAAGCATAAAAGTACATAGTTAAGATATACATGGGATGAGTGGATAGCAATAGTCGAGTCTCTATCCTAGAACTGCTCATCTAAGTGGTCCCTCTAGTGTGTGCTGATTTCAGGACCTTGGTATTGTAGATCATCATCCTTGCTGCTTTTTCTGCTGATCGGTGTTAATGTCTTCTGCATCTCCAACTTTTAGCAATATGATGGTAACTTGGTTGCTCAAAGCTCCAATAATCTGCACTCTTTCCTCTAGATCCAATTAATTACTTCCCTTCTCTAAAATGTTGTTTTCTTTCTATATATGCAGTACAACATTAGCTGAGACAGTGCCATGGGAAAACCGATCACATTTGGATTCTCCAACAACGCCCACCACGTGAAATATAATAATTTGAAAGAGAAAATCTAATAGCTGCTAGTGTAGGATTATATAATTTTTATTATGGCAAGGAAGATATCTCGGCTCAAAGCACCATAGGCCATCCACAAAGTGCAGTTGATAAAAGAAAATGACAAGTAGAAGGGCATGAACTCCACACTTTTTGTCTGAATCACCAGCTTCCGCAAACAAACCATTGATATCTTATTTCAAAACTTGACATTTAAATTTAAACTAGGTTATAACACTACATGTAATTAAATACATTACATAAAAAGATATTCCACAACATGAATAAGTTTAAATTACTCACCATGGAAACAAATGGAGCACCATACAGAGCAATGGACAACAGTATTCCCACCATTCCTATCATAAAATTGCGGTTCTTATGGTAGTGGAGAGCAAAGAAAGATATTGCTTCCATTAGACTGAACATCAGGAGGACGCCCACAACCATCCTCGCCACCCTTCGCTGAAATTATGAATGAACAAATTATTTTAAACTAATGAAACATCCATTAGGGTTTGAGGTTTAGTTTTGAGTTTTCAATAAGCACTCAGCACGGTAGTATTTAATGTTTTCTTTGTCCAGTGTTTATCAAAAGTTTTTAGTTTTTAGGATCATCATCTAGTTTTTGACAAAAATAAAATAGAAGATAAAGAAAGAAAGCATCCATTACTACACTGCCAGATGTTTTGAAAACCTTTAAATTTGAGTATCGGGATCATCTAGTTTTGACCGAAATGGAAAATAAAGAAAACGAAATTGAGGTAAGGCAGAAATATTGGATTGAATATGAAGATGGGAGTACACATTAATCGATCTGTTTTAATATACCACCAAAAATATTACATTTCCAGTTGAAATATCTTTACAATAAATAAGATCAAATCAAAACTGTGAATGTACTGGTTTGTTTGTGTAATTATTCATATGGTTCCTTATATCCTACATGATCTCGATAAATGTGAATGAGAAGTAATATTCTAATCTAATATTATATACCTTAAGCTTGGGTGGAGCATAAACAAGATAAGTGCAAATGGCGAAACACTCTGGAACAATACCAACGCCATTAACAGCAAAGACCAGGAAATTCTCGCAACCATTACTAACCACAGGCAATCCATACCATGCATAGTTTAAACAGTTGAAGAGAGCAATTACGTATGGCATGCATGAGTACTGCCCCACAGACTTCTCTTTTATCACTTTAATGATTGTGAGTCTGCATTGATGAGATAAATAATTTAAGCATATTCCAAAACATGCATGATCAATTCAATGCAAGCGATTTCTTCAACTTGAATATAATCACTTCAAGACAATACTGAATATAAAAAATTACTTACACAGGTGGTCCATAGAGAAGTAGAGAGGTAGCATTTCCCGTCATACATATATTTGAGATGTTCATATTGATTCAATGAAAACAAATAACTAGATATTGACAAAACATGCCTTTTTCTTTGCTAAGAAAACACAAAGGCATGGAGAAACAGATACCAATGATTCCAATATCCAGATGTATATGATCTTGCTCCATCCTATTTCCTCTGAATGAAAGTGACTTGGAGAAAAAAAGTGAAGTTAGCCTGCTGGACCTCCTGGCTTACAGGAGGAAATTTATAGGCTTTCAGTGGGTCCTGAATTCTGGGCAAAAGTAAGAAATTGAATCCAGAAAAGGAATCCCCCAATCACTAGTTTATCAACCATGGCTTGCACTATTAACAAATTGAAAGATCAAGGAAACTGAAGTTACTGTTCCACATACATGCATCCCAACCACTGCACTACAAAACGAACAATACCTACCTGTATACACTCAATGCCCAGTAGTATGCATGCAACACCCATCCCCATATTGATCATTGACTGAATAGATAAGACAAAGTAAAACATCCATCCAGACCCTGCACAAACCATTTCATTAATTTGTGTTTTGGGCATTAAAAATCATAGAAAAGTGTGAAAATCATGCCCATATTAATATATTTGTGCGAGCTTATTACTTACCAAGGATATTGCTTGCGAGCTCACGGAATAGAATGTGGCGACTACCTTGCTTCTCACAATTATCGAGCACTTTGGCCATACGGAAATAGGAGTAGAAGGTGACTGCAGCTGCCAAGGAAATGGAGAAAAGCCCAATCGTCCACCCCATTCCACCCAAGGCGCAGGGGAGCGTAAGAATCGTCGGCCCTGCTATTGCAGTTGTCAAGTGAGACCTTGCATCCCAACTACAATGCCCTCAGAAAATAGGATCAAACGTATAATATAAACTGAATGAGCTTCAATAATTAGAAATTCCAAAGGAATTGGATTGAAATAAGAACAAAAAGCAGTTATCAATTTGGTTCATGAAATAGGAATGAAATGAAGCCTGTCTACTTACAATCAAGCCATCTTTATCAACACATAAGTCAAGTTTGGGGATCGTCTTTCTTTTGAAAAAATTAAAGATGAATCATTAAAAAGCTAATAACATCTCATTTACTACAAATTTCAATTAATCTCTTGCTAACATTTTTCATAACTGTTGATAAAGATGGCTTGATTGTAAGTAGACAGGCCTGCACCATTAGTTGAACCCAATCAAGCATTGATCGCTCCATCAAGCATTGATCGCTCGATCAGTCATCACATAAGTGCCATTATTCATGCACTCGAGTGCTATGTATTGGTTAACCAACATAAGTGTCACGTTGAATGTCAAGACAAATTCAAATATCAGAATTGTGAGCTCGTGCTTCCTTGAATTCAACAACCAACAAGCATTAATTAAGTGCACTCAATATTTCCTAGGTATCAGAGTGAATTCAAAAGCGAGATGTTCGATCTAATATCATCTGGCATGGGATTTCGTCAAAATACAACAAACTGTGTTATTTGCTGAAGGTCTGTCCTTGTCTTTGAAATTCACAAAAATCAGTAGTAAAGGAGGTCCAAATCTTGGCATGATGAAAGGAAACGGAAGAAAGGTTGGACTTAATTATTAAATTTGATTCATAGATCCCATTGAAATTTCAAAACTAGTCATAAAGGTCCCGACAGCTATAGGGACTATGTGAAAGTTTCCTTTGCACACATAGAGTGCTGACCTTACATTCATGGAGGAATGAAATGGCATTTTGTCACAATTTTTTTTTATGTATCTCAGCCTAAAAATTCCCATTACCATTAGATTTTTTTGACTGTATTAAATATTCATTAAAAAGAAAATATCATCATTCAAAGGATATTTGAAGAAAATTGGGATTGATATTGATACTGTGTAGAATTTTAAACAACAAGATTAATCTGTGGGCAGAGACAGTTTATAGACATCATAAACACCTTCACCCAGAAATGAAATGCTAGTTAGGATGGAAAATAAATAAACAAACAGAGAGCAGCCACTTGGATCAATAATGCATGAGATGCTTATTGGCTATCCATAAATATTTTCCCCTTTATCAATTGACATTGCAGGTTTTGCTATGGCTTCCTTTGTGGTCAAAGAAATTTGTGATGGTCAGCAAATGAAATGGGAGTAGATGGGATAATCAGTGCATTTTTTATTACATTTTTTCCATTGCTAACATTACTGCAAAATCAAACAAATGTCAAATTCTACCTTAATTGTAGCAAATGCAATTAAAGGGGTATTCCATGTTTTAGTCCTGGTCCAAACAGTGTTTTAAGGAACATGCTAACATTTGCAGTGCCTGATGTAGTTGCAAAAAGTTTGAATTTTAGGTTTTCCTAAAGCACATACTAAATGGAAATTTTGGATAGATAACTAGCGATCAAATATCAAATTTCCAACATTTTGAAGCATAAAACAAAGTATGGAGGCAATTAAATGATAAGTGACAGAGTTTTAATGGATCTACTTCAGCACTAGCATTAGTGGTTACTATGAATTCAAGATCTGCTTCATTTGCATAAAACAATATCTGGCATTCATGTTGCTTCACCACTTTCAGACTCAGATACTGCATCAGAAGAAGACTAATGTTACGAAAAGTTTCTTGGCAAAGTGTGTTTTTTATTTTGCTTGCATATTGAATATCTCTAATGGACACTTCCATATGACCTATCCCATTCTATTAGTTTCTCAATAAGTATTCTTCATTTTATTGCCGGTTGATACGAGGGTTCTAAATTTTGTATATTGTTACATAGTGAAGAAACGATTGATAAGGCATTGTGGAATAAAGAGGAGGCTTCTAAAACAGGTGGCCAAGCAGCTTGCAATAAAAGGATAAGGATTAATTAAAATCCCTTATTTCTGGATAATATGAACAAATCAACAATTTGGAGCATTGATCTTTCTAACCTTGCATAATCTATTTTTAGCAAAGATCCCATATTTAAGGGAAACATTTGAATATTCAAGGCAAAGAGTAATCATTTCCAGATAATCAAGGTTTTCAATCTCAGCATTTCCAGATTCTTTGCTATAAATCAGATATTTAATTTATTTCGGATAGAATTCATTCCTAGAAGCTGAGAAAGAGTTTGCTTATTTTAACATCTATATATTTTATCATTTCGAATGTAAAAGGGGTTGGATTATAGATCTTCCTCTGGGAAGTCATATCCATTTTAGCATCAAAATTTATAAATGGCAAGAGCAGTAAAATGGACCTCCATTCCACACATTAAATCATCCCAACTAACATG
Organism: Larix kaempferi; assembly: GCA_027924585.1. Lineage (NCBI taxonomy): Eukaryota > Viridiplantae > Streptophyta > Pinopsida > Pinales > Pinaceae > Larix > Larix kaempferi. The sequence continues at coordinate 4,686,037 of BSBM01000049.1, read as the reverse complement.
CAATCATCCCAACTAACATGCTCTCCCCCATTTGTATAGCATAGATACAGACTGAAAACACTCCTTAGGTTCTCTAGGAACACCTATGTATCATTTGACAAATTCCCAATTATGAAAATAACAAAGGCTGGTGTAGGTTCATCTATTGACCAAAAAAATCATAAATAAACAAGATGATAAATAAGTACATAACTTAGCCATTGCTGGTCATCAAGCTGGCATGGACTATATATGGCTCTCATGGAGGAATACCATACAACAAGTGCATATGATCCATATTGTTGAACATAGTGTTCAACACAACTTTGGCACTAGGGTTTTATCATGTTCAACAATGAATGAGTGGGACTTGACCTTGTATTGGGGTTTAGAAGGTATGACCTTCTCATACACATAATTTGCCCCATTAGACCTGGGTAGCACTAGGAAACCTATGGCTATAAGTTTCACATAAGGCCAGAATGGAAACCAACACCAAGATTAAACAAACAACCCAAAAATGAGCTCCTAGGCACTAAAGACCATTAATGCAAAGATAAATGTGGCACAAAGATTCTTCTTCTTAACATTCTAGCACCCAAGAGAAGGAAATCTCCAGCAGGGTAATGAATAGGTACACAACCCAATATGAACCATCAATGAAGAGATAAATTTAGCACATATATTCTTCTTCTTACCATTCTAGCACCCAAGAGAAGGAACTTCCGTGAGAAACAGGAGTCACTATCAAGGTTGAAACTTCCTGCTATCGATATAAGTCCGGTTGGTGCTCCCTAGGTCTGTCACAAACATAATATTTCCCTGTCCACTCCAATCAAGCATGGATTTGAAACTGCACACACCATCATAAGCACAGGACAAGAATGTTTTACACCGATCCTTTGCTAAAAAATGGGGTTTCGTTTCATCTCCTGCATTAAATAAAAAATGCCTAGAAAATACAAACCCTAATGCTCAAACATAATCTTAAAATAATAATGATTAGAATTACCTGTAGTGATTGACAGTCTGACTGTGGCTGCATCCTACAATGCCACCGATTTTAAATTAACAAACACATAAATATATCATGAAAGAGGGATTATAGATTGAATAAGCTCACCGTCCTTAGGCGGATTGCACTGAGAAGAACCACCACTCTGTTCGCCACATGTTTGGTCATACCATGGCCTAAAATGTAGACTGACACATAAATTAGTACAAAATTTCCAAATAACACAATGAAAATTGGACATACATGAGAGAAAGAACAAAATACCTACCTAAGAAAAATGGACATACATGAGAGAAAGAACAAAATACCCACCCACAGGCTCAAGATGCAAGATTCCTCTTCAAATCTCTTGGCCTCCAAGCATTGGAGTGCATGCATACCACTCAGCCAATCCTTTCTTTGCCCACCCACAGGTATTTGAATATGAAAAACTGCAGCGGATTCGCTATCATGGCCAATGGCGGAGGCACTTGCCATACCTTGCCAACACAGCTACTCAGCGGCGGCATGACGGGTATACCAGCAAATGTTGGCCTCTATGGCCAAAATATTTTCCAGAAACAGGGCAACAACCCACATAGATGCTCACCGGCGGCCTGATGGGTTTACCATGAAATTTTGGCCTCTCCAGCGTTTACTCCTGGGTCTTACCGAAATTCGATTATGAAGTTGACAATCACCCTCACTGCTCCATCGCCAGAACCTTGATTCCATCACGCTCTGCATCTCATATGCATGACCTTGTCCAAGTGTCGGTATAGCTGAGGGGCTGAAGGAACAGGTCTGAGTCATTCTTCTACATTATTCCACGTGAGGGAAAACCCCATCTCCGCTCATGAGAATGAAACCTGCGAATAGAGAGCCGTGAGGAAGCGGATTTGGGGGAAATTAGTGGCTGAAATACAAGCACCGAAGAAATGAACCAGGCTCTGGCTCGGATCCTTTGCCACGACGCAAGAAGCCGCCGTGGCTTATGATGCAGCAGCTCGGAGACTATACGACCCCTAATCTGATCTCAATCTTCCTGAAAGATACGAGAAATCCAGCTTGGCGAAGAGACTATGCTGAAAACGTTTTCTGGGTTGAGAGAACCATTAACGAAGAGCCTGTCCAAATGAACCGAAGAGACTGTCCAAACGAAAATATTTTTTGGGTTGAGAGCACCATTAACGAAGAGCGCCCCTGTCCTATGAGCTTCCAAATGAAAAGGTTTTCTGGGTTGAGATCAGCACCATTAACGAAGACCGCCCTCCTCCAAAGGTGGGAAACGAGCGGATAAGCATGAATTGGAAAGTATTTTCACGTTGAACTTGGAAATCAAGGTTAAATCTTTAATTGGTAGGCCCTACATAAATAAAGGGAAGAAGTTTTAAGACGTAAAAGACAATTGTCTTAAGTTAACGTCTTAAAAGGCCGCTACATGTAGTAGTGTCTACCTTCAATAAATCATAAAAAATGAAGATAGAGTGAATAATTTCAAAATAATAGTGTTGCACTAGTAGACAATGTCCTCTACATATGTACAAAATTTTATTCAAAAATACTATCAATTAGTGATTTATCTTTTTATATATCATCTTACAATTGGTTATGCAAGTACCTCTAATTGACTATTAAAGTTAGAAGTTTTGCATTTTTACAGTTTTACATGTTAATTAAAATATCTTTAAATGAGCTCATGATTGTGCATCAAACCTTATGTTTTGAATATATGTAGTAAGTCTCAAATTATAAAATGAAAGTACATAAATAACATGATGTAACTCTAAAAACAATTCTAAAAAAAAATACACACTATGAATAGCAAGATATATATAGTGGGTCTCTAATTGTGGAATGGAAGGCCATAGATTACTTGGATCTTCCTATAGATAAAGGAGCAATTTTTTAGTGTTGTCGTCCTCCATCCAATTTATTGTGGCAATGACTATAATTATGTACTCAATCATTTGTTCTCTCACATAAGAACAAGAAAACCTTTGAATTTTTGTTTTTAGTTTTTCTTTCCCTTATTCCTTGAAAAACCGAGAAAATGATGCTAACAGTATTTCTTTACTAATTATTTTTACCAATAATCATAATGACCACTTTAACATTGTGGAAAAGAAGACTGATCATGAAGTGATCCAAAACACACACAAATATTGATGTCACTGCAACTATTCCTTTATCAAAGGCTCAAAATTATAACAGATAGGGATGGGACTCAATCATAATGTTCAGGAATAGAACTGAAATGATTTAGAGAAAATGTTTGTCACCAACATGTGAATTTTCCGACAAGACAAGACAATACACCCCAATCAAAATATTCAAGAATGGTGAATAAAGTTGGCCATATAATTTGGAGGCACATTAATAATTAGGTTTTTTTTATCATCATAATATATATTCATGTGATTTTTCCAGGTAAGACATAGAAGTATATGATATTATTAATTATTCTATATCATTTTTTTTTAAGAAAAATAACAAAAAAAAATGACTTTTATATTCTTTCTTATAGGTATATTTCTTGCAATGGAAATTTACAAATTTTAATGTTTATTATGTTGAGAAACAAGATATAGATTTAGGTACAAATGGAATATGGGTGAAACAGGATATACATTTAGGTACAAAATGGAATATGCAGGGTTGAGACATGAATGTGCATATAATTGCAAAGACAAGGAAGATTTCGGAAGATAAAAGTTAAAATATAAAAACACTATCTAATTACTTTATTCTCAATGATTATTTGTTTAATAATTTAAACCGAATAAATGGCTACTCATTGATTTTAGCTTTAGCTCTGTGTAATAAATTTCGTTAACCTGTCACTCATTTAACATTATGTCATGTTTATTATTAAATTTGATGGATAAAATTATGCTCGTTGTCATTTTGCTTTATTTTAAACTTCTTCTCAAATAAAATGAAATGAAAGAAACACTAAAACGTTTATATATATTTCTCTTAGAAATATATAGCTAGTTTTTACACAAATACAACAGCAATTACAAAGCAATAGCTAGTTTTTCCAGAAATAAAACGTTTATATGTATTTCTCTCAAAAAATTAAAAAAGCTATTACCCAGCAATAGATAGTTTTTCCAGAAATACAACAGAGCAAGCACGTTGCTCAAAATCGAATCTACATGCACTTTCACCTCACTGGATCTGAATGTAATAGAGCATTGAACGTGATACCTTCAGTTAATTAAAATATTTCTCTCAGGCACACCCTACACTTATGGAGAAATATGGAATTTACAATATCCAACCAAAACGTAATGCTCTCCCATCAAAAGATACACAGCATATAAGTATTCATAATTACCAAGGCATTGTTCTAGAAAATAACATCATATCCAAAGTTAAAGCTCTACCATTGAAAGACACAAATTACATCAATATTCATAATTACTAAAATATTGTTATGGTAGAAGCAAATATAATATAATTGCAATAGGTTTGGTGCAAGACATTATTCTAGAAGTTGCAAACATAAAATAACATTTATATAGAAATTTAAAATATATATATATATATAATTAAAATAATAAAATTTAAAAATAAGTATATTTATATTTTTAATTAAAATATTAAAATAATATAAAAGAAAAATATAAAAATTATATATTTATATTTGTAAATCTATTTCAATAAAGTTGGAGCGTCGAAGTTCTTTTAATTATGTTTTTAATGAGTAACATTGAAATGAATATTAACATTAACTTTTTACTAATTAAATTAATTTTCTGCCTAATCAAGTGAATATATGTGTCTAATCCCTATCCTTTAAATTAATCTACTACCTAATCAAGTGGATATATGTGTCTGATCCTTAACTTTGATTCACGATTCATTTCCATGGGCTGTTTCCACCTCTCGAAAAAATTCAAAATAAAAAAAAGAGTGCCATGCATGCCACTGTTTGGCCCTCTACCTTTCCATGCCTACATGATTGGTAATGTTTTTTTAATAGAGATGTAAGCCTCCATTCTAAGCTGCTTGGAGTTTCTCAAGTAATATTTAAGATTTTGTAGTTAAAATTTGTTATTAATTACATGAAAATTATATTTGGAAGCTAATTATACTTGTAGGCATTTATATCTTGAAGTTAATTACATTCAAAATTTGAAATAAATAATTATAAAAAAAATAAAATAACAAGTAATTACAACTAATATGGAAACCAAGTAAGAGATAACTTGTTCATAACACTTAACTTGTGATCCATCAATGTTTATCATCCACACAGTTAAGTGGTTGTACTAGTCCATATTATATTCACTTATTGTGCTAGTCCATATTAAATTGACTTAACAGTGCAACGTTCCAATTTTCTTAGTACGCTATCGGCTATATAACAATGAAAAAAATTTCACGCAAAGCAGAGTTGTTTTCAAATTGAGGGTTTTCAATGATGTATTGAGCCGCCTTCAAATGAAAAGATCTTATCGCTCAGAATTTTATGTATTCTACAACCAATAGTTGGGGGTTGGTTCTAGGTGTTGCAAGTATGAATGTGATAATGGGTGTAGAGGTATCATTTATAAGAAATTAGTGTTCTTATTATAACATTCATTTATTATGTCCTCGACATCTAGTTTTCGTTCAGGGACATTAATCGGGATGCCATTTCCAAATTTTTGCATTCAACTAAAGTTTTGACATAGTTTGCAAATTTTTTTTTTTTCATGGTTTATTTAAACACCATTTTTTCTCAGTTTCTATTGGTTCGTGCACCATGATGTCAACCCGGGTTCGTGTGCACAACAAGAAAATCCATCTTTTAGCACCACAAGTTAGCACCACTTATAGTTTGTGGTGTAAATGTGGTGGTATTCGCACCACATACATTTATGTGGTGTTAAAGTGGTGTTATTAGCACCATTTATATTTTGTGGTGTTAAAGTGGTGGTATTAGCACTACTTATATTTTGTGGTGTTAATATGGTGTTATATTAGTTAATATTATTGCAAATTGAGTTTTACCTTTATGAGAAATGCCATGTTGGCAAGTACCATAAAGTGGTGCTAAGCTATTACTTTCCACATGGACATGTACACGTAGGATTTAATTATGTGGATTTGCACCATAAACAAATTCACAAAAAATTATTTTGAAAATAACTCAATTCGATATTTATTAATTTTTTCATATCAATTAAAATAAATGATCAAAGATTAATTTATGAGTTTTTGTACCATACTTACAAGAAGTTCAAATATTTATATTTAGACTATTTAAGCAAATAAATTCATGTAGAATATTTAAGCAAATAAATTCACGTGATTCATTTATGAGTTTTACACCACAAGCACAACAAGTTCAAAAAAAATATTTGGAAAAGAGTTCAATTCATTTTTATATTTTTAAACATATAAATACAATTGACAAATGAATAAAAACAATTATTTTTAATTTATTACTATTATAAAGTAGTAATAAAATTATTTGAATTTAAATTTGATTATTCATTTGAGATATTTTTATCTTCATAAATTTTTTTGATGGAAATTAGTATTATTATTAGGTTTTTAACACAAGACATAGATCTTAGATCCATCTATATGATTAATGGAGAAAACCTTTAAATAAGGCCCTAAAAGAAGCTTTTAGGAATCTAGGACCAAGAAAGACACCAGAAAGGTCCCCACACATATTCCTAAGAGTATTCTTAGCCTCTAAGTATGGGCACTCACACTATTTATAAGTTTTTAATCACTAGGGATAGGTCCAATGGCCCTCAACATTGTTGAACGAACAATCATAGGCCTTAGCCTAAAGGAATCCTAAGCATAAAGAAATGGCATGTTGTCAAGTACCATATAGTGTGGCTAAGCTCATATTTGTCACATGGAGATGTACAAAAATGATTTAATTATGATGATTTGCACCATAAACACAACAACATCACAAATAATTATTTTGTAATAACTTAATTCAATTTTTTTCATTCAAACAAATGCCCATGATTAATTTATGAGGTTTTAAACCACAATCACAACAAATTCAATTATTTGTTTTTATCACTATTTAAACCAACAAGCTCACATTATTCATTTATGAGTTGTGGCACCACAAACACAACAAGTTCACAAATAATTATTTTCTAAATAGCTCAAGTTGACTATTCATTTTTCAATAATTATTCAAGCAAATAAATACCCATGATTCTTAAATTTGACAAATAATTAAATACAACTATTTTTAATTTATTACTATTATAAAATATTGATAAAAATGATTTGAATTGAGATTTCATTATTTGATAGGGCATACTTTTATTGATATTATTAATTTTTTTAATGGATATTAATATCATTGCTAGGCTTTGTGCATAAGGCATGGGTCTCAAATCCTTGGAGATGTTCGACGGAGGAAACCTCTTCCTTGGGCCCTAAATGAATATTTTAGGAATCTGGGACCAAGAAATATGGTCAACACACATATAATCCTAAGAATATTCTTAACATCTATGTGTGGATATTGATTGCATTATAAGGTTTTGATCACTAGTGATATGTTTATTGGCCCTCGACATAGTTAAGAGAAGAAACCTAGGCCTTAGCCTAAATTAAACTTCTAGGCATGTAGGGATAATAATGATTTGTCACATTAACACAAATGAATTTTTGAGAAGATCTATGGCCTTATAATAGGGATAATGGGGGGAGTTGGACCTGAACTAAAACTACATATAATTCTTTAGGTCATAAATATGATTAAGGAAGGAGCCCCATGCCTTGGACCTTAGAGGAAACCTCTAGGAATATAAGATTAACAAGTATACCTTGAAAGAACACATAAGGCCTCCTAAGGGTATCCTTAGCTTGATATTGGGGGTATTATTGTAAGTAAGAGGTTGTTTTTAAGCACTATATATGGGTGTTTAGGCCCTTAACATGTTTGAAAGAGGAAACCTAGGCCTTATTCCCTAGTAAAATATTTTGTGTATCCAAGGAAAAATACAATAGCTCAAAGCACTACACATGACATATTGGGGTTATTATTTACCTCTAAGTAAGGAAATCAACACCATTATGAGTTTTTTGCTAGTTTGCATGCGTCTTAGTTTTTTGTATAATTTCATGGGAGAAAACTTGGGGCTTAAACCCTAAGCGAAGCTTTAAAATGCACTCATAAACTCCAAACACTATCCTTGGCATCTGAGCATTCATATAATTGACACTAGGTATGCAAACCTTAGACATAGTCATGAGAGGAATTATAGGAACTAGGCCCTAAAGGATAGTTTTAGGCATATCAGGCTAATAGCAATGACTCAAACTATCACTTAGCAGATCATGCAATGTATAAGATATCATTATTCTCAAAGTGGGATATGGATGGAAATATGTGGTGTTGGGTACTAGCGATGGGTCTGAGTAAATAGTTGGAGAAGAAATTTAAAGAATTATACCCTAACATAATATTATTGAGGTAATGGGAAATTATCAAGGGCCATGAACCATAACATACACCATTTAAAGTTGATAGTTGGATAGTTGGATATGAGCATAATCAAGAGTTTTTGCATATAGGGATGGATCTCAAGTCCTTTATTGGAGTCATAAAAGTAAAGAAAGATCCTTATGTAGGTGTCCCAAGGCCTTCGTAATGATATTACATAGAAGATGACCATGACTTTATCCCTAAAGAAACCATTAAGGCATCCAAATCCATTGACACACTATGTATCTAGGTCTTATGGCCTTTTAGCATTAGATAAGATCAATGGAGGAGACCTAAATATCGACCACGAAAGGAATCTTCTAGCCATCCAGGGTTAAGAAGGTTTCCTCCAACAACAACACATGGTTAGTGGAGAATACCTTAACCTTTGCCCCTAAATGAATCTTGTAACTATCTAGGGGTAAGAAGTTTTCCTCCACCAACCATACACAACCTCAATTGTATAATTGGCCTATGATTGGGGATGTTGTTATAGTTAGGTGGTGTTAAGTAGCATGCACATGTATTAATCCCTTGGGAATTATGTTCCATGGAAGAAGACCATGTTTTTGGCCCTAAAGAAATCATTGCCGCATCTAGATCCATGAACACTACCTAAAAGCAGCATTGATTACTTCAGAGGGGTATCTATGGCACTATGTATCTATGTATTATGGCCTTGGATCCTTACACATGGTTAATCGAGGAGACCTAAATATCGAGCTCTAAATCATTCTTCCATCCATCTAAGGATAAGAAGATTTCCTCCACTAAAAACACATACCTCTTGATGGTATCATTGTCCTATGATTGATTATGTCATTGCCATTAGGTGGTTTTTAGTTGTATTTGCATGTCTCAGGGCCTTGGGAATGATGTTATAAGGAAAAAAACCATGCCTTTGGCCTTAAAGAAACAATTGGGGCATCTAGAGTGATGAACAATGGATATCCATGCATGACCATGCATGACCTTGCATGAGGGATATCCATGCATGACCTTGCATGGATATCCATGCCATTATGTATCAATTTCTTGGGGCCTTGGGGACTTGGACATGGTCAAGGGAGGAGACTTGAACCTCTAGCCATAAAGGAATCTTATAGCCATCCAAGTCTAAGAAGATCGCCTCAACCAACCACACATGACATCTCGAGGGTATCATTGTCATATGATTGAGGATATTAACACCATTATGTGATTTTGAGAAGTATGTAGGTGTCTTAGGACCTCAGGAATGATGCTATAGAGAAGAATACCATTCCTTTCACTCTAAATAGACCACTAAAGAATCTAGAGCCCTGAACAATGCATGAAAGCACCATGCATGACTTTGCAAGGGTATCCATTGAGCTTTGTATCTAGGTCTTAGGGACTTGAGGTCTTGGACATGGCCAGTGTAAAAAATTTAAACCTTGGGCGTTTAATAAATATTTTATCCATCCAAGGCTAAGAAGGTTTCCTCCACCAACCAAACATGGCCTCCTAAGGGTATCATTGGCCTATGATTAAGGATGGCAATTCCAATAGGTGGGTTTGAAAATATGTATGTGTCTCAATTCCTTGGGAATGACATTCTAGGGGAAATACCATTCATTTGGCCCTAAAGAAACCATTAAGGCATCCCAAAACATGAACAATGCCTTAAAGCACCATGCGTGACTTTGTAAGGGTATCCATGGGACTATGTATTCAAGTCTTGGGGACTTGGGGGATTGGAAATGGTCATGGGAGGAGGCAAGAATCTCAAGCTCTAATGGAATCTTATAGACATATAGAGATAACAAGGTTCTATCCACCAACAACACATCGCCTTTCAAGGGTCATTGGCCTATGATTGAGGATGTTAGTTACATTAGGGTGTTTTGAGGAGTATGTACATGTCTCAGGGTGTTGGGAATAAATTTATAGGGAGGAATAACATGCTTTTAGCCCTAGAGAAATCATTGAGGATTCCACAGCTATGAACAATGCCTCAAAGAACCACACATGGCTTTGTAGTGATATCCATGGCATTATGTATCTAGGTCTTGTGGCCTTACGAAATTCAACATGGTCAATGAAAGAGACTTAAAAATAGGGCCCTAAAGGAAGCTTCTAGCCATCTGTGTCAAATAAGGATGCCTTCACCAACCACATATGGCCTCCTGAGGGTATCATTGGTCTATGATTAGTGATTTTAACACCAATAATTGGTTTTGAGCATTAGACTCATGTCTTAGGGCCTTGGGAATGACACTCTATAGAAGAGGACCATGCCTTTGGCCCTAAAGAAACCATTTAGGCATACAAAGTCATAAATAATGCCAGAAATCACCACACATAGCTTCAGAAGGTATCCATGGCACTATGCATCCAGGTCATTAGGACATGGGGCATTGGACATGGTCAAGGGAGGGGACCTGAACCTTAGGATCTAAATGAATCTTCTATCCGTCTAAGGATAAGAAGTATACCTCAACCAACCAAACATGGCCTCTTAAGGTAGAATTGGATTATGATTGAGGATCTTAATACAATTAGATATTTTGAGTAATATCTACTTGTTTCAAGGCCTTGGGAGTGGTATTCTAAGGAAGAGGACTATGTGGTTGGCCCTAAATTAATTCTTATGGAATTTAGAGCCATGAACAATGTGTCAAGGCATCATGCATAACTTCGTAGAGGTATCCATGGCACTATGTATCTAGGCTTTTTTCCTTTGGGCATTGGACATGGTCAGTAGAGGACACTTGATCCTCAATCCTTAAAGGAATATTTTAGCCATCTAAGGTTAAGGAGGTGGTATCCACCAACCACACATGGCCACTTCAGTGTATTATTAGCCTATGATTTATGATGTTGGTGACAACAAGTTGTTTTGAGTAGTATATAGTGTGTTAGCGCCTTGGGAATGATGTTATAGGAAATAAGAACATGCCTTTGGCCCTAAAGAAAAATTTGAGGCATTCAAAGCCACGAACATTGCCTCAAACCACCATGCACAAATTTGGAGTGGTATCTATAGTGTTATGTATTTGGATCTTGTTGTCTTATATCCTTGGACATGGTTAGTGGAGGAGACCTAAACCTTAGGCTCTAAAGAAATTTTCTAGGCATCTATAACTAAGTAAGTTTCCTCTACTGACCAAACATGGCTTATTGAAGGTATCATTGGCCTATGATTCAGGATGTTGGTGCCATTAGGTGGTTTAAGAATTATGAAGGTGTCCTAGAGCCTTTGGAATGGAATTATAGGTATGAAAACCATACCTTTTTCTCTAAAGAAATCATTGAGGCATATAAATCCATGCACAATGCCTCAAATAACTACACATGAATTTGCATGGGCATACATTGTGCTATGTATCTAGGTCTTGTGGTCTTAGGACCTTGGACATGGTAATAGAGGAGACCTGCAACTCAAGCCCTAAATGAATCTTCTAACCATCTAGGGCTAAGAAGGTTTTCTCCACCAATAACAAGTTGTCTCCTAAGGGATTGTATCCATGGAGCAATGCCTCTAAGCACCATGCATGGCTTCGTATAGATATTTGTGGCACAATGTACATCCATGCATTGGGGCCTTGGAGCCTTGGATATGGTAGGGGGAGGAGACTTTAATATTTGGCCCAAAAAAATCTTTTAGCCATCCAAGGCTAGAAATATTGCCTCCACCAACCACACATGGCCTCTTGAGGTATCATTGGCCCATGATTGAGAATATTAATGATTTTAGGTGGTTTTGAACAGAATGTATGTGTATTAGGGCTTTGGGAATGATTCTCTAGAAAATAAGACCACGGATGTTTCCCTAAAAAAACCATCCTTGAGGCCTTGGACATGGTCAATGGAGGAGACTTGAATCTCAAGCTCTAAAGGAATATTCTATCCATTTAGGGATAATAATATCACCTCCAAAAACCACATACAACCTTTTGAGGGTATCATTGGCCTATGATGGATTATGCCATTTCCATTATGTGGTTTTGAGTTGTATCTACATATCTCAAGGACTTGTGAATGATGTTTCGGGAAAAACAACCATGCCTTTGGCCCTAAGGAAACCATTGAGGCATCTAGAGAAATGAACAGTGCATGAAGCACCATGCATGGCCTTGCATGGATATATTTCCATTATATATCCATGTCTTGGTGCCTTAAACATGGTCAAGGAGGAGACATGATCCGGTGCCTCTAAAGGAATCTTCTAGCCATACAAGGCTAAGAACATCACCTCAACCAACCATGCATGGCCTCTTGAGGGTTTCATTGTCCTATGATTAAGGATATTAATGACATTATGTGGGTTTGAGAAGTATGTAGGTGCCTTAGGGCCTTGGGAAGGATGTTCTAGAGAAGAATATTGCACCTTTGGACCTAAATATATCATTGAGGCATCTCAAGAGCCATGAAAATTGCATCAAAGAACCATGCATGATTTTGCAAGGGTACCCATGGATATTTGTATCTAGATCTTGGGGACTTGAATACTTGGACATGGTTAATGGAGAAGAACTAAACCTTGTGCCTTAAAGAAGTATTTTATCCATCCAAGGCTAAGAAGGTTGCCTCCACAAACCACACGTGGCCTCCTAAGGGTATCATTGGTCTATGATTAGAGATGATGATTCCATTAGGTGGGTTTGGGAAATATGTATGTGTCTTGATGACTTGGGAATGAAATTATAGGGGAAACACCATGCCTTTGGCCCTAAAGAAAACATTGAGGCATACAAAATAATGAAGGATTATCCGTTGAGCATTTTATTCGGGTCTTGGGGCCTTGAAGGCTTAAACATGGTTAGTGGAAGAGACGTGAACCTTGGGCCCTAAATAAATATTGTATCCATCCAATGCTAAGAAGGTTTCCTCCATCAACCACACATGGCCTCTTGAGGGTATCATTGTCCTATGATTAAGGATGGTGATTCAATTAGGTGGGTTTGAGAAATATGAATGTGTCCTGAAGCCTTGCGATGGCATTCTAGTGGAAATAACATGCCTTTATTCCTAAAGAAACCATTGAGGCATCCAAAACCATGAATAATTCCTTAAAGTGCCATGCGTTACTTTTCAAAAGTATCCATGGCACTATGTATCCAAGTCTTGGGGACTTGGGGGATTAGACATGGTCATGGGAGGAGGCATGAAGCTCAATCCCTAAAGGAAAATTCTACCTATCTAGGGCTAATAAGGTTGTCTCCACCAACAACACATGGCCTTTTGAGGGTATCGTTGACTTATGATTGAGGATGTCAATGCCATTATGTGGTTTTGAGAATTATGTACATGTCTCAGGGTGTTGGGAATGAAGTTCTAGGGACGAATACCATGGTTTTGGTGCTAAAGAAATCATTGAGGCACCTAGATCCATGAACAATGCCTCAAAGAACCACACATGACTTTGCAGGGGTATCAATGGCACTATGTATCTATGTCTTGTGACATTAGGGCCTTAACATGGTCAGTGGAAGAGACTTGAACATAGGGCCCTAAAGGAAGCTTCTAGCCATCCATGGCTAAGAAGGTTACCTTATCAACCACACATGGCCTCTTAAGGGCCCTATGTTCATTAGCCTATGATTGAGGATGCCAATGACATTAAGTTGTTTTGAGAAATATGTAGGTGTCTCGGGGCCTTGACAATGATGTTCTACGAAAGAATACCATGCCTTTGGCCCTAAATAAATCGTTGAGGCATTCAAATCCATCAACACTGCCTCTTAAGGGACCTGTGTTCGCTAGCCTATGATTGAGGATGCCAATGATATTAAGTTGTTTTGAGCAATGTATAGGTGTCTTGGGGCCTTGAGAATGATGTTCTAGGGAAGAATACCATGCCTTTGGCCCTAAATAAATCGTTGAGGCATTCAAATCAATGAACACTGCCTCAAAGCACCATGAATAATAATAAAAATATATAATAATAAAATAAAATAAAATATATCCCTCTTAATCTTCATATTTTAAGCATTGATAGATTTGTACTTTATCCTTGTTTTGATTCCTCTTGGTCCTTAATAGATCTAGATTTTTGAAAAGTGAACGTAGTTCCATCTGAACTCTAGATCTATCATTCCTCAAGAGGGATCAAATCACCTAAGGTCCAACCATTTTTGACAATGTAAAAAATTGAGGACACAATGAACCTACGAGATTTGATCCCTCACTAAGTATGATGAATTCACGATTAAGTTTTTTTTCTTTGCACGAATCTCTGTAACTTGCAGGAGTGGCTTATGGTCTAAGAAACCGCGACCTAGGGGCATCTAAGCCGTTAAAATCACTCGAAGATCGCACTCGGCCTAGGCCACACCAACTCTTAGTATTGCTAGATCTTTTTGGTGTCACCTCCCACTACCGCCAAGTTTCAATCCTTGGGCCTCCTAACAAAAAAAACCCCCCGAATACCAACCACGCTAGTGGGACTTGAAGAATCCACAGTTAAGTTGTTATAATTAGAATAACTTAATTAATTTCTAAAATTTAAAAACCAAATAGATCAATCTTTAAGATCATATCTTACCTTTTTTGGAATAAAAGATCATATTTATTTCCATTCTCTCATAACTACTTCCAATTATACAAAAAAATAACAAAAAATAGAAAACATTTTAGATTAGTTTGATTACTCATTATTTTAATCATTGTTTAAAACATATTTTCAATTATATATATTTTAATATATTAATATAAAAAATAAATATTAATATTAATGATGGATATTTTTTTTTCAAAAAGAAAAAAGCGTAATTTCATTCATCAAAATTGAGATCAAAATTACATTTGAGGTTCACTGTATCAGTGTGATATCCATATTCTATGTAGCATAGAGTTCATTGATGAGACTGATACGTCTTCTTTCAACATACGTGATGTTAATATCCTTTCTGTTTTCAATAACATAATATTGGCAGTTCTGTCCCTGCGGACATATTTCTGATATTTATCTATTGTTTTCTGTAAAGATAAATATATAGAAAATTACATTATAATCGTCTTTTCCAGCAAAATGTAGAGCAAATAAAAAAACTTAATCCATAAACGGTCTGTGATAATACTCATATGACTGTTCTTCAATGACTTCCTTCACTTTCCAAATGCCATAGTCCAAGAGCAGCCCCTCCTTGGACGCTTGGTCCTCTTCCCGGTTAATTTCCCTGTACACATGCCGGCAGGTAAAGTTGTCAAATGATAACATGACAATTTGCACAGTTGTAAGTAAATTTGTGATTCTGATATTTCGGCATGCTTGAGTCTGCTTTATCCAGTTGATTACATTCATCGAGTCCCCATAGACCGTCAACTGCTTGATACCCTTTTCAATGGCAAAGATAAGTAGTAGTTTTAAACTCATCAGTTCAGCATAGTTATTGGTACCCGCCCCCAGCCCCATGGTAAGCGTGAAGTAATGAGAGTCTGACAGAAATATTAAGGCCCCTCCTCCACATATTTCATTTTGAGCTGCGCCGTCAAAGAATCCCCAAGGATGGGATTTATCAGGATCAAATGACAAATCCCTATTCTGATAATCCTTTCTCACATGAACAAGAATAGTTTTAAAGATGCCCACTGCCTGTGCACTGATAAGTTCAGGAAGGGAAGTTCTGTCCTGGAAGATAGCCCCATTCCTAGCCAGCCAGATCCCCCAAATCACGATCAGTGGTAATGCTTTCATATTCGATTTTGGGACATACCTCCACCATCTGTCCCACGCATCATTCACAGAGTTGCCCGCCCATCTCAAATCCATTCCAACCAGTCTCGAGCATTCTTTCCAAACCGCAATCGAGTAAGGGCAAGTAATGAATAGATGAGTTATCGATTCCAGATTCGATTTGCACAGGGCACACCAGCCAGGGCCATGAAATGATCTTTTTTGTAAATTGTCCCAAGAGGGAACCCTGTTTTCAAGTACACACCACATAAAAACCCTTGATTTAGGAGGACATTTAGGCCTCCACAATGGTTTCCACCACCAGACCTCCTCCCTAATTCCATCCTCAGCACTCAATTTTTGATACCCCGCCTTTGGTGTATACTTCCCTTCCGGATCTGACTCCCAAATCAAGACATCTTCTTGATCTGACAACTGGATGCGAGCATGTTGAAGACCTCTGATATATATATCCAAGAAACCTGCTTCAGGTTCTACCATCCCCAGCATATCCGCGCTCTTCCAGTGTTGAAACCATGGATCCCCAGGTCGCATATCTGCTAACTGATTAAGAGTAGTAATCCCCCTGATGGCCAGGGCATGTACAACCCCCTCTGGCAAGTTATGTTGATGTTCACTACCCAGCCAGGGGTCCCTTCCAACCAGAACCTTTTCCCCGTTTCCCACATCCCAGACCAGATCAGACTCAATCAAAGAAAAGGATCGAACCACCGCCTTCCATATAATCGACCCCCTGGAGTGTGTCTTGTCCGGTCTCCTGATCCACTCCTCCAAGCTTTCATTGGGTAGATATTTCTGTTTTATAACCCTCGTCCATAAACTAGTGGTTTTGATCAATCTCCATCCTCCCTTCGCAGCCAAGGCTTTAGCAAACAGGAAGATGTTTTTAAGGCCCCATCCCCCCAGCCCCTTAGGTATGGCTATCCTTTTCCAGCTTACCCATGGCATCACATGAACGTCCTTTGTTCCACTCCAAAGAAATCTGAAGCAAACTCGTCTGATTTGTTCCAGAATCCCTTTGGGGATCCAAGAGAGAGACATCCAATAAACAGGAATGGCCTCCAAAACTGCCTTCACCAAAACCAATCTCCCAGCTCTCGACAACCATCTATGACTCCAGACCTGTAACCTTTTTTCCACCTTGCAAAGCAGCCACTTCCAATCCTTTTTTACATATAAGTTTGCCTTTAAAGAAAACCCAAGATACTTGAGACCCTCATCAATGTCAGAGATATTGTAGGGGAAAAAATGTAAAATTTCAATCACTTCTTCAGGTCGCAGCAAATTAGTAGTAACAGTTGATTTTTCAGCATTTATCTCCATCCCCGTTGCTTTTGAAAAGAGTTCCATAATTTCCTGCAAAGCTCGTGTTTCCCTCCTTTCACCAGAGCAGAAAATCAGGACATCGTCCACAAATAGCAAATGTGTAATAGCAAGTTGATCACCAATAATGATTCCATTAAACCGACCTAGCCTCTTGGCCTCATGGATAGCTCTACTTAAACCTTCAGCCACCAGCAGAAAAAGGAGAGGGGAAAGAGGGCATCCTTGACGGAGTCCTCTTTCAGCATGAAAAAAAGGTGTGGCCGCCCCGTTTATCAACACAGCAAAGGAAACAGTAGTTATGCAAGACATAATCCATCTAATAAAATTTATACCAAACCCCAGATGAGTTAGAAGCAGACGGATGTAGATCCAGCTCACCTTATCATAAGCCTTTGAGAGATCAATTTTCAGAATCGCTCCTTTGATATTTCTGGTCTTCAAACTGTGCAACCCTTCCTGTGCCACACCAATAGCCTCATGTATCTGGCGTCCTTCCAGAAACCCAAATTGTTCAGCAGAGATATGCTCCGAAAGAATGACTTTTAATCTTCGTGCAATCACTTTCGAAACAATCTTGTAGATACAGTTACATAAGGATATGGGTCTGAACTCATGGAGGGAAGCTGGATTATCCGTTTTTGGAATGAGGGCTATGAAAGTCGAATTAAAACTGGCTGGAATCCTTCCTGTAGATCGAGAATCTTCAATAACATGATTAAGATCCACCCCCAGCACCTCATACAGATCCAAAAAGAACTCTATCGACCACCCATTCGGTCGAGGACTTTTATCTTTTTGAAAGCTTCCCAAAACTTCCTTTAATTCATCTTCATTCACTGGCCGCATCAGCCTCCTATTATCCACCTCCTCTGCAAACCTCGGAAACATCTGCGCAACTCTGATAACTTCAGCAATGGAGGCCTGTGCAGGTGCCTGAAACAAAGCTTCAAAATGAGAAACCCCACATCTAGCTTTCCCATCAAAATCCAGGTGTTCATTCCCCTCCTCATCTTTCAAACACCAGATAGTGTTTGCAGCCTTTCTCCCCCTAGAATAAGCATGAAAAAATTTTGTGTTTTCATCCCCGCACTCAAGCCAGGTCGCACGACTCTTAAGTCTCCAAGCTTCTTCCTTTTCCATCAGTAATGAATTTCTCCTACTTTCCAGCCTGACCAAACCATCTTTTGATTCCACCGAAAGCAGACCCCCACCAACCCCATTATAAATCTGTTCAAGTTCAGCCTCAATATTCTTCAGTTCAGCATCCTCCCTTCGACGTTTGGCAATAGCCCAATCCTTTACCGCCCCTTTGATCCTTTTGATATTCTCAGCAAATTGAAAGGCCACTGTGCAAACAAGATTTTCGTCAAAGGGCCTCCAAAGCTCTTGGAACAGGACCTTGAAAGAATCGTCTTGTAGCCAGCATTTATTGTACTTAAGAGAACTGGGTGGATTATTTGGCCCTTTTTTGATCTCAAAAAAGATGGGGAAATGATCCGAGTTTCCACCACATCCCACCCATTGTCTCACCAAAAAGAACCTATCCACCAGTTGTTCCTCCACCAGAAACCTATCCAATCTTTTTGCAACCCTAGCATCCCCACTCCTGTTATTCCTCCACGTAGGCTTCAGTTTAATGGGCGCTATATCCAGCAGGTTTTTTTCTACCAGCTTCTGAAGGAAGTATCCCGCCTGAGGATCCACTTGTGCATGTGGCCCCCAAATTTCAGCCTGCCCCAGGGTGAAATTGAAATCTCCCCCAACCACAACCGAGTCTCCTCCAAAGAAAGGTTCCTGGAGGATATTATCCCAGAAAGATTCTCTGTTAGCATAGGGCCCATATACATTGATCACAGTTATATTAGATCCCAGATCAAATGACAGTAGTTCAACTCCCAGAACAGAATCCATACCCCAAGAATTAGTGAGTTTGGCCACATTCAATTTCCACCCCACAGCCAACCCTCCCGACCGACCCTTTGCATCCAGAGTCACAAAAGACCATCCTGGAAACCAACTTTCCAAACGTTCCTTTATAACAACTCCTAACCCTAAAGTCTCTTGTAGCAGAATCACATCAGGATGTTCAAGAGTAAGCACCCTAATGAAGGCTGATTTTTTGTTTGGCCCAGCCAGACCCCGGCAATTAAAGGACACAATCTTCATTACTTAACACTCTTCCGGGCATTCACCGCTCTAAGTGCCCTTTCAATAGAAAGTTGTTTCCCCTCCCGGAGATCATTCCTGGCCCTGGACTGGGCTTTAGAAAGATTCGAGATTCTGCCCCGACCCCTCCGGCCTGGAGCCCGAGCTTTCCCAAGCCCCCCGCCGGACATCTTTGAACAGGATCTAAGATTGTATCCCGATTTAGTGATCTCAGGGGAAGAGTATCCCCGTTCCTCCTCCTCTATTCCAGGGTCAGGCTCCAGTAAAATAGTTTCTATTTCAGTTAAGCGAGCAGTATCACCAGAGCAATCAGAAATTGTTCCAGACATAACCAACTCCGAGGAAGGCACAACCCCACCCCGCCCTTCCACCGTAGGCAAGCAGACATCAACAGGGGAGCCCGATAAATTTAAATTTTTTAACCCTTCCACCCAATCAAGACCGACTAGTGTACAATGATTCATCATTAATTTGAAAGAAGGGGAAAGAGTAAAAGTATTAATACCCGGGATAGAAGGCCCCGGAGTAACAGCTTCATGCACAGGAGCAGTATGAGCAATATCGCCTGATAAATTCAGAGTAGATACCTCGCGGGCATCCGGTTCCGCCATCGTACCATGACCAACAGGCTCCAAAATATCACGAACAACCGGTTCCACCTCCGATTCTTGACCAACGGGCTCCGAATCCTCCGAGACCCTTTCACTATCAGAATTTTCTGTCACCGACATGGGGTCTGTGGACTCCGGTTCCTTTGGTTCTCCCACCGAGTCCCCCATGAGTCCTCTCCTTTTACCCCCATTTAGAGTGCGAACCGGTAGTCGACACTCCGAGGCCGGGTGACCATATACATGACATCGTCTGCAGCGATAAGGCACATTTTCATAATCCAGCAACTGAGTGATAGGAACCGGTCCCCAATCCAATATGATATTTCCAGGAAGACCCTCACGGATATTCATCTCCACCATAATGCGAGCCACCTGCTTATAATGTGTTTCCAGATAAGAAAGATCAGCTTCCAGAAAAGTTCCCAGAATGTCGCCAATGCGCCTGAAGTGGTAAGGATCCCAGAAGTGACGCGGCAGACCAGCAAGCCGAACCCAGATAGGGATCTTGTCGACTCTCTCCCTGCTTGCATCAAAGAGAGGATGCCATGGTTTTAAAAGCACAGGCGTGCGATTCATATGCCAATATTTGTTCAAAATGACTCGTAAATCATTTTCGGACTGTAGTATCACCGCGAACCACCCGCGCATCAGCATCTCAATCTCCGGTTCACAACCCAGGAGCTCGCTCCAATTCACCACCACCCAGTCCTTCATAGTTTTGTAGGCAAAAGTCCTGCCCAAAACTCTACCCACCAGGGACATTTGAGACATTTTCAGAACACTATCCCATGCAACATCCACCCCCACCGCATAAACTCCGTCCGCTCTGGCTTTTACCCAGCTCCGCTTTCGCCGTTTTGGAGGCCCCCGTATAATTTCCCCATTAGGGTTTTCGACCACCCCCTTCAGGGATCCGTCAGAAGAACAATCCTTTGCTAGGCCCCTATGTTCAGATTCATCCAGCAAAACCCTCCGCTCCTCCTCTGCACCTTCCCCGCCCGAACTACACAAATGAGCCACCTGTCTGGCCACCCCAGCCTCCGCAACAGCCCCAAAACCCGGCACCTCCTCAAAACCCTTCTCCACAGTATTAACCGGAAACCCAAGATTCCGGGCAAAAAATTCCCCCGCCTCCCTCCAGCTAGGACTGCCCCACAGATCTACCTGGAGCCCCTCCCCCTCCGCTGAGAAACCCTTTGCAGGTCCATGTGGGGAAAGCGATAGCAGATCTGAAGGTGAGAAAACGTCATCCGGTCTCAACTGCCCAACACCGGTCACATGCAACCCTTCAGGCCCCGACCTCGGGATGGCCTCCAAACCCTCCATCAAACCTCCAGCTGTCAGACCCCAATCATCATGCACCTTCATCTGTTCGCTGGCGTATTCCATGAAATCAACCGTCTCCACCGCAGGATCCACCCTGACAACAACAACCTTAAAATAACAAGCACCGATCTGCAGAAAAACCCAACCACGACAAAGCAGAAACCCTAAACACCAAACCGGAAGAGTATTCACCCTGCAGCTCGCCGTGAGGATAAGAAACAGGCTTCAAATGGACCCCGTCTTCCATGTTTGAGAGTGACAGTGGGCCGTACTGTCAGATAGGCCCACCCCCAATCACACCCGAAGGCCCTGCTCGCTCCCTTCCATCAAAAATCGCCCAAAACCTCCCCAGCCTCGATCCCCTCCAAAACTGAAAATCCTCAATGATGGATATGTTAATATATAGTCAAAGCTAAAATACTTTATGATATTGTCTACTTATTTCAAGATATGAAAATAATGTCATTATTGAACATGAGTATGGTCATCTATACATTCAACAAATTGTTTACAGGGTATATTTGTTATATATTTTTGATTAAAATGTTAAATTTTTTAATATTAAATAATTTAATGCTTTTTTATTTCTTAAATTATAATTATCCATTTTTGTATATGTTGGAATTTTGGTTTTTCCAAGATTACAAAAATTATATAACTTTTTAAAATAGTTAATAAATGTTTTGGAAACTTTAAAAAATTGTTTATTACTGGAATGGAAATAGAAATAGAAATTTCATTTTCCATCTATCTAAAAAAATTAAGAATAGTTACTAAATTGTTTATTAATATAATAGTTATTAAAATTTCATTTTCCCTCCATCTAAAAGTTAGAATAGTTAATAAAATTGTTTATTAATAAAATAATTATTAAAATTATTTATTAATACTATTGTTAGAAACATTTAAAAAACTAAATAAACCTCATTTTCCCGCTCAAACCTCGTTTTCCCTCTCTTTCCCAGATAATAAGCTTATTGTAAACCGCATAAGAAGAATGCTATTGGAGGTGTCACTATTAGAGCGATGGATTCAGCTTCTGAGTTTTGAGAGTCACTTTTGATCCTAGTGCAGGCGGCTAGGGTTACAAACCTAGCCACCCTCTGTCCTCCCATGCGAATGGTGAAGGAATTCACCCTTAGCGTTTTGTGACGGCGGAGGCTCTCTGCATTTCTGGCGATTCTCTACAGTGGATCTGCAGTCCAGGTGAGGGTGGCTCTTCTCCAGCGGTGGATCTGCAGTCCAAACGAGGCTGGATCTTCTCCGGTGATGGATCTGCAGTCCAAGCGAGGAATATCATCCCCTGTTTCCTTTTTCCGGCATCCATTCGGGGGTTTGTTGGGCTCTTCAGGAAACAATCTGTTTGGTTCCGACAGCCTTTTTAGGTCGTTGAGGGGTATTATGGGAATGGGCATGGGATGAAGCCTATAGGTAATCCATTTTCGCCGTAAAGGATCTGCAGTCCAGGCGAGGCAGATCATCCCCTGTTTCTTTTTTCCGGCGTCCATTGTCATTTGGGCAACAATCTCTTGATGGCATGGCATTTAATTTTTAAGATATCTAAAGTGAAACTATAGTTTCGACTTATTTTTATTGTTTTTTCTATTTATTTTAATTCCTATATGACTTTATTTGAAATGTGATTGATGCTGTACCATAAAAATCAAGATTAAAAAAATCTGCCCCCAAAATTTCCAAACATTAGTACATAGAAACTTCGTGTTTTATAAAGATTTTATTTCCTTTTTATTGCATATTCTGTCAATAACATTTTCCTTTTTTTTTAAATTCCTTTAATGTTGCGGGCTAGAGAACATTTTCCTCTCTTTTAAGATTGCAACATGAGGATGTCAGAGCTGAGCAGCTAATCCAAAATGCCGAGGTAGTCTAGTTTCAATATTTCAGAATAGTGTTTTTCTGGATCTGTGAGTAATCCCTTTTCTTTTCTCAAGTTATTAGAAAAATGGATTTTTTGAAAAAAACAGATTTTTCTGAAAAAAAATAAGATTTTCTGAGATTTATTATGAGATTAAAGATCGACGTTTTTCCCTTTTCTGTTTATCTCATTTGAATTGTTCTTGTTCCCTTTGGGTGAACCTCAGTTCACTCATGTGTGCCTAGAGTTCTCTATCAGATATTGCGTTTGGAATACGATTCGAGTTGATCAAGAATTGAACCGACTCAGAGCCCATTTCCCGTTAAAGAAACCCCGAGTTTAAACCTTTGTGGGTCACATGAGCCAATATCCGTAGGTGCTGAAGACACTCGAAGATGCTCTTAAGACATTGGAAGCTGTCCGGTTATAAATTAATTGTTTTTATTTCATAATTTAAAATTATAACGCTAGCCGTCCACTTTTTTATTGGATTTTTCATAAAGCTTTCCTATGACCATTTGTTTTTTGGGCCTGCAGCAAGATTTGTGCAAACCTTGGATGGATGGGATTTGTTTGTTGATACAATTTAATTATATATATGAATATATGATGTAGTTGTTTGGTTAAGGATTTTTTTTCAGTATAATATATGCAAGACCATTCTCTAACAACGACATAGATGCAATTTAAATTTGTATTTATGATATTCTTGTGTAGTTCATGTTCTTTTTGTTTTTCTATTTAATATAGGCAAGATCACTGTGTAATTTTTTCTTTTCAAGTATATATTTGTTTTTAAAACTTAATTATTTATAAATTATGATTTAATTATTTTAGTGGGTATATATTAATTTATGTTTTTATTATTTTATATATAAATTAACTAAATTTTGAGTTAAAGTGAATTTTTGCTTCTAACATCACAACATTTAACTTGTATTTAAATATTGTTTTGTAGTTTATGGACAAAATATACTTTGCATGTTAAAACTAGTGATTTTGTGGAAATTACAATTATATTAGTTAATTTTGATTTTCTAGAATTTTGAAAAAATAACATATTTTTATATTTGTAAGATGTATACTCTCAAATTTGTATTGGATTTTTATTTGATGAATTATTTTAGTATCTAATCGAATTATATAAATGCTACATATAGCTATTTATAATCAAAGTGTGAATGAAAATAGAGTGAAGAAATATGTTATGGCAATAGTTACTGAAGTCAATGATGAAGAAAAACACCATTTAAGTAAGGTTGAACTATCTTGTAGCTGCTATTAATCTTGGGAAAATTGGCATGTCTGTTGTTTGATATTTCTTAGTTTTTATTGTTTTCATTTTCAATTTGTTTTCTAAGGCTGGGACTTTGTTGCTAGTAGCCCTTGTTACTATATTAATAAGTTTTTAATAGTTGGTTAATGAAGTATTATAATTTTTAAATGTATCTTTTCTTATTGAGAAGTATAGATTTTAGTGTGAAAAATGTTTATGGATTTCAAATTTTATAGTTAGAATATGTTGATGTGATTATTAAGATATTTTTTAGTGATTTTGACATAAAGATAATAAGGATAAAGATTAGTTTTTCATCTTACAATATAATAAACCATGAAAAATTAATTATTAATTTTCCATCTTGTATATTTCTATAAAGAAAACAAATTCTCAAGGATAAGCATGAATAGCTTATAGTTATATTAATATTAATGTTATGCAATTAATATCATGAAAAAATTCATCTAGTAAGCATTACAAATTATACTACAAACTATAAGTTTGAGAATTATTTATTTGTGATTATTAATTGTAAATGGGTTAAAATAAAATAACATTATGAATTTTCTTTGCTATATTAATTCCACTGTTTTAATAATTATATTTAGATTTTGTTATGAAGCTGAGAAAAATAAATGTATTTTTTCTTATCATAAGTAAAATGAAATTCTTAATAAAAAAAAGTTGATATAATTGTTGTATATGTATATATTTTTATGGATGACAAATGGCATTCACATTAAACCAAATATAACATTAATAATACATTTTTTATAAAAGCACAACTTTGATAAATATGACATGGATGTACTTTTTTTTTTCCTATTTATTACTTTAAGATGATTTACACTTAATACACTTGTAAAATAATAATAATAATAATAATAATACTAAATAACCAACTTATAATCAATCTTGCTATATATATATATATATAAAATGTGAATTATATTTTTTCCACCATTTATTATTTTATGGTGCTTTGCACTTTGCAGCATATATATATATATATATATTAATTATGTGATTTATATTTGTTTGCATCATTTATTATTTTATGGTGCTTTGCACCATATACAAGTTTGTGTATATTAAATAATAATAATAATTTTGGTGTTTTGCACCAGAAAGGATCAATCCATGTTGGATTGGTTTTGGTGTTTTGCAACACAAAATATCAATCCAGCTAGGATTAGTTTTGGTGGTTTGCACCATACACCATGGAATGCCACATATTCATTTAACACCAAAATCAACTTTTTTACAAACACCACTTTTGCACCATAAATCTTAGCACCACTTGCGTATCCCCACATTATCACCACTTTTGCACCACAATTTGAAAATTGAGGATTTCTCAAATCCTTTACAAATAGTGGTGCTAATGTGAGGCTAAAATGCCTTTTTTCTTGTAGTGGTGCCCCAGACCTCGGTGGGGTGTTGGCGATATCGTTGGTTTAATTGCATTCAATAGTGTTGCAGTCCTAGGCCCATGTTTTGTACAGATTGCAGACCGAGGTTGGAGGGCGATTAATGGAGGCTTAGGACATATTCAAGCAATGATGCAACTCGCCAAAGTCTTGTACACTCGTCAATACTGAATATATATGCTCTCCTATTCACATATGCTCGCCAAAGTCTTAAAAACACTCACCTCTTGTTATGTGAAAATATATATATATAACATCATAGTAATAAGATAACAATTAATATTAATACTATTAATATTAATTGTTAATAATAAAATAAAAGTCAAGAGTCATGTTTTCTACGAAAAGGTACAATGGGCTTATAAAATCCAATCAAATGTAAATTGGAAAACCCTCAATAATTTATCAATATACTATTCTTATAAAAATGTGGGATTCGAAATATGTTTGTACCCATCATTTTTTAGTTTCCCTAAAATCTAGGACCTTGTCCAAACACTAGGCCCTTGGCCCAAAAAGAAAAAAAAATAAAAAAAAATGAAGAAGTAAAAAAGAAGTAAAACGAAGAAAGAAAGGTTAAAAAAGAGGAAAGTAAAAAAACTAAAAAACTATAACGGTTTTATAAAACCAATATATGGTTTTGTTTTCCATTTTGAACATTTATAATAGAATTAATATAATAATAAAATGGAAGATATATTATTAATAAAACTTTATTAATAAGATTGATATCATTATTAAAAATAAAATTTGAATTATTAAATATAATAATTAGTTATTATGTTTAAATACTTTTATCCTTTAAAAGTGAGAAAAAAATACTATATATAATAATAATAATATATTATCATTATTATTATAGTTAATTTTAATTATTTGAAAACATTTATTATTATTTTTATTAATAATAACAATAATTACTTAATAATTATTTAATAATTATTAATAATGGTGATGATGATGAAGATGTTGATGACGATGATGATGGTGATGAAGATGATGATGATGAAGAAGATGATGATGATGGAGATGTGTTGATGGGGAACCTAGAGATGACAATGATGATGAAGATGGTGATGGTGATGACAATGAAGATTTTGATGATGATGCTGATGGTGATGATGATGATGATGATGATGATGGTGATGATGATGAAGATGTCGACGATGATGGTGATGGTGATGTTCAGATGGTGATGATGATGATGATGATGATGATGGAGATGTTGATGAGGAAGGGGAAGATGACAATGATGATGAAGATGTTTATGGTCATGAAGATGATGATGATGGTGATGGTGATGATGATGGAGATGTTGAAGATGATGGAGATGGCGATGAAGATGATGATGATGATGATGATGGTGAAGATGATGAAGAAGATGATGATGATGGAGATGTTGATCTGATGATGATGAAGATGATGATTATGGTGATGATGATGAAGATGTTGATGCTGATGGTGATGAAGATGATGATGATGGAGAAGATGATGATGATGGAGATGTTGATGAGGAACCTACAAATGCCAATGATGATGATGATGATGGTGATGACGATGAAGATGTTGATGATGATGGTGATGGTAATGATGATGAAGATGTTGATGATGATGGTGATGGTGATGGTGATGTTCACATGATGATGATGATGATGATGATGATGAAGATGATGGTGACATGATGGAGATGTTGATCTGATTCAAGGAAGATGATGATGATGATGATGGTGATGATGATGAAGATGTTGATGATGATGATGATGGTGATGAAGAAGATGATGATGATGGAGATGTTTATGTTGATGGGGAACCTAGAGATGACAATGATGATGAAGATGGTGATGGTGATGGTGATGGTGATGACGATGAAGATTTTGATGATGATGGTGATGGTGATGGTGATGATGATGAAGATGTTGATGATGATGGTGATGGTGATGTTTAGATGATGATCATGATGATGTTCAGAAGATGATGATAATGATGATGGAGATGTTGATTTGATGAGGAATATGATGATGATGATGATGATGGTGATGATGATGAAGATGTTGATGATGACGATGATGGTCATTAAGATGATGATGGTCATGAAGATGACGATGATGAAGAATATGATGCTGATGGAGAATATGATGCTCACAACTCCCTCTAGTATCCCTCTCCCCAACCATCAATCTCTCTCTCTCTCTCTCTCTCTCACAAACACACACACATACACACATTATGTCACTTTCCATTCTCAAACCCATCCCCCCTCCATCCATGTCTATTTCCACCTTTCTCCTTCCATCCCTCACCCTACCTTCTCTCCCTCCCTCTCTCATCGCCTGTCTCTCACCTTCTATCCCTCCCTCATGTTATCTTTCCCTCAACCTATCCCAATCTCTCCATCACTCCCTCTCTCTCACACACTTTATGTCCCTTCCCCCTCCTCTCATATTCTCTCTCTCTCTCTCTCTCTCTCTCTCTCTCTCTCTCTCCCCATCACCACCACTCCCTGCATGTCTCCCATCAACACTTTCTGTCCCTCCCTTCCTATCTATTTATTTTGTTCTATCCCCATCTATCTCTCACTCCCTCCAAATCCATTCCTCCCCATTGTCCCTCTCCCTCCCTCGCTCTATGTCTCCCCCCCCCTTGTATTCTTTATTTCTCTCTCACATCCCCCTTGCCTCCATCCATTCCCCCTTGTCACTCAAGTCTCACTTTCAACTTCTAACCCTATACCTCTTCAGAACCTATTCTACTCCTAATAGTGCTCTCAAGCTCCACTTCCCTTCACCCCCTGTAACCCATCATGTTCTCATTCCCTTCATCTCTCCCCACTCAAGCTTCCAACATCCTTCTAATCCCTTGACCCTTTCCCACCCCTATTAAATATTAACCATAGATTCCCTTGACCCTTCCCCACCCTTATTAAATATTAACCATAGATTCCCTTGACCCTTCCCCACCCTTATTAAATATTAACCATAGATTCCCTTGCCCTTCCCCACCCCTTCTCAAATATTAAACAAAAATTCCCTTGAGTCTTCCACACCCCCTCTTTCTCAAGTATTAAACCTGTATTTTATGATTTGCATAACGCGAGCGCATTTTTTAACTATATAACGCATACGTGTTATGCAGTTATATAACGCGTACGCGTTAAGTAGTTATATAACACGTATGCGTTATGTAGTTATATAACGAGTACGCGTTATGTACATCTAAAAGCGCGGCAATACTTTTGAATTTAAACAGGCCGAGTCACATGCTCACATGTCAACAATAATCCTATGTGTATGCTTTGGAGTTTGCTTCGGTAATTCCAAACCTGTTCTATGTTAATGAAAAACCAAAGCTAATTGGGTATTTCTTCCAATTTCTGGAGAAGCATGTGCTTAGCCACTCGTTACAATATGCTACACAGAGTCATTTTTTACGAAATCTTAGACACAAATAGCATTTTTTTCTGTAGATTCCAAATATGTAACTTTTATTTTGAAATATTAATTTTCCCTATTTTCTTTCAATTTCTTTTCTGTTCTACCTCCTTAAATCGTGAAACACGCTGTTAGTGTTTCTTCCATAACTTTTTCAATTCTCAATCATTTCAAAAAAAAATTGTATGGTGCACAAGAGGACACTAACCTCCACGTTCTATGAAAAACCCATTTCAATATTTTTGCATTAAGACCTTCAAAGGCTCTACCCACAAAAGAGGTACTATTTTCGAGGTTTGATCACTTAGACAATTATAAAAAAATTATAAATTACTAATTTAATTTTCGAAAAATAATGGCGCACAAGTGCTATGTGTTCTCTACATGCATGCCGATTTTTGTAGCTTGATTCCATCATTTAGGCCCTCAAAGGCTCTACCCACAAAAACATATACCTTATCATTTGCCTGAAAAATAAAAAGTGTCTGTTAGGAAAAATGAAACTTGACATAGCTATGCAAATTTTCAATACATAAAAGTTATATATTCGGAAACGTGATTCAATTTCCTACATTTCATTCTTTTTACTCAATACAAGATATTTTGCGTAAGTAGCTCAAAAAATCCAAGTAAGTTGAGGGATGCCTGCTTTTTCAGTTTTCTATTGCATTTAACGCACCAAACGTGACCCTCATTAGCTTGCACTGACCCTAAAATATAATTTTTATTAATAAATACACATTTTAAATAAAATAATTAAATAAAAAATAAATTCAAATCTTAAATTATATAGAGAGAGAGAGGTCTAGCTTAAATATTCTAGCATATTTTTAGTCTTATTTTGTTAGGAGTCTGATGGAAATCTTTAAAAAATCTTAAAACCACATATATTAAATTTGGGTGCCATGATTCAAGCGTGTTGAATCTATTTATGAATTCAAAAACTAAATTTAAAGATTTCCAAATTTAAATTTTATAGAAAAAAAATGATTAAATTTATACCAAAACCCACCTTAAAATCCAAAACTTAAAATAAATAGACTACTCCTATATAAATAACATTTTTATGTAATTATCATATACATATTATCTATATATATATATATATATATAAATCATGAAGTGAAAGATAGGGTTGATGGAGGAGATGGAGGTGCCATCTAGGGTTTCTAAGGCGGGGGTGCCTTCTAGGTCTGGTTTCTTTGCTGGTTTTGGCTCTGGATTTGGCGGAGATGTCTGCATCCGGACGTTTTGAGGTCTTTTCAGTTAGCTGGATTTTCTGGCGTTTTTTGGGAGGATTGAAACAGCTGGATCCCACTGTGTGTGGTGTCACTGTCACCTTTTTCACCGGACGGGTTGTTGTCACCGGCTAGGCCGGGTCTCAGGGTTATGTGTTCGTTTGATGGGGGGTCTCGTCCCCTTTCGCCCCATTTTCTCGGCAATGTGGCTGGAGAGCCGTCTGCCCATCCCTCTGGTCATGGCCATGGCGGAAACCCTAACCTGTCTGGTAAGAGTGGAAGGGGTAGACGAAGGACGAAAACCCTAAAGGCTAGAGAACAGGTGGATAGGTATGTTATTCCTGCGGGTGCTCACCTGGACAGAGTTGAAATGCTAGCAGAACGGGCACTGGTGGGCCGTTTAGAGTTTGCTTCTGGTTCTAAGGTTGAGATAGTCAAATGGGTTAAGGAAAATTGGTCGCCGTTGTTAGGGAATACTCCTCGGGTGAATATGCTGGTTAACCTGTTGGATTCTGTTAATTTTCCCATCGGCGGAGGCTTTGGCTCGTATATTGGAGGGGACTTGGCTGTTTAAAAACAGTTCCCTTAACCTCAAACGATGGCATATCGCCTTTGATCCTGTGCATGAAAGGCAGGGCATTCGCCATCTTTGGATGTTTGTCCCTGGTCTTCCTATCGAAGTTTGGACAGAGGAGACGGTAGTTGGGCTGGCTAATTCGGTGGGAAGATGCATTAGGGTTGATAAAAACTCTATATTTGGCATCGATAGGCGGTATGCAAAGGTGCTTGTGCAATTTGACCTTAGTCTTGGTTTGCCGGCTGAAATTGAAGTTGTGTGGGGCAATCGTAGATGGACACAACGGTTGGATTACTTCCGGATTCCTTTTCGTTGTTTTCATTGCCGGGAGGTAGGGCATGTGCAGGCAAAATGTCCAAACTTCCGAACTGTTCAGAAGGTTTGGTGCCATCGGGAAACCTTGTCAACTCCTCCACCTGCGTTGGCTTCTCCGAAGATGATATCCACGAAGGCTTCCTTGCCTGGTAAGTTTTTTGTCCCTCCGGATTCTGCATACTTGGATCTTACAAAGGAAGAGCTTGATTTTATTTCTGCTAAGGAGGTTGATTTGGATAGGAGGATATCTTTGGGGGTTGTTAAGCTGAGGCATGGTTTATCATCTCCGGTGTCTTGTTCGGGGTCTGCCTTAGTTGATACGGGTCCTGCTCCTGTCACTGGGGCTCCTTCTAGCCCATTTATGTGTCCGAGCTCCCAATTGGTAGATCCTCTTTCTGGAGGGTTTTCCTTGGTCTCTGATAGTTCCGTACCCTCTCCATCTGTCATTACTAGGGATGATAAGGCTGGTTTTATGGCTGATAAACCTATGGAAGATATGGTTTCTGATTGTTTGGGGGAAAGTGTTGCCAAGGGGGATTTAGGGTTAGTACCTTTGGATGTTTTTTCAAAAAATCCGTCAAGTGATGCAGAAGTTTTGCCTATTAATCCTAGATTTCAGAATGTGACGATAAGGAAAGGGAAAAAGAAGATTAAGACTCCGTTACTTGAGTCGTTGCAGTCTGCTGGTTCCTCAGAAGGTGTTGGGGTTTTTGATGGAGGTGATGTATTGGTTCTTAGAGCACAGAGTCCCAATCTGGGGGTTTCTTAATGTCTTTTATTTCCCTGAATGCTCGTGGGTTGGGTGGGGTTTTGCGGGCTAGGGCCCTCTCCAACCTTTTTCATGCTACTAGTCCGGGATTAATATTTATACAAGAAACAATGTGATCTTGTTCAGATGCGGTTTTTAAGATTGGAAGTATGTTACCTCATTGGGAGGTCTCTGCGGTGGATGCGTCAGGTCTATCGGGGGGTTTAGTCATAGCTTGGGACCCTCAGCTATTTATTTTCAAAGCTTTCAGGTCTCAGTGGGGGATTCTTCTGAAAGGTCATTGTGTTGGGATGAACATTAGGTTATCGGTGTTCAACTGCTATGCTCCCTATGCAAATAGGAAAATCTTTTGGGAATCACTCTCTGTTTCAGGTCTTTTAAATGATGAGAATCTCATTTTCGCTGGAGATTTAAATTTTACTGTATCTCCCTCGGAAATATGGGGGAAAAAATCCAGACTGGATCCCATGGCGGATTTTTTCAGGAATTTTCTGAGTGAACATGATTTAATTAATGTCATGCCTTCTAAATTATGCCCTACTTGGAGCAATGGTAGGGGGGGTGATGCTGGTTTTCATAAACGTCTTGACCGTTTCTTGGTTAAGGCTCCTTTGTTGGGAAAGTTTCATAGATACCGCTCCTAGGTATATGGTCAGAAATTCTCTGATCACTAGCCCATCCTGTTTCAGTTCGATGATGTTGGGGTGAAATCATGTGTTCCTTTTAAATTTAACAATTCATGGTTGTTGGATGAAGATTTCTGTAAGGTGGTTCGTGATTTCTGGGCTTCTGCTGTGGTGGTTGGGGATAACCCCTTAGATATCTTCTGTAATAAAATGAGGGACCTTAAAAGAATTGTGATTGAATGGATCAAGATAAAAAAGGAAAATGATAGGAGAGATCTGGTATCTCTGGAAGAAGATATTCATATGTTATATAAGGAAAATTTTGTTGAAAAACTGTCAAAGGAAGAATTTGAGGTTGTCAAGTTACTTGAGAAAAAAAGAGATGACATTCTCTTAAAGGAGGAGATGGAATGGAGGTTAAAGAGTAGGGCTCTGTGGGTAAAATTTGGAGAGCATAACACAAAGTTTTTTCACTCCTTTGCTTCGGCTCGTCGTAATCAAAATTCGATTTGGGAACTGAAAGATGCTGGTGGTAATCATTGCTCCGGAATCGAGGCGCTGAAGCTTGAAGCTGTGAATCATTTTGGGAATATCTACAAAGATGATGGCTCTGGTATTTTGATGGAACAACTTAGAATTGCGGAATTGTTCCCCAGGTTCTTCACTGATGAGGAGGTTGCAGCTCTTGGCAGAGAGGTTACTATTGAGGAGGTGGAGAATACTTTGAATCTCTTTGCTCGTGAGAAAAGCCCGGGACCTGACGGGTGGCCGGTTGAGATCTTTTCACACTTCTTTGAGGTTATGGGGCCTGAGTTGCTAAGTATGGTGGAACATACCCGGCTACATGGATTCACCTCAGGTGCATTAAATTCATCCTTTGTGACGCTGATACCAAAGAAAAGCAATCCTGAAAATTTTGGCGATTATAGGCCAATAGCCCTCTGTAATTTGGCTTACAAACTGGTTTCCAAGATCATTGCACAAAGGATAAAATCGGCTCTCTTTTCTCACATCACTGAGGAATAGTTTGGCTTTCTGCATAACCACCAGATTCATGATGCCATTGGGGCATCACAGGAACTTCTCCATTCTATTAAGAGTCGCAATTTCAGTGCTATGCTTCTAAAATTGGACCTGGAGAAGGCGTATGATAGGGTGAATTGGACTTTTTTAAGGCTCATACTGATCCAAATTGGGGTGCCCCCACTGGTACTTAATTGGATAGTGTCTTGTGTTTCCACGGCTAGCATTGCTATTCTGATCAATGGTGCTCCATTGTCTTTTTTTCGATGCTCGAGGGGCATTCGGCAAGGATGTCCACTATCTCCTTTGTTGTTTATTTTGATTATTGATGCTCTCAGTAGAATGATAAACTTTGCCAAGCATGAAGGTTTGTTAAAGGGCATAGAATTGGGCTTGGATTGTGTTATTTCTCACCTGATTTTTGTTGATGATGTTTTACTGGCCGGTTTGGGGAATCTTGCAGAATGGGGAGTTTTCAGAAATATTCTCAATTGTTTCTGCCGTGTTTCTGGAATGAAGATTAGTACTGCAAAATCTAGTTTCTTTTTTCATAATGTGGGGTTGGCTATCAGACAGGAGATTTCTGCTTTTATGCCCTATATCTGTCATCCTTTAGATGATGGGCTAAAATACTTAGGTTTTTTCTTGAGACCTAACAACTATCAGATTAAGGATTGGTGGTGGCTTGTAAGGAAATTTGAAGCTAGGATCTCTCACTGGGATTATATATTTCTATCCGTGGGAGGCAAACTTACGTTGATCAAAGCTGTGTTGATGGGAATACCTGTCTATTGGTTGTCTCTTCTTGAGATACCTGTCTTTATTATTAATGTTATCAGAAAATTGATTTTCAATTTTCTATGGTCCATTGGTTTGGGAAGAGCCTCTTTGGTCATGAATGGGTGGGAAACAATCTCCAGGCTTGAAAGATTCGGGGGTTGGGGTATAAAGGATATAAAATCTTTTAGTATGGCCCTGAGGGAAAAAAGCCTGTGGAGATGTAATTTTAACAATAATCCATGGTCAAAGATTTCTTATGTGAAGTATATCAGAGGGGATCGGCTGGCTTGGATCAGAATGCATATGCCTATGGTTTCTGGATGTTCTCCTTTATGGCGTGGACTTCTTAAGGTTTCTGGCTAGATCCTGGGTGACCTGAGGTGGCAGGTAGGCAATGGTAATGATATAAGAATTAGGGAAGATAATATTCTGGGCATTGATGGTACTTTTCGTATTCCAATTAGGATTTTGGATTATTTAAAAATTTATGGACTTTCTTCTTTATATAGTATCAGATGTGAATCTGGTTGGTTGAGTTCAGTTGATCTAGGTTTAATTGGTAATGATGCTAGATCTTGGGATTCCTTTGTTCGTGCACTTGGCTCGGCTGGTGTGTCTTTATCTGATCAGGCTGATAAGTTGGTATGGATTGGAAATGAGAAAACTGGTGTGGTTTCTACAAAGACAGCCTATGACAGAATAATGCAGGAGAAATATATTTTTCCCCAACACTGGTGGTTCAAGCAGATTTGGAAGTGGAATATTGCTCTTAAACATAAGTGTTTTTTATGGCATGCTTTGCAAGGTTCTTTGAAAACTTGGGATAATCTTTTAAAGCATGGATGGTGTGGTCCAAATTGGTGTATTTTATGCAAGAAGGAATCTGAATCTATCAATCAGTTGTTTGTGGCTTGCTCCTTTGGAAAAATGTATGGGATTTCTGCTGTTCGAAATTGGCAATTTCAAAGGTTTGGGAACCAAATACTTTTGGTGAGTCTATGCTGAATTGGTTTCGGTCTTCAAAGGTGAATATGCAGGTTCCTATTCTTATATCTTGGGCTATTTGGTATCACCGCAACATGGTCACTTTTCAAGACAAAGAACCTGATGTTGGGGCTTGTGGTCATATTGTATTAAACTTATTCCAATATTATCCTGCTAATACAAACTTGGTAGAGAAGAGAAGATGTGGTCATTTTTCTTTCTCTGTGAATCAGCCTACTATTTTCTTTGATGGGGCAGCGCAGTATGGAATTTGTGCAGCAGGGGGCGTCATTTATTTAAATGAGAGTCATTATTTTACACTGCGTCTCAATTGTGGCATGGGAAGCAATATGAAAGCAGAGCTTCTAGCTCTGTGGTGTTCGCTTAAGTGTGCCAACAACTTTGGATTGGTAAATCTTCTGGTTTTTGGTGATTCACGTGTGACTATAAAGTGGGCAGCTAAAGATTATGATCTGAATGTTATTGCTCTATCTCCCTGGTGTAGACGTGCTCGTGCAGAGATCGATTTGCAGGAACATATCTCCTTTTCACATATCTTCCGTGAACATAATAGTCAAGCAGATGATCTCTCTAAACAGGCATTACTTGGTGCCGAAGGTATTTTGATTTGGGAGGAATGGATGGACTCCATCATGCTGGAGAATGGAGTTGTTCTTTTTTACTAGATGGATAGAGAAAAGAATATATGTGGATATGTTTTTTTGACCTTTTGATGTAGGTGACAGTATGGTCTCTGTGTCATATGAACAGTTTGGATATTCCTTTTTTGAAAAAGGAGAAAATCTTTGTACTATTTGATTTTGAGGAATAGCAATAGTACGTTTTTTTTTTTCGGTTGAAAAAATATATATATATATATATATATATATATATATATATATAACAATACTTTGCGCACCACACTTATAGTAATACCCAATCAAAGCGTCATGACTCATGATGTGCCATTAAAAGATACAAAGCATAATAATATTAGTAATTACCCAGGCATTGTTCTATACCATGTGTGAAGATGATATAATTATCCATAGCTATGGTGCAAGGCTTTGTTCTAGAAGGTGCACAAACAAAATAATATTTTTCTACTTCCTTATTTGTTTTACACTTTATCAAGGGTAAAATATAATTAAAAAAGTCATGTTCTTTAATAAAAAAATTAAAATCATTATAAATTTATGTTAAAGTTGGATTTATTAAATATAGAGAGATCAAAATTTATGAAAAAAATATTGGAATAGATTTAATGTCTAAATTTTTTTTATGTGGATCATACCACCATTTTTTATGTTGCAAAATAAAAATTTAACTAAAAAAAATGAATTCAAAGCCGTGAAAAATTCCTAAAACACTCAAAATTCTAAAATTTAACATAATCTTATAATAAACTAATTTAAATTTTAAAAAAAAATCTTTAAATGTTTTATTAGACATACTTTTCCATTAATGAAACTTTATTCTGGTAGTCACCATGTGCGCAGTCAATATTAAATGCCAAAGGCAGTTGGATTTAGAATCTGGAAGTTTTTGTCGTTTACGGCTCGTAGCACCTATTTATTCATGAGTGCTTTCAGTCTCTCAGAGAGGGCTTATCGGTTTATAATTTCTTCCTTTAGTGTCTAATTTCTTCCATTCCTGTTGGAATATGGGTTGCTGGCTATTGTTTCCGGCCATGGCCATCATTTTCTCGGTCTCCGTCTCCCTGCAGGCTGCTGCTGCTGGAGGTGAAAGAGAGATGAATATGGTGTTCCATATAAGCCCTTCCGAGATCGTGACGGCCATCCCAGTTGCGGGATCGAACGGCTCTTCTTCAGACCCGGGCACGTTTGGAACCCTCCTGGTTTTCTGCGACAACACTACCAGTGGACCAGATGACTCCGACAACATTGTGGGTCGAGCGCAAGGAACGTACACGAATACAAATCTTTATACTCAGCTTGATTTCTTTATGGTTTTCTCGCTCATCTTTCAGAATCTCAAGTACAGCGGCAGCACTCTGGAGATCCAGGGAACGTTGAGGCTCGATCAGCCCCAGACTGAGTATGCCGTGGTGGGAGGAACGGGCAAGTTCAGATTGGCTCGGGGTTATGTAATTGTTACCCCGGAAAACACTTCAGGATCGAATTCTGTTCTCAAATTGAACACCACCCTTATTATTCCTCACTAGTCAAAAGGGTGCGTTGTTATAGAAACAAGCCTTCAAAATAAATGTCCTTGCCCGAGTCCTACCAGTGCACAGCATTCTTCTAATAAAATAGATTATTATTGTTACCACGGAATCCACTTCCGGAATGAATTCTGTTCTCAAATTAAACACCACCCTTCTTATTCTTCACTAGTCAAAAGGGTGCTTTGTTATAGAAACAAGCCTCTCAAAATAAATGCTCTTGTCCGAGTCTTACCGGGGCACAGCGTTCTTTGAATAAAATAGATTATCAGTACAGGGTTGTTTATTGGCTTGTTGCGACAAGGCTTGAAGGGTAGGCGACCTCTGGGATAGAAGTTCTCCCCTGGGATAAAGGGTCTCCTGACGTCTCGGCCCTTGCTGAGTCACAAGTTTATGGTATATCTGGCTTGCGGGGCTGTTGGATATACCCTAGAAGGTTGCTATTCCCATAGTTAAAAAAAAAATAGATTATTAATATTGTGATAAATTTAATTGAGGAAGTTTCACCTTTGTTCTCCATGTTTATTCAAATTTTCAAATATGTTAAAAAGTAAATTATCTTATATTTTATTGCTAGGAAGTGTACTATTTATATCAGTTAACAAGTTATAAAAAAAATAATTTCAAAAAGTAATTATCTTATATTTTGTTGAGAAAGTGTAGCATCATATTTATCATAGTTAATAACTTATAAGAAAAAATAATTAAAATAACTATGTTATATTATAAAATATAATTAATATGCAATATATAACTAATTTATGATGCAAATTTTAATAATTGGAAAAACACAGATTTAGATTTAATAATTGATAACCTGTAGCTTTCTGTTTTAAAAGAAAATTGTAAAATAATTTATATTTAATTCTATTTATTAGATCTAAGCTATCTTGGTCGAGAGCATTTTTAAAATTAAGAGATTGTCATATGATTCTGGAAAAATGATTAAATTACTATATGAGTAAATGTCGACAAAATAGAATTTAAATCACATATAAGTTAAAAGTTAAATTATATCATTATCACAAAAAACAAAGATGTAAATATTAACCCAACATGCAATAACAAGTAAATGAAAAGAACATGTAAAAAATGATATCAAACACCAAAGTATTCTATCAATAATATAAATGTATAAGCATAAAAAGATTAGTAATAATATGTAGTATTGCAATAAAATTTACAATATTACCCGATATGGAAATGTTGTAGCATAACCAGAATGTGTTTGAATTAAAACCAAAAAACAACTATAATATGCACAGAGGCAGCATATCACTCATGTTGATCT
Source organism: Larix kaempferi (assembly GCA_027924585.1). NCBI lineage: Eukaryota > Viridiplantae > Streptophyta > Pinopsida > Pinales > Pinaceae > Larix > Larix kaempferi. The sequence goes on along the minus strand of BSBM01000049.1, from coordinate 4,646,706 downwards.
TCTCATTCTTCTCTTCAAACATACAAAACAAACAAACAAAAAATTCATGGAAAACAAAGTTTTCATCGTTCCATCGCATTCCTTCCCCCTCTATCTAGCCCCCCCCTTTGGCATTCAAATCGCATCTCTCTATATTAAATTTATTACTACCAGTGTAGTAGTGAAAAGTATTTCTGTCCTTTCGAAAATTATGGCAGTTAGCACCAAATCTCCTTTTGATGACGTGTTGATAAAATAGCATAATAACGTAGCAACAGTTGGAGTTTTCATTTAATACAAATTTCGATACTTATCACCAGGTTCAAAATTTTTGTTGAAAAAAATGAACTTAACTCTTCCTCAAGTATCTGGTCTTCTAATTTGAATGACGATTGAACTTTTCACGTGTCATTCCCACCGAAACCTTGGCAATTTGGCAGCAACTGCAAACTTGCCAAAAGAATATATCAAATGTTTGCTTCGAATATGATTCCTCGCTTTCTTTTTAAAGATCTGCGTTAATGCAAACAAATGTGTTAGATCTTGGCATTTAGTCTTGGGTAGACACGTTACTTCACATTTCTCTCTTTTCCTAAAAAGAAAATAAAAGTTTTGAATGTGTTAACATAGGCATCTTCTGTGAAAATATTATAATTTTAAATGTGAAAAAGGTTTATTGCAAGTATCTTTTAAAAAATTATATATATATATATATATATATAGCATACATGAGACACATATTACAGCTTGGAGTTGTACAATTTGACATCATAATTAAAATTAAAATTAAAATTAAAATAGATAAAACTTTATTAATGATAAAGTTTTTTATATAAATATTACTCTTAACCTAGGTAACCATTGAGTTTTAATATATATATATATATATATTTATGATCATAGTAAGGTTTAGTTTTTCCAAATTTAAGGTTGGGAAGAAGAATAATCACATTTATCAATTAAAACAAAGATTTAAAAAAAAAAAAATGTTTTGCTTTAAATTGACAATTGTTATTGATAAATATAGAGTCCTTTAAGGCGTAAATTGAAATTGTATAATTGGGCTTTAATTTGATCCAGAAATATATTAAAAAAAATTCACCGATACATTGAGGATTAAAAGCTAGTGACATCTTTGAAGCATCATGTCAATCTAACCAGGCAAAACAGAAGGATGTGATTAGCTTGATGTCACATACCCCAATTTGGTGAAAATAATGTAATTATTTTATCATATTTCTAAGACATTATGTTAAATTTAATGCTTAGTAGAAATTGATGACTTAGCAGAGTCACTAGAAATGGAATGTAATTCTGAATGTTTTTATTATTACTAAATAAATTATGGAGACAACAGCATGGGAGAGCTGTTAAAAGAGGTTACTGGTCTAACTGGTGGATGGAACTAGGTGGAAAGGCAAAAGACAAGTGGCAGCATCCTCAAACACTTCCTAAGTTGCAAGTGGCAACTTCCCTATATTTTGGGGTCATGATTCCCCAAGAAAGTGGAATCTGAGCAGGTGGCTCATAAATGACAGTTAACCCAACAAAGACCTAGGCAATCTTTTAAATAGTACTCAATGAACTGAGCTGGGGGTTCAACATTGTTCTGGAGGGAGAATACATTCAGGTGAATGCTATTCAGGAGTCCCATTGAGGAAGAGGGAAAATACAGTAAGGGAGTGTTTTGATATGGAATGCTGCAGTAACTTGGTTCCAGTTTAGCTGTTTGGCTGAGTGAATTGTTTTGCTGCACCTAGTTCCAACCAGGGAGAGCAGAGCAAGCTCGGGGGTCCTGAGAAGTGCTGTCTGGGCACTCTCCAGGAGTTGGTAGGGAGGAACAGCCTCCCATTTCTGTTGTTATCCACAGTTTGAAATAGGTTCTGCTACTTATTCCTATTGGTTTACTAAGTATCAATGATTGTATACTATGTTTATCTTCATTATGTCTGAGTAGTAATTAATTCAGTAAAAATTTGCAATCCCTGAATATCAGTAGTAGATTTAATAAAGAGTTACTGTGTTTCAGCTTTCTTTTCTATTATTACTATCCTACGGATAAAATATTTACAAATGCATACTGTACAGTAGATATACTGTAAGCGATAGTTATTTGTTGTAAGTTTTTAACCGTAGTTTTCTTTCTCTGGTATTACAACTCGTTAACAATCATAGGAACAGTAATAAACATAGCCATTTAAATCACAGTATTTATATTAATTATCAATGCCTTTCGGATTAGTTATAAGTAATGCTAGAAACAATATCTACAATTATTAACTATCAAACCAAACTGTGATGCAGAAAATCTAACAGAAGATCAACATAGGCTTTTATCTACAATTAACAAAATTGTATGGTTTTAAACACAGGTTAGATAACAAAACCAAGAATAGCTCGGCATCGAGTTTCTTTGTTTCCACAAAGTTATAAATCGGACCACAGAACCGTCCCTTCTTGTCTTAGCTCATTTATCGAGCTCATTAACTTTGTATCATCTTTTCTTTTCCTTTAAAATCTTAGTTAACAGCCGAATTGAATTTGCAAACACAGAATGATACAACGCACTCCCCATTCATTTATGTAGAATGACTGTAACAAGTCGTATTTAAAAAGCTTACTTTACACAGTAAAAGAAACGTAAAAACCATATCTTTGCTCACTAATTGATATAATAATCTATTCATAAGCCGAGCTATAATCCCCGTAACAGTGTTTTGGGAAGACGAAAGAATTACCACCACTACACACAGAACTAATGTTAACAGTTAAGTAAACTTGTTATTGTGTTGAAAAACAAAGAAGTCTCATAATCATATTTAGCTTGACATTCAACTTAAATTATTTAGTTTTACTTTTCCTTAACTCACATATTATTACAGAATAGTAAACCTGAATAACTGACTTAGTAACTAAACAAAATCACAACAGAGGATTTTCGTAATGAATTCTATCATTTTAGTTCTACAACACGATTTCGTCAACAGTGGACTAACTTAGTTACCATTCCTACAACAGAAGGAAACAGAAAACGATATTTATCTTATTCAACGAGTTATTAAGAATTGTTCAACTCACAAGTTCCATTCGAGTCGTACATCTCACTTATTAGCTTAAACTTTCGAACTATATATATATATAACCCCAACTGTAACGTTTTGGGGTCAAACCCTTCGAGCTTCTTTGATGCAAACTAAGCTAATACAAATTAATAAGACCTTATTTTCACCTACAGCCAAGTCACGTATCCTCCACTTTCAGAAGTTTTAAAAACTTAAACAAACAATCTAATATTACTATACATAGCTTGCAATTAAAAACGCAGGCTTAAAAACAAGTCATTTTTACAGATAACACTTCATATTAATTCCACTCAAAAACCTAGGTAATTAACCCTAAATCATTAAAGTACTGTAACGAAGTTTAAATCACAAACCGTAACCTCGCCTGTAGATTAGGCCACATTTCTTACTTATATACCATAACCCTTCTGTAGACCCTAACCACCACTGTAAAGACAAATAAAAGTTCACATGACGGTAGCCGTAACATTCCACATACATCACAGGGTTAAACCTGTCCATAATTTTGATGACAACAGTTACAAAGTCAAACAGTACAGAGATAGCCACGAGGAGGGATCATTCAAGACCAAACCCTAACTATTCTACAACCAACAAGGAGGAATGCCATGGCTATCGACCAGGCTTACCCGGAGAAGTCCACCGAATTGAGAGAAGCGCCCTGTACACCATCGAGAGCAGACGGGTCCTGCATTCACAAATTGGTACTAGTTAATAAACGTGGTTATATAAAATCCAAATCTTTAAACTATAACGATAAGGGTGAAGTCCTGTAACTTACCATTTTCGGGGAGCAGCTTAAACACTGAATTCAGCATGTTAATTGTAAGCAAGGGAAGTGTAAGAACTCCAATCCTTGACAACAATTGCCATGAGCTGGAAGAAATAAGACAACTACTACATGGAAAACTTTAGCAGGACCTAGCCAGGAGTAATGGCAATGCAAAGGCAGGGATAAACGTTGACACAAAAAGGATAAAACCCTGGGATTTTTCCCAACCACAGTCGCTATTAGCAAAAACACTTTGATTCTCTTCTAACAAGTCGAATAAGCACAAAGGATTCCAAGTTGCAGAAGAGCTGAGCTCTTGACATCTCTGTAGGGTTCGGATTCGGACAGGAGGGTTTCCAGAGAAGGGCAAAGCCCGAAGGCAATGGAAAAATGCCGATTTTAGGGTTGAGACAACACTTAAATACCTTCAACACTTGGCGGAGGAAAATACACGTAGCCTTTTAATCTTTGCATGCTGTGGGTCGAAGTTCCATAGTTTCTACTGTGACTCCAATCATTTTCTACGTCCAATTAAAATTGCAGTGGGATGAACTACAATCATAGCATGAGCATCGTTTCTTTATAGTCGTGATGCCACACTTGGGCTTGCTATTATTTACGTAATGATAACAATGCTATAGAATCCGCATAGTATATAACCATACCTGCCATGCAAACATTTCATTCATGCGTATGTCAATCATATCAAAGATTTCGATGGATTAACCAATGTTTTGCCAACAAAATATTAAAACATGAGTAAATAAATTTATTTTGCTTGGAGTCATTAAAAGATTTAATTGATATAGTTCCTAGGTCATCCTTTAGTAATCAAGACATAGGGTAATATCCTTGAGTCTCTATTTTTGTGTAGATTAAACCTTGACTCCACAATTCATGCAACATGTGCATTGATCAAAACTCAGTCAGGTGTTATTCTAGACATAGAGGGAGGGATCGACATTATAAATGTTATCTTGGGTAGGTAGGTAATGTAAGTCAAAATAGCATAGAACAGTATAACACTATTTACGTCTTAACCCTAGCCTCATGAGAATCGGCAAGGGGTACATCAAATTTATAAGTCTATAAAATATTGAGATGAAGACAAGTAATATGACTTACAATTCTACTATACCATTCTCACTTGAAATAACTGATAGCTTGGTTTATTATTATTTCTAGAAATAGGAATAGTGGTGAAATCAAAGCAAAACCCTAGAGGAAAATCATAAGAAGATATGAACTGACAGATTATTATACAGTGCAAGTATTAAGTGAATTATACATTGAACATTTCTAGATCTTGGTAAGTATAATCGTAAATCACACAGTAACATCAGTTAAAGCAAAATGGTTTTATTTCCATTTTCCCGTGACATTACATGATGCTAGATAGGAGATATTATTGCAACACAATAATAATATCAAAGAACAGTACTCCATGGTGGAAATTAAGACAGTCTGATAAAGAACAATATCTATCATATTCTCATGCAAAATTGTCAACTCTCTAACAGTAAGAATGTATGAATATTACAGGAATGAAAATTCTACCTTTTTACACGTGACAACTTGTCTCGCATGTTTAGACTTTTACTGGACATTTTGGTATAGTTAAAGGAAATATAATGCTTTAAAAATTAATTACAGCGACCCGTACTTTACCTGTATACCTGTAAATAAAAGACATTTGGATGCATTAGCTCGGAAGCTAAGTAAGCCCAGTCTGCGATGACAAATCCCCCTTGTGGTTGAAACAGAGAAACCATCAGTAACGATAAATAAGACTCACATTAAAAACTTAAGTACAATGACAAGTTATTCAGACATAGTTGTGATCCCTTAACTAAATCAAACAGATCAAGGAATGGATTTAATAACATTTATTGCTATCTTAAAAATTTTAAATTTTTCAGAAATTTTTGGGTTTTGACACTTGAATACTCTAAAATGTGTTTGAGCAACCAGGGAAACAAGAAGTTCAAACGACAAAACGATAACTTTCCAGCAAAGCAATTAGCCAAATGATGTAATAAAGTGATTTAAATAATTATGAATTTTGACTACTTGCTTCAACATAAAGTGACAAAGTCATTATCGTATGAAAACCATCAGAGGCATCAACTATGAAGAACTTAAAGCCAAACACTTGAGAAAGCATAAGCCAATTAGATCATCTTCCATAAAATCCAAGTCTAAGAAAATGTGGCATAGAAAGCGATAGATCAATCCAAAGGAAGCAATGAAATCACATGCCAAATCAAACAAAGTAAAATGAGAGAAAATCGAAAGATAAATATTTATAAAATTTACATGGGGGTGTCCCTTTATCTTGCACATATAAAGGGGAGTTGTTGAGGTGCCAACAACTGTCCATATTGATTTTATTGGCATCATTCAAAATTCAAAATAAAATATTATGAAAAAAAGAAATATAAAAAATAACTGATAGCTGATGCATGGATAACTCGTAGCTCATGCATTGATAACAGGTAGTGAACAAAACACCCATGTAACTAAAGAAGGAAATAGGTAGCTGAGGCATAAAAAACAAGAAGTGATTATAGCTAAGCATGGAGAACAAGTAACATATAACTTGTCCATAACACTTATCTTGAGACCTATCGATGTTCACTGACCACAAGCTATGTGGTTGTGCTAGTGTTATGTTGATTTTAAATCTATAAAAATAAAAATAAAAAGCTCAAATACTATGATTATTCAATAAATCATTTTAATTAGTTATATATATATATTTGTTAATGTGGATGTGGTTCAAGGCTTTGGATATCGATGCCTAACCCGGTAGGGACATCGATTGAGTCTCTATTACAATCTATGTATACCCACTTGGGGATTTCAATCCAAATCCTCCTGCTTGCAAGAAACAAAATAAATTTCAACCACTCAAGTTAACAAGATTCATGTATACTCTAATCCCTATAGTGTGCTTCCAGTATTCATAATCAACAACTTGGCCACCATAAAAATGAAAAACTTGGAGCTCTAGGGTTTTCTGCTGCTTTCGACAACACTTTGAGGAGGAAAGTTGATGGTGTTTCATACAAGGAAGGATGGGAGGAGGAGATCCATCCTCCCCTAAGACAACGGTTGATGGGGTTCAAATCGGAAGTGTTCAGATCCCTCTAAATGAAATGGGAGGATATGGATCGAGCAAATAGGGTATGGAGGCGGCTTCTGAGGGGTGGCGTATGGGGAAGTGTCTACCCGAATAATATATGATCCCCTCCATGCAGATCAAATAGAATAGACTAAGGGATCGCATTCAGTATATTATGAAAGACAACACCCTAATTGGAAAATTTGTGGGCATGTTGTTCTTAGAAAAATCCCTAATCTAGTGGATTAACTCTACTTGGAAACTAAGGGGTCATTATGATTTGCACCTTGGCTGCAAGGGCTTCTTCACCATAAGCTTTATTAGTCTAAAATATAGAAACCAAGTAATTGATGAAGGGAATATGTTTTCTATTCAACGGAACTCTTCCTTAGACGTTGGAAGGAAAGCTTTTGTCCAAAGAAAGAGGGTAAGAGAGTATAATCAGTTTGGATCCGCTTATACTCTTTTCCAGGGGAATATTCAGATCCATACATTTTGGAGGACATAGGAAACAATATGGGATCCTTCATTAAGGTCTTGGAGAACATGAATGATCATAGGTACATGGAATATGAAAGCATCTATGTTTATATGGATTTATCAAAGGTCCTCCTCGAGGCCATTAACTTATCTTGGGAAGATGAGGACTAGACGTAACCCTTAGATTATGAACATACCCCCTTCTAATGTCAATAATGCCATGATTATGGGAAGATTTTCAGATATTTCCCAAAAAATAAACCCTCCCTCAACCTAAACAGTTTGAGGATGTTGATGATCATGGGTTATCAAAAGGGAAAATCAGAAGAGGGCAGATGAAGACAGGAAACCCCTGAAGTGCACAAACATCCCACAGTTTCTAACCAATTTGCAGTATTAGAGAAACAACGTGAGATTCATATGAAGCAACCCCTCCCTTTTGAGAAGCAGGGCAGTCCAAACCCAGAGATAGTGAGGAAAGGAAAGGAGGGAGGTCACAAGAAAAATGAGGAAGAGAAGATCTCGATCAAATAGGAGATGGAGCTAGAAGATGAAGGGGAGGACATGGACATAGGGGAACTAGAACTAGATGGAATCGAACAAGCATATGAAGAAAAGGAGAAGGGATGTGTAACCCAAGAGAATGTTTCCCTTCTTCATGTTGTGATCATTAAAGCTCGATCTATGATCCCCCTAGGGATTGTCCTCGTACCCCAGAAGGATAAAAAAAAGCATGTGGAGATAGCAAATAAACCAGGGAGTAAATAGAACCGACAACGAATTACAGCATCAGGACTCATGTTGGTGGAATCAGGTCAATACCCTAAAATTATGGATGCCTTGGGTATTTAATTTTTCTTTTTGTTCTCAATGAAGGTTATAACCAAGAATATTAGGGGGTTGAATAACCCTTAGAAAGTTAAGATATTGAAGAAAAAATTTATGAGAGAGAAAATGGCAATAATATTCCCACAAGAAAATAAATGTTCGAAGATCCGACTATGTGAGATAGGAAGAAAAGCATGGAGAGGTTGTGATGGGATGCAGATTGATGTGTAGGGAGATGCAAGTGGGATATGAATCCTTTGGGACTCGAGCAAGGTCTCTCTAACTGGGTTCATGGCGTAACCCCAATCTATTTCTGTTGAATTCCAAGTGATTGGTTATCCAATCCGGGGGGTCCTCACTAATGTTTATGGCCCCCACCTGCCCCAGCAGAAAGAAGGATTTGTTGAATCCTTGAGAGGGATCCACATATGGGTTGAGAGAAGACACTGGATACTAGGAGGTGATTTCAAATTGATCACATCCCTAGACGAGAAGAAAGGTGGGAGAAGGAGATTGGAGGATGAAAATATCCTCTTCAGGGAAACCATTGAGGACTTGAAGCTTGTAGATATTGTTACTTGGAACAACATCTTCACCTGGAACAATAAGAGGGGTGGTGGTCATCATATTGTTTCCTGTATTGATCGTTTCCTAGTGCCCGAATCAATTATGGATCTTGGAAGTCACATCTAGACCCTCATTCTCCCATCTACGGGTTCAATCACTGGCATGTCTATTTATGGTGGATTGGATTGGGATCTCAGTTCAAAAATCCTTTCCTCTTTGAACAATTTTGGCTCATCCACCCTGAATTTAAAGATAAAGTGCATCAGTGGTGGAAATATTCGGATCAAGGAGAGGGATAGAGCATGTACTAGTTCCAACAAAAGCTCAAAGCTCTTAAAGAGAGAATCAAGAAATGGAATAAAGAAGAGTTTGGAAACATATTCTTTGATAAAAGGAACCTATAAAGGAGATTAGAAGAGATTCAATTGCAAGGAATGAGGGAAGGATACTCAGTTGAACTCCATGGAGAAGAAACTTGGATGATAGCTAAGTTGATGGAAAAAGAAATTCAAGAGGAAACCCTATGGATTAATGAAGGGGAATGGAATACAATATTTTTCCATAGGTTGGTAATTCAACACCGTATCCATAATAAGATGCTCATGCTCAGAAATGGGACAAGAGAAAGGCTGGAAACTGTTGAACACACCTGACACACTGAGAGGGGGGGTGAATCAATGTGTGTAATTTTGATTTCTTTTAACGATTGCTTGCAACATGGAAAGATAAATCTGAACATCAGCTAAACATGTCATTTATATTTATCAAACATTAACCAGAAAAGCATATCAAAGAAGAACACATAATATATCTGGTAATAATTTTATATTTTTGTGGAAGACAATAATATTCACGATTACAATTAGCACCAATTGATACAAAGAGCACCAACTCTCAATACATGACCCAACCTAGTTTCTTAGCTCCAACCGATGAAGGGTGAGGAGTCCTACCCTCAAGTGAAAGAATTAGATTTGATGAAGAACAATAATGTCAATATCACAAATGTTGTCTCTATCAAGTCAATTGTTATGTCAATCTAATCTATCTTCATCAACTCAATCAACTACCAAGTCAATTGGTCATGGGATGTTACTTTCATGTAGTCCCTGTCATCAATGCAAATACTATCATTTCATATCAATTTGTTATCTCTGTCATATCATGGTTGTCACTGTCATGTACTTGGTCGTTAAATCATGGTTGATTGATTGTACTGTTGTAGTTTTCATCCTAAGAGATGTTGCTACTGAGATATTCAACTACATTCAATTAACTTTAACTTTTTTTCTCTAGATATGCTTCAGGTGGTTTCCTTTGAGTTTGATCAAGGTACCAAGAATTTATTCTTTAGACAGCCCTTTTGCATAAGACTGTTTCTAGCTTTTCCACAATACAGGTTACTGGAGTAAAAGATCAATCCAACCTCACTTATGTTTGGAGATGTTTTAAGATATGACTATATCAACTATCTAGTCAGCTACTCCCATGCTCAAATCCAGGTCAACTACAAAGCCTTCCCCAAGACTTCAATAAATTTCTCCAAATCACACATACAATTTTGCTCTAAATCTTTTGCAAGTACTGTCCCAAATCGAAACTCTACTCAAGGAACCAATAGTTACTTCAACAAAGCTTTTAAGTTAAAATTAACAACTCTTTCATCAAATTATTTCGAAGACTGTATCAATGCTACTATAAAACAAGACTCTCCAATCACATGTGTGACTATCAAATCATAAGAAAAGGTTCAATCTTCAATTGTGGGTATCTTGGCATATACTGTTAAATACATCTAAGTGTCCAAATGTGATATCATAGTCAAGTTTGTCACTTATCGAACAAATTTGTTACTTCAATTAGAAGCTGTCACTATCAAGGTTAAAGGCTATAACTGTCATGTTGTTGAACTCAGAATTGACTCAAGGATGCATACTAAATTATTTGAACTTCCAAGAGATACCTCTTTGTTAAATAGTCCTGAGTTACTTCATACCTCAATACAAACATAGCCCTAGACTGCCTTACAAATTTATTATTTTGACTTCATAGTACAAATTTTGTTACATCTAGAGCTTGATCTCTTCTTATTACTTGGAATCAGTGTTGTAATTTGGTTTTCATTCTACCCATCAATTTTATTTTTTTTACGTTTTGGATTTATATATTACCCGTCGTGAAACGTTTTGTTTAAATTTTTACCCTTCAACAATGAAGTTTTGGCTAAACATTTATCCTTCAATAATGACATTTTGTTAATTTTTTTTTAAATAATATTTATGTTCTTAAAATTTTTATATTAAAATTAAAACAATCATTATTAATATCTATAATGGTCCATTAAATTGATTCCTATTATTATATATATCATTTATATACAAAATTAATATTATATAAAAATTTAGCTTAAAAAGATATTAATATTATTCTTTTTATTAAAATATATATATTTTTAAACAATTTTCTTATAAATATTTATAATTCATTTTATGTTTTAAACAAATTTTTATATAAATATTTATAATTTCTAATAAGTATATAAAATATATATCATTGTATTTGTGTAACGCTTGCTTTGAAACTATTTAATAATAACACCAATATATACAAAACTAAAAAAAACTAATAATAACTAACAAATTTAGATAAAACTAAAAAAATTATTAATAACCAATAAAATTAAATGTATCATGCTAATTCATATAACAAATATATATATATATATATTTGTTATCTGAATTAGCATTATACATCTATATATATAATTGTTATCTGAATTAGCATGATACATCTAATTTTATTGGTTAAATTATTAGTTTTTTTAGTTTTATCTAATAACCAATAAAATTAGATGTATCATGCTAATTCAGATAACAATTATATATAGAATATGAAGAAAAAAAAACATCTAAATAACATTTTAAATGTGTTTCTACATGGTCTTTCGTGAAACTCTTTGGTTCATCTAATAATCTCTTTGATTCCTCTTATAATGTATGTTATCGATTGTTCATTCTTGAAATTACATCTATAAATCACTAACTTGCTTGTAGTTCTCCAAGGGTAGGAGCAAATTCTAACCCTTGTTTTTGGAAAGGAAAAAATTTAATAATTAAATAATGGAAATTGATTTTGACTCCTTCAATTCTGCTAGCTTTGGCTCTAGAACAGGCTTAGATGCTTATACAAACGACATTGTATATGGAATTCGTTAACTAGGTAAATTTAGCTCTAGATCCGGAGTAGATTTTGGTTATGCAACTAGTTCTTAAACCCTTCCTTCTATTGGTGTTTCCGATGTGAGGTAAATAACTGGATGATTCAACCTCGCCAACCCACCAACCAGCGAAGTCATTTTAAATAGGCGTCACCTACTTCAATAGGTAAAAGTTGCATTACATTTGAATTGAATCAAATATACCCACTCTAAAGCTATTATATTTATACATGGCTTAAGAGAAATATGTGACAAACAACCATGTAGCAAACAAAACTTGTTTTAGCAATCATTTCAATGGTAAAAGTCATTGAAATTGAACCATAACATAAATATATCATTGAAATTCAGCCATAACAAAAATATAAGAGATTTTTATTTCAATTTCAATGTATGAATCTATATATATTATTAAAATTGAAATTACAACAAAAATAATTCAGTCTACATATATAAATGATGTTATTTAAAATTTAAAAAAAAAAAACAAGGAACATAGTTTATAACATTTCTTCAAAGTTGTAGATTTGAAACAAATCTCTAAATATAAACCAAACACTAAATATAATGTCAAAAACATCATGCAAGAAGTACATGTGATGATGCTTTCCAAGATTCTCTTTCTAAACATAAAAGCCTTTGGTTGCACACTCCCAACTTCCAAGTCATTCAGTTGTTATAGCATGCAAATGTAATCAATGAGCATTGAGCAATGAAATTTGTAGTATGTAGATGCTCATTGCAATAATAGAAAAATAAAAAAATAATGGAAAACCATTGAATTAAATGAGTTTTTTTTCTTTTCTATTTTTCTATTTTTCTATTAAAAATCAATGCAACTTCCAAAATCGAAAGGCATGGAAAGATGGAAATAATACTAATTTAATATGTGTTTCTATTTATTTAGTGAAATGGTTGGAAGTTGGAATTAAATATAAGATAAATGATATTAATACTACTGTAATATAATGAAGTTTTCTAAATTTTGTTACCCTTCAAAAATAATAGAAATATGATGAGGTTTTATGTGCGACCATGATCATCAAGTTATCAAGAAATAAGCATTCTCCTAAGTGATTCTCCACATCATCAAGCATGAGCCAAGGACAATATCATCATCAAACATGCATGGTGCATTATAGTCAAGAACTCCACCATCTCATAAACCAACTATATGAACCATAAGTGCAAGAGAATAAGGGAATTTTGACCATGTCAGCTAAGTGCAGGGCTCCACAAAGTGCTCCAAAGCACAAACCACCATTGTATGGGCTCCAAATGCCAATTTACCACATGTGATGGTACCGACATCATGCAACAATCAATATGACCAAGTTGTTTGTGGGGAAAAGGCTCCCAATTGTTCAAGATACCCCACAAAAGATACCAAGAGAATGTGCAAGTGTCCATGATCCAGTCCATACCTATCCATAAAGCTTTCCCACTACAAGGGGCCTTTGTGGCATCAATGAAAACTTACAGACCACTACAAGTTCCTTGTTAGAATCAATGAAAACTTAATCAACAATATCCCCCTTTTTCATTGATGAAAACAACTCACTGACTCCCCCTAAGATCATGATCCCCCTTTCATCTGCATCTCTCCCTCTTTGGAATCAATGGCAAAGGGTGGCCACAAATCAGCATCTCTCCTCATGAGTTCACTACTGACTGCCCCCCTATTAATATACATAACTGTCTATGTTCTATTTGGTTGCAACATGATCCTGGGACTTGTTGCTTTAGTGCATAAATTTCAAGTAATGAAACATTGCCATTCAAACCCAAATAAAAACACTATAGTGCTTAGGCTAAGTCCTTCTTCTTTTAATGTTGTATCAGTTATCCCTTCTATCTACTATTATACTGCTGCTCAAATCCTCTACTAAGCAATTTCAAGTCTTCAAACATGCCTTTAAAGACAACTCCTATGTAGACTTACACAATCCTCTTGACTATGACAAAATTCCCTTAAAAGATACATCTTAAGACATCCCTAGATCAGTCCTTTAATATATTCTTAAGGTTAGTTCCAAATGTGTTCTTGGCAGTCCTTAAGACCGTAACAATTTAGCCCTTAAAATTACTTCAAAACACTCTTAAAAAGCACTTAAAACATACCTCAAGAATCTGCAATCAAAATTTTTTGAGTGTATGTGGGAGATGCACTTTAGATCTATAACATTCTCCTTACAATATATGCTAGAGGTAGTCCTTAAAACTAAGTCCTTGGAACAATCTTCAAATCTGTTCTTAATTACCACTAGAACATTCTTTTTTAAAAAGGTGCAAAAAAATAGAAAAAAATCATATAATCTACCCATAAAGCTCAAAGTCAGTCAAGGTTTGCTTATGAAATATGCTAGTTGACAACAATGCCATACTTCATTTACTTCTAATCATAGCTCTATTATAAACATAGTCCCCACAGATGATATTTTTGTGCTTTCCCTCATGGTATATGCTGCTACAGGAGTCCTCAAAATGTTGATTTGGATCTACTGCAATATACAATAAATCCAACACTTCACGATGGCTATCTTAACGTGCTATAGAATCACTTCATATCTTACCATTACAATCTATGTTACCTTAGATCAGAAAACCATAGATGGTCCCTTTTTAAATTGATTATGACTTTCCTCAAATCCCAAAGAACTTAAGGTGCCCCAAGGTCATTGAGAGACCTTAGAATGGGATGGCCATATGGAAGCCATATGCTTTGCAATGATCGATCTCTCCCATGCGCAACTGTTCAGTCTTCTTCACCCATATCTGAGGGTGCTTTTGTTCAGTCTTTTTCATCCATGTTTGTTCTTTGACACTTGTCCTTTGAGCTTGTGTCCTTTGGTGAGTCCAAGAGAATCACTCGATCTTAGATCCAATAGAATCACTCAATCCTGGATATCTGAGATAATCAACTATGCCATCTCTTCTATACCATTTACTACCTGTCTGTCTCATCTGCCGATGGGTTCCTCCCATACCAGGCTGATATCTTAGACGAGCAAATGGGCACAACCATCTACTGACTATCTGACTCATCTTCCTATGGGATTTCTCCCATATCTAGCTAAGTACTAGGACTGTAGAGGCACCGGTGCAATCACACAGCCAACTGCTGACTGTCCTACTCATCTTCCTATGGGATTTTTCCCATATCTAGCTAAGTAACCGGACTGCAAAGGAACCAGTGTGAACCCGACCAACTGTTGACTATCCTACTCATATTCCTATGGGATTTATCTCATATCTGGCTGAGTAACTGGACTGCAGAAGGCACCAGGGTGAGCCCGACCAACTGCTAACTATCCTACTCATCTTCCTATGGGATTTCTCACATATCTAGCTAAGTAACTAGACTGCAGAAGGCACCAGGGCAAAGTAGGGAAAGCATCTCAATGTCATATTTCCCTCTCAAGGAGGGACACGTTTTCTTCGACTCCAAGTCTTCCGCAAAAGTATTCAAACTTCACCTTGGGAAGTGCTTTGGTGAGAACATATGCAGTCTGGTCATCTGTAGGCACGTACTGTAACTCGACTGCACCTTTCTGCACCATATCATGAATGAAGTGATATCGAATCTCGATATGCTTCGACCTGTCATGAAATACATGATTCACTCTCATCTGCACACAACTATGGTTATCATAGTGAATCACGGTTGGCTCAGAAAATGGGACAAACAATCCTGCCAGGAGTTTATGAAGCCAAACTGCTTGTCAAGCTATTGTGCTAGCAACCATGTACTCGGCCTCTATAGTACTGAGTGCTACCTAGTTTTGCTTCCTACTGCACCAGGAAATAACTAGAACTCAAACTGAAGCAACATCCAGAAGTACATATCTGATCTGCAACACATCCAGCCCAATTTGAGTCTGTAAAAGCATACAATCTCAGTTCACAATATGAATCTTACTTCAATCCATATCCCACAGTGCCATGTAAATATTTAAGTACTTCTTTTTCAGCAATCCAGTGATTCTGCCTTGGTTCGCACATGAACTGAAAAAGGGCATTCACAACAAAACATATATTTGGTCTGTTGTTGGTCAGATACATCAATGACCCAATCAACTGGAGATACATTGTGCGATCAATCAAATCATAATCTGAAGTAGAATCTCTCAACTTCTTCCAATTTGCATACATCGGGGTAGCCATGGACTTGCAATCCAACATCCCGAATTTCTTCAGTATATCAATGGTGTATTTTCCTTGTCCTAGGAAAATACACCATTTATATATTGAAAAAATTTGGGATGTTGGACTGCAAGTCCATGGCTACCCCGATGGATGCAAATTGGAAGAAGTTGAGAGATTCTACTCCTAAGAAAATCTCTTTCTACCTCTGGAAAACTTATAATCCCAAGAAGTAGTGCATCAATCCAAGCTATTTCATTTCAAACTCAGAGGTGAGATTCTTCTTACACCTACAATGCGTTTCTCATTTCCTGCGAGAAGCAAGTCATCAACATACAATACCAAAATCAGTGGCTCATCATCTGCAACCTTGAAGCAAAGGTTGGGGTCTGCGTCATTCTGATGAACCTTCCATCTCATAGCTGAAGCAATAGAAATGATCGATCTGAAGGAAGTATCTCGAGCCACAGGAAAAAATGTATCATCATAATCGACTCCCTCTTTCAAAGAGAATCTTCTAGCAACAAATTTGGCCTTGTATTTGCGATATGCTCCATGCTAAGTCTGTTGTGCCCATCTAGGTGTTTTCCGACCTTATACAACACTTCTAGGGATATCAACTCGATCAATAGAATCGATAGGTTCATCCTTTTCTGTTAACTCCCTCTTGAACTAGAGGGGGAGATGATCTCATCTCCTTTGGTTCTATCATTTCATCATCGATCTCCATGTCTGATCCTATGCCTTTCCTGACAGCTAATTTTTCTTCAAAGTTCACATCCCTAATGACTTCAATCTATCTGGAACTTGGGGTGTAGATTCTGTAACTCTTTGAAGACTCACTGTATCCCACAAAGGTTCCCTTCTTGCCTAAAGGTTCCAACTTGGGCACATGTATAAAGACTGGGGAACCAAATATCTGAAGGTGGCTTACTTCTGGTTTCAACTCTGTGAAAGCTTCCTCCGAGGTCATCCTTCTAGGCTGAGAGTCATATTCCAGGAAGATTCTTGTTGAACATTAATGAGATTCATATGTCCGTCGGAACAAGTATTCTCTTGTACTCCAAATCGCATGGTATTTTCCCTACAGGTCAAATCCCAACTGATGATCAATGACATTTTATAATCAAATGAAAAATCAAATAGTTTAAACAGGAATCTTAGCTAATACTTTATCACAACAATCATGAGCATGTCTATCAAACACTTCTGGGAAGTATCTAGATGTCTATTCTCTCCACTAGAATATGCCATCAAGAGTGTGTAGTACCCTAAGCATGTAGGAGGGAGATATCATCTAGACTAACTTCATGAAATGTTGTGTAGCTCATATGCATAATATAACAGGGTAAACTATATCAACTGCTCAACACATTAGATCTGCATTTAAAAAAAATATAAGACAAAAACAAATCTATGTAAGCAAGAAAACAAGATACTTATATCTTATTGTTTTGGTGTGTGGACCCACTGCCTTCTTGTGGGAACCATAAGAGATCTATGTTCTTGCATTCCGGATATTCTAGAAGAGGAACTCTGAACGATCATCATCCCTTTGTTTCTTGTGATGATGATCCTCTTCTACATCAGTAGTTCAAGCTTCATACTTTCTTTTGTTAGAACTTTGGCACTTATTTGCATAATGACCATATGCCTTGCACCTATAGCATTGTATCTAAGACAAATCCCTCTTCTCCTTCTTCTGATCTGGAGGTGGACTTGATCTCCTTTCTTGGTGATTGTGTTTGTAGAACTTTTTTCCTTTTCCCTTACCTTTCTTGGTATGAGAAACAAAAGCTTGGTTCTCTTCAGGTGGAGTGCCATGGAGTCTTTGACGTGCTGCAATCCTTATCTCTTCCTGGGAGCAATCTACCCAAATCTTGTCAAACTTTGATAGTTTGGATCTACCACTTATGATTTGGATAAAAGACTCCCATGATGGTGGAAGACCATTTAGAGTGTGAAGGACCAGCTCCTTATCATTAATAGGATCTCCACTGGTGTTGAACTTGTCTCTAGTTCTGTGATCCTCATAAAGTATTGGGCAATGGATTATGACTTTTCTATCTTCATATTTGAGAGCTTGTTTCTCAAAGTCATGGATATGTTTAGGCTAATGTATTCAAACAGCTTCATAATGGTCTTGAACATTTTCCTAGCATTCCTCTTTCCTGAGATTTGAGGAACCAAATGGCCTCTCACTGAATCCACAAGAATCCTTCTTGCTTTAGCATCATTCTTCCTCCATCGGGATTTATCCTCTTCGACTTCTAGTTCAGGTACCTTCTCATTTACATATAGCAAGAGATCATTTTCTTCTAGGAGTAGAAGAACCCTAGACTTCCAGGAGATAAAGTTGGAGGCTCCTTCCAAACGATCTTCAACCTTCATCCCAATCATCTTGATTGTAGATCTGGTTCAGAAACCCTAGCAGGAGCTAGGTAAAAAATGAAAGTTAATAATTTCAAAAACTGAACCCACAGATAAATTCACCTTGCCAAGGATAGTTTAATAGAGGGTGGGTTGGTCCAAATCTATGGAGAGAAATGAATTAAAATTGAAACCCTAATTTTGTTGCAGCCAAAGAGTTAAGTAAAAAATTGAAAATTATCAGAATTGAATTCTGTCTTCACCAATAGATTCACCTTGCCAAAAACGAAATTCCTATGGCTCTTTTTCTCAAAAATGTTGGGTGAAGACTTCACAATATGAAACCCTAATTCCGACAGGGTTTCAACAATGCTTCGGCAATGGCTTCTTCTAGAACTGCTCTGATACCATGATAAATTTCATACATTCATAACATAATAATATAAATGTATAACCAAGATCAGTAGAAGCAAGACAAAGCACAAAACAACAACACAGAGTTTACCCTGGGAAACCCAATTGGGAAAAACCGAGCAACCTTTGCATAGAGATGATAATCTCGAGATCAGAGTACAAATATGAAAAGAAGAAAATGTGGAAATTCCTTCCACAAGTAGAAACCCCAAAACTAGCTACCTCCTACAAGTGATGCGAAATCATCTCTCTCCCAAGTGATGCGCAAAAGGCAAGTGTGAGAATGAGATAATGAGGTGCACTAGCCTCTTATTTATACAAGTGCAAAAACATGAAATTCCCTAACTGGGTTGACTTCACCTGGGGGTAATAAATAATTTATTTTTAATAATTTTCTTTTGTTTATTTGCACCCCAAGGTTTACATTGACTCTTTCATGTGATTACATAAATAATTACATCCAATTCATCTCCCTTAGGAGGTACAATCAAGTACAATAAAAGTACAATAATACACAATGAATAATATCTTCTGTGGGGTAGGGTGTGTCAGGAACAATTTCGTATAATGTGTCGGATTGAGCATAGACCAAGTCTAAGCAATGGGCATGGGAAACGGCATGTTCGTCAGTGATGGCCCCTCCCATAGCTACGTCTCGAGCTACGACAGGTAAAAGTGAATTTGTGAACCAACCAACTAAGAGTTGGTCTAGAATATGGGCCTTAATGAGACGTCGTCTTCATTCACTCATGGATATGATCCGAGATGTGGGCCGCGGTGTTCTGGTGAAGGGAGTTCAATAAGTCGGTACCAGTCTAATAGCGAATAGGAAACTGGAAGTGGTTCAAAAATGACATAGCAAGAGAACCAAAATTGGGAAAAGAGTTGGGTGGTAGCTCAATATACAACTTGGCAGCTGGGCCAGTGAGAGTCCGTTGAAATAACCTAAGACGGATGAAGTCGTACATCAAGGAGTTGGATGAACACCATAGATGATATGTCATCACATGGTTTTTAGGATCCTCACCACGCTTGCCATCAAATTTGGGGATATCTGATGGTAACTTAATCGGAATGGGTGGTAAATTGTTCCCATGTAAAATGGGATCATTTGTCAGATGAGATAGGTTGGGTAAGTCCAAAGTAGCCAAAATGGGAAGCTGTTGGTTCAGCTGGGGTTACTGATAGGGCATGTATGGACCGGTAGGACCTTGAATCGAATGGTTGTAATGGGTTCCTGGAGGAAACTGATCATAAGGGGATATGCCGCCATGACCATATGTAGGTCCACCACAGATGGTATTGGGTAAAGAGTATCCTCTTCTTGAATTTTCGGGTGGGGGAGGAATGGGTAACGTAACCGTAGTAGTAACAAGTGTGTTGGATTGTGGTCCTTCAACCGGCTGGGTCATTGGGGGTACTGAACTGGTATCCTGTTGAAGTGGTGAGTTTGAAGGTTGACCAGATTCATGAATGGCCAGGTTGTGGATGGATGGATCCAGTGAATCAAAAGATACCGTGTGAATCGGGATTTCTCTATACATGTTGTTGGCTCTTTGTGTGAGACTTTGTCTTCGAACTTCATCACCCATGGCACGTAATCGATCTAAGCGATCACGAATGGGTCCAAAAATCTCGGCGAGGGTGGGCCAACTGGTTGCTAGAGTGTTTTCTGGAGTATTCTAGGTAGGTGGGGATGAAATAGAAAAATGAGTCACCGGGTGGCATAGAGATGATGTCCAATAAGCTGCTAATGGACCAATAGCTGCTGCAGGGTTGTCCTGGGGTGGATTTAACCATTCCAATGATCTAGGCTCTCCCAGTAACATGGGAGGTGAGTTTTGTGAAATGGAAGCTTGCGCCTCTTCACCTTATGGGGGGTTAGAGGCAGGTGAATGTGGAGGGGTTGGAGGGAACAAACATGCTCCAATGTTCAAAGTAGGGTTTTCCACTTCAGGTGACACAACCGTGTTACGTGGATCCATCCTTACCCTCAAAATTACCTCCTGGTTAAGGGGATATTCAGGTGGTAAGTTCAGAATTCTGCAGGATCTTCTTTAAGGAAAATCAGCCAGAATGATTGAAACAGAGTTTCTCCTAGGGGTATCTAAACAAAAGAAAAGCAGACCAGAAAAAATACACAAACTAAGGCCGCAAACAAACTTATGTGACAGGTGTGGATTCAAAAGTCTGGAACCTCACAGGATTGTCAAGGCTTTGCAAATCGCGATATACCGCAGGGTCCAACAGTAAAATGCGACAAGGAGGGTTGGAACCGTACCCTTGCCTGAATACCTGACTACCTGGACAATATGTGCATAGTAATCTCCTCGACTGTTATTCTCAGTGTTTTGCTCTGCCAAGATGGCCAAAAGGTTAACTCTGTTGGTCTCAGGAATCCTAATGGTGTCTCCCGATATATGCAAGGTATGTGGGAGCTCAAATCCGTAGTGGTGTTGTCTAATGCACAACCGTATGGCACGAGACCTTCCTATATACTACCGAGTATGTGAAACACCTTTCTATATACGCCAAGTACGTGAAACACCCTTTGATATAAGCCAAGCACGCAAAGTACTTGGTGGGTACGTGAAAGAGCTTCGATATACCTGGTTGGTACGTGAAAGAGCTTCAATATACCTATAAGTATGTGGAATACTACGTTAACCCCAGAGTACAGTGCTGGCAAGTAACGACAGCTACCACGTTTTACGACGTCGGAACACGTCTCTAACTTACACACAAGTTACTAAAAATTTTACCCTAGTTCTAGTGTTAATTTTATCTGGATGGTTAGGTGAATGCATGAGGCGAGTACTGAAATGTAAAAATAATGCAAGCCCTAACTACATGCAAAAATGTACTTTTCTATCGATGAAATCTATATATGGGAGGGAGAAATTTCTTTCCAAGTGATTTTACCAAAGCAACCAAATGCAACACAATCCCAAATCTATCAAATTTGATAAAAACTACTCTTTTCGCTTTTTCCATTTTTCCAAGCAAAATATAAAAAATCAACAAGCATCACAACCAAATCTTAAACATTTTCTTTTGTCTTTTCGAATAAAAACCAAGAGATGAAAAGTGAGAAATTCCCTATCTAGGGCACTCTAACTTTTCAATTTCACTATGATGGCTTAAAAGTATAAAAACCAAGAATGCATACAATTCTTTCAAGCATGGAATCACTTTTGTAAAAACTTGATCTCATTTGAATTCTTCAAGAAAATGAATGATTCACAATTCTTGAAAAGCACAAATGACTAACTTTTCTCTCAAACTTTTCAAAAAACCAATGAATGATACATTCCAATGCATGAACCAATTTCTACAACCATTTCCAAATGCACTTGAAAATTAGTAAAAATGATGCACTCTTAATCTTCCAATGATATTCCAAGATAATAATTCGATAACAATGATATTTTAAAGCATGAATGACTGAAAAGAAGATCATTTGCAGCACTCTAAACACTCAGAAAATCTCAAGAAAATGATAAGCACTGATATGGACTGAAAACACTAAAAACAATCAAGATAATCGAATCGCTCAAATCAAACAACCAAATGCAAACAAAGCTAAATAACAAGTGCAAAAAGAAGTTTGGGGTCAGATCCAATGCCAGGATCAGATCGGGTGAGGAGAAGAGGGAAAACAAGATTAAGTGGATGAAGGTGGGGGAACTCAAAGTGTCCACCACTACCAAACTCAAAATCGTTAAAAATGGGGCCCAATATAAATCCACAGAAAGTCCAAACACTTTTCAACACACTAATAAAAAAAGGGATCTCTGACTGGATCTTGCAATATAGAGGGGTCTGCAGACCAAACCAAAAAATCAAATCAAAAAAAGGGAGGGGGGATGCCCTTGCATCAATTCTAAAAGATTGACGCAGTCTACGTTCAGAAACAGAGTGATCGTTGCAGGTCACCAGTGTGAGAATGACGATGATGTCGCAGGACACTAGCAGGGGAACTGCAACGACAGTGAAGCAAAAATGAAAAAATGACCGATTGACGCTCTAGTTCTATTGCCCAAGTGCAATGGGCGAGATCCAAACTCAAGGATCAACAAATCTCCAAGAAATTAGCAATAAAATGGTCCAAATATTGTGAGTACAGACTCATAGGAGGACTATAGACTCTTCAAAGTGAAGATCTGATGGTGAAAAAAGACTTAGGAGGCAAATAAGATGGCTTTTAAAAGAAATAAAATGAAAATGACATTCACATTGAAAAATACAATCAATGTATATTTCCCCAATATGGTTGCCATATTTGTTTGACGGACAACCTACTAAGAGCGGACTCGAGGCCTGATCTCCCTAGCTTAATGCAAGTCTAGAACAAATAAGAACATAATAGAAATAACTTTCCTATTTCTAGTTATAGATCGAGTAGATATATGTTTTACCTTTTAGATCGCTGATCCTTTCTCCTTAATGTTTGCTCCAAGCTTGATGGTCTTCAGATCTGAGCTGCAAAACCTGTCAAGACAACACATAACAAAACAAGTAGTAAAATGCACTGAAACAATAATATATCTAAGTAAGCAGTTAAGCAGGAAAACTACACAAAATATCATCCATGCAATGAGATTTGGTGGAAAGCATTTATATTACTGTATAATAAGGGAAAGTACATCGAAGGAAGTGATTACAACCAATGACTTAATCTAGCAATCCTTCTCCAATCAAGCCAATGCCAAATCCTCCAAAGGAAGTATGGATCTCCCAAGAGATGAGTAGAGAGCTCATAAGCTAATTTCACCAGCATGTAGGTACTATAGACTTCCTCCCTTTGGAATGGGAATGAGCCTCACTTATATAGGACTAGGATGATAGGATAGGTTGAGATATGTTAAAAGAGAGATAGGCAATCTCACCCAAAGTCTAGGGAACCGAATGCCAACTCCCCTACAGGCTAGGGATAGGGATCCACATCACTCAGCTTCGAGAATGGGCTCGAAGATGCTCTTTTATCCAACTAATTGACATCGTCGTAGGCTACATGAGGACAACCTGCGACGTCGCAAGTTGCACAATGGTGAACTGCGACGACCTTCAAAAATGGGTCAGTTAAGCCCTCCAGTTATGGGAAACTTCAAGGATGTTTACATTGAGTCTCATGGTAGCAAGACTTAGGTGTAACACTAATATAGAAGAAGTCGGTCATACCCAAAGCCTATGGCTATAGAGTTGATTTAGTGCGATTTTAGAGCACCCTTTCCCTTAGTAAATACATGGAAAAATAATATGAACTTGAAATACTTATCTGGCCTTTAAATGTGCAAAACTAAATAGCAATAGACACATAGCTTTTTTTATTTGAAGGATTACAGGAAAATTATAGAACTCCGAGAGGCCCTTTCATCCTCGCCTAAAAACCAAGGAACGTTATGGCCTTCCCCGTAGACCCCAAATGAAGGTCCTTCCCACCTAACAGAATTCCTAGTCAGTGTTTGGTTCAACATTAGAAGTCTATTGCATACTCGAGGAGTGAAGTTCCTCTTTTGCGCAGTATTGAGAAAACTTACAAGCAACCTGTCATTCCAAAGAAAAGTGGGATTAGACCGTGAAGAGTCAAAAGAAACACTGGAAAACAAAAATTAAAACTCAGTATAATAAACATAGTAGAAACATGAGTAAAGCTTACAAGTTTGAAGGTGGAGACCATAGTTTGTAATTTGAAGCTGCATCAAGTATTTTAGATTTCCTTCGAGTTTGGCACTTTAGCTGGAAAACTCTTCTTCTCCTGAATCGTGATGGAAAAATACCATTTCAAACATCTAATGGTAACAAGAATGATTTAGAATCTAAACCAGAGCATGCAGTGCTGAAATGATTATGGCAACTGTTTCAACCCTAAAACCTCTACCCGAGGCTAAGTTCGAAAAGTAGTATCCTCGGAGGTGAGGACAACTATCAATTTGACATTTTAATAAATGAGAAAGCCCTTTGAATTTTCCAAGAGTCATCACAGTACATACGGGCTATCATGACAGTATTTTATTTTTGGTGACTCATCATCCTGGTACAACAATAGAGTAGTTTCTTTTTCTTTAGCATGTGATGGTATTAATCGTTGAATATAGTCTTACCCTTCTTTTTATGTTTTAGTGTATCTTCGTAGATCCAAGATAGTAAGGATCGGGTTGGGTATCCATGTAAGTATTACGTTATTTTGAATGTTTTTACGGGTCAACTATAACTTCACATAAGACTCCTTGTAGGCAATATTCATACCTGCCGCAATTAACAAGAACTTTAGTATTTCCTATTTTATTAACTTTTATAAAAGTGAGTTTTATGAAGGCTATTTTATTAACGTGTATAAAAATGTTTTTATGAAGGTCACACTAGGAAGCTTTCACCTGTTTAAGATGATGGCCACCTTCTGTATAGGGCGCCCCTGCTATAGCAAATTTATAAATATGTGTTAGCCGAAGCTAAGTAAGCAGCATTTCATCTAATGTATTCCACCTACCAATAGGAATAAAACCAAAGTGTTTTAGTAGTTATGTTGTTAAAGAGAGTCTTTTTGGAAATTTCGATGATCAACTATGAATAAATTGTTATGAATTGTAATTGATAAGGTTGAAAGAAAACTATAAATTTTTATTTTTCTATGGGTATTTCACATATGGTATCAATCAACCCTGTCGCCTTTGGAAACATCTAGTTTCCGCTGAACATGAAAACATTGTTCTAACAATAAATATTGGGATGTTTGTATACATGCATCAATTTTTGTTTTACAGGTTACAACAATGACTTCACGCAATGAAAATGAGAGCCAACATGAAGGAAAATAAAAAGCACCACATACAACACAAGCAAAAGAAGAACATTCTGAAGCTAGTCAAGTACTTGAAACAATGAGAAGTCTAATCGTGGAAATATAGCGTTTCAAGGAAGATAATGAACAATTGAAGATGGCTTAGGAAAAACAACATGAGATCAATGAAATATTATTGCATAATTTACATGAAAAGAACAATGGTAAAGAATAACGAACATAGGCAAGGAGGGACCAAGAAGTTGGAGAAAGTGCCGAAAGAAAAGACAGCTCCTCCAATGAGACTCAAAAATTAGAACATCAGGACAAGACTGTTGAGAAAAGAAAGGTTGATCAACTGGAAGGAGAATTCATGAAAATTAAACCCACCAGTTTTGATGGGGAATCAAAGACCTGGGAAGAAGCAGAAGGTTGGTTGCTGGATATTAAGAAATATTTCCAAATTTACAATTATTCCAACAACATGAAGGTATGAATGGCAGTTTACAATCTCAAAGGAAAGACTATCATTTGGTGGAAGGATCTCAAGATCTCACATGGGTTGAAGGAAAAGAATCTAGAGTGGTCAAAATTCAAGAAATTGTTTAAGAAATAATATATGTCGGAAAGTTATTATGAGAGGAAAAAAAAGGAATTTTACGAGTTAAAACTTGGCCAAATGACCATGGAAGATCTCATAAACAAATTTTTGGACCTGCTGTGGTTCTTCCCTTATATTAAGGAAGAAAAAGTGAAAGTACATAGATTCCTAAGTTGTCTTCCACGTTCTTATAAAGATCGTATCGAATTCGATAATCCAAAAAAACTGGATGAAGTACTAAGAAAAACAAGGTTATTCTTTGAACAGTATAAACATAAGAATGACACCTCCAAACTATGGAAGGATAAAAAGCAAGAAAAGTTTAACCAGCGTAAGAAAGGATTTAGACCACCACCTTTCATAAATATGCCAAGAAATCCTCAAGGAAATCCCTTTAACAAAAACGAACAAATGTAACAGAAGGGTGTTAAACCCACCAACTCGGGATTAAAAGGGGTGGTTGGAACCCCTAAAGAACCTTTGAAGTGTTGGGAGTGTGGAGAACCCCATTTACGACGAAATTTCCCATGCTTCAACAAAGCAAGCAGAGCATCAAATAACATGCAGGAAGCATCTACTGTTGTGGAAATTGGGAAAAATTTCCACAAAATTAATGCAGCCCTAGAAGATCGACAGGCAGATCATCAATCTGCAATCGTGGAAATTGAAGGTACAGTTTCTAATCATACGCTTACTCTATTAATTGATCCAAGAGCCAACTTAAGCTACATCACTCCCAAGGTGATGGAGCACTACCAACTCACCAAGGTAAAACATGCAAAACCCTGGTTAGTTCAGCTAGCCACTGGGGCTAAACGAAAGGTAACTAACTTTATTGCTAATTATGGCGATCAAATACAAGGTCATAAAACTAGAATTAATCTGAATGTTTTTCCTTTAGGATCATACGACATGATTATTGGAATGGATTGGTTAGATAAGTATAAAGTAGTGTTAAACTGTTACACAAATTTTTTTACTTATATTGCTGATAACCAGATAATTCGAATGGTAAACGACAAATTTAAACATGTTTCTTTAAGACAAATTTTTGTTATGTAGTTGAAGAAATGTATGAGAAAGGGCTGTAAGATTTATGTGGTACGGGTTTCTGACTTACTCCTAAATGAAAGTCAAACATCTGTAGGTGAACACCCTATCTTAAGTGAAGTTTTAGATGTATTCTCAGAAGAGATACCAGGATTACCCCCTCAACGAGAAATAGATTTCTCCATTGAGTTATTACCTGGATCCACACCATTATCAAAA
Organism: Larix kaempferi; assembly: GCA_027924585.1. Taxonomy (NCBI): domain Eukaryota; kingdom Viridiplantae; phylum Streptophyta; class Pinopsida; order Pinales; family Pinaceae; genus Larix; species Larix kaempferi. The sequence goes on along the minus strand of BSBM01000049.1, from coordinate 4,619,078 downwards.
ATACCTTACAGGATGAGCATTCCAGAATTGATTGAGTTAAAAATTCAAATACAAGAACTGTTAGATAAAGGCTATATAAGACCTAGTGTATCACCCCGGGGAGCACCAATTATGTTTGTTAAGAAAACTGATGGGATGCTAAGACTTTGTATCGACTATAGGAAGTTAAACAAAGTAACCATTAAAAATAAGTATCCACTGCCACAAATTAATGATCTATTCGATCATGTAGGGGGAGCCAAAGTCTTCTAAAAAATGGATTTACGATCTGGCCTTCACCAGATTAGAATTAAAAATGAAGATATAAGAAAAACAACCTTCAGAACGTGTTATAGACACTACGATTTCGTAGTGATTCCTTTTGGCTTAACTAATGCTCCTACCTCATTCATGTGTCTAATGAATGGTATCTTTAACAAATACCTAGATCAGTTTGTATTAATTTGTATCAATGATATCTTGATTTATTCCAAGATGGAAGAAGAACATGAGCAACATTTAAGAATTGTCCTACAAACCTTAAGAGATAATCAGTTATACGCTAAATTTGAAAAGTGTGAATTCTTTAAGAAAGAGATTCAGTATTTAGGTCACGTTATCTCTGAGGAAGGAATCACGGTGGATCCGCAGAAAATAAAAGCTATATCTGATTGGCCAGTGCCTAAGGATGTAACTGATATTCGATCCTTCATGGGAATCCTCGGTTACTATTGAAGGTTTATCGAAGGATTTTCAAATATTTCCTATCTGATTACCTCGTTAGAGAAAAAAGGAATAAAATTTGTATGGTCTTCGAAATGTCAAGAAAGTTTCGAAAAGATTAAAGAATTATTAACCAAGGAACCTATCTTAAAAGTAGCAGACCCTTATAAAGACTATACGGTCTGTACGGATGCTAGTAAAGAGGGATTAGGGGGGGTGTTGTCACAAGATGGACACATGGTATGCTATGTGTCCCAGAAACTGAAAGAACATGAACGGAACTATGTGGTTCATGACATGGAATTAACAGAAGTGGTACACACATTAAAGATGTGGCGTCATTACCTGCTAGGAAAGAAATTCCTTTTGTTGACTGATAATACACACGTTAAAAGTCTATTTACTCAGCTAGGACTTAATGTGAGGAAAGCAAGATGTATGTACTCTTTGAGGGAGTTTGACTTTGAAAAAAAACATTATAAGGGTAAGGAAAATAGGGTGGTAGATTCCCTTAGTCGAAGGACTCACGAAGTTTATGAAATAACAATGAGTCATCCTGAGAGTGACCTCTTACATAAAGTAAAAGAAGCAAGTGAGCAAGATGTTGAATACATAAATCTGCGGTATAAAGTACAAAACAATGGGATAAATATAAACGGGACAGATTTCAAGGTTGACCAAGAGGGACTTATTTGGTTCAAAAACAAATTGTATATGCCTAATGTTATGGAAATAAAACTGTTTATTTTGAATGAGATGCATAAACCTCCTTTTGCAAGTCATCCCGGATACTAGAAAATGGTAACCATTCTCCGGAAGCAATTTTTTTGCCCAAGTTTAAAAGATGATCTAGTCGACTATTTATCTAAATGTTTGGAATGTCAGCAGGTGAAAGCAGAACATCGACATCCTGATGGTTTGTTACAACCTTTACCAATTCCTGAGTGGAAATGGGAAGTTATTTCCCTATACTTTATCACTAGTTTTTCAAGAACGCCGAAACAACATGATTCTATTATGGTAGTGGTGGATAAATTAAGTAAATCTGCTCATTTCATTCCTGTAAAATCGACTTACAAAGCAGTTAATATTGCCGAATTATTTTTAAAAGATATATTTTGGTTACACGGAGTACCAAAAATGGTAATTTCGGATAGATATGTCAAATTCACATCGAATTTATGGAAATCCTTGTTTGCATGTTTAGAAACTAGAATAAATTTTAGCACCAGTTATCACCCTGAAACTAATGGACAAGCCAAACGTACAAACCATATCGTTGAAGATATGTTAAGGATGTATGTTATGGAAAAACACACTAAATGGGAGGATTATTTACATCTGGTAGAGTTCACATATAACAAGGGTTATCACGCTTCATCAAGGATGAGCCCATTCGAAGTTCTGTATGGTAAACAATGCACTACCCCAGTTAGTTGGGATAGCCCTGTGGATCGTCTATTGGTAGGACCTGAATTATTACAAGACATGGAACAAAATGTTCGAAAGGTGTAGAAAAATTTAAAGGTGGCACAAGACTGCCAAAAGAGTTATGTTGACTTAAAAAGATAGCATAAGGATTTTTCAGTTGGAGACCATGTATATCTACGAGTCAAACCAAAAAATAGCTCTCTCAAATTGGGGAGTTGCACCAAATTAGCACTGCGATTTTGCGGACCTTTCCAAATACTAGAAAGGATTGGACCCGTGGCATATAAGCTGGAGCTGCCAGCTCATTTAAAAATTCATAATGTCTTTCATATTTTGTTATTGAAAGGTTATATACATGATTCTGCTCACATTATTGATTGGAATATGGTACAGGTGGCTCCATAAGGCGAATTTCAGGTGGAACCTTTACGCATTCTAGACAAGAAAGAAACAACACTTCGGAACCGAGTCATCGCTCAAGTAAAGGTGTAGTGGAAGCACTTTATCCCTAAGGAAGCAACTTGGGAATTGGAAGAAGAGATACGAGGAAAGTATCGAGAATTATTCCCATAGCCGATGCAAGAGGACTAAAACACTGAGGATAATGTTCGCAATAAGGGGGTGAGGATGTGACATCCCCAATGAATAAAAATAACCTTATTATTTATTTTAATTATTGTTCGAAATATTTATTTTCAATAATTTGGTTGTATATGAAATCCACCAATAAGTCCTAGAAGGACTAATGTAATAAAACATTGTGATTGCATTTGAATAAAAGAATGAGGGGAAACAACCATGTTAAATGAGGAGATCATGCATGAAAGAGTAAGGTACAAGTGAGAGTTAACCTCATGGAAGTTGAAACAAGTGTCAGAAGTGCATTTATGGCACTAGACATACCTTGAAAATCAGAGATTTTACTAGCTGTGAAAATTCCATGAGGAATTGGCTGCTAGTGGAAAGGCCTAGGCAAAAACAATTATAAGAAGGAAGCATTTGTGGTAGGTAGGACGTTGCTTAGTATGCTAGAAAGAGAGGAATTCTTGCTATGTGAGCACATTGTGTTAGGCAAGAGACTTCTGGAAGAATAATAGAGAACTGGAACGGAGGTTGACTGTACTTACCTTTGCATGCATGAATCTAGCTCGGGGTGATTAAGGACAAACATTGCAGCTCTGCCGAATCTAAGGTTGGGTGAATGTGGTTGTTCCTTTTACATTCAGACCATATAATCCAGGTTTTTCTGTAGTATTGATTTTTTTTACGATTGTTGTAGTATGGATTATTATAGTTCTGTAGTGTTGATTTTTTTACGATTATTGCAGTATGGATTAATATAGTTTCTACAGTGATGATTAATATAGTTGCTGCGGTGAAGATTTTACACTCATAAGTAATTTCTTTTATAATGTAAATCATTTAAATACTGGATGGAGTTTGAATATAAATCTCAGCCTATAGTATGGTTTTAATGTATCTATATACTCACTCTGAAATTATAAAAATAGATGCAGATATTTGTCTTCCATATTTTATACTATAGTAAAATTATAGCTTGAGTAGATGGAAACAAACCCTTTTGTACAGTGTATTGTCTATGGAAATTAGGGCATAGTAATAACGTTGAATATACAGTTTATCAACAGATCTTTCGATGAGTTTAATATTTATAATTCCTTTCGTAGCGATAGGAAATAGCTGATCCTAGCATTCTATTCCTATCCGAGAAAGGAATACCTAATCAGTAGAGTGAAAATTTTTATTAAAAATCAAACCCGTGGGCAAGCGGGATTCTGAAGTTCATTATTCTGAGAAATTTCATGGACCGAGTTATTGTTGGCTGATTCTTATAAATTGTAACAATATATCAAAGTTGGAACTATGGACTTAGGTCTGATCCTGGGTTAGCTTTCGTTATAGAAATACATAATACAGACAGATTATTCAGTTCAAGTTTTGAAAACTTATAAATGGTAACCTAAGAATCAAACCCACAGATCGAGCTAGATCCAGGGTTAGAAATTATTTAAAGAAGCTACACGAACAGGCTTTAATGGCTACAACCGTATACATTACCGTGAAAGTCTTAAACCATTGAGGTGAGATCTAGATCATAGGTTTTTTCTCTTAAAAAAAAGTAGGTTTTTGTTATAAACAGGGTCATACTTTCCCCCACAGCTGATTTTTACTTTTAACTTATTGCTTACACAGAGACCACGAAAATACTCGGGTTTCTGAGACTACGGGAACTTTGGGGAAATTTGCAGTTAACATTACTGAGAGGAATATTTTCAAATGCATCCTGAGATTTCGTATTACAGAAATTTCCTAATACAGCACGAGAAATACCATGAACGGATATCCAATTTATATGAAAATAAATTCAAAAAAAAAACTAAGAGTCTTTCTCGTTCAGATTTCAGTGCTAACTTTTCAAACTGTAATCTGTGCTCTACTATACAAGAAGTCTGTCAGACCCAAAGCCTACGGCTATAGAGTTGTTTTAGCGCGATTTTAGAGCACCCTTTCCATAATACGAACTTGAAATACTTCTCTTGCCTTTAAATGTGCAAAACTAAATAGCAAGAGACACACAGTTTTTTTTATTTGAAGGATTACAGGAAAATTATAGAATTTCGAGAGGCCCTTTCATCCTCTATGTCAAGTCAAATCCTTTAAAAATACAAAGTGAACTAAATAGTCATCGGGTCGAAAAGAAACTGTTACTTGCTCGCTTAAAAACCAAGGAAGGTGCTGGTCTTCCCCGTAAACCCCAAATGAAGGTCCTTCCCATCTAAGAGTCTTCCTAGTCAGCGTTTGGTTCAACATTAGAAGTATACTGCTTACCCGGAATTGAAGTTACTCTTTCGTGCAGTATTGAGAAAACTTACAAGCAACCTGTCATTCCAAAGAAAAGTTGGGTTAGACCGTGAAGAGTCAAAAGAAACTCTGGCCAACAAAAATTAAAACTCAGTATAATAAACATAGTAGCAAGATGAGTAAAGCTTTCCAGTTTTAAGGTGGAGACCATAGTTTGTCATTTGAAGCTGCGTCGAGTATTTTAGATTTCCTTCGTGTTTGGCACTTCAGCTGGAAAAATATTTTTCTCCTGAACCGTGATGGCAAAAGACCATTTCAAACATCGAATGGTAACAAGAATGGTTTAGACTCTGAACCGGAGCACGCAGTGCTGGAAATTTTATGGCAACTGTTTCAACCCTAAAACCTCTACCCGAGAATAAGTTCGAAAAGTAGTATCCTCGGAGGTGAGGACAGCCATCGATCTGACATTTTAATAAATGAGAAAACCCTTCGAATTTGCTAATCGCTGAATATACTCTTACCCTTCTTTTTAAGTTTTAATAGTGTATCTTCGTAGATCCAAGATAGTAAGGATCGGGTTGGGTATCCATGTTAGTATTAAGTTATTTTGAATGTGTTAAAGGGTCAACTATAGCTTCGCATAAGACTACTTGTAGACAAGATTCATACCTGCATCAATTAACTAGAACTTTATATTTAGTATTTGCTATTTTATTAACTTGTATAAAAGTGAGTTTTATGAAGGCTATTTTATTAATGTGTATAAAAATGTTTTTATGAAGGTCATACTAGGAAACTTTCACCTCTTTAATATGATGGCCACCTTCTGTATAGGACGCCGCTGCCATAGCAAATTTATAAACATGTGTTTGCCGAAGCTAAGTCAACAACATTTCATCTAATGTATTCCACCTACCAATGGGAAGAAAACCTGAGTGTTTTAGTAGTTATGTTGTTAAAGAGAGTCTTTTTGGAAATTTCGATGATCAGCTATGAATAAATTGTTAAGAATCGTAAGTTATAAGGTTGAAAGAGCACTATAAATTTTTTTTTATGGGTATTTCACATTACCCAATACTACATATTTAAGAATCTTAATCTTAATTTAGAATATAGAGTCCAGATGACGAAATCATAAAAAAATGAGAGTTGCAAGATCTAGTAATGACAGTTTAGATTGATGTCTGCAATGAATGGATTTAAATGACTTGGATGTTATAATTCTTTCTTATTTGAATATTTTAAATCAAAATTTGCCTTTCAAAAAAAGGGGCGAGGCTAGAATTACTAATGATTTTGTCATCATTTATTTTTCTCCATAAAATACAATAACTTCTCCAGCTAGTATTGAAATTGAAATTTTACCACTCAAGATTTCCTTCTATTCATGGAAGAGATAAAGCATCCAAAGAAAGAGGCCCGTTAATGTGCACAATGCATCTATATGTGAAAGGGAGTAAAGACACCTACTTCAAATAAGGAGTCATTATATTCATTAGCGAAAGATTATGAGATACAAATTTGTTCCATTCATCTCGATCAAGGAGATGTCATCAAAAAGGAAATAGACACCAAGAATATTCCATCAAGAAGGAAATAGACACCAAGAAGATGCCATCAACATGGCATTGCATGTTTCTTCATCCATAGTTCACAACCATTGGTAATAACAGTTTAAGTTGTAAATTTTGAATGCCACGATGACCAACGCTCACTAACCAACAACTACCATCTCATTTTAAGACAAAACTTTCCATCACGACCCCCAACCCAAGAACAAGTGGTTAATTTTCACCATTATGTTTTTTAAAACCATCGACTGAAATATTGGGATCCATAGTCTTAACAATACTATAAGTGTGAGCTGATTAAACACAAAACCTAACCTTCAGACATATCCACCATCATTAATCAAACAAAAATGGGTAAACATTGATCAAGGGTTGACATCACATTTGCGATTGTGGGTTTGAGTGATAAGTATTCGACCAGTCAAGCTGTGAGTTTGTTTCTCATTTTATCAAAGCATTAGGAGGGTCTACGCAGTGCATTTCCAAACCCCCAACCATGTTGTACGAAGCGTGAATTTCAAACTTACCGAAGACATCTGGGCGACCTCCTATGCAATGGTATCGATGTCCTTGTATCGGCGGCCTCCTCTGCAATGGTCTCGCGGCCTCCTGTGCAACGGTCTTGACAGTCTCAACTTTCTCGAGGGTCTCGGCTCTTCTGAATCTTTTCATAGGTTACAAATAGAAACTTTGGATGTGCGTGTCGGGGTCCAGCGGTATTCCATTTGACTTGGAATGCCCCACCACTAAGTTGGATAAACCCGCCACCACATAATTGTCACATTGTATATATATCAAACTTTGGATAAGGTTAAAAGTATGGGTCATGTTTGTTATATGGAAGTCCTAACCATATTAATTATGGTTTGGGATATGCCAAAGTTGGGACATGCCACCAAACTCAACGAATCTCACATGGTATTTATTATAACCATATTCTATATTCAATTGGTTATTTGTGTATGTTATATTTTGGACATGTAACCAAAAAGCAAGTTGTAAATGCCAATGAATATGAAAGGTATGGAATATAGTTGCAATGCTATTTAAAAAAATGGCCCTAAAAACAAACCTTGGCTTATGGTTATAACCAAGTCCAAAACAAGTATGTAGTTGTAACCAAGTGACTAGTTGAGCCCAATGAATGGCTTAGAAAAGTCAATGACATGTTAATGGTTGTAATATTGGCATATGGTAAAATCTAGCTAACACAAACCATGCCATTTATGAAAATTGTTGCTATTTATGAGATAAATTGAAATCATGCACAAGGAGGAATAACTCAATCTATATAAGCCAAGCATTTGCATTGTAAGGGAGCATGATTTTGAAACTTTTGGCAAAATTAACCATTGGCGCATATATCTTTGGGGTCTTTTGAAACTTTTGGCAAAATTCCCAAAAGATTCCTTAAGGATAGTCATGCTTGATTCACTGTCAATGCCTTAGATCTCTTCATGTTTTTTTTTATATATTTATCTTACCTCCAAAAATATGTCTTTAAAATATGTTATTTGCATTAGAGTTCATCAAGAAGATGAATCGGGTGGATTTAAAATTATATAGAAAACTTGTGAAAGCACACATCCATAAGCCTCATTGAAGAAATTTGTCCAAGGGATTCATGTATTAATGTAGGCTATTAGATTCATATATTCACCAAAGTCCTTTCGTAAGTGCTCTTGGGATATTGTGGATTTGTCCCAAGATGTGGTATGGGAGGCCCTTCATTTGAGCCCAAAGAAGATGAGCTGTAAATTCTTAAGAAATAATCTAATCGTTTATCTCGAGGAAGTCACAACAATTTTGTAGTTCAATTTTTGGGAATGCCTCAAGAAAATCCTATGGCACCACAATGAAAATATATGTCTTTGTCTCAAGAAAGTCATGGGAAGTCCCCAATTCACTTTTGGGGAATGCCCTTAGAAAAATGAATGGCATCACAATGACAATATCTAAGTCTTCATCTCAAGAAAGTTACATGACTTCCCTGTTCACTTACGTGAAACCCTAAAGAAACCTTATCTACACTAAACAAAAAATAATCTAAGTCTTTGTTCTAAGGAAGTCATGGGACTTTCCTAGTTCACTTTTGGGGGAGTCCTAGAGAGCTCAAAGACCATATAAGAACCTTTAGAACCAGGGAGAAATTCAAAGACTTCCCCATCCATGAATTGTGGCTACTACATTTCACTCCTAGTCCAATCACAAGATCATACTTGGTATTAATGGGACCACAGACGAAAAAATATGTTCAATAGTTATGGGATTGTTTTTCCTATGCAATATGAGTATTTTTTAGAAGACTTGAGTGATTTTGGCGACTATATTAGTGTATTGAGATTGATGTTACAAATTGAATTCCATACTGGATTCATTAGAAAAGGAATATGTGATATGGGAGAATAAATGATTTTCATCCCCAAGTTGGTTGTAGACCTACCACTAGATTTAATTATATGAATGATATTAGAACCATAGAGCCACTAGGTTAGTCACCATTAGTACAAAAAACTCCAATTCACAACCTCCCATGAATCATATTTTAACATTAAATAAATCAAAAGAATCTTAAGGTGGCACATTCTATATCTAGCACAAATATGATCGGAATGTAAGTTAGGGGATATGCCAATGCCACTCATTGAGAGGATGCTACAACTAAAGAAAAACGAGGAATATTATGGTGGCACATTCTATACCTAGCAATATATGATTGGAGTGAAAATTAGGGGATATGCCAACACCTATGAGATAAACATGGAATGAAATGTTGTATTTAACAAAAAATATTCCCAACGGGGTTGTAATGTGTGAAGGAATTACAATGAGAAACCAAATGAAAAAAAGAAGTTAGGGAAACCCTACCATAATGGATCAAAACATTTAGAGTTCATATACGTGACAAAAGGATAGTTAGCCTTGAACACACACATGGAGGATTCACATAGAAGAAGGTAGAAGGTAGTAACAAATCCCATCTATAGTCACTTGGATAGTTTTTTTAGTTGTAGATCGTAGAAGAGTAAAAACATAGGATAATGAGAGCTTAGTTGTAGGGAGTTCTGATGAGAAAAGGTCCTACCACTCTTATTGTATGTATGTAGTCCATAGTTTTGTATGCAGACCTTCTTATGTTATTAATCCCGATCCACCTCTCATGTTTTGGAATTATAATAATCATTGAAATACTAGGGGCAACTAGCAATGTTTTTTAATGGAGACTTATGTGTTATTCCTTGAAGTGGTGTGTTAACAAAGGTTATAATGAAATTTGCTAATGTCACAATTTATGTAATTTCTTTCATGTTATGCACTTGAAGGATGGTTTGCTTTTGAATTTCTACCGATAGATTGTTATGACATCTTTTGTTCATTTTATTTCTTTTACATGATTGAATTGTTGGTCATACTAGATGTTAACCACTATTACACTTTCCATTAATTTGTGAATGAATGAGAATTCATTGTTGACTACCCCGGGACTTTTATGGGTTTCTCTTTTTTATTTCTTATAATCTTTTACACATATATTATTAAACAAATATGTCATATAATGGGTGATATAGGAACCCAATGGCAACGTTCTCTAGTTTAAGATCTACTAATATTATCATTCTCCTATCTTGAACACTCTTATTCAATTAATTTAGTCATGTAATTTCAATATATATTGTAAGGAAGAGCTAGGGACAACCCAGTTGCAATGGAAATGCACAGATGTTAAATACCACATAGTTGTTTCCAAGGTGACCTTGGATAGCGACCTAGACAAGGATTTAGGGTTACCCCTTGGATTAAAGTGGGGAGATCTAGTACAACCTCCAATGGGTGCCCTTGACATTGTCCTAGTTGTTGGAATACATTTTGGGGTACACTAGTGGTAGAGATAGAACATGCTAGACACATAAAAGAATTTCCTAGATAAGGCATGCACAATAGTATATTAATGTAGCACTAAATATATGCAAAACATTTCATCTTTATATTTGTGGAGACAAAGACGGAGATCAAGTTTTGAAGGAGAGAAGACGAAAGTTAGAAGACTCTAGAGGTTAGAACCAATAAATTATATGTTCAACAATTGGTTGTTTGTAGGAAAAATATTTGGGAGATGAAGTGAAGATAGAGACTAATAGATAGAAGAGTGGGTTGTTCGGGTACACAGGGTACTACCAAAGGACCGAACACCAAGAGCAACCACTTCACACAAACAGATCACAGATCAACACACCGATGTTTTGACGTGGTTTAAACCCTCTTAAGGGAAACACTCCACGGCCCCAGCCAAATAGCTTCTACGGGACAATTTATTATGCAAAGAAAGAAAGTTACAAATGAGCTTCTCATAATCGATCAACTAAACAATGACCCTCCATGCTCTTTAAATAGAGATCATGGACCAATCGGGTGTTAAGCCACAGATCAAGGTTAGGTTTGATCTAAGAGAAGTTGAGCCGTCGGATCACTCTATGTCGGAAACATATCGTGACCATCGGATTAAGTATTTACAAATGCATACTAATGCATACTAAAGAAACACACTATCCCTAACGGATATATTACACAAGTTGATCTTAACTAACTCCTAAGTGTCTAAATATCCTAACATCCCCCCTTAAGAACAACTTGGGATAGGATTGAAGGATTTACAAAAGTGACACTATTAGGAGAAGGAAGGAGGCATTAGAGCCTATCCCCCCTTAATGACAAGTTCCTGAACTCCTAACATAGATCGAAGTTTAGAAAACTTCGCTTCTGTAAGAGACTTGGTGAAGATGTCTGCAACTTGATCATCTATAGGGCAAAAGAACACTTCAAGAACACGATCATGAACAAGATTTATGATGAAGTGCATATGTAGCTCAATGTGTTTGCTGCGTTGATGTAGAACTGGATCTTTGGCAAGCTTGATGGCACTTTGATTGTCGCACCAAAGTGGAGTAGGCTGCTGTTGCTCGAATCCAAACTCTGAAAGGATCTGTCGAAGCCATAAGGCTTCCTGACTGGCATTAATTGCTGCTCGATATTCTGCCTCTGCTGAAGAAAGAGCAAGAGCTTGTTGTTTCTTACAAGCCCAAGTAATAGGTCCAGATCCCAGACTGAAAACATAACCTGCAGTAGACTTTCGATCATCAGGATCGCCGGCCCAATCTGAATCAGTGAAATCAACCAACAAAGGTTTCCCCCCTGTACTGTAATGAATCCCAAACTGAACTGTACCTCGAATATATCGAAGTATTCTTTTAGCTGCTTTCTAGTGACTTTCATGAGGTGTCTGCATATAACAGGCAACTCGACCAACGGCAAAGGAAAGGTCAGGACGGGAATGAGTCAAGTATAAAAGACTACCAACAAGCTGACGATACAAGGTGGCATCTACTTCAGGTGAAGTACAAGTGGCAGAAAGTTTGACTCCAGACTGGAAGGGAGAAGGGGCTGGTGTACAATCTTCCATGTGAAAGCGACGAAGAAGGTCACAAGCATACTTAGACTGAGAAAGAAAGATTCCTTCTTTGGTTTGCAGAACTTGGAGACTAAGAAAATAATGCAAATGTCCTAAGTCTGACATTTCAAAAGTTTGTTTAAGACTGGATTTCACATGGGTTATGAGCTTAGGGTCACTACCAGTAAGAATAAGGTCATCAACATATAGAACAAGTATGATGAGATGGTTTCCTGATTTCTTGGTATAGACATTGGGGTCAGAATGGCATCTAGAAAAACCAGTGTCAAGGAGAAAGTTATCCATTTTGGCATACCAAGCTCTAGGAGCTTGCTTAAGGCCATATAAGGATTTCTTAAGGCGACAGACAAGGCTAGAGTTATTCTGAACATAGCCAGGAGGTTGTTCCATGTAAATTTCCTCCTGTAAATCACCATGTAAGAAGGCAAACTTGACATCCATTTGATGGACTTCCCAGTTGTGTAAGGCTGCAAGGGAAAGAACAAGGCGGATGGAGTTCATTTTGGCAACGGGAGCAAAGGTTTCATTGTAGTCAATCCCTTCAACTTGGGAAAAACCTTTGGAAACTAACCTTGCCTTAAGTCTTTCAACACTTCCATCTGATGCATACTTAGTTCTGTAGACCCATTTACATCTGACAAGTTTTCTTCCTTTTGGAAGAGGTACAAGATCCCAAGTATCGTTCGCCATTAAGGAACGATATTCTTCATCCATGGCTGCATCCCAATCTGGATTCCCTGAAGCTTATGCAAAATTTTCTGGATCATGATTCTCGGAAACTTGAGCCAAAAGAGATTTGGCTCGCTGAAACTGAGAACGTGTTCGACGTTGATCTCTAGGATCACCGGCAAGATCACCAGCTGCTTCACATGTTGAACGGACCCATCGAGGAAGCACTTGTGTTGGTGCAACTAGAGGAACATGAGCAGGCGGAGGTGGATTTTCATCCTCACTGTCATCATCAGAAACTGGAGTTGGAAACCTGTCAAGGAAGTTGGAAGAAGAAGAAGAAGGCACAAGTGCCGAATCAGGCTCGCAGGCCAAAGATGGCACACTCGCCGAGTTAGGCTCGCAGGCCAAGATATTTCCATCAAATTTAACATCTCTTCTAATGATTATAGCATGAGAATGTGGTTGAAGAAGTCTATAACCTTTTACATCTTCAGAATATCCAACAAATATGCACTTTTCACTTTTAGGCTGCAATGCTTTCCGTTTTTCATCCGGAATGTGAGCCCATGCTTCACTACCAAACACACGAAAGTGACTTACATCAGGTTTAATTTTACTCCATGCTTCTTCCGGTGTTATACCTTGTAATGCTTTTGTGGGGGTGCGATTAACTATGTAATTTGCACAATTTATGGCTTCAGCCCAAAATTGAAGACTTAGTCCCTTGGATTGGATCATACAATTAGCCATTTCTTTTAAAGTGCGGTTCTTCTGCTCAGCTACACCATTTTGTTGTGGTGTATATGGAACAGTGTGCTGTTGTTGGATGCCTTGTTCAGTGCAGAAAGTAGTGAACTGTTTGTTAACATATTCTCCTCCATTGTCAGATCTTAACTTAATAATTTGATGACCAGATTGTTTTTCAACAAGGGCCTTGTAGGCCAAGAACATGTTAAATACTTCGTTCTTAAGTTTTAGGAAATAAACCCAAGTGCGTCTGGAGTAATCATCAATGAAAGTTAAGAAATACTTGAAACCAGAAAAGGAAGCAGATGGAAGAGGACCACACAAGTCACTATGCACAAGCTCCAAGGGAACCGAGGCGTGCCAAGAGGCACGTTTGTCAAAACTATCCCGATGATGTTTTCCGAGTACACAACCGAAACAAACACCATCTCTACAAGATACCATCGGAAGAGCTGTCACCATATTTTCTTTACATAGTTGTTGCAATGAGTGATAATTTAAGTGACCAAATCGCTCATGCCAAAGTTTGCTCAAGTTATCACTATGAGCAACAAAAACTGAAGGGAAAGGTGATGACCCAAAGTTGTTAAACTTGTACAACCTGGTAATATCATCAACAATTCCGGTAGCTAGAACCTGTTGAGGATCTTTAAAATCCTTGATTACAACTTGGTGAGGTGTAAAGGTCACAGTTTTACCTTCACCAGAATGAGTGATCTGATAGACTGATAACAAATTGCAGGAAATTCTTGGAACACATAGTACATCACTAAAATGACCATTATCTACTGGAACTGTTCCAGCTCCTACAACACTTAGAGATCTATCATCACCAACAAATATTTGTTTGGTGTTACATTCATGCATAGTAGAAAATATGGCTTGATCCTTAGCCATATGATAAGATGCTCCAGAATCAATGAGCCATTCATTTGAAGTAGAAGAAGAAGATGCATTATAAGAATAACCAGAAGCACAAAGTGCATGTCCATGAGAGGTAGATTCTGAAGATGAATCTAGGCTGATGTGGTGCTTCTTCATTGCTGCTTCCAAGGCTGCCATCTTCTTGAAACACTTAGATTCATCATGATTATCTTTCCCACAATAGTTGCAATGACGCTCAGTCTTCTTGCCTTTTGGCTTGGATCCTTTGTCATTTTTTAAAGAAGGAGTTGACTGAGAGGGTTTTGGACCCTTGTTTGACTTATTATTGCGAAAATTTTGTTTCTTGGGAGGCTTGGACTTTTCTTTCTGTTGGGACAATAAGGCTTTCCCAGATGTATCTGCATTGTTGATTATTCCAAGATGAATGAGTTTATCTTGTTCCCTAATCAAGGAATCACAAAAGGATTCAAGACTAGGCTCTTGATAGCTAGCTGCATTCAATGATGCTTTCATGGAGTAAAATGTAGATACAAAAACAGAATATGCAGGTCCAAGTTTGGAAATAATATGATAAATGCACTGTTTGTCTTCCCTCTCAATCTTACATTCTGCACATAAGAGTTTAAGAGTTTTGTACTTAGATAAATAATCTTGAATGCATGAAAAGTCACTTGTATTTAAAGAAATCAACTCATTTTCGAGTTGGTGACCTCGAATTTCATTGTGTTTACCAAACACAGTTTCCAACTTGTCCCAAGCAGTATTAGGTTCATCAATTCCAGATATGTGGAATCGCAAATCAGTAGAGATTGACATCCCAATCAATCCACGAGCTTCATCACATCTATTTGCCCATTTTATTTTCTTATCATCATTAGTGGGTTCTTTTTCTTTCCCTGTGGTAATTCTGAAAAGTCCCCTACTTCATAGAACATCCTCCATACGAGATTTCCATGAGAAATAGTTGGAACTGTTAAGTAGAATATCACAATGGGTGGCCATATTTGTAAATTAATGGCTGTAAAAACAGAAACCAATAGTCTGGATGTGAAGAGCTCGAAAAAATAGGCGGTTTAAAAAAAAACGGCACTGAAAACTGACTCTGTATGATGAAGTTATGCTTGAACAAAGAAACTGTTGAAGATGTCCCTAATAGTGACGTGGCAGCTAGAGAATGTCCAGCAAAAAAAAGAACCCCCCTCTTCCCAAGATGAACCTTTTGACAATCACTTTACAAGAAAGTTGCTTTAACTGAACCACTTTTGTAAAATAAGTGATTTCACATTTACAATGATATTACTTTTAAATAGTGCAACAAAAAAACTTAAGTGACTCACTTGTATTTTTATTTTTTATTATTTAAGTGAGATGCACTTTTACAATAAAGGAACTTGAAAAATAGAAATTGCATGCACTTTTCCTTTTAAAAGTAACTTCCTAAGATTTGAACTCAAGACCTATTAAGGAATAAAGCAACTTTGAACCAAGTGAGCTAGATTAAAAGGTATGTAAAATATGGGAATGAGGAAGGGGGGCTTCTTTTTTTTTTACTCTTCTTGCTCGGTTTGCGTGCTTGCCCTTTTTCCTGCACAACAAACCACAAAACAAAACAAAAAAAGCTTTTCCACACTTGTGGAGTTAGATCTTGTTAGCTTGCCCGGAAGGTCTACGTTTTCTCTCTGTTTCTGATTTGCCGAGATCGCGCAAGGTGCACGGCAAAGAGCATACGCAGCCGAGAAAAACCCTTTCCCTTTCTGTTTCTGATTTGCCGAGATCGCTCAAGGTGCACGGCAAAGAGCATACGTAGACGGGAAAGCAACAATCCGAACCAAAAAAAAAATCTAACAGTAAAAAAAGATGAAATATGAGATTTTTTCTTTTCAAAAAACGAAATAAAAAAAATGCGTCACTGTAACATTATACCTTCATATCTGATGAAATACGTGTTTCTGGAGCAACCGGGAACCGTTTTTGATCAAACGAAAAATATTTCCCAATGGAAACGACGCTCCGGACGCAATGGAACACCTCCCACAGCCCATAAATGTATAGAAATACCAGAACTTAGAAACCCTTTCGAGTTTCAGCAACAACAGTTCAAGATCTAGATCATAACCGGAAGCGGCACTTCATAAAAGCTCTGATACCATGTTCGGGTACATAGGGTACTACCAAAGGACCGAACACCAAGAGCAACCACTTCACACAAACAGATCACAGATCAACACACCGATGTTTTGACGTGGTTTAAACCCTCTTGAGGGAAACACTCCACGGCCCCGGCCAAATAGCTTCTACGGGACAATTTATTATGCAAAGAAAGAAAGTTACAAATGAGCTTCTCATAATCGATCAACTAAACAATGACCCTCCATGCTCTTTAAATAGAGATCATGGACCAATTGGGTGTTAAGCCACGGATCAAGGTTAGGTTTGATCTAAGAGAAGTTGAGCCGTCGGATCACTCTATGTCGGAAACATATCGTGACTGTCGGATTAAGTATTTACAAATGCATACTAAAGAAACACACTATCCCTAACGGATATATTACACAAGTTGATCTTAACTAACTCCTAAGTGTCTAAATATCCTAACATGGGTTCATATTTTTATATATTGGTTAGCCTACGAAATGTAAGAAGGATCAAAAAGAAGAATTTGTAAGGCGGGTTCAAGACTGGAAAATTTGACTGAACAGGTCAATTGAGGGATCACAATTGATAAAGTGGATTTGTTGTAGATACTAAGAGAAACTCAAGAACATGTAGACTTCAACTAATTGTTGAAGTTGTTAGAAATTATAAATGACACTCTATGTTGCAAATATCCATAATGAGAAGGACAAATTTACAGATGATGAGTAATTGAATATAACCAAGAAAATTATGAGAAAACTTGGAGTACTAGGCACTTATAAACACAACCATGTGGATGTGGATTCCCATAGGTCATGCAAGATTACACGTGTAACTACTTAATTGACATATTTTAGAAAAAATAATACATTAGAGCTTCTTCCTCATGAGGATTCTCCTAAACAATTTTTTTGTATTATGTATGAATGTGTTAAGATTCAATATGCTAAGACAGAAAATATCAACGTTGTATTTCATTTCACAATAATAGCATATACATGATCACTGAAAGAACAACAAGCACAACATAAACACAAGAGACACAGATTTATCCTGGGAAACCCTCATGGGGTAGAAAACTGAGCAAATCTTCCTCAATATAGATGATCAACAATACAGAGATGTATATCCCAAACATGATCTCCTTCTCCTCCATAGTAGATCTCTCTCTCTCACCTATGGGCCATTCACAAGTGAGTGAATAGTGAGTGAGTGTGATAAATGAGGAACACACCTCCTCTATTTATACACTACTTCGATTTGTCTCTTACGTTAACTAGGTCGGCCCCAACTTAACCACTTAACATAATGTGATAGGGCCAACCCCGTTAGGGTGGTCTAATAACCCTTTAACCCACATGACTCATACAGGGCTGACCCCCACTAGGGAAGTCTAATAACCCAAGTTACCACATTCTCCAAGGAGGAATAAAACATCTCTGGATATAAAATAAGGTCTTCACGAAGGAACGACACATCTCCGGAATACTAAAATACAAATATAATATTCTTAGAAGTTACAATATATCAACACTCCCTCTTAATGAGAAGTATATTATAACAACATCTGCACGAGCAAGGAGTCATCAACTACATGATACATGATACATCTATAAATCATTGGAAGCTTTCTTTATACATCATCATCAGTAACTCATTCTGTTACTGGAACATAATCAATACTGGAACATCAACATTGTCAGTATTGAGTCTTCATCTTCTGCAGCACTCGATCAGCTACAACATCATCATCATCTGGATCACCCAATAAACAGCCTCATCGTTTGGATAAACAGATCAACATCATCGTCATCTAGACCATCATGATTAGTAGCATCGTCATCTATACCATCATGATCAGCAACATCATCATCTAGACCATCACGATCAACAACATCATCATCTAGATCATCACGATCAGTAGCATCGTCATCTAGATCATCACGATCGGCAGCATCGTCATCTAGATCATCACGATCAGCAGCATCACATCATCAACTGGATCCTCTAGATCAATAGCATCATAGTAGCATACCTTGCAACACACATCATCCAATTATGGGATGGTCAATCCCTCTCAATTTAGGACATAAGTCCAAGGACGATGCAATCCTACCACATACATTTTGAACCAAGGGTTCCGGGATGATGCAATCCCTATCACGTACATTTTGAACTAGTGGTTCCGGGATGATGCAATCCCCATCACGTACATTTTGAACTAGTGGTTCCGGGATGATGAAATCCCCATCACGTACATTTTGAACTAGTGGTTTCGAGATGATGCAATCCCCATCATGTACATTTTGAACTAGTGGTTCCTGGATGATGCAATCCCCATCACGTACATTTTGAACTAGTGGTTCTAGGATGATGCAATCCCCATCACCTACATTTTGAACTAGTGGTTACGGGATGATGCAATCCCCATCACGTACATTTTGAACTAGTGGTTCCGGGATGATGCAATCCCCATCATGTACATTTTGAACCAAGCGTTGAGGGACTATTGGTGTTAGTTGTGATCTCAAGGTTTTCCCAATGTAGACCCAGGTACTTCACGGTACAAGATACCAACAAAACCCCTATTCACTGGCCCTTTCAGCAACAGATTGCAAGCAACTTGAGGTCTCACCTGAGGCGAAGCAGAGGTGGTGGTTACAGAAGCAGGTTTCCACAACCTTGTGATGCAAGTGTTTCAACTGGTTAATGCGCATTGCAATGATAGACTACGAACTACGGTTAATGACTGCGCGAGGTATTCTACTTTAGATCGCGTATTGCGATAAGAAAGGATGCTTGCACAACCAGCACCTACGCAGTGGGATTACTCCCACTCTATGATGATAAGTTATCAACGGCTTATCGTGCAACAGTTTTGATGGATCGACTCGTCAACTAGACCGCACGGCCGTTCATGAGATGTAATCACTTCTACTCAATCTTATTTGATAATCCTTAATCATCCATCATTACATAGACTGATAAACATCATAACTTATGCAAATGAGTGAGATGTGCGATGTTATGTTCTTTGATATCGTGATTCAACCTTAGAAATTAATTGTGTGTTTATCTCACATATCCATTCATTCAAGGACTTATAGGTGCTTGATTGTTAACATTCATCTATAAACGAACTACTAACATCTTATTCCATCCCTTCCGTGGTGAATACAGATAAAACTAAACATATATCAAATAAAAATAACTTCATGCATGCACTGTAAGTAATTTAAGTAATTATAATGGAAATCATACACAACAATCACATAACACAAGGTTTAACGTGGTTCACTCCCCCGGGTGGGAAGCTACATCCACAATAACTATTGTTTATTATCTTAGCAAAGGGGACAACAGTTCTTTTCCTGTGCACTCAGTTGCAAATGTTCTTCTTCCTCAACATTAGGTCTCTGCGCACTCAGCTGCAGAGCCTTTACAATAGCTTTTGCTCAAAAATCCTAGCAATATTCAACAATACCCCAGTACAAAAGTAGTAACCCTTTCCCATCCAAAAATGCCTTATATATATATATAATGCTTGTAGGTCATGTCTTTACATTATGAAGGAAAACCCTTAGGTTTACAAAACTGTCATGGTTTTTCCCAAAACAAGACTGTAGGTGTCTAGTAGCGGATCTTCTGCCATGCATGCACCAATGGGTGCTTCCGCCGATCTGTTCCTTCTTTCACGGCCTTAGATGATTGGTTCAAGTAGTAGTGGTCCTCTATTTGTGTGATCAGTCACCTACCTCCTGATATGCACCTACGCACTACTGGGTAGTTATCGATGATCTTTGCCAAAAATAGGTCTCATGTGACCTAACTGAACTAACTGCCATCATCCATCCAATGCTTTGTTGAGCTGGATCTCCATTGACGTGGCACATCGCGGTGTTGTACACCTCGTAGCACACGCCTCACAGCTCTCTTGACACTGTGCTACGCGCAACGTCGCGGCATACCAAAACTGTGTTGCACCTCTCCTCGCAGCTTCCAAAACTGATCTTCACAAAATGTCTCCATCCATGCTGTGCTCAGCTTCGTAGTTCCGAAATCTTAATGTGCTCCAAAATTGACCTCCTTGGGCCCGGCCCAAAAGGGATGATGCAGTCCTACCATGTACCATTTTGAACCAAATGTTCAAGGATGATGCAGTCATATCACGTACATTTTGAACCAAGTGTTCAGAGACGATGCAATCCTATCACCCACTTAGACAAAGTCTAAAGACCAGTTTTCGGAGACATATGTCTACAGATCAATTCAGGGACCAAGTTCTAGGGATGATACAATCTGTCTTGTCCACTAGGGACCACATCTCGGAGACATATGTCTAAGGATCAATTTAAGGACTAAAGTCGGGGGATGATACAATCCCTCTTGTCCACTAGGGACCACTTCTCGGAGACATATGTCTACGGATCAATTTAGGGACCGAAGTCCAGGGATGATACAACACCCTTGTCAAATTAGACCAAGTCTTAGGACCACTTATCAACCTTCTCGTTGATATCATCGACCTCATCGTCAGGACAGGTAACCTCATCATCAACCTTAACATCGAAACAGGTAACCTCATCATCAATACATGTATCCTCATCATCGATACAAGTATCCACATCATCAATACAATTATCATCGTCATCAATACAAGTATCCACATCCTCGACCTTACCGTCGATATAGGAAATCTCATCATCGATACAGGCACCCATATCGATACTAGTATCCAAATATCATCATCAACCATATCACTCCCCCTTTCGAGGAGGGTCCTTTTGAACGACACCAAGCTGGTATTGGAAATACTCAAACTTTACTCAAGATAGGGGTTTGGTCAATATATCAGCAACTTGTACGTCAATGGTCACATAATCGAGCTTTGTATCTCCTTTCTGTACCATATACCGCATATAGAAATATCAGATCTCTATGTGCTTTGACTTATCATGGAACATTGGATTCTCTATCATCTTGATACAACTTTGTTTGTCACATAGGATCACAGTTGGTTCCATATCTAAGTCAAACAATATTGATAACAACTTCCGAAGCCATATCACTTCACATCTAGCAGAGCAAGCAACAATATATATTCCGCTTCAGCTGTGCTGAGAGCCATACTAGACTACCTCCTGCTAAACCACGAGATCATGGTTGATCCAAAACAATAAAATCCACCCGATGTGCTCTTCATGTCTAATACACTTCCTACCCAATCAGCATCCATGTAACCATACAATCTGAAGTCATGATCTCCAAGATAACATAGACCAAAGTCTATCGTACCCTTTAGGTACCTCATCACATGCTTTGCAGCTATCAGGTGAATATGCCTAGGTTCCACTAGATATCGACTCAAGGTATTCACAGCAAAGCATATATCTAGCCTAGTATTCATCAGATACATCAATGACCCAATAATCTATCTATATAGAGTCACATCGACTAACTCTGATGAGTCATTAGCTAATAGCTTCAAGTTGGAATCAATGGCAGTGTCCATGGCTTTACATTCCAACATATCAAATACTTTCCCTGGTTGAGAAATATTCCTTCTTGGCCTTGCCATACTTCCAAACCTAGGAAGTAATGAATCAATCTGAGATCTTTCATCTCAAATTCTATAGCTAGCTGCTTCTTTCTTTCCATGATCTGTTTCTCATTCCCTGTCAGAAAGAGATCATCCACATACAGTAATAGTTTGATAGGTTCTTCATCCCTAACCTTAAGGTAAAGGTTAGGATCATCTTTACTTTTGGTAAAGCCTAATCTTGTGAAGAAGCTATCAATTCTGTGACTGAACATCATTCACACTCTGCATTGAGTGATCTTCTACATATCTATTTGTGACGTCTCCCGTCAGATGGGTCTACTGATATGAGCCTCAAGATCCTTCAAAATTTGTGGTGAGTTCCTTCTCGTATCCATCTAAGACAAGAATTTCATATATATATATATAACCATCTTCAACCTTGTAGCAAATGTTGAAATACGGATCACCCATGGTGATCATTAAGCTCATGAAATGACTATCGATCCTGGGTACCTGTACAAAGCTTTCTTCAATTGAATCCTAGGAGTTTTCTCGATTAGTACTTATTCTTCAATTACATCATTAAGAGAATGGTCTTGGAGCAAACATCTCATTATGATCCTCTTCCTCTTTCTAAGAGAATCTTCTAGCCACGAGCCTTCTATAGTATGTTTGATTTGTAAGTATTCTTGTTGAACATCCATCACTTGTTCGGTGTTCCTCATTATTCATGATCTTTCCTACAAATCAAAGTTAATTACATGATTAGTAATACTTCATAATCATCAAATCATTTTGACATGATAACCTATTATGCATACAAATATGATTCACATAGTTATGCAACTAATTGACCAATACTTTGGCACAACACTTTTCCATATCCTGTATGCATACAGTGGTTATCTAGATGCCTTCCATATCTACCAGAACATACTATCGAGAGCGTGCACAGCTCTCAACATGTCAGCAAAGAGGCTTCATTCTAGACAGGCAACAATGGAATGATTGTCCAACTTACCCATCATATGCATATTAGTAGTATACTGTTTAATGCTATATGAATGCTTACACTGTGCATGATATATTCTAGGAATACAAATATGCATACAACTATTACAAGCAATATCATTTACTATTTCAGAGACTCAAATACTTGTCTTTTATATTTGTGTGGTTTCCTCCCGTTTGATCTCTATATGTCTTTGAACTTCTATTCATTCTGTACCACTATGCATGCTTAAGTGTGCACTAGTGTCCTCCTCATGATCTCATACATAAACATACATAAACATACATTCATTAGTATAATCTCAATACTATCAAAACATTATAATTCTAAATAAACTTAAGTATGTGTGGTCATGATCATTTCATACATAGGTATACTTACCTAAGATCCTAACAAAGTAGGATTCTAACTTGATATAGGAAAACATACCTGGATTATCAAGCTTGGTTATGTCTTAACATACCCAAACAATATCTTCTTTTTTCTCTTCAATGATTTAGAGACCTTGTGCTAGAACCTGCATATCTCATAACTTAAGCATTGTAGAATAAAGTCATACATACCTCGTAAGTAGAGATTCTATATGGTCAAAACATTATGGATGAGTATTTCTCTTCATGTCATCATGGTCATAGAACTTGATTTATCTTTCTTGATGTACCTGTATCTTGTTAGCAGACAACATCATCCTCATACAACACCACGTGTGCATTAGTACAATCATATAACCATGATCAATGAATGTCTTATATCATTCACATGCATTCATACTTTTACTAGGGTGATAACACAATTCTAAGATTAATCAAGATTGTACTAACCTCAATAATATGAAGACAAAAATATCATGAACAAATTTGAACACATACCTGTATCTCCTCAAGTCATACCTGTCGAGGTTTCTTATAGTCTTCTTATGTAAGGCCTTAGCCTCATCTCCCTCTAGGACTGGAACCTCTTCACTTATGTAAGTATCCAACTCATTCTCTTTTAGGATTGACCCAATCCACTTGATTTGTTGAAAACTGGATCTTGGAGCTCGATTAGGGTTTGTCAGAGAAACCCTAAAAATTTTAACTTTGAATTTCAAACTTTGAAAAGATAGAAATATGCGCCTTGCTGATCTGATCAAGCTTGTATACTAAGAATTTGAAAACTGTAAAGTTTCACCCCTCAAAATTGCTTTTGAAACTTCTGGATTCGTTAGGAACGACCCTAAATTAGGGTTTTAGTTTCCCGAAGCTTCACCTAGCCAAAAAATTCAATCGAAAGCTCTAAACTTTGATTTTTTCAAGGAGCTTCTAGCCATAGTCTTAGATTTCAAAAATTCCAATTTTTTGCAGAAACCCTAATTTCTGGATTTACTTAAGAGGACCCCAAACTAGAGTTTGATTTTCCCGGAGCTTCACCCAACTAAAAAGTTCGATCCAAATCTCTAAACTTCGATTTTTCCAAGGAGCTTCCATCCATGGTCTTAGATTTCAAAAATTCTAATTTTTGCATAAACCTTAATTTTTGGATTTACTCGATAGGACCCCAAACTAGGGTTTGATTTTCTCGGAGCTTCACCCAACCAAAAAATTCAATCTTTGTCTCTAAAATTTGATTTTTATGAGGAGCATCCATCCATGGAATCAGATTCAAAAAATTTCAATTTTCTCTAAAACCCTAATTTTTAGGTCAAAAACTAAAAATGCTCAGAATTGAATTCTGTCCTCGACAGAAAGATGCGCCTAGCTGAGGAGAGTTAATATAGCCTCCTTCCTTTCAATTATATGTGGAGAGAAACCCAAAAAACAAGAATCCCTAGCTTCCGCAACTGCATAGTGTCTTATTCTCAAGTTAGCTATGATACCATGTTAAGATTCAATATGTTAAGACAGAAAATAATCAGCATTGTATTTCATTTCACAATAATAGCATATATAGGATCACTGAAAGAACAACAAGCACATCATAAACAAAAGAGAAACAAATTTATCCTAGGAAACCCTCATGGGGTAGAAAACCCAACAAAGCTTCCTCAATATAGATGATCAAACAATACAGAGATGTATATCCCAAATATGAGCTCCTTCTCCTCCATAGCAGATCTCTCTCTATCACCTATGCGCCATTCACAAGTGAGTGAATAATGAGTGAGTGTGATAAATGAGGAACACACATCCTCTATTTATACCACTACTCACAACTTGTCTTTTACATTAACCAGGTTGGACCCAACTTAACTGTAACATACCCCTTTTGCTGAAAAATGTTTTATGTTGGAGACATTATGTTAACTTTTATTGTAAATTTTTATTGGACAAGTGTCTAAGGATGACTATAATTGCACAATATTTTATTATTCAATAAATTAAATAGGAGACAAACACCTAAAGGGATTGTTGAAAGAGTGTTTACTGACCCACTAGGTGGAATGAAATATGCGGTAGAAGGCAATGGAAAAGTGGCAGCATCATGATGCAACAAACTAGCTGTTGGTATGGGACAACTCCCTTGAAATGTGGTCATAGTTCGCTGGAAGGTGGGACTGGAGCTTGAGGCGCATTTATTAAAAACTAACCACTATAGACCTAGGCAGTCTATATAAGAGCCATCGAATTATGAACTGAGGTTCATCACTTTTCCTGACGGGGAAATTTACCTTGGGGTTTTGTTGTGCTTGCACCCAAGAGATTCGATGAGGGGATATGCTGAGTTTATGACCATGGTGTAAGTCTGCCTATTATACTACTGAGTGCAGAAGTTACATTGTTGAGTGTAGAAGGTATATTTTGAGTGCAGGAGTTATAGTACTGAGTGTAGAAGGTAATATTTTGAGTGCAGGAGTTTATAGTACTGAGTGTAGAAGTTATATTACTGAGTGCCTTGCTTCTACACAGATTCCATCTACTTATTGGTTCAGTAAGCAAGCTTGTGGGGTCCAAAGGAAGCAAGTAGTTTGGCTGCTTCTTCTAGAAAAGGTTGGGAGGATAAAGGCTTTGTTGGGTGTTTGTCGATCCTATCTTCATTTACAGGTTCTACTTGTCTTTTCTAATTCTAAGTAGTTAAAATTTCTATCTGCAATTATTGATTTACTGTTTAAGGATATTACTGTACAAATGCATTTATTTTAGTTTCTGGCCTAATTAGGATTCTGTATAGTAATAGTTATGTAATATGAATTGAATAAAAATATTTCTCTGCATTTTTCCCCATGCTAATGTTTCGGCATCGTACTCTAGTACAAAGAAAATATTAAGGTAGATAAATTGATAGGCATATTGCCAAATGAATGAGAAGATCAATACTGTTGTATTTCATTAGTTTTTCTTACCATTAATATTCTGTAACAAATATTATAATTATATGTATTTCTCTTATCATTCCATTCAACAGTTAAATGTTTAAGGTTCACTGTATTTTTATTTCACAATTTCTTATTGAAATAACAGCTGCAAAATAATGATTTCCTAAGTACATAGTACTGTTATCCAATACTGCTAGCGAGTAAATATAATCACAAAAACAAACATAACTCTTTCTATTACAAACAATGCATGATTATTTAGCACTAATCTATATGCATAGTATTCATTTTCTTTTATATTATTTATGTATTTAAACTACAGTTAATCCCATTCCATGTTATCACAACTATTAAACAAAGAACTATTATGTTATCCAAACAGATTTTCATTTACAAACTTAAAATTTATGACAGGATCGTAACCCTTCGTTGATCAAACCCTAGAAGTATCAACATCTATCTCTCATATTTAGAGTTTAGTTAAGGTTCAAACACCATCAGTTAACAACAGAACAAGAAACTAGTTACAATCTCATTACATAGCCGTGAACATAAAACATTGGCTCTCGGACAACACTTAAAATCAACAGACATGAACGATGAGTGACACTTTCAATACCATAAGCTTAGGCACAAAAACTATTATCATTTACATTCCTTAAGACTGAAAATAAGAACATCTCGGCATCAACATAAGACGACATTATCACATTTCAATTGAAAACTATTAAATAGTAAACCATACGATTTGTTTGATTTAGATATCTACTTTCATAAAACTCGACATAACTGCAAAACATTTCCGAGAACCACACATTAGGGTTTGACCATTTTAAGCACAGGGTTAAACTCTTAATTACCAAACTTTTCTTAAAACACAATAGTGGCAAAATGATAAAATTCAATTGCATACAAACTAGAGCCCTGCTCTCAAACTCAAACACAAACACGATAACGTAGGAAAACAAAGCTCTTGTATTATCAAAGACGCTAGAAGGGTAAAACCCTCTCTTCAGTTATTTCTCTATTATAGTTTTTACTTGAAAAACAAACACTACAGAAACAATGATGAAGGGGTCAAGGATTTCATCCTACCCAAGCTGCCAAACAGCTCATAAACATTTCGACGAAGATCACTCCTCAAAGCCCAAGAAAATATGAAGTCTCAGCAATAATACAGGAAGGTCCATAAGTCACCTGACCGAAGCAACAGAGTAAACACCGAGGTTTACCATATTCTTTTCACAGATTCCAGTTATCGAAACCAGAGTATGGTGTTGGTTGACGAAGGAACCTGTCATTTACACAAAGTAGAGGTCAAAACGAGTTTTGAAAGAAATCATTACATACGAAATATCAATAACTGAAACTCTCAACAGAATAGAAGATACAAGGTTCGAACCTAAGAACATTACCTTTTAGGATTATCACCGAAGCAGAATGCCAAAAACCACTGCAAACTATAACCATCACTCCACCACCGAATGCAAAGAAGGGTGGAAAAGCAACTATGAAAAACTATCACCTAACAGACAAGAAAAGTCGATTATCGAATCAACTTCCATGAAGGATCTGTCACTCATTCTGAAACCTTGGAAACCCCAAGCTGCTACTGTAAAACACTCACTGGAGTATCGGTGCCTAAAAGCTATCAACAGGTTCCAGTTAAAACATCAACAGGTCATGGTTTCGAACCGTGGGCACTCCACAAACACCTACTAACGAAACCCTGAAGGCTCTCGGCCTGTCAGTCTCTCCACAGAGCCATTACACAATACAATGAATACCAAGGAATAATAAACTTTGAAACAACATAGTGGTGGTTAGGGTTAGATCCCAATGTCAAAGACCTTTCTTGATCAATGGTGGAGATCACTCGAAGGGTTTTCACGTAATCCCAAGCAACAACCATAGTAAAGACACCATTAATACCCTTATCCACCAAGGAGGATAGCTCGAATATCTTTTGAACCAAAACATATACAGCTCGTCACGATGGATGAACCATCACCATACCATCATGTGCCTAGCACCACGATGATGTCCACGGAGACATTCCATTGTCTCGACAGTTGGGAGTATTAAATGTAAAAGGAAATCAAAGTGCCTGCTAGCACGAAACCATCAAAATGTTAAATCTTAACCATCCTGTAATGTATCGATTCCTTGGTAAGATGCACAACCATATCATGCTATACACCTTGTGTTATGACAAGGTTGTATTCGTTTTATTTGCTAGGGACTCATCATGTTATAAAGGGTCACGTGATGCACACACGAAATGTATATAATCTTTATTCATAGGACTATGTATAAGATTCTACATATATACATTTCAATATAATATAGAATTTGTATGTATCTAGGCAAGAAATTGATCATGAATTTGCAATTAGTCCCTAGGCTAGAATTTAAATATGATTTTGCAAATAGTTTCTAACTTAGAAGTTAAATAAAATATTACATGTAATTCTTATACTCTAGAGCATACAAGGAATTGCATATAGATAATGCACGCTATTGTACTTAGCCATTACATATATAATTTGTTTATCCTTATAGTTTGATGAAATAGAATCTCGCAATATTGAGATATGGATCCTATCTATTGATGGTACAAAGTATTAAAAAGGTTAGTATAGGGTTAGGAATATTACAACTGATATGTTTCTATTTTATGAGCTAGGCTAACTGAAGTTTCTCACCAATAGCATTTTCGACATTTTGTCTCTTAAACCATTAAGACTTTGGAGATTACTGAAACTGGTTAGAAACTCTTCGGTCACATGTCGTAAACACTAAAGCTCTTACCTGTAATCTACAGAAGAGGACGATTCAAATGCTTTAGCACAAATGCTAAGTAATCCTTGGGGCATCCGTGGGACCCCTTCATCATCAAACAGAAGAACAATAGTTAACATTTATAAACTTTACATCGTTGGATCAACAACAAAAGAAATGTGAAAATACCATGGAGCAAGTTTAACATCGAAACGTACATATTAATCACCTTGTCACAAACATTACACTTTTGACCAACACAACATTTAGTACAGCAAGATGAGCTTTAAGGATTTATTATATTTCCACACAATTAGACTATGCATTAAAATCTATATCGAAAAATTTTAAATTTTTGTAAATTTTGGATGTTACATTAACCACTTAACATAATGTGACAGGGCTGACCCCACTAGGGTGGTCTAATAACCCTTTAACCCACATGACTCATACAGGGCTGACCCCCACTAGGGAAGTCTAATAACCCAAGTTACCACATTCTCCACGGAGGAATAAAACATCTCCGTATATACAATAAGGTCTTCATGGAGGAATGAAACATCTCCGGAATAATAAAATACAAATATAATAATCTTAGAAGTTACAATATCTCAACAGAATGTTTGGTGTATGATTTCCCGTTTATTATTTATATTAAATGATTTATAAGAAAACAAATCTAGATTGGAATAATCATGCAAAACATTGTATGTTGATTTTAAACAAAAGCAAGTTGTAAATGCCAATGAATGTCTTTCTTTTAAATGGCTGCTCTGTTTCTACAGTTAGGCTAGAGTAAACAAGTCCCAACCATGCGAAAATATAATTCAATGAACCAAATATACTATAAGTACATTGATAGGAAGAATGATTTCTAAATTTGAACCAGAATATTGTTCTTATCTCTTCTACACTTTAGCATTCTTTTATAGGAACTTCTACAACAACCTCCAAGGCTATAAATTATATGTGCGGGATAGTTATCTGCACCAAGGACATACCTACATCAAAATCTCCTTGTTGGAAAATTTGAGCATCTGCTCAAAATGTAGGATAAAAACATGTGCAAACTGGGCATCCTCCTTTTTCCCATTGCTATAGCTAATATCCACAATTTTTCCTTTGATGTCATAATGCAAAAATGTTCTACATCTAACCTACATTTTAATGTTTCTTCCATTCCTTTTTAATATGTTCCATAAGCTTGCACCAACTCCTTTTATTTTACCCCAATTATGATTACTACCTTAAACCGCTTTCGCTCAATAGAGTTTATTGGTGCCCCTAACTCCCTTATAGGCACCATCCTTGACACCTACTCTGAGAGAAACACAAGTATACCATTCTTCTTGGTGTAACCTTTTCCTTTAGATATATCCATCATGGCCACATTCTCCACTTTATAAGTTTCAATTCTTGTATACATGCCTCCACATAAAACATTATGAGAATAAAACCTCCCATATGTGGCTCTTTCAAAAGTGTTTTTGTAATAGCACCAATGTTTTTATCTTTATTTCTTCATCCAACTACTCCACATGTTCATGTAGCTCCACTTTACTCACATACTTCAACACTAAACTTACCATCACTTGGTTAGCCTTGTCCACTTCGTCATTCGATGGATCTATGTTGATATTCATCCCATCCTTCTCAAACTAGTTATTATTTATCCTCCCATCATTCATAACTCTTCTATCAAACTTCCATGGGATCCCCAACAAAATATAACAAGCGTCCATGCAAAACACATCAAATAGGATTCTATCGCTATAATCCACAATTGTAAAATAAGCAAAGACTACTCCCTCACCCTATGCCCAATTTGTAATCATGACACTCTATATGATTATGAATTAGGTGTACAGACCAATTCTAACTTGTCAAAAAATTCATTTGACACCAAATTTTATGAATTACTACCATCAATAATTAAATTACAACACTCACCTTATATCTTATATCGTTGTATCTCAACTTCCTTACTAGGTTGCAACAATACTTTCCGCAACATCAAATTTTCTCCCTATTCTAACCTCTATTACATTGCCTTACATGCAACTGTTGTTGGTTCTGCTTCAACAATATGACTTATCCCCTCATATTATTTCATCCCTAAACAACAAATTGGCATTCAAATTCCATATGGCCTTGCATTCCACATTTGTAGAAAATTCCTCCAAAGTTGGCTTCTTGACCTATACCTCTCTTGGATCAACCTCTTCCTTTTGCAACATTACCATTTCCAGCAGTCTAATCCACAATGATGGAGATGCTTTCATTCTCTTGCACTCAATATTTTTCTTTTTGTTGTCCTCTTCCATATTCTAAAACTTTTCTCATGGTCTATTATTTCCTCAACAAATTCTCCTCAATCTTCAAACCTACTTGGTAAGCCTCTTCCACTAAATGAAAATTAAAAATATTAGACTTATCTTCAATGGTATAAATTAGACCATTCACATACGTGATAATGGATTCTAGACTCTCCTTATTATGTTCAAACCTTATAAAAATTCTATAAAGATCCTCTATGTACTCCTTTACTAACATATTTAATTGCTTCAAACTTTGCAATATTCTCAACAAATTTAAATAATAATTCACAAGTAAAAAATTATTCTTCAACATTGACACCATCATATTCTATGTTTGAATCTTCTCTCTACTATAACTTTGTCTATTCAACTGTAACTTAACCCACCACAAAGAAGTGTGAATTTCCAACTTTGTACTAGAAAACCCAACCATCCTAGGATCTCTAAGCTACTCAAATTGAAATAACTAGATTCCATATCTTCTATTAAATATATCAATTCCTCATCATTTAAGCTTCCATAATAGACCAGAGTATTGACTTTAACTTTACCTCTAACACCACAAATAGTTTTTATCATTCTCTCTTCCACTGTCATGTTCTATTTTGTTTCTTCCTTTGTAGTTTTTTATTCCGCTTCATCATCATTGATTCTTGCACCACATGTAAAATGACTCTCCTCTAGGATGCCTCAATATCATCCACTATGGTCATTATTGTCCTTAACATCATTGCAAGCTCATTCATACCTTCTACACCCTTTGATCTTGTGGGTCTTCTATGACCTCTTTCTCTATTTTCCATTACTATGGTCCTACTTGAAGATCTATTCTTACATGCTTTCCACTTCACCAACATTCGTATATTACCCAATATGAGACCAATATCTATTGGTCCTCTCCGCCATAGAGTACATAGGGTGTGGTGGATTTATAGGTATTAAGAGGGTATAAAAAAGGGTATTTAGTAAAATTAGGGAATATCCGCTAAAAATAAGGGTTTTTAAATTAGAAATATATATTGGGAGGTATGAAATTCAACATAGCAGATCTATGGAACAAGTAAAACAATTACTAGAGATGCATAAAGAATAATATGTGAAAACTGTGCAAAAGACTTGCATCAATGCTTTCTTGAACTCAGAAGCTAAATACAATACAATACACGGTAACAATGACTAAATAATTTTAATTAACTAAGGAGTTCATTGGAATAGCCTGCATGGTGTAGCATATCTCCACTAGTAGTCCTCATCATCAGATCAATGGTGTCATCAACGCACATGTAACGGTCAACCAGGTGTCAAACTGAGTCTAACTAAATGTAGGTAGGTATAATTGGTGCATGGAGCACTAATGTAGTGAAGGAGAATCCAAGGAGGGTGCATGAAAAGATGTCTGTAATCAGAATAGTCAAACTAGTCTTTCTGGGTGTCCATCGGAGTGTTTTAGTTAGTTAACTAGTCAATCTGTCCACAAATCAAGGAAAGATCCACAAATCAAGCAACTAACTGAGTGTGTCACTAGTGGCAGGTGAGAGAGGCGCACATGTCATGTAGGAGACTCAAAATAGGTGCATCATGGACTAGGAGGGTTGGAACTGAGTAGAAAGAAGCTCTTAGAGCTAGAAAACTAGGGACTAGGTGTTGGGTGACACCTTACTGATGAATGGGTTGCATGCAAATGCATGCAAACATAACTTAATGATGGTGAGAATATACTAACACCCCCCAACAAGCTATACTATGAGGTAAAAAATAAAAGATAGGGCCCTGGTAACTGAGATCAAAGGTCACCCGAATCAGAAAATAATCCAAAAAAAGAACAGTCCATGAACCAAGGAAATGGACAAAACCTCATGGTAAAACCGCCCCTGAAAATAGACTGAAAACACACCAAAGTATTAATTGCTCCAAACTCAAATAGATATGTATGGAGGTATATTACCCTTTGGAGGAAATGGATCATGCTCCAAAAATATGTGCTTGTATTCTCCTTCAGTGGATGCAAGCGAATATGGAGGATTTATGAACTTGCTCTTCAGACCGAACATGGTGAGAACAAATCTAAAAATATGAATATCATCCTAGAACCTGTAGTTCGAACCAACTGAGGTAGGATCAGCTCCAAGAAGATCTAATAGCTCTTGAAACTTGAACTTATGATCAATGGAAGTTAAATCAGCTCCAAGAATTGATAGATGGTTTCTTGTGATCTCCTTTGAACCAACAGGGGTGAGATCAAAACCAAAATCACCAAAATGTGCTTGAGACTTGAACCCAAGCAAATGGTAGTGTCCTCCATATTCAATGAAACTTTGAGAACATGTGCCAATGATTGAACAAAAGTACATAGGAAGCATATGATCAAGGAGGGAGAATGCATCACCTTCAAAATCTGATTTAGCCTCCAAAACATTCAATAGATCATCATCCTGCACACCAACAAACTCATGTGAAGGAGAGGATTTAAGAACCTCTTCAGATTCTAGAGTATGAACTAGCTTATCTTGCTCAGAATTCGAAATAGAAGATATTGATAACATGAGTGTTGAATCTGTAGTTTCTTCTTCATCTTGAACAACTTTGTCATGAGATATGGTTGAGTTCGAGACATATTTAGAGAGAACACTAGAGGAGGTATCACTAGGATTGTTCTCCAAATGGCTAGCATGATCCTCTTCTTTCTGCTTTCCAAATTCTCTATCTAAATTGGTCTAGAGATCTCTTGTATGTTCAACAGTATTAATGAGGTAGTGCATACTAGGAGACATAGCAAGACACATTTCTCCAAAGGCTCTGTCACAATCATTTAGCCAATCATTCTCCTCTTCATAAGAAGCAAAATCCCTTGTAATACCAATGCACATATCAAAAATACATTGTCTCTTCAAATATGCTATCATCTTTGGCTTCCACTCATCATAGTTGAATGGAGAGAGAGGAGTAATTGCTTTCAGATCCATAAAAGAAGTTGTAATCTTTGAGAGAAACATGCAGTCACAAACAAACAAGAACCATTAGATCGACAACCTGCACTTTTCAAGTTGCATCACACCTGGCATAGACTATCAAGCAAGCTTGAAGAGTCAAGAATCAATATCCAGGAATTATGTGGAAACTCTCAGCTTCTGGTGCAGAGTTGGAAATAGCTGCAAGTGCAGAATATGCATGTAGTGCAGAATCACTAGATTAGAGAGATTTTGAGGTCAAAAAATGGACTCCTAAGAGATGTAGTAAAAAAGTATAAGATATATTAAAATATTATGAATTAAGGGTTTTATGGGGTAGGTATATACGACAAGTCAAATTCTACACTATTTTCTATGCACCACAATATAAGTAACCATGGTTGAGTTACTTTTCAAAATTCACTAGAAATAAAATTAATAAAATAATTATATATTGATGTGACTAAGATTCATTGTAAATTTCCAAAAAAATATTGTCCTTTAGCATTTATTTGTCTTGAACTTGCAAATGAAATTAACTAAAAAAAAACATTTTATAAGAGCTATTTTTTTTAATTTATGTTGACCTTTTATATTTAGTATTTTTATCATCAATTTAATATAATGTGATTTAATTGAAAACCTATTTGTATGTAAAATGTTAATAATATTATTATAATCCACATTGCATTATTATTATTATTATTATTCTTTATTCATTAAATCTATATTAATATACCTTTTTCATATTAATATCATTCATGAATTTAATTTATTTTAAAAGTACAAGGATCTCTCTCTCTCTCTCTCTCTCTCTCTCTCTCTCTCTCTCTGCTTATAAATTAGTTTAGCATTATAATATTAAATAAAATGGAGTGAATACATAATTAAAAATTAAAAATATGAAAATGATAAAAATATTATTTCATGAAAAAATGTGAAAGGAATATATATATATATATATATATATATATATATATATTAAATTAGTTTTCCATTATGATATTAAATAGAATGGTGTGAATATACAATTTAAAATTAAAAATATGAAAATGTCAATATATTATTTTATAAAAAAATGTGAAATGACCTTCTTTATGAATTATGAGTATTTTACTTGAAAATGACAATAATATTATTTTATGAGAAAGTGTGAAAGGAAAAAAAATGTGAAAAGACATTCATTATGAGTACTTTACTTGAAAATGACATTAATATTATTTTATGAAAAAATGTTACAGGACTTTTATTATGAGTACTTTACTTTGTGACTTAAAAATATTTATACCAATACCTTGGTTAACTATCATTAAAGAGATTTTGAGGTCAAAAATGGCCTCCTAAGAGATGTACTACAAAAATATGAGATATATTAAAATATTATGAATTGGGGGTTTTATGGGGTAGGTATATATGACAAGTCACCTCCCACACTATTTTCTATGCACAATATAAATAACCATCGTTGGGTTGCTTTTCAAAATTCACTAGAAATAAAATTAATAAAATAAGTCTACATTGATGTGACTAAGATTCATTGTAAATTCCCAAAAACTTATTGTCCTTTAGCATTTATTTGTCTTGAGCTTGCAAATGAAATTAAATAATAAAAAATATTTTTAAGAGCTATTTTTTTAATTTTATGTTGACTTTTTATATTTAGTACTTTTCTCATGAATTTAATATAATGTAATTTAATTGAGAATTTTTTTTTCAACCGAAAAAAAAACGTACTATTGCTATTCTTAAAATCAAATAGTACAAAAAATTGTCACCTCTCCTGCGAAAGGTAGTTTCAGCCATCTATGACTTTTTCCTTCCATCTATATACATCAAAATATATATTCAAGAAAGGTGCTATACATCGGACCATAAAATATGACTTACAAAAAGTATCCACTACACATACTGTCCATATGATAGCCTACAAAAATAAAACTTCCCCACATTCCAGTATGCTGGAATCCATCCATTCCTCCCATACCAAAATACCTTCAGTGCCCAGAAATGCCTGTTTTGAAAGTGTGTCAGCCTTAGTATTGAATTCACGGTAGATGTGTTCAAAAATAATATGATCCTGCATATCAATCTCCATCCTCGTCCGCTCACACCAGTGTGAGAGGTCAATAACATTTAGTTCAAATTCATTAGATGCCCACTTTATTGTGACCCGTGAGTCACCAAATACCCTGATGTTAACAAGCCCAAAACTGTTTGCGCATCTTAGAACACACCATAGTGCGAGCAATTCTGCTTTCATATGGCTACCCGGTCCACAATTGAGGCGAATAGTATAAAAGTGATCCTTATTAAGATATATTACACCTCCTGCTGCGCAATACCCATTTTGAGCAGCCCCATCAAAGAAGAGAATTGGCTGGTTGACAATAAATGAAAACTGTCCAATACTTCTCTCTACAGAACTTGTGGAATTTGCAGGATATTGTTGTAGTAACTTCAAAGCCAAAATACCACAGGAGGTAATATCAGGTTCTATTTCTTGAAAGATAGAGGAATTCCTGGTGAACCAAAGAGCCCATGAAATGAAAATAGGGATCTGCACTGTGTCCAAAGATCTCCGAGACCATCTCAATAAAGCCTCACCAAAACCAACTTCCTCCAATAATTGAGAAGATGCTAGCTTTGAACAACAAAAATCCCAAACTTTTTTCCCAAAAGAGCAGTAAATAAACAAATGGTCAATAGATTCAGCATTATCCTTGCATAAGATGCATCGATTAGGTCCATACCAGCCACGCTTAGAGAGATTGTCCCAGGTTTTCAGAGTGCCCTGAAGAACATGCCATAAAAAACACTTGTGTTTTAAACCCAACTTCCATTTCCATATCTTCTTATACAACCAATGTTGTGGGTATATGTAGAGACCCTGCAACATTCTGTCATATGCCGTCTTTGCTGTGACACAACCAGATTTTTTATTACCATGCCATTTCAATTTATTTTCGTTTTCAGTTAATATCACGCCAGCAGAGCCAAGAGATTGGACATATGAATCCCAGGAGTAGGCATCTTCTCCTACAAACCCTAAATCAGAAGATTTATACCAATAAGATTGGCCAACAGGATTTCTGATGCGCTCTAAGGTGTTCAAACCATAAATATTTAAATAATCCAGAATCACTGGAGAAAGTCTCACAGGATTTGTTATGCCCAAAATCGAGTCTTTTCCAACTCGAATGCACCTGCCATTCCCAACTTGCCATTGTAAATCATCAATGATCCAGCTAGATACCTTTAGTAATCCGCGCCAAAGAACTAAGCATCCTGTTTTCGCAGGCATGTTAAAACGGAGCCAATCGACCAGATTTGAATTGATATATTTTGCAAATGAAATTTTAGACCAAAGATTATAATTAAAAAGACATCTCCACAGGCTTTTTGCTCTGAGAGCCATGCTGAAATATTGTAAATCCTTAATGCCCCAACCTCCAAAACGCTCTGGTCTGGAAACCGATTCCCATCCTGTCATAACCAGAGGTGCCCTTTCCAAACCACCAGACCACAGAAATTTGAACATCAATCTTCTGATAACCTTTAGAATGTAAGCAGGAATCTCCAGAAGTGATAACCAATAAACAGGTATTCCTGACAGAACAGCCTTAAGCAGTGTTAGTCTACCACCAACAGAGAGCGAACGGAAAGACCAGTGAGCAGTACGGGCCTCCACTTTTCTAACTAACCACCACCAATCCTTTATCTGGTAGTTTTTAGGTTTCAAGAAGAAACCCAAATATTTGAAGCCCTCTACCAAAGGATGCCAAGTAAAAGGAAGAACAGTAGCAATTTCCCTTCTAGCAACATCATCCACCTTGTGAAAATAAAAGCAAGATTTTGATAGGCTAATCTTCATCCCAGATACTCCGCCAAAGCAATTTAAGATATTCTTAATGACCCTCCATTCATTTACAGTAGCCAAACCAGCCAGAAGCACATCGTCCACAAATATCAGATGAGAAATCACACAGTCAACCTCCAATTCAATACCCTTGAGTAAACCCACCTGCTTTGCATAATTTAACATTCTGCTGAGGGCATCAACAATCAGAAGAATTAAATACGGGGATAAAGGACAACCCTGTCTTACCCTCCTCGAACACTGGAAAAAATTGGAAGGCGAGCCATTAACCAAGATTGCAATACTAGCAGAAGTGACACAAGACATAATCCAATTTAAAACTAGTGGAGGAACCCCAATCTGGATTAATATAAGCCTTAAAAATGTCCAATTAACCCGATCATACGCCTTCTCTAAATCCAGTTTGAGCAACAAAGCACTGAGTCTGCGACTTTTAATGGAGTGAAGAAGTTCCTGAGATGCCCCAATGGCATCATGAATCTGCCTATTCTGCAAAAAACCAAACTGTTCTGAAGAGATGTGATCAGAAAGAGCAGATTTTAACCTTTGTGCAATAATTTTTGATACCAACTTGTAGGCCAGGTTGCACAGTGCTATGGGCCTGTAATCACCAAAGTTTTCAAGCTTACCCTTTTTTGATATCAGAGTGACAAAAGATGAATTAAGGGCTCCAGAAGTGAGGCCATTCAATCTAGTGAATTCTACCATATGCAGTAACTCAGGACCCATCATATCAAAGAAGTGTAAGTATATCTCCACTGGCCATCCATCCGGGCCAGGACTTTTCTCACCAGCAAAAAGTTTTAAAGTCTTCTCAACCTCTTCAAGTGTAACCTCACTACCAAGAACTGCTGCATCCTCATCGCTGAAGAAACGAGGAAATAGTTCAGCAATTTTTATCTGTTCCATCAGCTCGCACGAACCATCATCTTTATAAATCTCCCCAAAATGTCTAACAGCTTCTACTTTTAAAGCCTCAACACCCATACAAAGATTT
This sequence comes from Larix kaempferi, assembly GCA_027924585.1. NCBI lineage: Eukaryota > Viridiplantae > Streptophyta > Pinopsida > Pinales > Pinaceae > Larix > Larix kaempferi. The sequence goes on along the minus strand of BSBM01000049.1, from coordinate 4,579,874 downwards.
CCATCCTTATCAGACAATTCCCAAATAGTATTCTGATTTCGACGAGCAGTGGCAAAAGAGTGGAAAATTTTTGTGTTTAAATCCCCATGCTTGATCCACAAGGATCTGCTTTTCAGCCTCCACTCCATCTCTTCCTGTAAAAGGAGGTCTGCCCTTTTTTTCTCAAGTTCCTTAACCTTATCAAATTCGTCATTAACCAGAAGACCTTAAAAATTCTTTTTGTAAAACAAATGGATCTCATCATCAAGATCAGCCAGAGCTCTTTTGTCCTCCTCCTTCCTTTGCTTAATCCATCCTATCACTACTTTTTTTAGACTGCGTATTTTGTTACAGAAATGCACTAAAGGATTAGCACCATCATTCACAGCAGAATACCAGAAATCAGTCACCAATTTGCAGAATTCCTCCTCTTTTAACCAGGAATGATTGAATTTGAAAGGTACATTGGATTTAATTCCATAGTTATCGAATTGAAAAAAAATAGGCCAATGATCCGACACCTTATGTTCATGAACCCATGATCGATAGGAATGAAGCTTTTCCACCAATGAATCTTTAATCAAAAAACGATCCAGACGTTTGTGAACGCCCTCTTCACCTCCTCTGCCATTGCTCCAGGTAGGGCAGACTTTAGCAGGTTCAACATCAATGAGATTGTGATCCTGAATAAGCTTACAGAAATATTCCATCTGCGAATCAGGTCTGGACCTTTTCCCCCATATTTTAGAAGGGGACTTTGTAAAGTTCAGATCTCCAGCCAGGACAAGACCATCAACATCTAAGATCCCATACCTCTTAAAAGATTCCCAGAACTCTAGTCTATTTGAATAAGGGGCGTAGCAGTTGACAACAGATAACTGAAGATTTAAACCAATACAAATACCTTTCAGAAGAATTCCCCATTCAGTCTTGAAAGCTTTGAAGGAAAATAACTGTGGATCCCAAGCAACGATCAGTCCTCCCGATCGACCATCAGCATCCACCGCCGAAATCTCCCAGAATGGCAAAATGCTTCCAAGTTTTGAAATAGCAACAGAAGCAGGACACATAGATTCTTGAATCAATACTAACCCAGGTCTAGTAGTCAAAAAAAGGTTGGATAGGGCCCTAGCCTTCAAAACCCCACCCAACCCACGCACATTCAGAGATACAAAAGACATTAAGGAAGTCCCTCGCTGGGTAGTTGTGCTCTAAGACCCAGGCCAACATCTTCCAACAACACACCTGTACCTTCACCAAAATTATCAAAATTTACAGATTTAGGATCAGGTTCTTTCTTCTTCTTTTTCCCCTTTCTGATGGTGACGTTCTGAAATTTTGGGGGAATTGGAAAAACACAGGGATCCCCAGAAGGGTTTTTAGAGAAAATATCAAGTGGGACCAAATTTAGTATCCCCCCATGGCCCCTATCCTCCAAACATTCAGAAACCACTACGTCCACAGGTTTATTAGGCCAGCCAACCGCCGACTCAAGAACAGGAGTAATAGGTAATTCCGAACCCCCATTTTCATGAATAACCGTAGGAGAGTTAGGGCTCATAAGGGTAGAGCAAACCCCATCCCCCGAGTTAGAAACATGACCAAAACTTAACTTATCCGTCCCATTTTCCAACACAGGGGTGGATAAACCATGGCAAAGCTGAACAACCCCCAATGATATACGTCTATTTAAATCACCTTCTTTATCAGAAATAAACTCAATTTCCTCCTTAGTAAGATCAGTATAAGCAGCTTCAGGTGGGAGTTTTAACTTACCCGGAGCTGGAGTCTTCGGCGAGGGCATATCCCGAGAGTCCGATGCAGGGAGCAAGGGATCCAACGAAACCTCACGAACCAATTCTGTAATGTCAGACCGGTGATTAGGGCATGTAAAATGTTAATAATATTATTATAATCCACATTGCATTATTATTATTATTATTTATTAAATCTATTATTATTCTTTATTAGTTTGACATTATGTTATTAAATAAAATGGAGTGAATATATAATTTAAAATTAAAAACATAAAATGATAATATGTTATTTTATAAAAAAATGTGAAAGGACTTTCTTTATGAATTAAGAGCACTTCACTTGAAAATGACAATAATATTATTTTATGAAAAAGTGTGAAAAGATATTCATTATGAGTACTTTACTTGAAAATGACAATAATATTATTTTATGAAAAGACTATCATTATGAGTACTTTACTTTATGACTTAAAAATACTTATACCACTACTTTGGTTAACTATGTGTTTTCATCCACCATAGAAAATTTGACAAATAAGCATTCTTAACTCATGCAATGCCACCTCACTAAGGGGGATGATGTCATCTACTAGAATGTGATTGGTTGTTTTTTATACTACATTTTCTTTGTTTTGGGGCCATTTTTTGACCTCAAAATTTCTCTAATGGGGTTTTCATCTACCATAGAAAATTTGACAAATAAACATTCTTAACTCATGCAATGCCAACTCAACCATGGGGGATGATGTCATCTACTAGAATGTGATTGAATGATTTTTATAGTACATTTTATTTGTTTTGAGGCCCATTTTTTACCTCAAAATTTCTCTAATTGAGTGCAGAATCATCAGTACAGAATCACCAGTGCAGAAAATGCATGCAATGTTGAAAAGTTGGTTTGTCCCCTTCATTGCTCTAATACCATATAAAATTCAACACAACATATCTATGGAACAAGTAAAACAATTACTAGAGATGCATAAAGAATAATATGTGAAAACTGTACAAAAGACTTGCAGCAGTGCTTTATTGAACTCAGAAGATGAATACAATACAATACATAGTAACAATGACTAAATAATTCGAATTAACCAAGGAGGTCATTCGAATAGCCTGCATGGTGTAGCATGTATCCACTAGGAGTCCTCATCATCAAATTAGTGGTGTCATCAATGCACAAGTAATGGTCAACCAGGTGTCAAACTGAGTCTAACTGAATGTAGGTAGGTGTAAATGGTGCATGGAGCACTAATGTAGTCAAGGAGAATCCAAGAAGGGTGCATGAGGAGTTGTCTGGAGTCAGAATAGTAAAACTAGTCTCTCTGGGTGTCCATCGAAATGTTTCAGTCAATTAATTAGTTAATATGTCCTCAAATCAAGGAAAGATCCACAAATCAAGCAACTAACTGAGTGTGTCACTGGTGGCAGGTGAGAGAGGCACACATGTCATGTAGGAGACTCAAAATAGGCGCATCATGGACTAGGAGGGCTGGAATTGAGCAAAAAGAAGCTCCTGGGCTAGAAAACTAGGGACTAGGTGTTGGGTGACACCTCACTGATGACTCAGCTGCATGAAAATGCATTACTACATGATGCATGCAAACATAAAGATGATGGTGAGAATATCCTAACATGAGGGAGACTCAACAAAAGGATTTTGGTAGTTATTTATCAATATCTAGTGAAATTAAGGGTATTCTTTAATATCTTATGAACAAATGAACTATGGCATAGTTTCATTGAGTCAATACCTCGTGGTGTGATGATGACTCACTCAGAAAAATATCCTCACCCAACTCCTCTATCAACCACCATAAGCACAAACTCTAGCTTTCCCTCAAAAGACAAATATGTCTTTTTTATTCTTGGGTAGATAGTTACGTGTACACATTATGCATCTAGAAGATCATAGGAATTGAGGAAAAGAATACTTGATCAAGGGAAAGAACAACCTAGAATTGATATAATTCTTTACTCTCTCTTGGAAATGGAAGAGGAAGAATTAAGGAATTTCAGAATTTGGATTAAAATGTGGAAGAAAGGAAATAAGTGATGGAATATCTATCAATGGTATTGTGTGTTCTATAAAAAAACTTGGAAGTTGAATAGTTTCAACCTTTCAATTACCATTGGTTTGCCTTCAATATGATTAAAACCATTGTAGTGAGATGGTTTCATATTCCTCATAATAATATGAGCAACATTAATTATTTACTTCAAATCATAGTTTTTTTTAATTTGTAATTTCTATCATTTACTTTGATGGGTGCATGATCCACAACTTTAATTTAATATTGTTTGTCTTGATTTATTGCTGAAGGGAAATAATTTTTTTATGAATATATCATTCCACTAGAGGTACGCTGATAGGAAGATTGATTCTCAAATTTAAACTAGAATTCTAACACCATACTTTTGACCTTAAAATGTAATGATGTAAATATGTAAATATTGATGAAATGGATAGAATCCAAAGACGAATGGTCTAGCATGACTAGATTATGTAATTAAGTACATTTTTACTTTAATATAAAAATTCATGACTATTGCAGACTAAGAGGATGAAGATGTCATGGGGGGTTACAATTCCATAAGAGGGCGAGTGTGAAGTAGTTAATGGGAATATGGCCCTAGTGGCTTATCGCTTAAGTCACTATAGTTATTATTCCTCCTTTATACTTTTTTTGAAAAAAACATGTTTAATTAAAGTGCATTAGCCTTAACCTAGGTTAATTATCTTAAACATTGTGATTAGTAAGGGAAAAAGGTGAACTCCCCATTAGTGCCATTTGTCAATTTCTCCATACCATTGCATGTCACTTGGCTAATCCTTAACATGCATATAAATTATTGACAAGTAGTTCATTCCGCCATGTCAATTCTTCTATCATTTATCATCATCAGTTGTCATCTATGAATTACCATCACTAGTACCATATCCTAGATTAACCACCCATGCTATAGCTAGACCTGTACCTGAGAATGATGGATTTACTTGGACTCCTAGCACAAAGATTCCCTTGTTGGCCTGTGTTGGAGCCCTAGAAGAGAAATTGGGGTAAAAATACCAAGGGACTGTTAGCTCAGAAAACAGAACCCAAGGGAATTTTAACATAGATAAGGGAGCCCCGATCCATGAGTTTTGCAGGATGATGGGGGAGGAGCACTAACATATTGGGACAATTGTAGCAAGAAAAATAGTACATTCTTGTGGATTCATATCCCCATGTCATGGATGGCCTCTTTTATTGAGAACTAATATAACAGAGTATGTACATCTTGGAGTAACATCATTAATCTATATTTAGTTGGATTATATTTTCAAATAGGTCTCCATTTCCATATAAAATGATTGGTATTTAACTATAGTATGTATGTTATTTAACTACTATTATATTATGATTTAAATGCATCAAATTATTGGGGCTTCCATCAATCCAACTTAAGGGAGGGAACACGAACTTAATTCGAGCTTCAAAATTTAGTCCCATCATCATTTTATGAATCCATAACGAATGAAACATGTGTGCAGATGCATAATCCAAATAAACACAATGGAAATCAACTCTACTACACACATCTAGCATGCAATTACCAACATAATTTTAGTATACCACAATTAAAGACATTTCATAATTACATACAAGAGAATACTTATCTTGAAATGAAGTTGACCGAGAAACTAGCTATGCAAGTGTAACATTCCACCCAAACATAGGCCATTTGTGCTCATCAATCTCTCAACACAACTTCCACCCCCAAGTTGGGAATTTTTTCCATAAGGAAAAAGGAGCAACAAACTCACACATATCCAATTATATACCACATCTCATCCAAGGCGGTCCACAACTGGGTTTATCAGGATGTCAAGGAAGTAGAGGGAAAGGAATTGCTAAGCTAGTGAGATCAATCCATAGAGTTACCAGAACCTCTACAAGATTATCTAGCTTGGAAACCGTAATACCTACACACACAACACAGGGAAGGTAACCACTTCACTACTTTGCAGTCCCTTAGTCCATGCCTTCCCTTCTAGTGCTATCCAGGGTGTGCATAGAAAAACATCCAAAGCCCAATCATATTCAGTGAGGTTACACCCTTCACTAGGTTTATCAACCCAATTCCAAATACTTGTCTAGGCCCGGTTTCTTACACACAATTTCAATCCAAAACAGGGGATGCACATATCCCAAACAATAGAAATCTACCACACATAGCAAGGCACAATTATTGGGCATAGCAAAATGAAATGTTTTGAGAGGGGATACAACAACTAGAAGCTACAATTCGAATTCCCAATAGGTACACTCGCAATTGAATAGAAAAAATAGATCTCATAGAATTGCAATTCGATTTACCTTCTTCCCCACCATTCCGCAACACAAAAAATGGATTTCCCATCTAGAAAATGAAAGAAAACTCAAAAACATTGTTGACGAAAATGCCCAACAAGAAAGAGGGATGAGAGGGAATGAAAACTAATGGATGAATGATGGATGGGGGTTAATTTTGTGCATCTTTTCTTTCCCAAGAAGTGAAAACACGATTTTCCAAAATGGTGGCTTGCCCATACATGAAATTTTTGATAGCCATACCTTCCATTTCCCCAAAATAATAACTGCTTCAACCACTTATTGGAAGAATTAAATGATCGGGGTGCATAAGTCGACATGTGTAGTTAATAGTTCATGGTTTCTCTCATTGACACTTGGCTTGACATAATTGAATTCGTGGGCTTGAATATTTTCTCCCATATCCTTGTAAAAATCATGCCCCCATACTCATGTTGCCTTGCATAGCTAGTTGTGGGTATTTTCTTTATCAAAATATATATTTACATCATATTTATAATATCCATTGTGTCAGGATAGCATGCAATCCACATGCATCAATTTTTAATTTCCAATACGAGAATGATAAATCGATGGCAGGGCCTTGGCCTTGAGATTCTCACTGCAATTTTATGATGATATTACGTCATTTACATGTTAATGCAATTGGGTCAAAATCGGGGTATTACATTCCCCTCCCCTTAAATTAGCATTGTCCTTATTGCTCTTCAAAATTTAACAAAAATGGATATGCCACTCTCTTGGCATCCTCCAGATCCCATGTAGCCACATCAAGACCATATTGCTTCCATTGCACCTTTACTTGTCTAATGCCTCAGTTTCAAAGCAATGCTAGCTTCCTATCTAGGATGCACAATGGATCAGTTTGGAACTCTCCCTCGGGTTCCACCTGGATCACATCCCAATTAAGTATATGGTTAGGATCATGTGCATATTTCTTAAGTAAAGAAACATGAAAAAAATTATGATATCTAGTGTTAGTAGAGAATGAAAGCCTATTTGCAACTGGCACTATTCTTTTAGGCACTTCAAATGGCCCACAATATCTTGGTGATAGCTTGGCACAACTCCCAAGCTTCAAGTAAATCTTCCTTTACCTCATTCTAAGGTAAACATGATCCCCAACATTGAACTCCCTATGTACCTAATGCTTATTTGCATATCATTTCTATCTATCTTGGCATGATTTTAAATTATGCCCAATCTTTGTAACGTATTGTTCCATTTCCTTAAGCAATTATGGCCCAAGTACAATTTTGTTCACTGGATTATCCCAAGTCACTAGTGTCCTGCACTTATGGTCATAGAAAGCCTCAAATTGACTCATGCAAAATGATGCTTGCTGCCCATTCTTATATGAAAAATCTTCCAAGTGTAGATAATCCTCCCACTTGGATGGTTTTTCGATTACATACATGTGAGGCATGTATTCAAGCACATGATTTACTCTTTTTGTTTTCCCATCTATTGGAGGATGGTATGTTGTGCTAAAGTTCAGCTACGTACCCAAATATCCAAATATACCTTTCCAAACAATTGAAGTGAACTTGTTATCCTTGTCAGAAATTATAACCTTAGGAAATCCATGCAATCTGAAAATTTTCTTCACGAAAATATTTGCAACGGCATCGGTTTTTTTTGTGGACTTAACCGGTATAAAATGTGTTTCCTTTGTTAACTTGTCCACTACTACCATGATGGAATCATGTTGCTTTATTGTCATCAGCAAACTTGTAATAAAATCCATGGAAATTATCTCCCATTTCCATTTTGGAATTGGAAATGGATGCAATAAACTTGTTGGGTGGTGGTGTTCAACCTTCACCTGCTGACATTTCATGCAGTTAAAAATGTATTCAATGATATCCTTCTTCATCCTTGTCCAGAAATACTTTTTTCTAGATGTAGGAATTGTTTTCTGATATCTATGTGAGCGGAATATGGAGCTTTATGGATTTCATCCATAACAATCCTCCTCAGGTATGCCATATTTTGATTATAAATTATATTCTTATAAGTAAGAATTCCATCACCTTCAAAATGATACCCTTCATACCTCTTTACAAAGTTCTATTGTTGCAATTTTCCCTTTATCTGCACATACATTTCGGCTTTAACAATACAGTTAACAATCTGCTACCACAAATATGATTAGAAAGTACTAAGGGATACCGCATGCATTTCATGTACTTTTCTGTTGAGTGCATCAAACACCTTTCTTTCTTTCCTCTTTATGTGTTTGATATCAAAATCAAATTCACACAAAATTTCCATCCATCTAGATTTCCTAGCATTTAATGATTGTTGTTCAAATAAATAGTTTAGACCACAATAATCTATCCTTAGCTCAAGTTTTATACCCATTAATTAGTGCATCCACATCTTTACAGCATGCAATATGGCTGAAAGTTCTAAATCATGGCTGGCATAGTTCTTCTCATGATCCTTCAACTTTCTTGACTCATAGCATACCACATGGTTGTCTTGCACAAGAATCCTCCAAGTCCTTGATTGCATGCATTAGTACACACCACAAAGTCTTTTTCTAGGTCTGCAATTTTCAAAATTGGTGCATTCGTTAGAAGCTTCTTCAACCACTGGAATCTTTCCTCATATCTCAGTGTCCACTCAAATTTCATTCCCTTCTTCTACAAGGAAGTAATTGGATTAGAAACCTTGGAAAATCCTTCAATGAACCTCCTTTAGTAAACAACAAGTCCCATAAAGGATCTCACATATATCATGTTCCTTGGAGATGGCCAGTTCATAATGGATTCAATCTTCTCAAGGTCCACCGATATTCATTCCTATGAAATAATGTGACCCAAATAATGAATTTTATATTTATAAAAGTCACATTTTCTCATGTTTGCATACATCTTATGCTCCCTTAGCAATTTCAAGTCCATTTTCAGATGTTCTTCATGCTCTTCTTCATTCTTAGAATAAATAAGAATGTCAACTAGAAATTAAAGAACAAACTTGTCCAAATACTTGCTAAAAACATAATTCATGAAACACATGAATGTAGCTAGTGCATTTGTGAGACCAAATGGCACCATCACAAAATCATAGTGCCCATACCTTGTTCTAAAGGTTGTCTTATGAATATATTCCTCTTTGATTCTTACATGATGGTAATAAAACCTCAATTCAATCTTTGAAAATACCTTTTCCCCTCTCATTTGATCAAAGAGGTCATCAATTAGAGGTAATGGGTACTTGTTCTTCACAGTGAATTTGTTCAATTGCTTGTAGTTAATACATAACCTGAGTGTTCCATATTTCGTTTTCACAAATAGCGTAGGTGCTCCACATGGGGACACACTTGGAATGATATATTTCTTTTCCAAAATCTCTTGTAACTCTATTTTCAATTCTAGAAATTCCAGTGTAATCATCATGTAGGGGGTCTTGGACACTAGTGCAACTCTTGACACAAGGTCAATTGTGAAATCAATGGATTTCTTTGGAGGAAGCCCTGGAATCTCATCATGAAAAACATCCTTGGATTCTTTCAACACATGATAGTTCTCCAACTTGGAAATTTTATTTTATTTTGTCTCCATAACATGGGCTACATACAATAAACAACCCTTCCTACAGAACTTCTTCAACTACATGGATGAAATATGCCTAATATAACTCATCTTTGGAATTCCTTTTATGACCCTAGGGTTTCCTTCCTCATCCATGCATTCAAAAGTCTTGTTGTAGTATTCAATTTTAAATCTATGTGCTTCTAACCAGTCCATTCCAATGAGAATATCATAGGAACCAAGTGGTAGAATATTCAAATTTGCAGAAGTGAATAGCCCATCCATCTCTAATGGAAATTTCTCTACCATTTCACTAACTTTTCTCTTGGTTCCCGTGGCTAGTTAAACTAGCCATTATTTACTCTGCTTTAATTTCTTAAAAGAACAAATCTCAACAAATTATTTTAGGAGTGATATAACTATGAGTAGATCCAGGGTCAATCAAAATAGAAACCTATTGCTTAGAAATATTACCTTCAACTTGAACCACAATTGATTGATGGTCTTCATGGCGGTCCTCTAGTGCTACATGGAATCTAGGGATGGTCCTTACCACTTGACCCACAGTTTCATCTCCTTAGATGTTGTGAGATTTCTTTTCATTCCCATTATGATGTGGAAAATTCCTAAGCATATGGTCCTCTCCCCATCCCCAACATTGAAGTGTCTCTCTTGGATCCTTTGGATCTATTGGCTTGTCTCCCATAATTCTAGTTGGCTTAGTCACACCCTGTAGTGGCTGTCTTTGCTGATTTTTGAGATGATGAGGTTTGAACCCCTTACTCATTTTGTCAAACTTCTTATTTTTCTTGTCCTTCCATGCCTTATGGAAATCAAGTTTTCTTTTGTTTTGACCATAACAATGCTTGGCCTTTCTCATGGCCTCCTCTAGAGTTCGAAGTTCCTCAAACTCAATTCCATGTTTATATGACTGAGGTAGTCCACTAAGAAAACACTGAAATTTCACCTTATCATATCTGATATACTTGATTTACCTCAACAAATCCAAGAATTTGTTTGCATATTCTTCCATGGTCATTTTCCCCAATTTCCATTGATGGAATTATTTGATTTTATCATCGTAGTATCTTTCATAGAGGTACTTATGCTTGACTTATTTCTTGAAATGCTTCCACACAATCTTCCTTTCATTGATATTCTTCACTAGAATAAGGTGATCACACCATATATATGTTCTTCCATTTAGATTGAATATGACCACCCTTTCCTTCATATTTCTAGAGTAGTATTAGAATTAGAAATACTTCATCATCCCAAGAATCCAAGCTTCAACTTCTTGATCATATTTTGCATTGTGTATGCCATCCATGAACCAGTCATTATGATCATAAGGCTCGGCCTGAGAACTTGAATAGTCACATTTCCCGATAGCATTATGCTAGATAGTCTCCTCTTCTATTTATGTTTATTCCATACAAAACCCGAAACGAGACTAGATTCCCATGGACAAGACTACTGCCATGTTGAAATGCATTGTTGAATCATTGGAAAGGTGAAATTGTTCTATTTTTTGTCTGTTTTCCTTAACTTTGGATTCAATATGATCTTGCTTCTTGTCCCATTCATCGCTATGGTTGTTGATATGGAAAATGGACTCATTCAATACCTCAAGTTGATAACTCATTCTCCTTAACATTATCTCAATGTTCTCAATCTCAGCCGGCTCAAAAGTAGTAAATTGGTCTCCACGGTGGAGAAGGGAGAGGGAGAGTGAGCATTCTATCAATTTTCTTTATCGCTCCTAACTAACGTGCATGAGAGATACATTAGAATAATGCTACATTTGGATCAGACTCTCAGGGCATCCACTGCTAGTGGTGGCTCTAGGGTGTTAGAAAACTCAATGCAGTAAGAAGAGGCACCATGAATAGATGGACATTCAATACATTAGATGGAGTAATTAAATCAATGTGTGAATGTTTAATGCCACATTAAAATTGGCTAAGAATACATACACATGGTGGGAGAAATTAATCTCCAATGCTCCCTCATTTTCGACTTGTCCAACCACAATCAGTGGCTCTTTAACCATAATCTGAACATAGTGTTAGTTTTCGGTTGATATTCTCTGGTCGACTCCTAATATGTTTTCTCGCATATTTAAAGTGGTGCTTTGATTATGTCTGATAACACCTCTACTAGAAAGAAGGTAGTGAATGCTATTACATCTACAACACATACATGATTTATAGACATATTAAATGACTTACAAGTTTGATAAACATGCTTGTTGGTTGTCTCTCGTTCCCGACATGTCTAACTAAATTCAATGGCTCTTTAACCATAAATTGAACATAGTCCTATTTTTTGGTTGGTATTCTCCCATCGACTACTAATATGTTGTGTCCCATGGTTAAAGTGGTGCTTTGAAAATTTCTGATAATACCTCAACTAGCAAGAAGGTATGGAATGCTATTACAACTACAACATATGCATGATTTACATACATATTAAATTGCTTATAAGTTTGATAAATATGTCTTCTCGTCTTGGTCTATGTACACAAAAACTTAAATTTAAACTATTAATGTTTAAAAAACCAATGTATTGTTGGGAATTAAAATCTAGTGCAAGAAAAGTACAAAAGAAAACTTAAATTTAAACTGTTAATGTTTGAAAAAACAATCTATAGCTGGAAATTGAAATCTAAGTGAGAGAAAAGGCTAGTGCTGCTCCTCTTCGTCGAGAGAATGAGAATGAACAGTATGTGAGAAATGGCAACATCTCCTTCTCTTGCTCACTTGAATTAGGGAACTTGTTATTTTTGTCATACATATATATTACTTTTTGGAAACCGACAACTTAGATGAGTAGTCACGAGTGAGAAAGGGCACCAGCTCATTCTCCTAAGAAGTAAGGGCAGTGGCTCCTTCTCTTTCTTGCTTGAATTAGGGAGCTTGTTATTTTTTTCCATATTATGGGTGGAAACGCTATTGGAAACTGATATATTAATTTTTGGAAACCGAAAACTTAGGTATTGGAAATTGACATCCACTTTGTTGGAAACTAACATCACAACTATTTGAAATTGATATATCAAGTACTGGAAACCAAAACTTCAAGAATTGGAAATCGATATTCATAATAAATTTATGTTCGCTTAGACTGAGATTAGTCTAGATTTAATGAAACTGGGGTTAAAACATGTTTTCGTTGTATGCACAATATTTCGCGCAACATCCCCCTCCCACAATGCCACCACCTTATCCATGATTTTGTAAGCAACACTCAATAAATTTATTGGTTTCCATCCTTAAATGGTTTCCCTAGTATCATTATGTGAAATGAGATTGCAGATCAACCCTTGATTAATGAACTCTATCAAACATCATGTGGAAAAGGCCTCTCCATGTGACTAAATTCATCACCAACAACATCATGCATACCCTTGTATAACTCACAAGGTAGTCCATCAACCCTTGAAGATTTACCATCCTATATAGAGCTAAAAGCTAGAAATAGTTCATCCGTCATCAAAGCCATATACAATCTATCATAATCAACAATAGAGACCCTGTGTGGAACTAGACCATGTGTGGAACCATCCTATAGAAAGCATTCATATAAAGAACAAAAAATTATATCAATGGATAACTAGAAAAAAAATATTCTTAAAAGGATAACCAAACATACCTTGGATCTTATAGGTATCTTCCTCAAATGAACCATCTTCTCTATGAAAGTGAAGCATTATGTCAAAAACCCCTCTCTTCTTTAAAAATTCAAAGAAGAAATTGGATCCCTCATCTCCCACCTAAATCTACTGTAACTTGGCACAAAACCTAACAGCTCTAGCAATATATTACTCCTCTCTGCACACCATGAAGGACATTGTTATGTAGTCTCTCCTTTCCCTTTGAATTTTGTAACATCATATAGTTGTGAACCATAAAATGAGTGCATTTGGGTTTCTCTTTTGATATAGGAGAGATTGCTTGAATTTTGTTTGGTGCATGTGCCCGACACTAAATCTACTTGAACCATCCTTTGGGAGTGGGTGTCTTCTTCATATCCAGATGTAGAATGGATAGTGGGTGGTGACTTTAACAAGGTGGAATGGGGATGGTGATCATGGTAGTGATTTAGGTTTAGTGGTTTGAAGAATAAGACATGATCAATTTGTAAAGCTACATTTAACTCTTTAATCTTAAATGGGGATAAATTAGGTTGTACTATGGAGGTTGGTTCACGTGATCTAATTTTTGTAAGGAAAAGAGGGGGTGTAAACAAGACTTGATAGGGTATATGATATTTATTTTTCTGAAAGGCTTCTACTAGTTGATGTGCTCACATAATAACTAAGTGAGATCTCCCATTCAAATTTCCATTTTATAAATAGTAAACAATATAAATTCATTTTAATTTGATGTATTTTGTAAGCATTACGGATTACTCTTTTATGTTTTTAATAATTTAGCGTTTATTAAATATTAAGTTAAAATATGTAAATGTATATAAAAAAGTCATTATATTAAATAAGAAAATATATTAAAGAATTTGAAAAAATAAAGATGGGGTAAAAGAAGAAAGATATTTTAGACAAAGTTTCTCACAAATACTCCAGTTTGATAAATATTTTTTTAATATAGACATAATTTAATATAGTTAGATTAAAATGTATTTTTATTAATAGATATGCATTTTAAATGAATAGTTTTAATTTTTATTAGATTTTAAGTTAAAATATTTAAATCAGTTATATTAAATAAGAATTGTATGTGGTAATGTCAGTGACAGAGTATGAAAACAAAGTTTGCAAATGCAAGAGATGGAAAGTAAAGTTATCATTTGCACTTGCAGAAGCATGGATTTGCAAACTCTGTTTGTATGCTCAATCATGGACATTGATGCACGCGGTTCTTGTTTTCACTTGTCTCTATCGTTGAGAATCAATTTCCTTTAACCACGTCAAAATCTATGTTTAAACTTTTACTTTTATGTAAAATGAAGCGGATATGACAACTTAAAAAATAATATTTTCCTCAGGTACGCATTTGAGTCAAAGAGATGAAATTATGACACCGGAAATCTTATTTTGAAAAAGCAACTTGAACTTTGCAAAGGATTTACTAGATTGCCTCTCAAGACTTCTAGAGTGTCGACTTATGGAAGAAATCTATCATCGTATTGAAAAAAAGCAAATCTTCCACTAATTAATGGAGGCTGTGAGGATATTAGAAATTTGCATATTCTCCTCTGGATCACAATCGTTTTGTTCTATTGAAACCATCTTTCAATCCACATAATAATCTCATTTGTGCTTCCGTTTGTTGGGTTGACTCATGACAGTTGAGGAGTTAAGTATTAAGAAGGTGCCCCTCAGCGGGAGTGATTATATTCATTATTCTTTCCGGAATGGACCATGGAAAACATTAAGAACAATATTAATGAGCAGCGGGGCTGCTTATTCCATGCCAATTCTATCGACCGGGGTTAGATTGTACAAATGGTTCACACAATCTTTATTGAAAGGAAAAATTAAATTTGTAAAATAATGAGTTTACCCCAAACAATTAAACATTAGTATGTTATAATAATGACAAAACAATTAAAATGGTTTATATTTATTGATTATAATAATCACAAAACAATTAAAATGGTTAATTTTGAATAGATTTTACTGGTTATAATAATCACAAAACATTTCATTAGTATGTTTTCATTAGTTTTACTAGATTTTACTTGTTATAATAATCACAAAACAATTAAAATGGTTTCATTAGTTTTGAATTGATTTTACTTGTTAAACATATCAATGGGAATGTTTTTTTGTTATACATGTTTTTAATCTCTAAAGTTAAAACTAAAATGAACAATACTTTAATTTACTTACTGTAACATCCTCCATTTTTAGCCTTAGTAAATTTTATAAATGTATATGGTAACTATTGAATATGGCCCTGGGGAGAAGCTCAAGGCCAAGGCCCCATTAGTGGACATTGAAAAGTATTGTTGTGATTTACTCTTAAGAGATAAATTGAAGACAGATGCAACTTAGTGACGGGCAAGTAAATCCTTAGTGACGGGCAAGTAAATCCACTCAGGAAAAATGTGTAGTAACTGAAGCATGAGTAGATGAGGGTTGTCATCTTAGTATCTCAAGCACTTACTTGATAACCTTAAGTTATTCATATTATCGTCCTAAGTAGACGATCGTCGATAGTGATTATTTAATTACACAACTATTATTCTAATTCTTGTTACCTTTTAGTATCAAAAGGTCAACTATTGTCCTTATGGACTATATTATTCATACTCCTATGAGAGGATGTTAGAGAAAACTACTAAAGCTAAAAGAAGTTTAGCATATTGAATAAGTGTTATCACTAGATATTAAGAACTCTGACAAGAGTGTCGAAAAAGTATCCTTATTAACCTTAAAGGGTATGAAACTAATTTTTCATTATATATATATTTATATATAAATATAACCTTGAGATTAAAGTGGAAAGAAGATATTTTATACAATTTTAAGAGAGATGCTACACCTATAAATTTTCTTATACTAACATGGATGACACATTTTCTTGGAAAATGAATATTATATACATACATTAATATATATATACATTAATATATATATATATGTTATGATATAATAAATTGAGTCTTGAGTGAGTGATTAAGTGTCACCTATAAAGTTTTGACTAAGAAGCAAAGTCATAAGAATTTATTTTAAATATTGAATATGTGATAATCACCTCCAAACTCATTATATAGAAGATATTAGGTTATCTGTTACTAATGTGAGCAAACATACATACTCTATAGCACCCCTTATATATATACAATCTTATAAGTACATGTATGTTTGCTTATATACAAAAAGAAATTATTATAGGATTTAAAAAAGGGTTGTTAAAGGAAAACATAAAAATTATATACATAGTATTTCGTGTTAAAGAAATTATTATAGGATTTAAAAAAGGGTTGTTAAAGGAAAACATAAAAATTATATACATAGTATTTCGTGTTGGAATGATAATATGTGTATATATATATATATTGGTGCAATATGTTATCTTAACTATTCTATATACATATATCTTTGTTAGCCTACCATAAGCACACGAGTCGTGCATAGTCAGATTGTGGAGTTTAGTTGAAAAATCTTTGGGAGTTTGTTCCATGCAGAGAACCACCTTTACCAACCACCTCGCCATGCGTGCCACTCCGCTATTTATTAAGTCAGAGTGAGGTGTAGTTTTTGTAGGAAGGATGTCTCCTTATTGGAGCATTCCCCACTCCTTTTCATCGGCCATTTGTTTCTCTCTTGAAACTATCCGAATACTCACCTCGCCAGGTGTTCCACAAACTGTCCCACTAACAAGGTTTTTAAACTCGCTATCGCCACCGAGTAGGGGGGAGAATTACGAAGAGTTCCACGCTGGGACTAAAGGAGTTGGCCTCTGCATCTCCGGTGGAAATTTGTTGGGGCATTCGGAGCCGAGCTCGATTGAAGTATATCACGTGCTCTCTATGTTTTTCTTGTTGAGAATATAGCATACAATTTTATGAAGGTATGCGTTTCTTTGTTCAGAGCTGAGCTTAGTGTTTAACTTCTGCTTCCTTAGTGCTATTTTTTTTATAGCATTGACTAGATTTGAATTCGATTCTTGCTTTTAACTCTTAGCTTGATAGGTCATCCCCAAAGGGAAATAATCATTGATCTTTTATTTTTTTTTAAACGTCTAGTGCTGGGAAGAAGTAGTCGAGTCATAGTAGAACTTTAAAGTGTTACAAAGATTTAATTCATAACTTACAGCTATTTGAATCAGTATCTTACAATGATTTGAATCGTTATCTTAGTTAATTGTTTGACAGCAAACTACTAAAGATCTTAGCTGCAACACTTGATTGACCTGTTGTAACAGTCTAGACGCTGCCATGCCAACGAAGCAAAACAATCCCGTCTTAATTGTTTTTCCTTATATGTTGTTGCAACAAAGTTGATGAATCCCTGCTGGGATCTCCATGTTGTTTTATTACTGTTTATTGTGTGGTTTCAGGTTAGGTTTTCTATGTTGGTTAATTGTTTACAAATCCCGTAGATCTAGGTATCCTTGCTGCAACGTTTATTATGTGTAAATTTTGTTAATGCTTGTTTTACACTATAGGATTGAGGGAACGGCCCCATGGTCCGCGCAGTGTACTTTCTCCATAGTATTATATACAAAGAGTTAGGGTGCAGCCCTCTTCTACAGTTTTCAAAAGTCTAAACAGCATAAATTTCTGTCTTTCAAACCACGAAATAAGTAACCCAGTTGATCTCCCGGTTGATAGCTTTGAACGTCTTGAACTCCCCTTCAGTATTTAGGATTTTTCCCTACTAATAACACGATCCTTTTTTGGCGACGTCTCTGTTTTGTTTGATACATTAATGGTCTGCTTAGCATGTTAATGATTTTCTGTTTGATGTGCTTCTAATGAAGTGGTGTTGTATTTACGTTCTTAGGCTCTGAGTTTTAGCCGCAAAAGAAACGAAGTTAAAAATCTATATATAAGTTTAACATATGCAATCTCTGTTTATAATTTGGGTGTGACGTTGAAGAGATCCGTTTGAACATTCCATGTTGGTTTGAAATCGCAGTAACTGTATGAAACCTCGTTATATATATATGCTAGTTATTTTATAGATATATACATTCGTGTGGGTTGATTCTCTTACTGAGTAGTATGGGAAGAGACAGCTGGGCAGCCTGAGCCTAAGCTCTGTAAACTCCTTTCTTACAACATACTTTATTCACTGCCCTTTTTGCATTACTACAGCATTGGTACTGCCTCTCGGTTTGTATGCACCCTTAATAGAGAAATCATGAAATCCGAAGTAGAGATCTGATCGGTTGCCTTATTGCTATGAAACTCTCAATCCAGTTGTATATTGTTACCATAACTCTTCTCGATGGTATGGAATTTAGTTAGTATGATGCATATTATATTCCTTGTTATATTTAAATCCAAATGATTTTACGGATTAGATTGAATAGGATGTTACCCTTATTTATAATATTAAAAATATATTTTTTAAAGTATGTTGAGGTATAGGATGTATCGTTATTTGTATGATGCATATTATATTCATTGTTATATTTAAAGCCAAATGATTTTTACGGATTAGATTGAATAGGATGTTATCCTTATTTATGATATTAAAATATATTTTTTTAAAGTATGTTGAGGTATAGGATGTATCCTTATTTGTATAATGCATGTTATATTCATTGTTATATTTAAAGCCAAATGATTTTTATGGATTAGATTGAATAGGATGTTATCCTTATTTATAAGATTAAAATATATATTTTTAAAGTATGTTGAGGTATAGGATGTATCCTTATTTGTATGATGCATATTATATTGATGGTTATATTTAAAGCCAAATGATTTTACGGATTAGATTGAATAGGATGTTATCCTTATTTATGATATTAAAATATATTTTTTTAAAGTATGTTGAGGTATAGGATGTATCCTTATTTGTATAATGCATGTTATATTCATTGTTATATTTAAAGCCAAATGATTTTTATGGATTAGATTGAATAGGATGTTATCCTTATTTATGAGATTAAAATATATATTTTTAAAGTATGTTGAGGTATAGGATGTATCCTTATTTGTATGATGCATATTATATTCATTGTTATATTTAAAGCCAAATGATTTCACGAATTAGATTAAATAGGATGTTACTCTTATTTAAGATATTAAAATATATCTTTTAAAAGTATTTTGAAGTATAGGATGTATATTTATTTAAGATATTAAAATATATCTTTAAAAGTATATTAAGGTATAAGAAGTTATCCTTAATTAAGATATTAAAATATATCTTTAAAAGTATGTATCTTATTTAAAATATATCTCTAAAAATATGTTGAAATATTGGAGGTGTCCTTATATAAGATATTAAAAGATATTTTTAAAAGTCTTCTCAGGTATGAGATGTTATCCTTAGCTACGATATTAAAGATCTTGGTGAAATATACCCATTGTGAAAGGGGTATGAAGAGAATTTTCAAGCGTAGTATCCAAACCTATATGTAAGACCATTAAGGGGTGTCATGTTAATGTTGAGTGTTAATACACTTATTGGGTTGTATATTTGGATAAGACTTCAACAATCATGTTGCATGATGTAACCTCTATGATGAAATAATATACATTTTGTGGACGTAGCCCTAGATTGGGAAAACTACGTTAAAAGAGTATGTTTTGAATGGTTCTCTTATGTGTACCTTGTGCATTCATTTATTACTAACTATGACGACTTACGACTTGGTTGTTTATATCATTATGCAATTGTATAAGTGGAAAAATGATAATTCCTTGGTGTTCTTGTGACCTTAGGATAACCTTATAGATGTATCTCTTGTTCAAGCATTTCAAGTTAGTACAAAAGGGTAAGAACTTTATGAATATGTTATTACAATGTAATACAAACATGTTCAATAAAGTATTGGGTTCATACATTCACTTGAAGTAAGTTACCATGTATCAAAAGTAAAATAAGATTAATTGTAGTTCAAACATTGGGGATTAATTGGCAGGTGTTGGTTGTATCCCTCGCATCTGTGTAAGGTTTATGAGAGTAATGATAGTAGAAATGGTTATGCGTGCTCATTATTTCTAATGGATAGCATTATGTTTAAAGGAAATTTAGTACATCTCCTATCTTATTGTTAAATGTTCATTGTGATTTTTTTTTGAAAATTCACCATTTCACTAACTCAGAAAATTGGGTTCGTGACATTGGGTTCGTGACATATGGTATCAGAGCTTTAGGTTACAACACTAGGGCCTATTGGGCTCAACCTGAGATAAAGAAAATATAAAGGCTAATCAAGTCGTTCTTGTTTAGTTTTGGCGCATGGACTAGACTGGACGAGGGAGAAATGTTAACGGAGTTAAACTTCAATTTCTCCAAAAGAGTAAAGATAAGTATTTCTCATCATTGTTTTCCTTACAAAATTGTAAGTGAGGTGTGTTTTCATTTTATCGTGAGTTGTTTCTTGCTAGATACAAGATATAGATACTCGCATTATCACATGGTATTGTTAAAGAAATTGGTATTTTGATGCAAAAGGTTATGAGATTTACATAACGTAGAAATTATTAGTTGATTTTATTTATTGCTACAAGTATGTGAGTTATGTACCTCAAATCTATGACAGTAAACGCATATGTAACACTCTAGTCGAGGTTATAACATTATAGGACATAATCATAAAAGATCAAACTAATTGATGTAGATACATTTGATAAAATGTCGGTTAGTTTGAGTAAGATACGCAGGAAAAATACATTAAAGGTTTTGAAAGAGACACTAGTGTGTAATTTATTTCATATGAAAGATAAATTGATATAGATGTTGTCTTTATGTCTTTTTGAGATTGATGAGAAATATAAATTGATTATGTATCATGAATGATTAACTTTGTAAAAGAGAATAGAATCATCACCATAATTTATGTTGGATTGATGAAACATAATTCTAGGTCTTTTTTTTACTTTTGTGAAAAATATTATTCCCTTAACCAAACAAAGTTTATAAATAATGTTCTAAACATGCAGATAAAATTAGAAAATTAGTTGCATAGTTGTTACGACAAAATTTGTATAAAACTATATCGGCAAATATTGCATTCATAGATATTATAGAAGATGAGTGGGTAAAATATTTGTTATAGCTACATGCGTTGCTTGAAATAAAATTTGGTCCTCAAAGTATCAAACGATAGAGTGAACATCATTTTACTTAGGTTTTGGTATTATGTTATTGCAAGATATTGTTGACTTCTTTCATTCTCTTCCATAGAACTCATAGTATGTAATTATTAGTCTTAAGTAAATGATAGCCAGATGAAAGTGACATACCTTTAGTTCATGGGTTACAAATTATGTTTAAAGATATGAACCAATTCATTTGATAAGATAACTCATGCACTTGAATGTTGTTTTTTTATTATTAAAAGTTAAGATTGTATTATGATATCTCATTATAGAGGTATACAAAACTTCTTACTAGAACTTTTTAAGATAAGCCTAAAGGTGCATTACTGTAAGGAATTGCATGTATTAATTCCTAGGAGTTTAATGATCTTATTTTTTTGAATGCATTATTTCTTCTTAGATAGACCCCTGGTAGGGTTTTCGAATCTTCTAAATAAAGATTGATGTGTATCCGGAAAATAGATTTTGTTAAAAGTATGAGTTTGACTATAGGAAAAAAACAATCCTAATCCTTTGTGATTGATTAAGTCGTGGGATCTTTTAAAACATCAAAAGTTTAGAGAGAAAATAATCTTTATATGATGGAAATGAATCTATATGCAACTGACTGCTTAAATTATGATACTGACATATTTGTTTATAAGCAGATTTGACCGCAGACTCACAAAAAGGATATCGAAGAGTTTACATTCATGCATCGGAATGAATTGAAAAGGGATGCACAAATTAGTGAATGAGCATGTGTGTAATGCTATGGGACTAATGTGTTCAATTGTTGAGCAATTGAAGCAAATAATTTTTTTCTTTTATACTAACATTTTAGGAAGTGATCTTAACTACGATTGATGTCAAAATCAAAGAGGAACGTTGGTTATAAAATTTATATAGAAAAGTTGAGCTAAAAATGCTCAAGAGTAAGTAATGATTTACTTTACATCTTATTTTGGATTACAGAATTTTATGAATCACGATTGGTGATAAAACTTATGATTAATGATGTGTAATCATCAAAATGCATAGAATGTGATAAACAAATAGGTGAAGATATTTGTTGTTATGATGCATGTGGCATATAAAATGATTGTTATTACATAATTTTCCTAGACTTAAACGAGAAAGTTTGAGTGGAAAAGAGAATTTCCTGGACTCAAATGAGAAGGTTTGAGTGGAAAAGAGAATTTCCTGGACTCAAACGAAAAGGTTTGAGTGGAAAAGGATAAATAATGTACTCAAACATAGCAGAAGGGAGTCACCTACATTCATTTTTTAGCCGTTGCAGGAGGCAAATTCCCTAATAAATTTGTGGTCATGTTCCCCATGGAAGTGGAACAGAGCAGGTGACTCATTTAAAGTTATATTGACCCAAAATATCCATTGAATCGAGTAGGTAGCTCACTATGTTTTTCCTTGTGGCAATTCCTAAAACAAGAAAGTGGAGGAATGCACAAGAGATTCGATGAGGGGAAGGCTATGGAGTGAATGGTAGAGGTAGTATGAGATCTGAGCTAGTACTGCCTAAGTGCAGAGCTCAATATTGCTAAAGGAAAAAGTATTACTATTGAGTACAATAAGTATTACTGCTTAGTTGCAGAAGTCATACTACTGTTACAGAAAATATCACTGTTGAGTTTACACAGATTATTCTTAACTACAAGTTCTATTAACAAGACCACAGAAACTCAAGGATGAGTTGTGTGTCCATCAAATAATTGTTGAAGTTCCAGACTCATGGGAGAGTTGGATGATCAACAAAGTGTTGTTGAAAGATTGTGTTATGATATAACCAATATTAATGATTTGTACTGTAGACTAATGGATGTCTTTATGTGTGAAAAATATGAATGCTAGAGTAAGCAAATATGCCCTCAAGGATGAGGATGAATGATAAATGATATACTTATGCATGCTGAAAAATATTGGAAGATCTTGTATGATCTGTACAAAGTGCAGGTTGTGAAAGAAGTACGAAGACTTGTAAAATTCGTGGAAAGTTCGAATACTAAAAAGGGGAGATGACAAGTGAACCAAAGAATGATGAATCATGGAGATTGGATGAATTGCTAAGAAGTATGAACACTGAGGATACTGTTATTCTTAAGGGGAGGAGTATGTAACATCCCCCATTTTTAGCCTTAGTAAATTTTATAAATGTATATTGTAACTATTGAATATGGCCCTTGTGAGGAGGTTAAGGCCAAGGCCCCACCAGTGGACCTTGAAAAGTATTATTGTGATTTACTCTTAAGAGGTAAATTGAAGACGGAGGCAACTTAGTGACAGGAAAGTAAAGCCACTAAGGAAGAAGGTGTGGTAACTAAAGCATGCATAGATGATAGGTGTCATCTTAGTATCTCAAGCACTTACTTGATAACCTTAAGTTATTCATATTATCGTCCTAAGTAGACGATCGCCGATAGTGATTATTTAGTTACAAAACTATTATTCTAATTCCTATTACCTTTTAGTATCAAAAGGTCAACTATTGTCCCTATGGATTATATTATTCATACTCCTACGAGAGGATTGTTAGAGAAAACTCCTAAAGCTAAAAGAAGCTTAGCATATTGAATAAGTGTTATCACTAGATATTAATAACTTTGACAAGAGTGTCGAAAAAGTATCCTTATTAACCCTAAAGGGTATGAAACTAAGTTTTCATTATATTTATATATAAATATAACCTTGAGATTAAGGTGGAAAGAAGATATTTTATACAATTTGAAGAGAGATACCACACCTATGAATTTTCTTGTATTAAAATGGATGACACATTTTCTTGGAAAATGAATATTATATACATACATTACTATATATATGTTATGGTATAATAAATTGAGTCTTGAGTGACGATTAAGTGTCATCTATAAAGTTTTGACTTAAAAGCAAAGCCAAAAGAATTTATTTTAAATATTGTATATGTGATAATCACCTCCATACTCATTATATAGAAGATATGAGGTTATTTGTTACTAATGTGAGCAAACACACATACTTTATAGCACCACTTATATATATATACAATCTTATAAGTACATGTATGTTTGCTTATATTAACAAAAAGAAATTATTATAGGATTTAAAAAAGTGTTGTTAAAGGAAAACATAAAAATTATATGCATAGTATTTAGTACATGTATGTTTGCTTATATTAACAAAAAGAAATTATTATAGGATTTAAAAAAGTGTTGTTAAAGGAAAACATAAAAATTATATGCATAGTATTTCGTGTTGGAATGATAACATATGTGTGTATATATATATATTGGTGCAATATGTTATCTTAACTATTCTATATACATATATCTTCGTTAGCCTGCCATAACCACATGAGTCGTGTGTAGTCAGATTGTGGAGTTTAGTTGAGAAATATTTGGGAGTTTGTTCCTTGAAGAGAACCACCTTTACCAACCACCTCACCATGTGTACCACTTCGCTATTTATTAAGTCAGAGTGAGGTGTAGTTTTTGTAGGAAGGACGTTTCCTTCGTGGAGCATTCCCCACTCCTTTTCAACAGCCATTTGTTTCTCTCTTGAAACTATCGGACTACTCACCTCGCCAGGTGTTCCACAAACTATCCCACTAACAGGGTTTTTAAACTCGCTATCACCACCGAGCAGGGGGGGAGAATTACGAAGAGTTCTACGCTGGGACTAAAGGAGTTGGCCTCTGCATCTCCGGTGGAAATTTGTTGGGGCATTCGGAGCCGAGCTCAATTGAAGTATATCATGTGCTCTCTATGTTTTTCTTGTCGAGAATAGAGCATACAATTATATGAAGGTATGCGTTTCTTTGTTCAGAGCTGAGCTTAGTGTTTAACTTATGCTTCCTTAGTACTATTTTTATTGATAGCATTGACTAGATTTGAATTTGATTCCTGCTTTTAACTCTTACCTTGATAGGTGATCCCCGAAGGGAAATAATCATTGATCTTTTAATTTTTTTTAAACGTCTGGTAAGAAGTAGTCAGGTCATAGTAAAACATTAAAGTGTTAAAAAGATTTACTTCATAACTTACAACTATTTGAATCGGTATCTTAGTTAATTGTTTAACATCAAACTACTATAGATCTTAGCTGCAACACTTGATTGAGATGTTGTAACAGTCCAGACGCCGCCATGCCAGTGAAGCAAAACAATCTCGTCTTAATTGTTTTTCCTTATATGTTGCTGCCACGAAGTTGATGAATCCCTGCAGGGATCTCCACGTTGTTTTATTACTATTTATTGTGTGGTTTTAGGTTAGGTTTTCTATGTTGGTTTATTGTTTACAAATCCCGTAGATCTAGGTATCCTTGCTGCAACGTTTACTATGTGTAAATTTTGTTAATGCTTGTTTTACACTGTGGGCTTGAGGGAACGACCCTGTGGTCCAAGCAGTGTACTTTCTCCATCGTATTATATACAAAGAGTTAGGGCACAACCCTCTTCTACAGCTTTCAAAACTCTAAACAGTATAAATTTTTGTCTTTCAAACCACGAAATAATTAACCCAGTTGATCTCCCGGTTGACAGCTTTGAACGCCTTGAACTCTCCTTCAGTATTTAGGATTTTTCCCTAGTAGCAACACGATCATTTTCTGGCAACGTCTGTATTATGTTTGATACATTAATGGTCTGCTTAGCATGTTAATGATTTGCTGTTTGATGTGATGCTAATGAAGTTGTGTTGTATTTACATTCTTAGGCTCTGAGTTTTATCCGCAAAAGAAACTAAGTTAAAAATCTGTATATAAGTTTAACATATGCAATCTCTGTTTATAATTTGGGTGTGATGTTGAAGAGATCCGTTTGAACATTCCATGCTGTTTTGAAATCGCAGTAATTATATGAAACCTTGCTATATATATATATGCTAGTTATTTTATAGATATATACATTTGTGTGGGTTGATTCTCTTACTGAGTAGTATCGGACGAGACGGTTGGGAAGCCCAATCCCAAGCTCTATAAACTCCTTTCTTACAACATACTTTATTCTCTGCCCTTTTTGCATTACTACAGCATTGGTAGTGCCTCTCGGTTTGTATGCACCCTTAGTAGAGAAATCGTGAAATCCGGAGTAGAGATCTGAACGGTTACCTTAATGCTATGAAACTCTCAACCAGTTGTATACTGTCACTGTAACTATTCTCGATGGTATGGAATTTAAATAGTATGATAGCATTTTATATTCCTTGTTATTTTTAAAGCCAAATGATATTACGGATTAGATTGAATAGGATGTTATCCTTATTTATAATATTAAAAATATATTTTTTAAAGTATGTTGAGGTATAGGATGTATCCTTATTTGTATGATGCATATTATATTCATTGTTCTATTTAAAGCCAAATGAATTTTACGGAATAGATTGAATAGGATGTTACCCTTATTTATGATATTAAAATATATATATTTTTAAGTATATTGAGGTATAGGATGTATCCTTATTTGTATGATGCATATGATATTCATGGTTATATTTAAAGCCAAATGATTTTTACATATTAGATTGAATAGGATGTCACCCTTATTTATGATATTAAAATATATATTTTAAAGTATGTTGAGGTATAAAATATATTTTTTAAAGTATGCTGAGGTATAAAATATATTTTTTAAAGTATGTTAAGGTATAGGATGTATCTTTATTTGTATGATGCATATTATATTCATTATTATATTTAAATTCAAATGATTTTACGGATTAGATTAAATAGGATGTTATCCTTATTTAAGATATTAAAATATATTAATTTTAAAGTAATGTTGAGAGTAATTTTGAGGTATAGGATGTATTCTTATTTAAAATATTAAAATATATAATTTAAAAGTATGTTGAAGTATAGGATGTATCTTTAGTTAAGATATTAAAATATATCTGTAAAAGTATATTAAGATGTAAGAAGTTATCCTTAATTAAGATATTAAAATATATCTTTAAAAGTATGTAAGGTATAGGATGTTATCCTTAACTAAGATATTAAAATATATCTTAAAGGTATGTTGAAATATAAGATTTATCCTTATTTAAGATATTAAAAGATATCTTTAAAAGTGTGTTATGGTGTGAGATGTTATCGTTACTTAAGATATATTAGAGATCTTGGGTGAAATATACCCATTGTGAAAGGGATATGAAGAGACATTTTAAGCATAGTATTCAAACCTATGTATAAGACCATTAAGGGGTGTTATGTTAATGTTGAGTGTTAATATACTTATTGGGTTGTATATTTGGATAGGATAACAACAATCATGTTGCATGATGTAACCTCTATGATGAAATAATATATATAGAAACAACATTTTGTGGACGTAGCCCTACATTGAACACCTATTTCAATAAATCTAGAAAAATTCTATTACAAGGACTTCTATGACATTGAATTTTTTTGTAAACATTTTATTTTTTTCATTTAATTTGTAAAAATTTTAAAGAAATATTCCATTAAAATTGGAAAAACTAATCCTAGAAAGAATGTTTTTATTGATCACAAATTTTATTTACTCCAAGTGTTTTTAATATACAATCATAAAAAATGAAATGTTGTATCATTTATAACTAGTTCGGTATGCCATAAATTAGGAGTAGTATATGAAAATCTGTAATTTGTTGAATCGTGAGAAAAAATATTCATGAAGATATAAAATGTAGGATTAATGAAGTTAAGTTGCACACATAATTGCATGTTTTATTACAAGAAGATCTCTCTCTATATTTGAAGTGAACAAAGTATCATATTAAATATTTTTATTGTTAAATAACATATTATAATATAGCATGATTGGAAGGAAATCACAATATTAAATTAAAATAAAATAAATTATAAGAAATGTATTGATGTCGAACCAAATAATAACTATAAATTCGTCAAAATTGGGATAGTTGTTAGGTACAACATTATACATACACAATGAAAGTGTGAAGAAATCGAATTAAGAAATCATGGCCCAGAATTACTTTTACCAAATGGCAAAGAAAATGATAATATTTCTAAATGTCGAAGAAATAGATGTTGAAACATATTTTTCAAATCTTTTAGTTGAACTTTATATATGACCCCATGCTCTTTTGAATTTATTTATGGCACATATCGAATGAGTCTAAATAGTCCACTTAGTACTCATTATCAATTAATTATATGGTTTTACATTGTATTTTATTCCAAAAATTACATACCACATTTATACATTCATTTAATGCATATAAGAAGATAAAAGATAGAACATATCTCGTGCTTTGTTGGCCTGTAAGAGATTATTTGAGTTAATCATAATTGAGTTAGTAATACAAACTTACAAAAAAATGAATTGAGAAATTAAATTTCTTATAGTTCAATGTCACTCACTTATGACCAATCACGTACTACCCTTAATACCACTTAGCACTCATTAGCAATAAATTTTGTGTTTTTAAACAATTGCAACTTTAATTATATGGGGCTTTATTTCAAAAATTACATACTGCATTGATAAACTCCTCTTATTAATGAATATACGCAAATAAAAGTCAATAATTTATTTCATGCCTTGTTGGCTTATATGAGATTATTGCAATTATAAACTATTAACTTAAGAATACACATTTACAAAACTTTGTGCGTGCCTTGTTGGCTTTCATGAGATGATTTTAATTACAAATATTTGATTTAAGAACACAAATTAAAAAAATATTTTGAATGGGGAAATCAAGTGGTGTATGATGCAAAAAAATGTCAAACTAAAGGCAATCATAAATAATATTAATAATTGTATTTAAATATTATTGTTAATTCTCATTTATATATAAAAGTTTTAAAAACATACAAATTAATTCATCAAAAAATGTGTCCAACTTGTATTGAAATATTGCAATGTACGCATTAACAAATTTCTAAAAATTAATATCTTCACCTACTATAAAGAACTCAATGTTCTATTGAACATTCGAATGTAGTTGCGTTTCTCTTTGATACGATGAAGTGTCTTAAAAAGGGGGAATAGAATTTGGACAAGCCAAGTATCAGGTTCATGTCCTATGTAAGCCTTTGTTAAGATACAATTTGACCGGTATCCGGGGAATTGAGAAGTAAGCTTTGATGTATCTATTAGCAATATCAATATATTTGATTCTTCGTACATATTTCCATATTTGGACCACACATCACTTAACATTTTCTCATAATATTGTATCACACTACATTATTTGAATTTTGTTTGCAAGTGACAATGAGACCTGTCCCATATGAATTCAAAGTCACTTGTATCGGTATTTGATTTTTCAACTACTTGTTGAATGTTTTTACATTGTATTTTATTCCAAAAAATACATATCACATTTATACATTCATTTAATGCATACAAGAAGATAAAAGATAGAGCGTGTCTCATGCTTTGTTGGCTTTTATGAGATTATTTCAATTAATCATAATTGAGTTAATAATACAAACTTACAAAAAAATGAAATGAGAAATCAAATTTCTTATAGTTCAATGTCACTCACTTATGACCAATCTCGTACTACCCTTAATACCACTTAGCACTCATTAGCAATTAATTTTGTGTTTTAAAACAATTGCAACTTCAATTATATGGGGTTTTATTTCAAAAATTACATATTGCATTGATAAACTCCTCGTATTAATGAATATAGGCTAATAACAGTCAATAATTTATTTTATGTCTTGTTGGCTTATATGAGATTATTGCAATTATAAACTATTAACTTAAGAATACACATTTACAATAAGTTATAGATTGGGAAATCAAATGCCTATACCTTTCAAAATCATTCATCTATGACTCATCATGCTTTAATCTAAATTCTAGTACACTTAGCACTCATTATCATTGAAGTAATATTTTTTGTAAGAAATGTGCTTTTCTATAGATGGAGGTTTAATTCAAAATTTGTGTGTCACTTGTATTAATGCATATAGATCAATAAAACTAAAGAGAACTTCATTCCTTGTTGGCTTTTGTGAGATGATTTAAATTACAAATAATTGATTTAAGAGTATGTAATTTAAAAAATATTTTGAATAGAGAAATCAAGTGTTGTAATGCACTTGTATTAATACATATAGATAAATAAAACTAAAGAGAGTTTCTTGCATGCCTTGTTGGCTTTTATGAGATGATTTAAATTACAAATAGTTGATTTAAGAGCACAAATTTAGAAAATATTTTGAATGGGGAAATCAAGTGTTGTATGATGCAAAAACTTGTCAATCTAAAAGCAATCATAAATAATACTAATAATTGTATT
Source organism: Larix kaempferi (assembly GCA_027924585.1). Classification (NCBI taxonomy): domain Eukaryota; kingdom Viridiplantae; phylum Streptophyta; class Pinopsida; order Pinales; family Pinaceae; genus Larix; species Larix kaempferi. Next base: position 4,549,263 of record BSBM01000049.1, on the reverse strand, counting down.
TATATATCATTGTCAATTATCATCTATCTATAAAAGTTATAAAATCATACAAATTAATTCACCAAAAAAAGTGTCCAACTTGTATTGAAATATTGCAATGTAATCGTCAACAAATTTCCATAAAATAATATCTTCACTTAATACAAAGAACTCATTTGTGTTTTAAAACAATTGCAACTTCAATTATATGGGGTTTTATTTCAAAAATTACATATTGCATTGATAAACTCCTCGTATTAATGAATATAGGCTAATAACAGTCAATAATTTATTTCATGTCTTGTTGGCTTATATGAGATTATTGCAATTATAAACTATTAACTTAAGAATACACATTTACAATAAGTTATAGATTGGGAAATCAAATGCCTATACCTTTCAAAATCATTCATCTATGACTCATCATGCTTTAATCTAAATTCTAGTACACTTAGCACTCATTATCATTGAAGTAATATTTTTTGTAAGAAATGTGCTTTTATATAGATGGAGGTTTAATTCAAAATTTGTGTGTCACTTGTATTAATGCATATAGATCAATAAAACTAAAGAGAACTTCATTCCTTGTTGGATTTTGTGAGATGATTTAAATTACAAATAATTGATTTAAGAGTATGTAATTTAAAAAATATTTTGAATAGAGAAATCAAGTGTTGTAATGCACTTGTATTAATACATATAGATAAATAAAACTAAAGAGAGTTTCTTGCATGCCTTGTTGGCTTTTATGAGATGATTTAAATTACAAATAGTTGATTTAAGAGCACAAAATTTAGAAAATATTTTGAATGGGGAAATCAAGTGTTGTATGATGCAAAAACTTGTCAATGTAAAAGCAATCATAAATAATACTAATAATTGTATTTATATATCATTGTCAATTATCATCTATCTATAAAAGTTATAAAATCATACAAATTAATTCACCAAAAAATGTGGCCAACTTGTATTGAAATATTGCAATGTAATCGTCAACAAATTTCCATAAAATAATATCTTCACTTAATACAAAGAACTCATTTGTGTTTTAAAACAATTGCAACTTCAATTATATGGGGTTTTATTTCAAAAATTACATATTGCATTGATAAACTCCTCGTATTAATGAATATAGGCTAATAACAATCAATAATTTATTTCATGTCTTGTTGGCTTATATGAGATTATTGCAATTATAAACTATTAACTTAAGAATACACATTTACAATAAGTTATAGATTGGGAAATCAAATGCCTATACCTTTCAAAATCATTCATCTATGACTCATCATGCTTTAATCTAAATTCTAGTACACTTAGCACTCATTATCATTGAAGTAATATTTTTTGTAAGAAATGTGCTTTTATATAGATGGAGGTTTAAGTCAAAATTTGTGTGTCACTTGTATTAATGCATAGAGATCAATAAAGCTAAAGAGAACTTCAGTCCTTGTTGGCTTTTGTGAGATGATTTAAATTACAAATAATTGATTTAAGAGTATGTAATTTAAAAAATATTTTGAATAGAGAAATCAAGTGTTGTAATGCACTTGTATTAATACATATAGATAAATAAAACTAAAGAGAGTTTCTTGCATGCCTTGTTGGCTTTTATGAGATGATTTAAATTACAAATAGTTGATTTATGAGCACAAATTTAGAAAATATTTTGAATGGGGAAATCAAGTGTTGTATGATGCAAAAACTTGTCAATCTAAAAGCAATCATAAATAATACTAATAATTGTATTTATATATCATTGTCAATTATCATCTATCTATAAAAGTTATAAAATCATACAAATTAATTCACCAAAAAATGTGTCCAACTTGTATTGAAATATTGCAATGTAATCGTCAACAAATTTCCATAAAATAATATCTTCACTTAATACAAAGAACTCATTTGTGTTTTAAAACAATTGCAACTTCAATTATATGGGGTTTTATTTCAAAAATTACATATTGCATTGATAAACTCCTCGTATTAATGAATATAGGCTAATAACAGTCAATAATTTATTTCATGTCTTGTTGGCTTATATGAGATTATTGCAATTATAAACTATTAACTTAAGAATACACATTTACAATAAGTTATAGATTGGGAAATCAAATGCCTATACCTTTCAAAATCATTCATCTATGACTCATCATGCTTTAATCTAAATTCTAGTACACTTAGCACTCATTATCATTGAAGTAATATTTTTTGTAAGAAATGTGCTTTTATATAGATGGAGGTTTAATTCAAAATTTGTGTGTCACTTGTATTAATGCATATAGATCAATAAAACTAAAGAGAACTTCATTCCTTGTTGGAATTTGTGAGATGATTTAAATTACAAATAATTGATTTAAGAGTATGTAATTTAAAAAATATTTTGAATAGAGAAATCAAGTGTTGTAATGCACTTGTATTAATACATATAGATAAATAAAACTAAAGAGAGTTTCTTACATGCCTTGTTGGCTTTTATGAGATGATTTAAATTACAAATAGTTGATTTAAGAGCACAAATTTAGAAAATATTTTGAATGGGGAAATCAAGTGTTGTATGATGCAAAAACTTGTCAATCTAGAAGCAATCATAAATAATACTAATAATTGTATTTATATATCATTGTCAATTATCATCTATCTATAAAAGTTATAAAATCATACAAATTAATTCACCAAAAAATGTGTCCAACTTGTATTGAAATATTTCAATGTAATCGTCAACAAATTTCCATAAAATAATATCTTCACTTAATACAAAGAACTCAATGTTCTATTGAACATTCGAATGTAGTTGCGTTTCTGTTTGATACGATGAAGTGTCTTTAAAAAGGGGAATAGAACTTGCACAAGCCAAGTATCGTGTTCATGTCCTATATAAGCCTTTATTAAGATACAGTTTGACCGATATCCGAGGAATTGAGAAGTAGGCTTTGATGTATCTATTAGCAATACATTTGATTCTGTGTACTTATTTCCATATTGGGACCACACGTCGCTTAGCCTTTTCTCATAAAACTGTATCATACTACATGATTTGGATTTTGTTTGCAAGTGACAATGGGACCTATCCCATATGAATTCAAAGTCACTTGTATTAATATTTGATTTTTCAAGTACTTGTCGAATGTACTTGTTAGTAACTTTTGATGTCCATATCGCAACATCATAATGTTTTAGGCAGTATTTTAATACTTCTAATTGAAAAGGCCTACAAAAGTAGGATCTATCACCAAGCTCCCAATCTGGTTTTCTTTGAATTTGACAACTCGTTTCATCTTTGGAATACGACGAGAAGAATACTCCTTCCATTTCAAAGATCAACAAGATCTTCCGACTGATATTAACTCCCATCTGCATTGCTGCCACATATATAACATTAACATATTTTCACTTCAAAACTTCATTGCTTAATGGTATCAAAACATATCCAATTTATTTCCACTCCCAAACAAACAACTTAATGAAAAAAATAAAAGTAATTTCCGTGGAATAGTTTTTTTATACAAACACATTCAACTACTACTCAAATCACTAATTTTTAAGAATTGTAATGAGATAAACTACAATTTAAAAATATAATTACAATAGTCGAATTTATTTGAACTAATTGTATGTTAATATCTACATACTACATAAATTTGCAGTTTTTAAGTTTAAATCAAGCAAATTATTTATATGTTCATTTTTACATACAACCTCATACGATATTTTAATTTTCAAGAAATTATAAGAAAAATTCATATAAGCACATTGCAATGAAATTCAAATCACAATTTAAAAATATAGTTACAATGGTCCAATTCAAACCACGGGGGGTTCACTTAGTGAACTTGTTACATAGCACGATCGTTCGCATGATATTAAAGAATACCCCTATTTTCACTAAATATTGGAAAATGCATCCTAAAATTGTATTGTTGAACCCCCCTCCCAATATGCCTTTCTAATTAAGAAAACCCCTAGTTTCACCAGATATTGTAGGTATCCATTTTTATCAACCCATTTTTAACACCCCTTTTATATCATATTACCAAGTTGTAACAAATAGGAGCCCTAACACATCTTAGTATAAGCAAACAAGATGCTAAATAAAATAATAGTATAATGCTAATAATGATCCCACTAGGATTCCAAGGGCGACTGATCAATTTGTAGCATTGGATAGCGAAACACCGAAAGAAATAGTACTTGCAAAGGAAAAATGCATAAAACACAACCTAGTCAAGAGATCAACATAACAAAGAATGTAAAAGACTGATAGTCCAATTGTTAGTGCAATTCTTAGAAAATATGAGAATTGAAAATGTTTCACACCACAACCTGCCAATCTACCAATTTTATATCATGTAAATACAAATATAGCCATAGAGAACTCATGTTTTCTATAAGCTTAATAAATTAAACTCCATAAACATGCAAAATTGAAACCCTTTTGTGGAGGGACACCCCTACCTTCCTATCAAAACAAACATCATTGATGTCTGAACCCAAATGAACATAGACAAATTCCTTTTACTTTTCAATAACACCGTATGATCATGTACATATCTTGGATTTGGGTCATTCACAATATCCAATGAATTGCCTCCAGTTCCTCTACATTTATTCTTGCAATCACGGGAATTAACAACATTTAGTTACCTTTTCTTGGGTTATATCTAGTTTTTTTTATCTTTAAAGGATAGGGAAAAATCACCATTGTTAGGTTTCAAACATGCAATAGTTATAAAGATACACAAATGGTGAAACTTATATGATACCATTTCATGGTAACGATAACACATAGGGTATGTAAATAAGGATTTATATTTTCACCTATGTTCATGTTAATTCCAATACAATATTAAGACAAATGCCTTCCATATAAGAATTGAAATTACAATTATGAACGTGTAGAATATAACTCAATCTAACAAATATTCCTAAGTGGCAATGTGAAAATATTAAAGAATAATACAAAAGGTTGAAAAAATAATTAGTCAAGAAACATTGATCTAACTTTTCTTGGTTCTAGTGAGCCAAGAAAGATTGGTCTCACTTTTCTTGGTTGTGGTGGAACAAGGTTTAATTGAATCTCAATGCCCACCTAAACTCCAACCTAAAAAATGAAGATGTAAATCTTTTACCTAATGCCTACAAAAAATACAATACAATTGTCCATTTAACTATATCTCTTAACTTAAAGATGGAAAAGAATATAACATCAATTCAAACCAAGCCTAAATAATCTATTAAATGAGGATTGCTGAAGGCCAATAATCCAAAGAGACTTCCATCGATATTATCATTGGTACACTATTATCAAATTTTTGCAAACCTTAGGATCATAAGCAATATCAAATAAAAATGGAAGGTCCTTAAGTTTTAGGTGGTTATGAATTGAGCTCGTGATTTGGACGTATGAATCAATCCGATGATTTGGAGTTATTCCTCATCACTCCCAAATAAAATAACCCCCAATATTTATATTACTATGTCAAATTTAAAACCCCCCTTGACCCCTTAATACGGGGCAATATATTTTTTAGGTTTTTAAGAGTATTCAACCCCCCAATATGAATGGACGTGATATCATATTGCCTCACTGGTGAACCCCCCGTGATTCAAACCAATTATATGTTAATTTATACACACCACCTAGATTTACAATTTTTTAAATTTCAATTAAACAAGCTAATTATAGGTAATTTTTACATACAACCTGATATGATTTTCCATTTTTTTAATTTCTAATAAATAAGAAAATTTCATATGATAACATTGAACTAACATTCAAATCACTGATTTGTAAGAGTTATAATGATCAATTAAGAAGCAATTGATAAATAAACTGCAATTGCTCAAACATAGTAATTGTACGTTAATTTATACATACAACCTAATACAATTATTTAATTAATATGGAATACTACATTTTTATGCAAACACATAAGACTATTATTCAAATCACTAACTTTTTATAACTCAATATCTCAATATAAATAAACAAAATAATAATATGTTAATTTATAATAATGACACAACAACAATCCTTATATGAGTATTATGAAATAATATTGACATTAAATTGATAATAAAATAAAACACAGTAATAACACATCACATGTAGAATTAAGTCATCAAATGTACAATGACCAAGAATTTATATTATAAACTTCAAGATTTTGTTTATAGAGGAAATGAATAAGTCATCTTAATGTACTATTAAAAGTCATTGAAGATTCTTCAAAATATCTTGAACATCGGGTGCCTTGTAGAATTTATTCAATAAGCTCCACAGATCAGCGATCAACCATTTATCCTCATTCTTTCCATCAAACGAAGGGGCAATAATCACATTTTCTTTGGGATTTTCTTTCTTTGTCTCCATTGAACAATCCACTAGAATAGTGTTACTAGCATCATATTGAGAATACATTCTCCACACTTTTTTCAGATGTTTTTTGTATATAACTTGTGTTGAATTATCAATGTCATTTTTTCCATTTTGTTGTTTGCAATCTGAAGCAGTCCATGTAAACAAAAATTTAGCTTGTAATGTTTCTGAAACCAGCTTTTTCATAAATCTTGTTGTGTTTTGTTTCAAAGATGTCGTCCAAATTGCCATGTCAAGAGATTCTTTTCTGGAACACATTTCAAGAAATGTTTTTGCATGTGGACGAAACCAAAATGATTTTTTCTCTATCGTGTAATCTGCGGCCCTTCCCATTTTCTCGATAAATTCTTTTTGTGATGCATCACCATCAACGCTCTCATAGAAAATGAACATATTCAATTCAAAAATAACTAATTTCTTTTGACTTATAATAGCTGCAAAACAATAATGGATATCATAGTAAATTCATTTTATTCATGCTACATAAATTATTATTAAAAAAAATTGTTGAAGAAATACACTCACTTTGAGTATTTTTTGTACAAGTTATTGATAAGCCACACTTCTCTTGTATTGTCTTCATAGAACCTAGAGCCAAAATAACAAACCTTCAATCAAATACCAATAATACTTCTTTAAATCAATTTTTTTTTTATAAGACATATTTTATGTTTAATTGAAAATAAGAGACATGTGAAGTACCTGATATGATATCATGTTCTTGACTATGGCTTTCTGTCACATTCCCTTGATCACTGTCTTTTTTCTCCTCATTTGCCACTGTAATAAACATATGAAATGTTATAAAATGTATCAATGAATGAAATTCATTAAATAAATAGGCATAGAATCCAAAGAATCACTAGAGAAAGAACAAAACAAGTACAATACAACAAAAGAAACAAAATAAATTATGTACCTGGTATGGTATTTTCTTCGTCTTGTATTTGCATCTCGAAAACTTCTTCGACATTGTGCACACTATGTTGATCATTGCTTTGTTGCAAAGTGTCGTCGTTGTTTTATTTACAATTTCCGCCATTAGTAGTTATAGTAAACATCTTGTTAATGAAGATTTATAAATAGCATAGAATCCAAAGAATCACTAGAGAAAGAACAAAACAAGTACAATACCTGGATCTTCCAACAACAATATATTAGACATTGGCTTTTGCAATTGGAAGGATTCTTTATTAGTCAGCATGGTAGTCCTTTGTAACTCTTTTTCTACAACACATGCCATTCTTCTTCCATATGTACAGCAAGCCTGCTGTAAATTTGTCCCCGCATAAAGAGAAATAATCAAATTTAGATCACTACGTTGTTGATGCATTTGCAATAATTCTTCCCAGAATTCAAAATCTCTTCCTTTTCATCAGATATGTCTCTAAAACTGTGAGAGTATCTTGAGGCCTCTAAACTTTTTGACTCTTCACTATAGAAATGTATAGTTAAAACTATATCATAACTATAGTTATTTTGTTCTTTATATTCATAAAGACCGGTAGCCATTTTATAGTTGACATTTGAGGCCTTGACAACAATCTCCAGAGCTTGGCGTACATCCTTACAAGACCAAATTTCAACTAAGATAATCATAGTAAAATCTTTCAACCCATTTTTTTCGATTAAAAATCGAAACAATTCAATATAGTGATCCTTAAGGAATGATTCATCTTTCAAAGCCAATGTATCCAACACAACAAAGTCAGTGTATAACATTGGTTGAAACTGACAAGGAAAATAGTGCAAAAGTGTTGACAAGAGACTAGAACCCCCATAATGACAACCGAATTCAAAACTGTTCTCAATTTCCTGTATATCTGTCGATGCATCAATTATTCTATCAAGGACCACACAGGCTTGTGGAGAAAGGGACTCTATTTTTGTATTTCGTGATCCTTTTACATATTTACACCCTTCCATTGTCTTACAGAAGTTGGCAAATATGATATCAGTAATTCCATAATGCTCAAGAATATTGGATATTCTCAAAATCTTATCATTCAGATTCTTATCATGACTTTTGCAATATGTTACCATTGCCTCCAAAATTGTTCTTTTGGTTTTCAATTGTGAACAATAATCTTTCATTTTTATGGCATTGGTTGGATGGTTCACTGGAATAGAAAACCAAACAGTTCCATCCAATAGTTTATCTGCTATAGAACACATTTATTCAGCAGTTAGTCCCTGAAGGGGACGAAAAGAACTTGATACCAAACTGTTCAGACTATTTGTCTTATAGTTTGGATCCTTAGGTTGGTTTGGAGAACACATTAATGTCCCTAGTTTGTAACAATTAAAAACAACTTCCCATTTATCCCAAGTAGTATCATCAAGATATAACAAGACTTTTTTTTCAGCAAAGTTTGTTAGTGGACAATCGAAGAAAGAGCACAACATTTCATCATCAACCTGTTAAAAAATAACAAATATAAATTAGTAAGAATGTGATATCAAAAATAAAATAGCCATGAGTTTAGTTATAACAATATAAACTAAGTGCAAAAAAAAAAATTGCATACCTTGTCTTCAGCCGTCTTAGAATTCCCACATTTTTGTTTCTTTAATTTATTTGTGGCAATTAGGAATTGTCTTGCAGATCGCACAGAATCAATGAATGGAGTTTTGAAGAACACTGTGTTTGCAGAATTTAACTGGCAGCAAATACGAATCACCACACTGGGAGCAACTAATGGATCTAAGAATCGAGCATTACCTTCTTTGTACTTCTGTTTTGCCTCCCCAGATAGACTGAATTTAGGATTTGATAATATTTCTTTTGCTGCTTGAATGGTGTGTTGCCCATCAACTATCCAAAAATTGATGTTCTTGGCATTTATATCCATTTCATTCATGATTTTCACAGGGTTTCCAATCGGATCAGACTCTTTTGTGTCAAATGGAATCAGAAGAGCATCAGGCAATGATGCTTGAAATTTATGTAGGAATGATTTTACTAATACTCGAACATTTAAATCATCCCGTGATCTTAATTTATATAACTTGGGTGCTTCTACACATCTTCGAACATCCACCTTCATGGTAAAAGAGCTTGAAAATAAATAACTGTCCTTAAAATTTTCATGGATTTCATCGCATTGGTCAGCAAGCTTCTCTATCTGAGAGTCTTCTTTTTGGGATTTTACAAACTCTGTAGTAGGCATGAACTCACTTTCTTTAATGCTCTGTTCTAGCTCAGCTAAATATACCCTTATCAAAGCAAGCATTTGAGCCTCGAGTTTATCATCTAGTATTTTATCAAGTAGTTTACCTCTTTGTTGCAAATAAAGAAACACGGATGATGTTTTCTTACATCTCACATAGCGATATTTCATAATGTTGGTAATACGTTGTACAAGATCATCACAACTCTTTAGACCAGATTCATTGAAGCTCTCAAAACTGTCCAACTTAAACTGTGACTTTTTTATTGACTCTGGGAATTCTGTATTAGTATCAATCAAATCTGGTCTAAATTTTGTGTAATCAACTTGGCAAGAAAATAATTTCACTTCATTTTCTTCAATTACCTCCATTTGAAAATCGATTTGACTATGATTGAGAGCATAGCAACTAACAATTATCCCTAGCCTTTGTATATCATTTCCATCCATGGATCCAAATAGATACATATCTGGAAACATATTTATGGGACTTTCAATCTCAACATACCAATCTTCGACATACTCATATGCAGCAGATGTTTTGAACTTTTTAATCATTTCAAAATTAGAACCCATTGTTTAATTTATTATCTGAGTTGAATGACACTTTTGTTTTTTTAATGCTGATTGTGGCATTTTACTTGCTTTGGAGATGACAGCTTCTAAAAACAATAATAAGCAATTATTACTATAAATAAAATGAAATCAAAATCACAAATATTACCATATAGTCTTCTAGTCTAACCATTTAGAAATGAGAGAATAATATTTAAAACCACCATACCACATGGGGGAGACGTTGTTTGTGTGTCACTTGCGATTCGTTTTTTCTTCAAATTATTCCTTGGAATTGTCATTGCACCAGAGTCCATAGCTTCTAAAAACAATAATAAATAGTCGACTATAAGTTTAAATTGTTTTAAAAATACATGAAATAATGAGCATTATCAAACAATATTCTATTACATGTCTTTTATTCACATGCACAAGAATAATAAGGGTCATGTGTTATGGAAACATATTAAATACTTAGAGATAAATAAAAATCCATTGCATCTAGCACAAGTAGAGACTCATTAAAAAGAAAAGTTTTCCTTCTCAAAAATGCTAGAAGGAAATGCTTATGCTAGAAAGAAAGCTAGAAGTCGCTAGCTTTCCTTGATCTTTTGCCATGTGCTTATTTCAAAATAGAGCACATGGCACAAGCTCAAGGTATAAGCTAGAAACCACCAATCACAATGGACAGGATTTTTCTATTGGAAAGCTAGCGACTGCTAGCTTTCTTTCTAGCATAGGTATGTGTTATTATCCTACAAGTAAATGCTTATGCTAGAACGAAAGCTAGCAGTCGCTAGCTTTCCTTGATCTTATGCCATGTGCTTATTTTAAAATAGAGTACATGGCACAAGTTCAAGGCTTTCCTTGATCTTGTGCCATGTGCTTATTTGAAAATAGAGTACATGGCACAAGTTCAAGGTAAGCCTTGTACTTGTGCCATGTGCTTATTTGAAAATAGAGTACATGGCACAAGTTCAAGGTATAAGCTAGCAACCACCAATCACCATGCCTAGGGTTTTTCTATTGGAAAGCTAGCGACTGCTAGCTTTCCTTCTACCATAAGCATGTGTGACATGCTAGAAAAAAATGTTTATGCTAGAATGAAATGTAGCATTCGTTCAAAATAGAGTACATGGCACAAGCTCAAGGTATAAGCTAGCAATCACCAATCACCATGGACAGGGTTTTTCTATTGGAAAGCTAGCGACTGTTAGCTTTCCTTCTAGCATAAGCATATGTGTTTATGCTAGAAGGAAATGCTTATGCTACAAGGAAAGCTAGCAGTCGCTAGCTTTCCTTGATCTTTTTCCATGTGCTTATTTCAAAATAGAGCACATGGCACAAGCTCAAGGTATAAGCTAGCAACCACCAATCACAATGGACATGATTTTTCTATTGGAAAGCTAGCGACGACTAGCTTTCCTTCTAGCATAAGTATGTGTTATTATCCTAGAAGGAAATGCTTATGTTAGAAGGAAAGCTAGCAGTCGCTAGCTTTCCTTGATCTTGTACCATGTGCTTATTTGAAAATAGAAACATGGCACAAGCTCAAGGTATAAACTAGCAACCACCAATCACCATGTCCAGGATTTTCTAATGGAAAGCTAGCAACTGCTAGCTTTCATTCTAACATAAGCATGTGGGTTATGCTAAAAGAAAATGCTTATGCTAGAAAGGAAGCTAGCATTCGTTCAAAATAGAGCACATGGCACAAATTCAAAGTATAAGCAAGCAACCACCAATCACCATGTAAAGCTAGCGACTGCTAGCTTTCCTTCTAACATAAACACGTGTGTTATGCTATAAGGAAATATTTATGCTAAAAGAAAAGCTAACATTCGTTCAAAATAGAGTACATGGCACAAGCTCAAGGTATAAGCTAACAACCACCAATCACTATGGACAGGGTTTTTCTATTGGAAAGCTAGCGATTGTTAGCTTTCCTTCTAGCATAAGCATGTGTGTTTATGCTAGAAGGAAATGATTATGCTAGAAGGAAAGCTAGCAGTTGCTAGCTTTCCTTGATATTTTTCCATGTGCCTATTTCAAAATAGATCACATGACACAAGATCAAGGTATAAGCTAGCAACCACCAATCACCATGGACATGATTTTTCTATTGGAAAGCTAGCGACTGCCAGCTTTCATTCTAACATAAGTATGTGTTATTATCCTAGAAGGAAAGCTAGCAGTTGCTAACTTTCCTTGATCTTGTGCCATGTGCTTATTTGAAAATAGAGTACATGGCACAAGCTCAAGGTATAAGCTAGCAACCACCAATCACCATGCTCAAGGTTTTTATATTGGAAAGCTAGCGTTTGATAGCTTTTCTTCTAACATAAGCATGTGTGTTATGCTAGAAGGAAATGCTTATGCTAGAAGGAGAGCTAGCATTCGTTCAAAATAGAGCACATGGAAAAATAGAGCCCATTGTATTTCATGTAGGCTCGAAATGGAAAGTCATGACTTAAATGAAAAGACATGTGAGTTTTCACTATACTTATGGAGAAATACATGATTAATATCATGTGAATCATTTAGAGAGGACTTGTGCCGAGTTGATTAATATGTTTGGGGTGTTCACGAACCCTCTTTCTTAAACAAAGGAGATAAATAATCAAGAGGAGGATGAGAATGAGACGGAGAGAAAAAAAGATTGAGGAGTAGTGAATCTCCAATGGGATGTACTTCCATGGATTTTTCAATATAAGTACTTGATATTGAATCACTCATAATATTTGAAATTGTAAAAAATAAAATGTAAAATTTAAAAACCTTTGCTGTTAGAAATTCTTATCAGCTTCTACAAGAAGACCTTCCAAATGATTATAAGGATGTGGGGACTTGATAAACATGCAATTATGTTTGTCCAAAGTTTCATGATTTAAAAGCAAAACAAAAAAACAACTTCAAGTGCATGTTTACCCAGCTTTTCAAAACTGCACATATTGTGTGGGTAAAGAATTCTACTACGAATTTTTATTGTTCCCACTCTAATCTATCGTGGTTAATGGACTATGAACAAGACAAATCACAAGCTACAAATTAGTGTAAAAGGTGCAACAAGTGAGTGATATGTTCAAAGTCGGTTTAGTGAAAGAGTCACAAAATGTAGATTATGTTTAATTATGAGTTTGGTAGGATGAATATATAAATATAAAAAAAGTGTATGGTTTTCCGCGGATATCTAACTGGGCCTTCCAAAAGCACAATTGATGGTGACAATGGAGTCCACACACCAATTGACTAGTGAAGGTAAGAAAGAGGCAGTTCTACTAGAGATGGGGCAAATGTTCCAATCTAGAAGACTTGGCAACACCTCCCAACGGCAATAGCTGACTTTAGGAGTCAATTGCACCCACAAGTGCTCCTTGGTGATTTCCTAACTTTGGCCACTAAGATACCTTGCATTAAGTGTAGATCAGTGGTTCAGCCTGTACGGTATAGTGTCGTCTCCCTACAACGAGTTGGGTGACTCGTAGGGGAGAGCAGAGAAACTATACCTCGGCTTTAACCTCCTTGGGCACGACGCACTTCTGATCCGGGTTTTCTTTTAACACTTGCTTATAGTAGGATTTATAAAGCACCCTATAAGTCAACAATGCTATGCTTCAAAATATACCTAATGAAAGTAGATTGGAGGGCATTAATGGATGCCTAGCCCAATCAATCCTACCTAACTAATTTATGTTTTGTGACCTCATGTGAAGCTTGGAGGCTACACCAAGAATATAATTTTTGAGATAATTTCTATTGCTAATAACAAGTAAATTATACAAAGACACTACCTCTAGTTTTCTATTTCTAATAACAATTAAATGTTACATATAGATTACCTCTAATGCGAAAATAGACATAAACATAGTAAAATATACATAAAGAAGACCTCCTTCATTATATATTTTATACCAAATTAAGTTTATTGGTTTACTTAAAGACCCGTGAACAAAAAAATAAATAAATTGAACCCATATAAATGATCGAGGTTTTCTTTTAACACTTGCTTATAGCAGGATTTATAAAGCACCCTAAGGACAACAACTATGTTTTTGGATGCCTAGCCCCAAAATCCTACCTAAACTACAAGATTCTTTTGTGCCCTCCTATGGAGGTATTAAGTGAGTAGATTTAAGCTATTTTTGAACTTAGTGAGTGACGAGAGAGTTTCTTGTGTGTGTGTGTGTGCATCAAAGAAAGTGACGGTTTTGAGCGCACATGAGATATTGCATTTTTTTTTTTACCGAAAAAAAGACATACTATTGCTATTCCTTTGAATCAAATAGTACAAAAAGTTTCCCTTTTCTGCAAAAGGAATTTCCAGCATATAATGTGGTCATTGACCCATATACCATCACCACTAATCCACTACATAAGTTCTTCCCATACAGAATCTGTATACATAAAAAAAAGACATAGTTCTATCGACATACAAAATGTGGATCACTTCAGATGTCTTCCCTAATATAGTCTAAAAGAAAATAACATCTCTAGATTCCAATAAGCTGGAATCCATCCATTCCTCCCAAACCAGTAAACCTACAGGGCCCAATAAAGCTTTATTTGAGAGATCATCCGCCAGACCGTTGTGTTCTCGAAAGATATGCACAAAGGAAATGTGCTCCTGCCTTTCAATTTCCATCCTAGTTCGAGCACACTAATGTGATATCTCAATAACATTAATATCAAATTCTTTTGCATCCCATTTTATAGTAACACGGGAATCTCCATAGACCTTTAAATTAACAAGACCAAAAATGTTGGCACATCTCAGAATGCACCAAAGTGCAAGTAGTTATGCTTCATATTGTTTCCTAGACCACAGTTGAGACAGAACGTGTAATAGTGATCCTCATTCAAGTATATTATACCACCCGCTGCACAAAATCCATTCTGGGCAGCCCCATCAAAACGCTCTGGTCTGGAGACTGATTCCCATCCTGTCATAACCAATGAAGCCCTGTCCAAGCCACCTGACCACAGAAAGTTAAAAATCAATTTTCTGATAACATTGAGGATGTATACAGGTATCTCAAGAAGAGATAACCAATAAACAGGTATTCCCATCAAAACTGCCTTAATCAATGTAAGTCTGCCACCCACATATAGCCATCTATAGGACTAGTGAGTAATACTGGCTTCAAACTTCCGAACAAGCCACCACCAATCCTTTATCTGATAATTATTTGGTCTCAAGAAAAAGCCTAAATATTTTAACCCATCTTCTAATGGATACCAACTGAAAGGTAGAAAGGAAGCAATATCCCTTCTATCAACATCGCTCAAATTATGAAAATAGAAACTAGATTTTGTGTGGCTGATCTTCATCCCCGAAACTCGACAAAAGAAATTTAAAATGTTCTTGAAGACCCTCCACTCATCAACTGTTGCCAAACCAGCCAGTAAAACATCATCCACAAAGATAAGATGTGATATAACACAATTTATCCCCACCTCTATACCTTTGAGAAGACCTTCTTGCTTTGCAAAGTTTATCATTCTGCTAAGTGCATCAACGATCAAAAGGAACAACAAAGGGGATAAAGGACAGCCCTGCCTTATCCCCCTCGAGCACTAGAAAAATGTAGAAAGGGAACCATTTATGAAAATAGCAATACTAGCTGATGAGACACAAGACATGATCCAGTTAATGACCAGTGGCAGGACCCCAATTTGGATTAGAATGAGCCTTAAAAATGACCAATTTACCCGATCATATGCCTTCTCCAAGTCTAATTTAAGCAATAAAGCTCTGAGTCTACGGCTCTTGATGGAATGTAGGAGTTCCTGTGATGCCCCGATGACATCATGAATCTGATGAAAAGGCTTTTCTTTTAAAATGAAAATAATGCAACTCAACCTAATAGAAAAACAACTAAACAAACCATGTAAACCATGTAAAAAAAACTAAATAAGCCATGTAAACCATGTAAAAAAAACTAAATAAAATAAATTGTAAAAAAAAAAAAAAATCTATAAACAAAATTGTAAAAGTAAAAAAAAATCTATAAACTTACCAAGATTTTCAACCTCTTTTTAATCTAGTCTTCTTCTTTACTTTTTGTTTGGCTAAGACTAGAGCTAATGCCAATGCCAATGCCATTTTTTCCCATAACTTCATCTTCATCTTAGTTGGTCTTGCTTCTTTGATAGACAATAATCTAGAAGCTATGAAGCCAAGACTACTTGAATGGAAACTGTACAATATATTGAAACTATCTGTAAGTTACAAACTTATATCAAATAATTAAATATAAAAAACACTAGCTATTTAGCTATTTTTATATACAGGTAATGCTATATATTACATCTTATATACATTCATAGAGTTGATAACTATTTTTATGTACAAGTAATGCCATATACTTATATACATTCATAGAGTTGATAGCTATTTTTATGTACAAGTAATGCCATATATTACATCCTACATACATTCATAGAGTTGATTATACCATGGAGGTTTACAAAATGAAATTTAGAAATACAACATTCAAATAAATGATTGGCAATTATTTAAAATAGTTATTTAGGTCACCAATATTACCGGTTCAGTACTTGGGGAAAACCGGAAAACATAAAATGGGTCACCAATGTGTTAAAAGATGCCCTCCTCTATCCCATAGGAAATATATATATATATATATATATATATCACAAAAAAGAGGTAGTTATATATTTATAAAAAGGTTGTTGACAAACCAAATAACATAAAAAGTACAAAAATTTCAAAAAACATTATAGTATTCTTGTATAAATATTTTCAACAAATATGTTAATTGGTCATGATGCTTTTTCTTTCTTACAATACATACCTTATGAATTTCAAATTTAGTGCTATACTGCTTTACATAATTACTAATAAACAAGACAAGTAAAATGCATATATGAGAAGTTTAAGAGCCAAGATAATTTCCATTGAGGCCTTCTTCCATTTGTTGTCCTGCTTTAATTTTCCCTTGATCTTTTTGATTCATGTTGTTCTCATTGAGTGCTAAAGTTGTTTGTTGGAATGTCTTCATAAATAATATGCCCCTTCGTTGAAGCAATTGAAACACTAGGAAATCATGTATCTCGTCGAGAACCTCTTGCAAAACCCAATATGATATTGTAATGCATCTATGAGTTTGACGCAATTTTATCATAATCAATATTTAGTTCTTGGAATTTAGATTTCATGTTTTCCTTCTTGGATTCATGTTTTTCGATGTGAATACTTAAGTATTCTATGCATGTTTCATGCCCATGTAGTTGTGATGACGACGGTCGGATGCCTGCTAGGGGAGGATAGGTCCGCTGTACAGCCGACTCTATCGCTCTCAAGTTCTATGTGGTCAGGTCAATGAGTCCGACATCCACTTTTGTACTAGCAGAGGAAGGATAGGGAGGATGTGGCAGTAGGTTAGGATGGGAGGATATGATAGTTAGTACTGTTGAGGGTTGGGTATTCGTTGACCTGGAATTAGTGGTAGTAGGTAGCTTTCCTTGCACCTGATTGATTAAACAAATGCAATCATAAGAATAATGAAATGAAATCTTAAAGGTTAACTGATAAAATAACCGATGATGTTTTAGTAATATTATGAGGAATGTATACTTGTTCAGTTGCATAGAGTATTATTAGTATTAGTTAGCTGTTATGCATAGGAAATATGACGTATGTCTATAGTACATGTCCATCCTGTGCATACGCTGGCCACGCATGCACATTATGCACATGCGCAATAATATTGGTTTACAACCTACTTATCAAGATTTAACAATGATATAAGTTATCATGGATAAGTCAATTAAGTGTTTAGTGGATGACTTAATTAGTAAAATATTATCAAGTTCTCATGTGTAAAATAAATGTCATTAATTGTAAGTATCCTCAAGTAAAGGTGTCCTCAAGGTGAAGTATAAAAGTTAAACATTAAAAATAGAGGAGTGTGCTATATAATAGTTGATCATGATTAATTAAATCATTAATTATATTTCATTGTTTATACACAGAGGTACTATGTTGACACTTATCCATTAACCAAATAAATATTTTAAATTACTATTCACAATTTAAATTAATTACTATTATTATTAATTGTTATTGTTATTATTATTATATTATTATTATTATTTAATTAATAATAATAATGATAATAATCCCTTTTATAAAGTATAGTGGGTTGAATAATAATGAATTTATTAAATAAATTATTAATTTAATTAACGGACGGAATCATCCCAAGTAAATTAAAAGGATATGTTTGAATAAATTATTGAATAATTCCATTACTAGAGAGAAATTGGGATGATATAAAATAACATATAATCCACCTTATTACCTCAAAAGGGGATGCATTAATGATATGTACTTCTAAGACCACGACAACTGATAAGGAAGTTGACTTTTGAAGGAGGTGGATTCCTATAAAGAGGAGAATTAACAAAGCAGTAAGGGGGTTATTGTGGGAGAACTGTGAGGATTTTTGTGAAAAAGGAGGAATGCCGAGGAGGGGGTTAACTCGAAGCTTTGAGGAGGTGGGAAACTCAAAAGAAAAGACTGAGGAGGGGGATAACTCAGCGGATGATTACCATGGAAAGTGGCTGTCGGGATTATCGGTCTGTGGGCTCGGGGGCTAGGAAATCCGTTGATTTCCTAGGGTCAGCATGATAATAGCTAATCGGTAGGGTGGACACATCATTTTGGGGTTGTTAAGGTAACTTACAGAATCCATTCCAGAAATCTTCTTATCTTACTGCAATCGACTGTTTCAGGTATTTTTCTGAACCAGCTTAATTAGAATGTATTTTCTTTTATTTCCAAGCTATGCATGTCAAACGAACAGAATTAAATGGAAATTTTTAGGATTATGTTTATTTAACTGCAGAGACATGTAAACATATAGAAAACAGATAGTTAAACATTTACAGAAACAGAAATATAGATGGTTGAATCTCTTGTTTTCTTCTAACAATAATTAAGGGAAAAACTAGGTATAACCTGATAACCTGGAATAGACCCAGTGCCTAGATAGGGCACTACAGTTGGTATCAGAGCGCAAGGCTCAGACACTGAGACCTTAAGGCCTAACTACACCTGGAACTTTAGTGAAATTTACTAGAAAATAACAAACCGGTATGATGGCTGCAAAAAGATAATTTGAAGAGCCTTTTCCCATTTATTCGTAAGGCGTAACAGAAACAAAATTTGAATGATATATATATATAACTGCTTATTTAGGGCTCAGTCTAGACCCCGTTAAACAAACCTTTCCAGAAAAACAACGACATTTCTATATACACTCTTTTAATATTCAAACCCTAATATTAATCAAATGCTAAAGCATTTGGGATAAACAATGTTTTTAAACAAATAAATAAATACATATAAACCAAGTTACAACACTATATATATTATCGTTATAATATTTGGATCTAAAATTTAATACTAACAAAAAAAAAACACTTCATTTCATTTATATAAAGAAATTGTATTCATAATAAATACGAAACAATGAGTCTCGCACAGGATTCACAAAGGGTTCTCCAAATTTCAGACTTGCAGCCAAAGTGATCATTTTTCATTTCCTATTATTTTAATGTAGACCTGCCTTCTTGCCTGTAACATTTTGTTTTAAACATTCATTTGAATAAATGTGGCATAAAACAAATATTCAAATAATATTGTTGCCTGCAATATTGTTTATAATACAAGCATCGCAGCAAATCCAACTAACGTAGTTGGAGAGATTATTTCGACGATGGAGTTGGATTTATAAATAATATACATAAAATTAAAGCTTAGTTTCCTGGAAGAGGATTAGCTTTTTAGTTAACAAATATTATCCCCATGAAAACCTATTTTGGGATTATGTAATATAACCTTACATTTATAATTTTAGACAGTTTCAAATCTGTGTGATATTTTTCTTCACTTTGTTTTATTGGGCCAAGCCCTATCGCTCAACACCAAGAGCATTTCAGATGACCGAAGGCCAATCCTGAAGGGGGCCCTCACGCACCAGTGCACCCACGGGGGCTGTCGCGCATCCCAACCACCCTGCAAGCGCCAGAGCAATCCTTTCCAAGGCCAGCCTATGTGCTCAGCTCCAAGACAACCAGCTACCAAGATGAGTCGGAACCACACACTCCATCGAATTTCAAGCGCAGAGCTCTCACAAGAGCATTACCTTCTTGGGTCTACATACTCAACACATCACGCACACCCTTAAACCCTAGCGCTCAGCACCGCGAGCTCTCCATGCGAGAAGCATCCCTACAATGCCAAATAAAACCTTATTTCCTCCTTAAATAGGCATACTTTTGACGGCACGTGAGACGGTTTCCGCGTTGCCCATGAGCGGTTTACTATACCGCTTTATTGGTATGCGGACGAGTAAGGAATGAACACGTGGGATGGTGGTTTCCTTTCCGCGACCACCAACCACCCTTACCATGCGTGCATGTTGCCGACGAGGATTAAGAAGAGCCGTCGATCCTGTAGGCATACTTTTGACGGCACGTGAGATGGTTTCCGCGTTGCCCATGAGCGGTTTACTATACCGCTTTATTGGTATGCGGACGAGTAAGGAATGAACACGTGGGATGGTGGTTTCCTTTCTGCGACCACCAACCACCCTTACCATGCGTGCATGTTGCCGACGTGGATTAAGGAGAGTCGCCGATCCTGCCTTGGCGTCAATCCCCATGCGAAAAAGAAAAGGTTTTTTTTTGCGTTTTATATTGTTTTAATTTTTTTTATTATTATTTTAAATTAATGTTTTTTAAATATTAATTTAATTTTATTAATTTAATGTAGTGTCTCTTAACATTCATTTAATTTAATTCGTTTAATTTAATTTAATGACTTTTAATTTAATTTGATTTAATTAATTTAATTTAATGCCATTTAATTTAATTAATTCATTTTTTTTTTTTTTTAATTAATTCAATTTAATTTAATTTTTTTAATTTAATTTTTTTAATTATTATTTAATTTAATTTAATTTAGTTGTTGATAAGAATTAAAAAAAGAAAAAAAAGAAATACCATGTCAAAAAAAAGGGGTTTCGGCAAAATTTCTTATATAATTATATAATGCTAGTGTTATTTTATTTATATTTAATTAAATTTCGTATATATTTTTATTTAAATTTCGTGTATAATTATATAGCGCTAGTATTATTTTATTTAAATTTAATTAGATTCCATATAATGTTATAACCTAGGTTTATTAAAAAATTAAAAGTTAATATTTAAAAATATAAAGCTACTCACGAACTTTCAATTTAAAAGTTCTTCATAGATTTAAAGTTTTAAGGTCAATTATAGTATTAGGTTGAAGTGGTTGGTGAAGTTATATTTAAATTATCATAGATAAAATTTAAATTATAATTTATATTTAAGGGAGAAATTTAAAATATTTAAATTTAATATATATAAATATTTAAAATTTTGGAAAAGAAATAAATAAATAAATATATATAATATATATATAGAAATATATAAATATATAATATATATAAATAATAAATATATATAATATTTAAATTTTTAAGGTCAATTATAGTATTTTGGTGAAGATCTAGGGTTTAATAAATCCATGTATTTAATCAAATTGTCTTAGTATTTATTATATTTAACATCCTACATAAAATTAAATTCAAAAAATATGTAGGTGTAATTATATAATGATAAAAAAAAAGGAGAGAGTTAGTGTTCCATATACAATGTAAACTATTTCCTAGAAATTTATCTATATTTTAAAGAAAATTAAGGATTCCAAAACCTCAAGAATAAGAGAGGGTTCCAAGACCAAAGACTAGTGGATTGTTATTAAATCTTTTTACAAATTTTTTATTAAATCACTCAACTATTCCATTTGCTTATGGATGACAAGGGGAACACTTCCTATTTCTATCATAAATTTAGACGTAATAATATTTATACACTCATAATAACATGTTCTATGTTAGCCCTTCATTTTTAAGTAAGTGTTATGGAAAGTAGAAAGTCAAAAAAATCGTTGGGATGAGTAGAAAATATGTGGCAAGAAGATGAAGGAGATGTGGTACAAATCATATGCCAATAATTGAGATGATATAATGCAATCAATGCATTGATCAAGGGTAGTGGAAAAACAAAATCATTAAATGATGTAATGTAATTCAAGCCAACAAAATCATTAAATGTTTTTTCAAAAACATAATCATAAAATATTTTGATAATTCTAATGACAAATATTTATTTTTTAAACAATCTCATAAAATAAACAATCCAAACCAAAATCATAAAATGTTTTGATAATTTAGATAATTTTTTTTAATTAAGATAAACATCATCGATAATGTGATAATGTGAATGGTTTAAAAGTAATTAACATAAATATTAAATTCCATTAAAATATCATTAATAATTTAAAAAATACTAAAAAAATCCAAACAATAGACATTTTCATATGGAGTTACAAACTTTTACAATTCAGCCTACTCATATGGAGTTACAAACTTTTACAATTCAACCCAGTCATATGCCGTTAGTTTGGAACACAAGAATAAGTATATATTTCTTTTACAAATCAGCCTACTCATATGAAGTTACAAACTTTTACAATTCAATCGACTCATATAAAGTTAGTTTGGAGCACAACAATAAGTATATATTTCAATTGAGAAGAGGTTATGCTTAATATAGATCCATTATATTAAGAAAACCTAATAACGGCCTATTAAATGCAACTGTGAAATTACTATCATGTTATCATGTCAGTACCATTTGTCAAAAACCCAGATTCATGGTATTATAAAATTGAAGTTTTCACAATTTATAACATCTACATTTTTTAAATTTGATAAATAAAAAATAAATTATCTAAAAATAAAATACATTTTTATTTTTGACATTAAAAGTTTCCAACCATGTTAATGTCAAAAGAGTTGTAACCAAAACTTGCATTGAGTTGGCAGAATAATCAAATAAGTCTATAGTTCTACACCTGAGTGAACCCTTTCTTAATATATTTTTACGGAAGAACACTACACTAGTACCATTTTACTCCCATTTACAAAACCTGTAAAGGTTGGCGGTAAAGATTCATCATGCAGAAAAATTGAGTCGGATGGTAACTACCTAAATTTGCATAGTCACGACAGCAGAGTGAGAGAGGTGTAAATGCAAATCGTAATGACAGTGGTGTAAAATGCAAATAGTAATATCAGTGTCATTATTTAGACATGAAGTAGGGAGAAATCCCCCGCAAAAGTCTCCACAAAGAGAATTATATAACCTCTTACTCTCAATTTGGGCTTCTCATCATCATTTGAGGAGGCAGATTTTCATAAGATAGTAAGCAGCTCATCCATACAAATAGGCTTTTATAGGCTTTAGGTCAGCCATGGTTGTGAATTAAACTCTAGGCCAGTGACAAAAAAATATCGTGTGCTCCTATCTATGAATATGTTCGAACTCAAACGAGGGCGGGAAGCAACAATGTCACTTGTAT
The DNA here is from genome assembly GCA_027924585.1 of Larix kaempferi. Lineage (NCBI taxonomy): Eukaryota > Viridiplantae > Streptophyta > Pinopsida > Pinales > Pinaceae > Larix > Larix kaempferi. Next base: position 4,525,697 of record BSBM01000049.1, on the reverse strand, counting down.
CTGGTAGTAAGGCGGAACAAAAAATTTCAAAATTCAAAATTCAAATGGGCATGGCTGCGCGAGCATGTCAGACCGTTGCATTAATACTGAGTGTTTCTCCACCAAATCGTAATGAATTTCCCAAGTTGGAAAAGATTACTCAAACGAATAACATTTATGACAAAATTATCTGAAGCGACGATCGTGCAGTCGGGCAAGGTGTTAAAGGTTGTTTACCATTCATCACATTGCCTACATACTTGGAATCCACCATCTGATGCTTGGATGCAGGGTGATACTGATGGATGCCAGGTTTATATTGATGGACATCCATCGGAGCAAATGTTTCAGTGCGATACAGGAAAACGGTTTCATGGAAAACGACGTTAATATAGACATCTGTAGATAGATTTAGGCCCATCTCCCTCTACAACGTTTAATACAAGATCCTCAAAAAGATAATTGCAATCAATTTATGGAAAATCATCCCTTCCATCATCTCGATTAACCAAGGATGATTTGTCTTTTATTTTTTTGGAACCTTGAATTACCTTTAATTCTGTAGGTTTCGATATCAGAGATTGCTACTGCAAAAAAGGTTTTTATATTTGAGATGGTGAATTTATTTAACAAAGAACCAAGTGCACTGGACTTGTGCCTTAAAGCTGTATTTCATTCAACTAGCATTTTGAAGTTAGGGTATGCTTTGCACTCTGACCTGAAGCGTCTTTCTGATTCCTATGGAGAGCTGGAGTGTTTTCGCTACTGTGAAGCGCCTAAATTAGACCTTCAAAAGGTTTTTCCATCTGTTCCAGGGGGGCTTTCCGACCTTGCAAATACTGTGCTGGGAAGTGCTTTAAACAAAAGTACTAGGATGAGTTACTGGAGGGAGCGTCCCTTGAGCAATAGCCAGGTACACTAAATATAAATCCATGCTATGGTATAACAACCACTACAAAGTATAAGAACCAATACAAACCTCTAAAAACTGATAAAGTTTGAAATAAGAACATACAAAATACAAAACGTTGCTACGAAATTTATATGGGAATGTTCAGATGAAGATTTTCAAGCATACAACAGACTCGCAGATACCTCCAGTAACTGAAATATGCAACCTCTTATAACTTGAAGAAGGCACAAAAATACCCATACCCCATGGGCCTTGTACAAAATCCAGATACTAAACTAAATGGATGAGAATGATAGGAATTTGTAGGACGAGGAGTACCTGAAGTTCTAATTTACAGGAGGACGATTCAGCTGCTCCAGCTGCTCGCAATAGGATTCAGGTTCTAATTTGCAAAGGACAAGAACAATGTTTCAGCAGCTCCAGCTATAGGAATTTGCAGGACGAGAATGAGGACCAGGTCTCTTGGCATTTTGCAATGGACTGCACTGCCTTGAATGCAGGTAGATGGGCGTTGAACCTTGAGGATATGGCGGGAGCGAGACTGTGTACGATGAGATCTCCAGGATATGCCTGCAGCTGGCTCATGATCAACCTATAGGTTTTCGATGGGACTGTGTGGCGCTTCGTGTGGTACTACGTCAATAATTATAATACATTATTATAATTATAAAAACTAGTTGAATGATATTGCAATATTTCTCATTTATGCAATGACATGAAATGGATGATAATGTATGGTATGTTCTTATTTCATATTCCTTTATGGCATGTTCTTATTTCATATTTCTTTATGGCATGGATGAAAAGTTAATGTATTATTATATTTTATAATACCTTATTATAATTATAAGATTTAGTTGAAAGATATTGTAATATTTTTTATTTATGCATGATAGTATAAAGTAGTGTGATATTATATATATTTTTTGGGGATAACTCGAAGTAGAAGAAAGATTAATATTTTGTCTATATTTTGTACTTTCTTATGTAATTTGAAAAGTTAAATGTATTATTATATTATATTTTATATTACGTTTATGTGATGAAATGAATTAGGTAAATTTAGGATAATGCATCACCATATTTCATATTTCGTTAATGGGATAGCAAGATGTAAAGGAAAGGTTAATGCCTTGTTTATAGTTCATAATTATTTTATGGGATACTATGAAAGGCTAATGTATTATTATATTTTTACTACGTTTATATGATAATATGAACTGGTTGAAAGATAAGATACTGTTATGATATTTCTTGATGTTATAAAATGAACTAGATGAAAAGTTAACACATGCCTATATTTCACAGTTCACTTAGGGGATTGTAGGTTGTAAGATTAAAGACATAGCCTTCCTTTTTGTCAAATTGTACCCTTATGGTTTCCGTTTGCAAGTGTTACTTATTTAAGATATATTTCAACTATGATAGAGATCCTTGCCAATTCACATATGGAATAATTGTTCCAGAACAAATGCTTTGGAAAGCCAAAGAACTATAACTTAGGAGTAGACACTTATAGTATAAAAAAAAAAAAAAAAAAAGAAGAAGAAGAAGAAGAAAAAAAATCATTCACTAACTACGAGCATTAAATTGTCGAATAGAGATGGTATCAATAACGTAAAATTGTATTTTAAGAAAAATCTACTCGGAGAAACTTGGAACAAAGACCAACGATATTTTAAACCTTTTTCTACATAGCCATGATGAGAAAACAAGTGGACGGATATAATCGGTGGATTTGCTGAATGACGAAAAATTGATCAATTTTAAATGATAAGACACCAAGATGCTCAGATTGACGAGACTTTGACGGATTGTCGAGGAAGAGAAACCAACTTAAAATTTGAAAATGAGATATCAATGTGATTGGTATGATGAGCTGAACTCAATGACATGCATTTTGCATTACGACAAAACCATTTATGAAAACTCATGACTACGAACTTGAAATTTAACCATGGTATCGAAATGGTCAAATGAAGGCAATGTTTCGTAAAAAGAAGTATGGAGACGATTAGCATAATAAATAGAACGCAATGAAGCTAACCTCAGGTCATAATCAAACATGATAAAATGACAACTAGCCCTCGAGATGGAACTTGATGGGGTTAAGAAGACACTTTGTGCGACTTGATGAATCTGTCGAAGTGGTCCTATGACAACATAAATTAAGAGATAAGGGAAATACATGATAAGCTCATGGAGATGAACATGATGATACTAATGACAAGAATAAGTGATATTGAAAATGTAGTTGGAACCGACAGTTATTGAATGTACTATCAAATTGATATTATACACAATTATGATTGAGTTCCTGAGAATGTATTGGAACCATGTTGGAAAAAAAATAATAATAATAATGATTAGAACCACTTGTGCTTATGGCCATGATTGTTGGAGAAAAATAGAAGGGAATGGAAAGAAGATGATAATAGGAAATTAAGATAATTAAGCTTAGTGTCGAAAGTACAAGAACAAAAATTAACTTCAGGATGAAGTTCTATTTAAGAGGGGGTCTATGTAATGCCCCTAGAATGACTGTGGACCTTAAGGGCACCTGTCAAGTGACCCAGCTGAACAACTTCGATATAGTGGTCTCTTGAGCCTTGTTATGTCTTAAATGATTGAGGAAAACCTGAAGATGTGAATGACGATAATAATTGATAAATGAATTAAGGAATTAAATTATATTGTGTGGGGTGGGATAATTGATTGATTACATCTTGCTTAATGATTAGCACGGATTGATCAAGTCAAGTGTAGTGGGACATTTATAGTCCTAGCTGTGCGACTTGGGAGGAAGCAGCTGAGATGCATGATAGATTTCCGCATTTATTCTGAACTTCGGGACGAAGTTATAAATAAGTAGGGGTGTATGTAGTGCCCCTAGACTACTGTAGACATTGAGGGCACCTGCTGAGTGACCTGACTGTTTGAAACATTAATAAAATAACCCTATTATTTTATTTTGAGTATATTTATGATTACGATTGATTGATATATGTGCATTTGGGTAGTTATTGTGAATGGACGATTTCATGTTGTTTAACAATTAACTTTGATATGAAAACTGTACATATGAATGGTGCTTAACGACTAGTTGTGCAATTGATTATGTGATTAGACGAATGAGTAACGATTGAGTAAACTATAGATGCTTAATGAAGCAACAGATTTATAAATCAAATTGTGATTATTGAGGACATTGCTACTAATTTACGTTTGTGAGAAATGTGTGTAGCGACAGGTGAAATGGTTCACCAGCGGACACACAAAGAAATATGAAGGGTCGTAGAGTACGGGAAAATCACACACAGGGAGAGCGACGACGATGTCGACTTCTGACGGAATACCATGCTTGAGTAGATAAGCACTGATCCGCTTGCTCAAGAGGAAAGCGTGAGGGCGTACGAGGTGGGCCACGACGAAGCTCGTCACGTACGAGTTGGGGGGGGCGCGCAGTGAGAACGGACTCACTCCTCAACGCCATTAGTCCCTTATAGCGTGTAGACAGAGGATAGAAGGTAACGGCTCCTGAAATCCCTACATTAAGTTCCCGCAAGTCAAAATGAAAGGATGATGGCAGAAGGGCCCGATGGTGCGGTACCCTGTCGAGAACGGAAAGAGTGGACGCAAGGACCCAATGACGAGGTACCTTGCCGAAGAATGGAAACTATGAATGACTAGACCCGACGGAGTGGTGCCATGTTGGGGAAATAAAATTAAGGAACGGGGAAGCCCAACGACGCGGCACTGGGGTCCTAGTGAAAATGCTTGTTAAACTTAACTGCATAAAAACATATAAGTTTGCACCTAGAGCATTACTTAGAAATGCATTTGAGTACTTTAGGCATTTGCATATATCTAAACATAAACAATCATTGGAGAATGTTATGGAAAATTATTACATCGTCGATCTACTGCGTTGGAAGGCCACATTTTCCTTTTTTAGTGATTCAGAGCTTCTTTGCAATACAATAGTTTCCTCCTTCTATTGACATATTTGCTTGAGTTTAAACTTCACATTAGCTTGATTGTGCCTATTTCTTTAAGTTGGGTATTTATATGATGCTCCTATATCTGAAGTACACGTAAAAACCACCTGATTATCCCCTCTTGCATGTCTAGTAAGTTAAGCATGTATAGGAGCTTTGATATAATTGAAAATTCCTTAAGGTGACACCAATTCTCTTAGAGTCTTAGGCCTGATACATACATCCCATGTTCCCTAGCTATATCCAAACACCTAACCCACAATTGTTCCCCTCAACCATTGATATGCGAAATGGTAATCTTAATGGTTTTTTCTAATTTCACACAAATGATTATAAGAGGGGCGTGCTTGCGATACCTAAGGTATACTTATAAAGACCATTTCAACTCACTTGGAGGGTACTTGTCTTCATGAGAGTATTTTCATATTGTGTGAGAGTTGTGTGAGAGTTACCGTAAATGCATCATTCTCACCTTCACATTGTTAAAATTTAATATGCTAAGACAGAAAATAGTAGCATTACATTCCATTTCACAATAATAGCATATACATGATCACTGAAGAAACAACAAGCATAGCATAAACACAAGAGACACAGATTTATCCTGGGAAACCCTCATGGGGTAGAAAACCCAGTAAAGCTTCCTCAATATAGATGACCAGCAATATACAAAGATGCAAACCAAAGACATGATCTCCTCCTCCACCATAGCAGACCTCTCCTCCATAAGTGCGCCTCTCTCAAGTGTGTGAGTGTATCAAATGAGGAACACACCTCCTCTATTTATACACTACTCTGACATATATTTTACACAAGTACATGTAGGCTCATATTTTACCATTAGGTTAAATACCCTATTATAACTGACTGGGCCGACCCCCACATGGTGGGTCTAATAACCCTAGTTGCCACAACTCCTCGGAGGAATAAACATCTCCAGATACATAATAGAATCACCTCGGAGGGATGGAACATCTCCGGAATAAATAATGTACAAATATAATATTCTTAGAAGTTACAATATTCAACACACATTTTGGTCCTAAGACTTCATACTTCCAATGTAATTGTTGGAGGGTTCCCTACTCTATTTTCTTATTGATGTTGGTAGAATTATTACACATGTTATTTATTCTTGTTGATTTGTGTCATAAAATTCCTTAGTTTTGTTTGTTCTTACATAAAAGACAAATTTGGTTAAACTTAAAACAAGCAAATGTGGTTTACTATCTAACTTGTAAGTCTTGGGGTTAAGAAGGTCTCCGACCAAAAGTGTCAAACCACCTCTGACCTGCAAATGGTTAAATAACTATAACATAGGCTAAGATGAGAAACAATCACACATTGATAATTTGAGAGAGACTTGAAAGAGAAGTACCTATTTATACATACACTGAACATAACTTAACCGAATATTTAGGGACACCTAAAATTGAAGTTATTGACATTTAGACACTGACCCATTATAATCCTCCCTTGACCCAACCTGACGATCATGTCTTGATACAACTAGATGTACCTTTTCCCATAGATAGCTTTAAATTTGTTCAAAATGTACAACATAATATGTCTAGAACCAAATTATGGTTAATCTAACAAGCATGGGATGTACTTCCACTACACCTAGTGTCTTTTGAGGAAACATTAATGCTTCTTATGTATATTTAGTTATCAAAATCATTTCTTCTACCCATATGCCACATGTTCCCAATGTCTCTTCATTCATAATGCCATCTATTAGCAAACACATTCCAACCCTACGTTTTCCTAGTCTTGGAATACCTTCCACAAGTAATTTTATGCCTAGTTTGAGCTTCTCCTTTGGTGTATGTAATAATCTATTGATCCCTCAACAACTCCCCAAGTTATGTGATGTGGGGCCCCACCTGAAATTTTGAGCTAAAGGCCACTGATCCAAGTGTTGTTACTCTTTAATGATGTCTATACAACTACAATTTGGACGGAGTCCTTATAAGGTATGTTTTATCATACCATGTCTAATATTTCTCCTTTACAGGTTTTTTTATTATCATGCCATACACTTGGATATAGTAAACCCCCCCTGCCCTTACTGCCTATTCTTTATGTACAAGCAATTCATCCTTGAAAAGTTTGACAAAATATGAGTGAGAAAACTATCCCTGATTCCATAAGCTTAAATTCCACTTGATGAAAACCCTCAGTTTGTTTCACCCCTAAACCATCTAAAGAGTGAACCTAAAAGAAAAATAAGAAAAGACTTAGTTTTTTCGAAGAAGCGTCCTTGGAAAAATAATTTTGGAAAAATAGCTTTATACACCCATGTAACATATCGGAAATGGCATATGAAATGGTGAGCTCGCACAAATCGCCTTTGCATTGGCCAATGTGTATATGATGAGCCCGCAATACCATGGTGCAACCATCAAATGTGTATCGTCGCATGTAGAGTCGAGCTTGCACATGGGACAACGAGTTTAGTTTTGTGCACAGATCATGGTCTTGACTCTTGGAATTACGGAGGGGCTGCACAACATACCATTTTGTGCACCCTCCAAGGACTAGTCTCCAATCATAACCGTGAGCCCGCACAAAACGATACAATGTGACTCTGTGCACTATCAAACAACTTTTGTTTGAATGGTCGATGGAGCTCGCACATTGTTATGTAACATTGGTTGAATGGTCGATGGAGCCCGCACATCGTTATGTAACATTGGTTGAATGGTCGATGGAGCTCGCATGGTTGATGAGTCAATAGCTCGATGCTTGAAGTCGTTTTCTCACGCTCCTTTGGCTTATGTCTCCATGAATACTGGTTGCTGGAACAGTGGAAACCTATTGGAACACAACCAGTATTCCAATGAATCAGATCCCTTTTTTGTTTCCACGAACACCAATGTCAAAGAATGCTTGCCTGCATGAATTTCAAACATAGTTGTAACAACAAGGGGACTAGGACTACTTAAGCGACTTGGTACAGGCTTCAAGGAAGTACAGTACTTAGCATGTACCAGTACTTGGTACATGCTAGTTTTACACAAGCAAGTTTGATACAAAAGAAAACATAGAAGATATAATGTGGTATGGCAAGGGAAAATAACATAATGTCGATCATGCATGGATTAACAAAAACAAACATGCGATACTTTGAGGGGTGTGCTCAAGTGGAATGTGCATCCAAGGAGGATGCAAGTTAGTTATTCCAACTATGAGTCAAGTGCATGTGAGCAAAAATGTGCATGAGAATGAGTGCACATGATGAGCATGGGGTAACTGTGCATGACATATGAAGTGAACTAAGGGAAGTTGAAGTGACAAAGATGTGCTCAAGTAGTCATATGGAAGTTAAAGAGTAGTTGAAGATGGATGAAGCGTAGGGGAAGCTGCACCATGAGTAAACATGAATAATAAAAAAATGGTTGTCATTTGAGAGGGGTTAGCTAGATGGTCTTGAGACATGGCAATTGAGAGAGTCTACCATGGACCTCAAACATAGTGGTAAGGAAAATGTTGTAAATGTGTATATATATTGTTATGTTTGAGTAATGAAAATGAGTAGAGAAATTCCCTTATTATAATTTTGTTTTGTATGCCCTCTAAAATTGTTTCAACTTTTATGTTTGTAGTGCTTTTCTATTTCCAACTTATATCTTTCGAAGCATTGTACTTAGTCTGCATAAATATGATTTCATAGAATTATGCCCATCAACTCTTTAGTTTGTTGTAATAAAAACCAACTTCACAGATTTAGTTCATTTAATATATTGTCAGCACTCTAAAGCCTGAGCTAGTTCAATTAAAAAATTTGTAACTCAATCTTATTTTGATCCTATATTTGAAGAAGAAATAAATATATAAAAAATAAAATAATCTTATATCAAAATAACCTATTTTGAGCACAAATTTATTAAGAATCTAATGTATGTCATATACCAAGTCCATGCATATAATGCATAATATATATATCCCGTCCCTTCAATGTTCAGACACGGTGTTCAAAAAAGCGATTTTGAATTTCAAATCTCAAATGCCCGCGCTCCACGAAAGTTACCAAAGGACGGTTCCTCACCAATTTCCTCCATTCTTCGCCATGGCAGAAGATCCATCAAGGATACCTCAGAAAACTCACCGTCGGGACTCGGTAGTTCAAATCTTGTGCATTGGTGGAGCGCCTTTAGGGCTTGCAAGTTTCTTAGAAGGAAATGGGTGAAAGGATGTTGTTCTCTCCATACAAAGGCTATGATGAAGGCGGAGAGCATTTTGCAACAGTTCATAAGATTTTTGGGTCGAGCATTGTCTGGAAATATTTGCTATATATTCTCATAATCTAGCGCTGCCAAACAGTTGTCGCACATCCTACAAGGCACATGATCAACTACGAGATCCAGTCTATGCCTGCTTAGGGAACATTTCCTCCTTGCACCAACTGGTATATAAACTAAATAGCCTCAGCGTATGCATTATTTGTTGTTATTTCCATAAATTGCTTCTGTTGGTATCTCCAGCTCTCAAGATATGTGTAATGAATTTTTTACAGGAGTTGGCAGGCCAAAATAACCTTCACGAGCGTGGGTGGACAGCAGCATTTCATTCGGTGTTTCATCCATCTCCATGAATCATCCTGACAGCACCACATTAGTTCCAGGTACATCTCTCTGCCATGTCATCCTATCTCCTAGTGCTACAAGGCATTCTTTTCTCATCAAATTCTCTGGCATTTTCTTAACAAAATTTCAGTCCCTAAACCAAATACTATCCAATTTCTGGTCTAGTCGGGTTTAGTGCGTGGAATGTTCATAGAAACAACTGCAACATCTCATGGGAAATACCTGCGCACTTTGCCATCCTGCTTTCCCTTATATATTAACTCTAGCTAGCACATGAATTCATTCAAATTTTATTATTCAGTGTAATTCTTTATGTATGATCATGTTAATGCTCTCGGATATGGTTACAATCAAGAATTGTTATCTTTGTTCAATCCTTTCGTTCGCCTCCCTATCTGTATATTCAAGAAACTAAGTATGTGAAATGCAGGAAGCAAGCCCTAGACCGATCTATCAAAAGATTGTGAAATGTGTCAGGGACCTCGATTTAAAGGTTGGAGGGTTAAGTCGATTATTTTATATATTTGAAGTGATTGTGTGTTAAGTACCAAGTGAATTGTGGTATTAAGGCCTGTGTAATACGTTTGTGGAGTGCATGCGATGTGCAGATGGTCATGGTCTGCAAATAACTGTTAAATTTCGTGAACTTACTGTTAAGTGAAAGACAAGAACCCTCAATAACTTTTTGGAATGTTTCCCTACTTGTCAACTCGGCGTTTTCATGTTCTTCCTTGTGAGATCCGCCCATTATTTTTGGGTTGTGATGTAGCAGTTGAGTGATGTGTTTTGGGGAGAAAACAATCAGTCTATTATGGTGATGGTGCGATATAGTTGGGAATTAATACCCCCTCGGTTCTCGATCGTAGATCTTGTGGTAGAATCTTCATAATATTTGAAGGTTGACCCTAGCGGAGAAAAACAGTTTGGTTAACTCCCTTGAGCGATCGCTCATTTATGTGACAACTCTTTTCTGCTCGACGCCTGCCTCTCACATTTTCTTGTTGAATCTTAGAGTCCATATGTACTTTAAGGGTTTAGTTGTCACCCTTGTCTCCTATGCCAAACTCCTGTTGAATATCAAAGCTGAACTGCTAATGAAATTCAATAATCCATATGGCTTGGAATGAAAATTTATGTTAATTACATACAAATTGTATTTATTAAAGTGTTATGATAACACTGTATTTTGTCTTGCTCTTGATAAACGAATATGAGTTTTGATTCTCACGAGGGTTGCATGGTTTATTATGGATACATATGGAAGTAGAGAATTTTGTATATGTTTAAAATGGAAGGTTGTGGAGTTTTTATATATATATGATTACCGATAATCTATTTATAGTTTATGTTTATTTACTTTTGATCAATGAAAATTACATATGGTTTTGGGTATATTTTTCTCATAAATCTAGATATGCAGATATATAGTGTGAGCATTGGTTTTTAATAGATATGTATACTTTGGGATTGTTGAAAAAGAAACAAATGTTAGAACTTATCGTAATTACTCATATATTTGTAGAGGTGTTTATGACATTGTTTATAGTTACAACAAATTGTTATGATAATTTCACAATGAATTATTGTGGCCACATTACATAAAATATGCTTAGAAATTTAATCTTCCATGTACCTTTGGGTATATAGGAAGTCCCATATTTTCGCCTATACCCATGCTTCCATAAACTCTTCGATTATCTTACATTGCTATAGTACGTGCTAAGAATATCACTTTGCGGGGAGATCACTCTTAGGAATCATATAATATGACTAAGGATATGGTCTATGTCATTAGTTAGTATTTTGAAAGATTATAGATGAATAAAATACCTAAACACTTGAATATTATGTTGGCAAGAAGGTTGAAGAAACCCTAAATTTTGAATATATGTCAAATTAAAAGTTCAATTTATAATCGAAGAAGGATAGAATGATGGATAACATCAACCATTTAGTACAAAAGGAGAAGGATGAGAAGGTATAAGAAGGTCACCATAAAATAATTGTTGAATTTGAATATGTTATAACTCCATGGGATGTATATATGGGGTTGAATATATAGGTAATGTGGTTACATGAATATTTAATAGGGATAACCCTAATAGGGGACCCACAAGTACAATTGGGGATATTATATGGAGAGATAGGGAATATTATATAGAGAGATGTAGTTACAATCATTATAATTAAGGATTCTATTAATGAATATAATGATTTTTCTCTCTCAGGATATCACAGTGTGCTAGTTTATTCTCCATGATTTTTGGATTCATTGTGTTAAGGAGGGGTTTATCGACGTTTCGGACCTATGATATGTAGTCCATCTTCATTATAGGTAAGAATATGGATTGCGTATCATAGGTAGAAAAATCAGAGTCTGATTGTTTAAAACTTTGTTTCTTCCATCTCGATGGAGACCTTTTTACTCTTCTCTCAGTTTACAAGAAGTGGGAGGATAAACGAAAATTCAGAAGGAAGAAATGGTGCTGGGAAAATAACATTAATGCCAAATCCATGGTAAGATGTAAAGATGATATCATAAAAACTTCAAGTTGTCTCTTGAAGAGGTTCCGTGGAAAGAATAATTACAATTTGCATTCCCTTGTTGCTACAATTCAACAAACTTGCAACATCTACCGGCTTGGTATAGAGGTAGACCATCATAAAAGAGAAATCCAATTTTTTTAGATATAGAGAAAATACACCAGGAATTTGAGAGGATGGAAGATGTATTGAACTATGAAATGCAGATGGGTGCTAAAATAATCACTGACACAAAGTGCATTGAACTATACATTGTGTTTGGACATAATTCTCATGTAACAAGAGAAAAGATTGGCATTCTATGTGTTGACACTAAGGTTTGAGAATGACTAAATCCAAAAAATTTGCTAAAATGTCCAAAAAAGGAAGAAATTATCACAAAGGAGGTTGAAGAAAAGGTTGACAATTAAAAAACAAGAGGAAAAAACCCACTTATGCAAAGTTCGAAAGCAAATTTGTTAAAAGATTAAACCCCGATCAAGTTTCGGTGGCGGAGATGTCAAAAATCCCGATCAAAAGGCCGATATTGCTTCCCGCATCACCGAAGTGATCAATGGCAAATAGATGTGGGCGGTAGCGGACTCAATACCGCCGGGACACGTGTCCAAACCTCATCCTTCCGCATATGTAATATAGCAGTAAAGGAAACTACCATAGCGCCGGGCGGAACCACCAAATATGGAAGCGTGGTGGGGTCAGTACACGTGGCAGGGTGGGACCTGATACATGGAAGATAGAGCAAGCATGGCGGGGTCATAGCACATGGCGTTATACTTTGTAGCAATCGGAGGGCCGATATAAACCTTAATCAAATCAACGGCCATTGTTTCATCCGCATCTAAGAAGGTGCACACTGGATATGAGGAAGAGCGGTCGCGAAGAATAAACCACTCGAACAGGTGTCAGTAGGTGGCTGATCCACGCAGAGAATAAACCGGAAAAGAAAACAGCTTTTTGATCACGGATACCACCAGATGGAATAAAGGGAGGCGAGATCTGACGGTCCAAAAAAAAGTCTCGAGATCAATGGTCAGATATGAACCGCATTGATAAAGGTGTAGGGAAGTTAATTCAAAAGTCTTATATAAAACAAAAGGGGCTCCACATAATGGCATTCTGCATGTGTCACTATCCCGAAGAGCTCTGAAGACTGGTGGAGGTCTGCGATTGCGACAGAAGGCGAAAGGCGGGTACATACAGGTAGGGTCGTGTGATCTGTCCTACTTTTTTAAACAGAATTTTGTTTAAATAAACGTTTAAATAGAGACTGTGCACGATATAGGCATTTTTAAATCAAAAGAAGCCCTAGAGGATAGAGACGAAGACGTCTACGATACCCTAATTAGGTTTCCAATATCTGATATAAAAATTAGGTTGTGTGAATTGTTAAAGGAAGGGACAGACCCCCACAGAGTTCACCAGTCGTCTTTGATAGCCTTTTGCCCCGACCAAATCCCTTCTTTCCCAGAATTCGTATCATGGTGTGTCGAAAATTACTCCTGGGAAGAGAAAGTCGTTCTAAACAGCCAAAAAACCCGAGTCATTGGCGAAATAAAGCCAGCAGAGTTAATTAAAGCCCTAGAAGTAGATTGTTCCCAAACCCTTGACCCTGAGGTTTTCTCTGAAGTCTCCATTATTGAAAATTATCATCATGTTTCTCAAAATGATAGGGAAATGTTTTTGTCATCGTGTCTCAATCCAGAGACCAGCATTTCGGAGGTCCCATACCCTATAGATATCAATCTTTTTAATGAAAATACCCAGTTAGTTTTGACATTATTGGCCGTAGTTCTAGGTTTGGATACGGATTTGTATGTAACCGAGTTTCAATTGAGTTTATTGTACAAAGTGAGTACAGTCCAGTCAGGGATTGGTGAAAATCAAATCCCTCGACTTAATTTTGAAGCATTTTTAAAAGAAAAGATTCATGACCAGATGGTCAATTTTCCCACTCTCAGACATTTCAGGTTTCAGGCCTTTTTGATGAAAATGATTATGACAGCCAGTCAAGACGAGTTGCAGTTCCTAGAAATCATTTTCACGACTTTACTAGAAGATAACATGTTAAATTACATCATTTACATGCTTTCAGAGATTTATAGAATGATTTTTGGAAAAAATCTGCCTAGAGTACTACCGGAAATGCAGGAATCCATGCAATTGAGTACAGAATACGCAACAGGAGATTGGTTTTTGTCGAAATACAGTACAGTAATCAGATTATATGGGTTCAGACATAAACCCTATGTGTTACCAGCTTTTCTTACTTTAAGGGTTTTTGCCTTGGAATTCTTAAGATAACAATTTTTTGGTTCACAGACAAGCTACAGACATTAAATACCCATTCACATTTGGTCCGTTCACAATAAAGAATAAGAATGTTGTAGTGTATATAGAGAAGTTCTTGAAGGATATGAATTTTGAGTCAGATACGGCTATGGAGTATGACCCATTAAACATCATATCAAAACGAAGAACGGAGCATCGTATCAAGGCCCTGAACCATCAGATTGTTGAAGGAATGTTGGACAGAGCCAATTGGCTAGAATATAAAGAAGAAATCATTCCGGATGCATCCGACAAAGAAATGGCATTGATTGACACAACAACAGGGACAGAAAGCGAAATAGATAGTGCATTGGTTGGATCTAAAAGACCCATACAGGACATAATGATCATTGAAGATGAAGAAACAGAAAGAGGAAAAAGATTGAAAATGAATGAACCACAAGAGTTAACAACAATTTCAGAAGAGGCTAAAACAACTGAAAAATAAATACCAGAGGTTACAGTTAAAGAGTACAACATTGAAGAAACCCCTGTAGAGGGTGATGTAAATAGACCCCAGAATATCATGGATGTGTTTGATGAGCATAGTCGAAATAAACAGGAGTCCGTGAAACAAACCAGTCAATTGTTTCCGAAGGTTAAAAGTATATCTAATAGTGAGGTAAGCTTATTTACTAGCAGAAATATCAGGGAAAATTCCTTGAAATTTTCAGTTGTCACAAAAAATAAGATTTCAGAAATGAATATAGATTTGTCTAAAATAAATGCCCCGGATAAAATTTTATTGCATAGACAAACTGGAGAAGTCATATATTCAGACTATTTGGGAGCCATATTAAGAGCAGACAAGTTGAAAATTTTAGTGGATAAATTGAATAATCAATTGAGACAGGAGAAGGCAGAGAATAAGTCTCGACAGCAACAGATTAAAAAATTGCAAGTAGATTTGATAAATAAAGAAGGAGATGCAGCAACCAAACTGCTCAAAGAGAAAGACGATACGATCCAGATGTTGAGACGAAAATTAAAAATTCCAGACACTGTACTCATCCAAGGAGCAGAATTGACAATATTGGAAAAAGAAAAAGAAGAATTATCTAATGAAGTCAATGATGTTACTGCTAAAATGTTAAAGCTTTCTGATGAAAAAGATCGGTGGGAAAAAGAGAAAATCATTTTAGAAGAACAGTTAGCAGAAGCGAGGAAAAGATTAGCAGGAAGTGGTCAGCAACAAGTACAAACAGACACACAGGAAGATAAAACGGGAGTAGATGATATTTTACAGGCTATGTCCCAGGTAAGCTTAAGGGAAAATGAAATCAAAGAATTGAAGGTTGAAATACAGAAGCTGACAGAAGAGAATGAAATAAAAAATAAAGAAATAAAAACCTTGCAAACAAAGAAGCAGGAATTAAGTAATAATAATAAAGGATTAGCAGCTCATGTGATAGGGCAAGCTGCTATGCAAGGTTGTAAACACCTGGTGTGGGACCAAATTATAAAAGAAGTTGAGAAACTAAGACCATATCTGGATTACATAAGAGTCAAAGAAAAGGTGGTCAAACATGCCTTCGAAAGTTGCAGAGCCGTGAGGGAAAGCCTAAATAAAAAGCCAAAAGACGTAGCGCAGAAAGCAATAACATTTTTAAACAGTCTAACTGAAGCAGACCTGATAGCCATGAATATAACGAACAGAATTTCAGTCATTACATGGGCCAGAAGGATCTTGGGGAAATACTCGCATGTTGAGAATGTTGAAGCTAAAGCTGGAGAAATACGGGAAGAAGTAGTAAAGTTCAAAAAGCAATTTGAAAAATTAGTAAACAAAGGGTTCCCTGCTTTTTGGAATGAAAAAAATGAATTAATTCCTCATAATGATTATAAGAGATTGCTGTTTGATATAAGGATGGATCACAGAAGTTCCAGCAGCTGGATCATATGCTTACAGGGAAAATTTTAATGGAGAAAATATCAGAGGAGTTTGAAATTTTCAATATGCTAATCTCAACCTGTGGAAACCTTCTTCCTGTTTCTTATGCAGGTCATGTTGAAATGCGAGTCTTGGTGAAGGAAATGACCAACTATGACTTACCCGCGGCCGACCAGTGGACTTATGTGGAAAAATATGGAAGGACAAGATATTTTGTCCATTCATAGAAGCTTTCAAAACACTCGCCAAGTGGCGAAAAGATGATATTCAAAATTTTTGCCAAGTGACAAAAAGGATACTTTAATTTTAAATTTGTAATATTATTTGGAGACAGTTATCTATTGCTCAAAGACAGTTATCTTTTAAGTTAAAATATTTTCAGTTATTAGTTAAAAGAAGCAGTTATGTCAAGCTTCTTCCAAATTTTGTATAAGAACAATGAGAGTCATTGTTGAAGGGGTTGGAAATTTTTTGAGAGACAGTGTATGTTTGGAGATCTATTTTTTGATAAATAAAAGCAGTATAGTGAAAATACCCATCTTTTGAGACCAGAGATTCATGTGTTGATCAGCTTTACAGTCTGTTTTTTCTTTATCTTTATATGTGCATGTTCACTTCCTTTGTTATATCTTCCATTATGTTTTTCTTCTATATTTAAATGAATGTCTGAAATAATTCGAGATTCATACTGGTTATGCCTCGTTTTATATCATTTAAATATTCACTATTTTCTCCAAAGTTGACAATGGATTCATCCTAAGTTAGATGCCTGTTGTTGATGGAATGTCATTATTTCTTTCTGTACCACCTGAAAAAATCAAATTGACTGTAATATGATTGCTATCTTGCCTCTGTGGAAATCTGTTTGGTATAAATCTCTTACTGGTATATTGTATATTTGAAACTTTGACTCCATGCCCAACGTTTCTTGTTTTCCTTTTCAACCAGAAAATCCTTTTGAGAAAATTTGAGAGAACTTTTATAATTTTCAGTCCTTGTATATGTATTGTGAGAGAGCCTCTCTGGTGGAAAAATGGTTGAGTTTTCCACCTAAAGCTTGGTTTGAAATAGGTTACCTTAGGTGTTATTCTTTTACAACCGGAATAAAATCTAAGTGCTAACACTATGTAATGGGAAGTTTTATTATGAGGTGAATGTGGAAGAAGACGCTGAGTTTTTAAAGCTTGTCATTTATAAACAATTATTCTCTCATGTTGACATGTCCAAAAGTTATTCATCTAACAAGTTAAATGATGGTCTCTATGGGATAGGCTATTATGAATCTTTAGGAAATGTGAACTTAAAGAGATTCTTATTATTTTTCTATTGGAAAGCTAGCGACTGCTAGCTTTCCTTGTAGCATAAGCATGTGTGCAGTCGCTAGAAGAAAAATTCATATGCTACAAGTAAAGCTAGCAGTCGCTGGCTTTCCTTGATCTTTTGTCACGTGTTTATTTCAAAATAGAGCACATGGCACAAGCTCAAGGTATAAGCTAGCAACCACCAATCACCATGGACAAGATTTTTCTATTGGAAAGCTAGCGACTACTAGCTTTCTTTCTAGCATAAGTATGTGTTATTATCCTAGAAGGAAATGCTTATGCTAGAAGGAAAGCTAGCAGTCGCTAGCTTTCCTTGATCTTGTGCCACGTGCTTATTTGAAAATAGAGTACATGATACAAGTTCAAAGTATAAGCTAGCAACCACCAATCACCAAGCCCAGGGTTTTTCTATTGGAAAGCTAGCGACTGCTAGCTTTCCCTCTAACATAAGCATGTGTGTCATGCTAAAAGGAAATGCATTTGCTAGAAGGAAACGTAGCATTCATTAAAAATAGAGTACATGGCACAAGCTCAAGGTATAAGCTAACAACCACCAATCACCATGGACAGGGTTTTTGTATTGGAAAGCTAGCGACTATTAGCTTTCCTGCTTGCATAAGCATGTGTGTTTATGATAGAAGAAAATTCTTATGCTACAAGGAAAGCTAGCAGTCGCTAGCTTTCTTTGATCTATTTCCATGTTCTTATTTCAAAATAGAGCACATGGCACAAGCTCAAAGTATAATCTAGCAACCACCAATCACCATGGACAGGATTTTTCTATTGGAAAGCTAGCGACTGTTAGCTTTCCTTCTAGCATAAGTATGTGTTATTATCCTAGAAGGAAATGCTTATGCTAGGAGGAAAGCTAGCAGTCGCTAGCTTTCCTTGATCTTGTGCCATGTGTTTATTTCAAAATAGAGCACATGGCACAAGCTGAAGGTATAAGCTAGCAACCACCAATCACCACGGACAATATTATCAATTGGAAAGCTAACGACTGCTAGCTTTCCTTCATGGCTGAATTTTTTCTATTAGAAAGATAGCAATTGTTATCTTTCCTTCTAGCATAAGCACATGTGTGCTTATGCTAGAAGTAAATGCTTATGATAGAAAGAAAGCTAGCAGTCGCTAGCTTTCCTTTATCTTGTGCCATGTGCTTCTTTCAAAATAGAGCACATGGCACAAGCTCAATGTATAAGCTAGCAACCACCAATCACCATGGCTAGGGTTTTTCTATTGGAAAGCTAGCGACTGATAACTTTCTTTCTAGCATAAGAATGTGTGGTTATGCCAGAAGGAAATGCTTATGCTAGCTTTTTTTTATCTTGTTCCCTGTTCTTCTTTCAAAATAGAGGACATGGCACAAGATCAACGTATAACCTATCAACCACCAATCACCATGCCTAGGGTTTTTTTATTGGAAAGCTAGCGATTGCTAGCTTTCCAATAACATAAGCATGTGTGCTTATTCTATGTAATGGGAAGTTTTATTATGAGGTGAATGTGGAAGAAGATGCTGAGTTTTTAAAGCTTGTCATTTATAAACACTTATTCTCTCATGTTGACATGTCCAAAAGTTCTTCATCTAACAAGTTAAATGATGGTCTCTATGGGATAGGCTATTATGAATCTTTAGGAAATGTGAACTTAAAGAGATTCTTATTATTTTTCTATTAGAAAGCTAGCGACTGCTAGCTTTCCTTGTAGCATAAGCATGTGTGCAGTCACTAGAAGAAAAATTCTTATGCTACAAGTAAAGCTAGCAGATGCTGGCTAGAAAGCTCAAGGTATAAGTTAGCAACCACCAATCACCATGGACAAGATTTTTCTATTGGAAAGCTAGCGACTGCTAGCTTTCTTTCTAGCATAAGTATGTGTTATTATCCTAGAAGGAAATGCTTATGCTAGAAGGAAAGCTAGCAGTCGCTAGCTTTCCTTGATCTTGTGCCATGTGCTTATTTGAAAATAGATCACATGATACAAGTTCAAAGTATAAGCTAGCAACCACCAATCACCATGCCCAGGGTTTTTCTATTGGAAAGCTAGCGACTGCTAGCTTTCTTTCTAACATAAGCATGTGTGTCATGCTAAAAGGAAATGCATTTGCTAGAAGGAAAGGTAGAATTCGTTAAAAATAGAGTACATGGACAAGCTCAAGGTATAAGCTAACAACCACCAATCACCATGGACAGGGTTTTTGTATTGGATAGCTAGCGACTGTTAGCTTTCCTTCTTGCATAAGCATGTGTGTTTATGATAGAAGGAAATTCTTATGCTACAAGGAAAGCTAGCAGTCGCCAACTTTCTTTGATCTGTTGCCATGTTCTTATTTCAAAATAGAGCACATGACACAAGCTCAAAGTATAATCTAGCAACCACCAATCACCATGGATAGGATTTTTCTATTGGAAATCTAGCGACTGCTAGCTTTTCTTCTAGCATAAGTATGTGTTATTATCCTAGAAGGAAATGCTTATGCTAGGAGGAAAGCTAGCAGTCGCTAGCTTTCCTTGATCTTGTGCCATGTGTTTATTTCAAAATAGAGCACATGGCGCAGGCTGAAGGTATAAGCTAGCAACCACCAATCACCATGGACAGTGTTATCAATTGGAAAGCTAAGGAATGCTAGCTTTCCTTCATGGCTAGAGTTTTTCTGTTAGAAAGATAGCAATTGTTATCTTTCCTTCTAGCATAAGCACATGTGTGCTTATGCTTATGCTAGAAGGAAATGCTTATGCTAGAAAGAAAGCTAGCAGTCGCTAGCTTTCCTTTATCTTATGCCATGTACTTCTTTCAAAATAGAGCACATGGCATAAGCTCAAGGTATAAGCTAGCAACCACCAATCACCATGGCTAGGGTTTTTCTATTGGAAAGCTAGCGACTGATAATTTTCCTTCTAGCATAAGAATGTGTCGTTATGCCAGAAGGAAATGCTTATGCTAGCTTTCCTTGATCGTGTTCCGTGTTCTTCTTTCAAAATAGAGCACATGGCACAAGATCAACGCATAACCTATCAACCACCAATCACCATGCCCAGGGTTTTTTTATTGGAAAGCTAGTGATTTCTAGCTTTCCAATAACATAAGCATGTGTGCTTATGCTAGAAGGAAATGCTTATTCTAGAAGGAAAGATAGCAGTCGCTAGCTTTCCTTGATCCTGTGCCACATGCTGATTTCAAAATAGAGTACATGACACAAGCTCTAGGTATAAGCTAGCAACCAACAATCACCATGCCCAAGGTTTTTCTATTGGAAAGCTAGCGACTACTAGCTTTCCTTCTAGCATAAGCATGTGTGCTTATGCTAGAAGGAAATGCATATGTTAGAAGGAAAGCGAGCAGTCGCTAGCTTTCCTTGATCTTGTGCCATGTGCTTATTTCAAAATAGAGGACATGGCAAAAGATTATGGTATAAGTTAGAAACCACCAATCACCATGGCTAGGGTTTTTCTATTGGAAAGCTAGCGATTGATAACTTTCCTTCTAGCATAAGCATGTGTGCTTATGCTAGAAGGAAATGCTTATGTTAGAAAGAAAGCTAGCAGTTGCTAGCTTTTTTTGATCTTGTGCCATGCAAGCTTCAAATTTGAAGCCTTCAGGGCCCTTCAGAAGCCATTTTACACGTCATAGAAGGCCACTTCAAATTTTACCATGCAAAAAAAAATTAATTTCATGGTAAGCCCTTCAATAATTAAATTAACCACTACTGTTTAAAATTGCAACAGAAGGGTAGCTTCAAATTTCACCCATCAACAGTTTTCAGTGGGAAATTGGGAATGCGGCTACTAGCTAGGTGACTTGGGAGTGGGACTCGGTTACTCTCCAATATCCACGTGTTTGATCATCCATGGATCATGGACCATTGGGCCTCTAATAATATCATTGACTAACTTACGTGGACGGGATTACACCGAGCAGTCCATGGCTTGAACGCTTCCAAGTTCTCGTGTTTGTAGCAAGCACTTACGTGTTTAACACATTTAAGGGCATCAACAAATTTATTAAACGTAGTTGGTGGCTCATACATGTTGTTGGCAGGGGAATTACCACATTACCAGTTATCACATACCAATTCGTGAATGTTGACTTCGTGAGTTAATTGAGTATTCAATGTATAATATATTATGTTAATGTGCCCCGAATTTGGCATTTTAGACAAAATCCACAATCCAGAAACTTCTTGTAATGTTGCAGGTTGTTGCTCTCGCCCATGGCCCCTACCTATAGCCTTGTGTTTTCTTTGATGTATCAATTTAATCCTACTGTCTACGGCTCCCAGCCTCACACCTTGTTTTTTCTTTGTTGTATCAAGTCAATCCTGCAGCTCCCGAGTCCCACCTTGTGTTTTCTTTGTTGTATCAAGTCAATGCTCAAACTCCATGCTTCCATGGCTCCGACCATCAATATATAATATTACAGGAATACAAACAATCTTTTTCTTATACCCATACTCCATTGTGGTTGATCTACTTCCAAGTTCCACCTACCCTATCTCCTCCAGTCCTCAAGGAGAGTTTGCAGAGTGAAGCTGGCAATGCCAGCCTGCCATAAACATATTTAAAGAAATTCGTTTTCTTTGAGGAGCTCAACTTCAAGGATGACTAGATTGCTGACATCCTATCAATTTATAGGTATGTACATCATTTTATCCATTCATGATCCCATCAATTATTTAAAAATTTTGTTATTTGATTAAAATTCTGTAACTTCAAAGTTCAAACACAATATTATTATTTGAATGAAATTTTGTTACTTCAAATGGGCCTTGAAGGCTTCAAATTTGAAGCCTGGACCCGAGAGTGGGTTTGTCACAAATCTCCGTTAGAGGCTATTTAGAACGACATTTATCAATTCCCAATTGTAGCAACAGCAACAATTGCTTATTTCTTCATATGTCCTGTGTATACGCATATATATGATTCCATGTGCTCCTTTCCTTTCCCTATTTTCCATTGTTGCCCGATCGAAGCTCTTGAGAATTTAGCTACCCTTTAACTTTTGTGAAATGGAGGGGACAAGGAAGACCATTGTTTTCACTCTGAAACCGATTGCTTCCCCATTCAGCTGCCACTGGATACGGCTGCATCCCTACGGGAAATAGGTGTGCGCAATGCGCCCCCCAACTTTTCCAAAAAACCCAAGGATTTGGGGAAGTTCCCACTCTGCCAACCTCCATGCATCTAGTTAATGAGTCAGATCAAGAATCCATACTTTGTATCTAAAACTGTATTACATGAGCTATTTTCCCTGTTAGAACATTTTTACACCTATGTACATTAATCATTTATTAATTGATGATTAATTAGCCCAAGTGATTAATGATTACATCCCTAAGTTGATTAGATTGGTAAATGGTCAAACTGTCTTGAACTAGTTAGCAATGTGAACAAGTGCTGAGTCAAACCAGCTGTTTGGAGCGCTCCCCAGGGAAATTAATGCATTCAGCATGCCTAGAGCGCCCTCCTAAGGTCAATTAATGCACTCAGCATGCTTCTCTTCTACCTAGGGCGCATTTGCTCAGTTTGTGGACAATCTTGCCAACTTTGTCATAATTTTGGCCAATTTTAGCTACCAAACCTCTAACCAATCAGTTTCTTCACATGTGTGAGGTCACATGGGCCTGTCCAGTCATTCCTAGCATTCACACAGCTGATTCGAACCAGTTTGGGATGGTTTGGGATATTTTGGTCAACCTAGGGGGGTTTGAGCTATTTCTAAGCTAGATCAGTGTGAACACTCCAGATGGATTCGAATTCTTCCAGATTTGTATATATGAGTGTTCTTAACCTATGTTAAGGTTGGACAGTTAATAATATTGACATTATTCACCCATCTTATGTGTATTGTTCTTCATTCATTTAAATTTTTATGCTATTCTTGCAAATGTTGTGCAATCTTTCACTAGTGAGGAATCCATAGTAGCTAGATTCTGCTGTGATTGAGATTTTACATGGTATCAGAGCTCTTGGAGCTAGAATTCGAACCAGCAAGACTGTTGTAGTGGATTGCCAGAAGCAGTGGAGAAACCACATAATTCCTGAGGCCATTGCCTTGAGCTTACTGGAGAAATCTAGTGGCTCCTCTCAGGTGTGATGCTCTCCCGAATGCACCCACTATCCATACAGGGTTCGAATCTGTTAGTGTAGATCCCTCCTGAGTGATTTGAGAGTTGTTTGCAGATATTGAAGATCAGCATTGTCAGCAAGTGCGAATTGCAGCAGAGGAAAATGGAGCCATCTCACCCAAACGTGCTCACTCCCTTCAACTATTTCGATTGGAAGGCAGAAATGGTGATTTTGCTCAGATCTAAGGGTCTCTACAGAATTACGATGGGCACTGAGGTTGAGCCAAACTCAGCTGTGGAGAAATCCAAGTTTTTTAACAGAATGGATGAGGCATTTGGCCTCCTTTGTCTCAGCATTTCGAGAGACCTCCTGTTTCATGTAGAAAGTCTAGCAACTCCAAATGAAGTGTGGCTCAAGCTTGAGACACTGTTTGGAAAGACTGATGAGATGAGAGGCCACCAGCTCGAAAATGAGCTTGTCTCACTGAGCCCAGGGAATTTCGATTCCATCCAGGACTTCTTCACCAAGTTCAAGAACTTGGTCTTGCAGATCAGACAATGTGGCATAGAGAAGAAAGAAGAACAGTTGGTGTTGTCCATTCTCTCCAAATTGGGTTCTGAATACTCAGTTTTTGTGTCTTCCTTCAACTCCACAAGGCTCACAGTTAGAGGTTGGAAGATGCCATCTTTGGCTGACTTCATGGAGATGCTAACTCAAGAGCAAGACAAGCTGGTCTTGATGGGCTCCATCAAGCAAAAATATCAAGTTCTTGCAGCTGGAGATTCGAAATGTGGAAGAGGCAAGCAAAAACCCAAGGGGTCGAAACCTCAAGAGAAGAAGAGGAAGGATGAGAGGCCCAAATCCTCTGAGGGGGTTTCGAATCCTGTCAAGAACGAGGGAAAGAAGGCTGAGAAGACAAAATGTAGCTACTGTCAAAGAGGTTTTCATCCAGAGAGCTCATGCATGAAGAAAACCATAGACACCATGACCCATCTCCTACAGAAAAATAATATTCCTCTTCCTGAAAGTTCCAAGAAGAAGGAGTGCGTTTCTGAAGACAAGGAGAGCTTCCATGCTTTGGTGGCTAGCTCATCTCATTCACCTTTGTTCATCATTGATTCAAGTGCCTCAAGGCACATGGCTTCCTCAAGAGACTCATTTTCTGAACTTGCTCCCTACAGTGGCCTCTCAATTCGAATGGGAGATGACTCAGAAATCCCTGCTCATGGCATTGGGAAAATCTCTATGGAGAATGGCTTCTTTTCCAATGTGCTGTATGTGCCAAATCTTGCAGCAAACTTGCTCTCTGTATATCAAATGACACATACTGGAGCAGCAAAGAAGGTGGTCTTCACTCAGGATGAAGTGGAGATATCAGAAGTTTCCACCGGGAAAATTGTTGCAAAGGGTGTTGCAGACCATGACATGAAG
Source organism: Larix kaempferi (assembly GCA_027924585.1). NCBI lineage: Eukaryota > Viridiplantae > Streptophyta > Pinopsida > Pinales > Pinaceae > Larix > Larix kaempferi. Next base: position 4,500,634 of record BSBM01000049.1, on the reverse strand, counting down.
ATGTACAAGTTCTCCCACTTCCTCGAATTCTCTTCACCAAGTGTGCTTCTGTCAAATGGGAATGAGACCAGCAAGCTATGGCATCAAAGGTATGGTCACCTAAACTACAGATATCTTCAAGTTTTAAGCAAAGGAAATATGGTAGAAGGGCTGCCACAAATCAGTTTTTCAAGTGGAACATGCAAGGGTTGCATGATTGGGAAGCATCCTGAAAAGAAGTATGACAAAGGGAAGGCAAGGAGGGCTGATCAACCACTTGGGATAGTGCATTCTGATCTCATAGGGCCACTCCCCACACCCTCCTATGGCTGCAGCAAATATGTGCTCACCTTCATCGATGACTACTCAAGGTACTGCTGGTTATTTTTCCTTAAGCAAAAATCTGAAGTCTTTGAATGTTTCAAAATTTTTAAGAGCATGGTTGAGAACTTCAGTGGGAAGGCCATGAAGGTTTTGAGGACTGATAATGGCAGAGAGTATGTCAATAACAATTTTCAGCAGCTCTGTCAAGAGCATGGCATTCAGATGCAACACTCAGTGCCCTACACACCACAGCAAAATGGTGTTGCAGAGCGCAAAAATAGAGCACTGAAAGAGATGGCAACTTGCATGTTGCAAGCAAGGGATTTGTCTCCAAAATTATGGGCTGAAGCTATGAATTGTGCAGAATATGTTCAGAACAGAGCACCACACAAAGCATTGCAAGGAATTACTCCATTTGAAGCATGGATGGGCCACAAGTCCAATGTCTCACATTTCAGAATTTTTGGCTCAAGGGCTTGGGCCAGAATTCCACCGGAGAAGAGAAAGGCCTTGCAGCCCCAAAGCAAGGAGTCAATCATGGTTGGGTATGCAGAGGATTCCAAGGGCTGCAAGCTCTTTGATCCATCCACTCACAAAAATTTCATTGAAAGAAGTGTCAAATTCGAAGAGGAAGAATTCTTGCAAGCCAGTGAACAAGGTGATGGGGAATGCTCATTCCCTCGTCTTGATGATGAAGTAAGTAGTGATTATTTCTCTGATATTTCTAATTCTGATATTGCTGAAGATGATGTTGATATGGATTCTGAACATATCCCTCCCTCAAGGCCCAAGTGGGCAGAGAAAACAATTCAAAGTGCCGGAGAGCTTGTGGGAGATCCCCAAGATGCTAGGAAAACTAGATCTCAATTTCACAATTCCTTTGCATGTGATAATTCTGATCTGAGTGAGGCATGTTATTTGATGGTTGGATCTGATCCAATGTCATATTCAGAAGCATGTACAGACCCAAGGTGGCAATCAGCCATGCAAGAAGAGATGAACTCACTCCATGAGAACAAAACTTGGGATTTGGTCCCCCTTCCTCCCAAGAGGAAACTAGTGCAATGCAAATGGATTTATAGAACCAAAGTTGGATCTGTTTGCTCTGATATGAAGTATAAGGCCAGGTTGGTAGCTAAGGGTTACTCTCAGGTCCAAGGAGTGGACTATACAGAGACATTTGCACCGGTGGCAAAGATGGACTCCATAAGACTAGTTTTGGCCATTGGGGCTTCCAAGCGCTGGGAGATTCATCACATGGATGTAAAAAGTGCCTTTCTTCATGGGGATCTGAATGAGGAGATATATATGCAACAGCCTGAAGGTTTTATTTCTGATCATACACTTGTTTTCAGGTTGAACAAGTCACTCTATGGGCTCAAGCAAGCTCCTAGAGCATGGTATGCAAAAATGGACAATTTTCTGCTATCTTTGGGGTTTGAGAGGTGTAAGTCTGATCCAAATGTGTATATGCAGCATGTTAGTGATCTGATATTGATTATTGTACTGTATGTTGATGATCTTTTGATCACTGGTAGCTGCACCAAAGAACTTGACTCAGTTAAGAGAGCATTGCACAGTGCATTCTCCATGACCGATCTAGGATTGCTAAAACAATTTCTGGGTTTGGAGATAGATCAATCTGTGAATGGAATTTCTGTATGTCAGTCAAGGTATGCTTCAGATTTGCTGCAGAAATTTAAGATGGCTGAATGTAAGTCTGCAAAATTTCCATTTCTTTCGGGAGTTAAGCTTACAGAATGGGGTTCTTCACCACTAGTTGACAGTTCATTGTATAGACAACTAGTTGGGAGTTTGTTGTATCTTACACACTCTCGACCAGATTTGTCTTATGCTGTTGGGGCTGTTGCAAGGCACATGCAAGAGCCTCATGAGATCCATTGGAAGGCAGCCAAGAGGATCCTTCATTATGTTCAGGGTACTAAGTCATTTGGTATCCATTATGCTGCTGGTTCATCCCTTGAACTAGTAGGATTTACAGATTCTGATTGGGCCGGTGATTGTATTGATCGGAAGTCAACTTCCGGTTATGTCTTTATGCTTGCACATGGACCTATATGCTGGTCAAGCAAGAAACAAAGCACTATTTCCTTATCTTCAGCTGAGGCCGAGTACAGGGGAGCAGTTAATGCAGCCACACAATGTGTTTGGTTGCAAGGTATTCTTGCAGAGTTCGGGATTGTCTTTGATTCACCCACTATTCTTTGGTGTGATAATCAAAGTACAATCAAGATTTCTACAGATCCAGTACAGAGACAGAGGACCAAGCACATAGAGATACACATGCATTACATTCGGGGTTTGGTGCATGACCGGACCATAGCATTGCAGTATTGCCCATCCAGTGAGCAAACTGCTGATATCTTCACCAAGTGTTTTACCGAGAAGACCTTCACTCACCTTAGATCTTTGCTTGGGGTGAGTGATGCATGGTGATGATTGGTGTATTTTGATATATGCCACATGTCCATTTTAGAGGGGAGGTTTTATTTCCCATGTGGTTTTCCTCCTTACCTTGGTTACATGGACAAATAAATTTTATGATGTAAAAGGTGACTTGAGCCTAGTTGCCAAGGCCTTAATTTTTTATATTTCACTAAGTCTAGCTTAAGGGGGGGTGTTAGAACATTTTTACACCTATGTACATTAATCATTTATTAATTGATGATTAATTAGCCCAAGTGATTAATGATTACATCCCTAAGTTGATTAGATTGGTAAATGGTCAAACTGTCTTGAACTAGTTAGCAATGTGAACAAGTGCTGAGTCAAACCAGCTGTTTGGAGCGCTCCCTAGGGCAATTAATGCATTCAGCATGCCTAGAGCGCCCTCCTCAGGTCAATTAATGCACTCAGCATGCTTCTCTTCTACCTAGGGCGCATTTGCTCAGTTTGTGGACAATCTTGCCAACTTTGTCATAATTTTGGCCAATTTTAGCTACCAAACCTCCAACCAATCAGTTTCTTCACATGTGTGAGGTCACATGGGCCTGTCCAGTCATTCCTAGCATTCACACAGCTGATTCGAACCAGTTTGGGATGGTTTGGGATATTTTGGTCAACCTAGGGGGGTTTGAGCTATTTCTAAGCTAGATCAGTGTGAACACTCCAGATGGATTCGAATTCTTCCAGATTTGTATATATGAGTGTTCTTAACCTATGTTAAGGTTGGACAGTTAATAATATTGACATTATTCACCCATCTTATGTGTATTGTTCTTCATTCATTTAAATTTTTATGCTATTCTTGCAAATGTTGTGCAATCTTTCACTAGTGAGGAATCCATAGTAGCTAGATTCTGCTGTGATTGAGATTTTACATTCCCCAATTGCTCAGTCATCGAATTAACACCTTCCTCTAGTACACAGTTTAAGATTCTTGGTATTTATTAATATGAAGACCACCGATGCTACTACACTTACAATCCGCGTTTGACTGTATGAATTGGGACAAAAATGTTTTTGTAATCTTGATTTTTAGAATGACAGTGCTACTTTACCATTTGATTTTGTTGCCCTTATCGGTTGGTCTGGAAAAAACATGAACTTAAACCATATAACAAGAACTTCAACCATCTATGCATCCCCTCTCTACTTGGTCAACCTACATTTTACTTATGCTTCACAACCCATCCTCTACTCCATCATACCATAGATTTAGGATGTCTAATGAGATCTTGGGGGGGGCTATCACGGGTCTATAAAGAAGAAGCATACAAGGTCCATAATTAGCTATTGAGAACAAAAGTTGCCTACAGTCGGATAGTTCTGTAACGCCCCATATTTTGATAGTCTTTAATTAAAAACTCTAATGTGAATTAGCTTAGCAATGCATTTACTTATTATCTGTTTTACTAAGATAGATTGATCAAGATGATTGTTATGTGGACATGTGGACTCCCTTGAGGCATGTATGGTAATTCGAAATATTGTTTTAATTTATTAATGACAATGAATATGTTATTTCATTTGAACATGCAAAATTGAATATAGAATATCCATATGTAGAATGCTAATTTAGTTGTTTGCAAAAATAACTTACATGATTATTTGTAAATGTCGTATTAGTGATATGGATTGGCACTTGAAAGAGTTGGGTATGGCTATATATATGTTTCATGTTAATGATGAACTATACCACATGTTAATTGGCTATGAGATAGGCGGATTCCTATATTGCCAAGGGGCACGAGATGTATTAAACATCATGAGTATAATGATGTTATATCAAATTTCATGCTATTTAATTGTGAATTCCAATATTTGTATGACTTGTGGGTGAGTGTGAGTTTTGACAGGAATTGTGACCTTCCCAAAGTGGTTTTTCAATGACGGGACCCCTTAGAACAGTGATGGCACAGTATGGTTGATGTAGGGTGTTGACCCTAGTACTATTAGGGGGGGTGGAGGAATTTCCCACCGTTTATCCCCCGAAACCTGGAGTCGTGGGAGGTTTGTGTAGCACACTCCCCTAGACGTGTGATGACGACTAGCGGATGCCTGCTTGGGAAGCTTGGTCGATGTAGTCGATCGACACTTCCGCTTATGGGTTCTATATATGGTTAGGTCGTGCAGTCGACGCCATAGTATATTGCACCAGAGGACGGGATGGTGAGGTCAGGAGATGGAAGTAGTGGTGATTTGGGGGATGGATTACTGATGTGATGGATGGTACCAATGATGGATTGGATGGTGTTCTTGATTGTTATTAACCATCACGATTATATGTTTGATTTCACCATTATGTTTATCTAATTTTGTCTTATTGTTTCTATATGAATGATTATGAATGACGAATGATGCAGTGTTTAATTGTTCTTCTATATGTTGTTTGTGAGGATGTAATAATGATTTATTAGGAGCATTAAATGTGATTATTAGTACGCACGCTTAAGACGTGTGCACTGGCCATGCATATGTCAATTCGTGATTACATTACTATGATTGGTCGATCAATGAATAAATTAATATGATTATATTATCTATTAGTAACTTGGTTGACGAATTGATGAAAGCATTACTTGTGTGTTGAAAGTATGAGTTTGTTGACTTGTTTAATATGATTTAGATTTATATAAATTAATTGTATTATTAAATAACATATATAATTATATGCATATAATATAAAATATGTCATAGTATAATATAGTATATGAAAATATCTTATTTGACTTATGAATGAAAGGATAATATAAATAAATGGATAGATAGGATTTGCACAAATTTTTAGAAAATGGTTGTCATAGTTGCATTAAGATGGAAGCATGACAAGTGAGACTTTGCATCCATCTTTATTAATATTTTAATTATTTAAATCAAATTTCTATTTTTTGGAGAAAATAAATTTATTGATTGATGATTATTATTTATGGGAATTTATTGATGGATGAGGAGGATGATGAGGATTTTTGATATCAATATGAGACTTGAGAGTGGAAGGAGGGAGGTTCTTTTCTCTTGAATATTGTTTTGGTGAGAGTATTCTAGGATGGAGAATTTTGGGTATTTTGGGGTATTAGAAGTTTTGAAGAGTTGGAAGAGTTTGAGAACTCTTGGAAGATTTGATACATAGCCTACTAGTGCATCATTGTTTTGTTCTCTGGGGGTTTCGGGCACGAAGGGCTAGGAGCCATTTGGATGGGACCATTTAGATGGCTTCCTGGGGCTAGGGAGCCGGCTAGGCCCCTAGTTGGCTGGGAGGTAAACCGTGGTTCCACTTTGGGAAATGAAGATAGAAGCAACTCGAGATGAAGAAGGAAGCTTGCTTCAGTTTGGACTTCGTCACATCCTTATATCGAGGTACTTTTCTTGTGATTTCAAATTGTTTATAGAATGTTGTAAATTTGTTAGATGCTATTGTAAAATGCTTATGTGTTGTTCATATGCTGCTATGGTTACATGATGTATATTGAGCTTGTATTGACACTCTTATACATTTCCAAACTAAATAAATAAAATAGATACTTAATTAGTTTAAAATTTTTAATGCCCTTGAGAGGCATTACAAGTTCTCTTTGCTCAATTTGGGAAACTGCTAAGATGGAAAAGGTGGCATAGTGACCTAGAGACTAGCCGCTAGATCGGGGAGAAATATGGTTGTGTTATATGACATATATAATGTTCAGTGCTGCTATATCCACTGCAAAATAAAACCTCTTGACTTTACTACGTCAGTAAACATTAAAATTTTGATGTAATATTACATTTTCAAATAAAAAGAATAACTTATTTTGACATGGCAGCATTGAAGGGTTCAATATCTCATAGCCCTTCAAAGTGAAATGGGACCCCACCCTTCAAATTTGATCCCTGGTGCCATGTGTTTCTTTCAAAATAGAGCACATGGCATAAGCTCAAGGTATAAGCTAGCAACCACCAATCACCATGCCCAGGGTTTATCTATTAGAAAGCTAGCGACTACTAGCTTTCATTCTAGCATAAATATGTGTACTTATGCTATAAGGAAATGCTTAGGCTAGAACGAAAGCTAGGAGTCACTAGATTTCCTTGATTTTGTGCCATGTGCTTATTTCAAAATAGAGTACATGGCACAAGACCAAGGTATAACCTAGCAACCACCAATCACCATGCCCAGGGTTTTTCTTCTGGAAAGCTAATGAGTGTTAGCTTTTCTTCTAGCATAAGCATGTGTGCTTATGCCAGAAGGAAATGCTTATGCTAGAAGGAAAGCTAGTAGTCGCTATGTATTAGTAGTCGCTAAGCTAGGAGTCGCTTATAATTCAAAAAACTTCTACTATGTATTAGTATACTAATAGTGGCATCAAGTAGCATTGCTTGGGATTTTGTATTACTCTAGTTCCATATAGATGTTATTCTTCACTAATCTACAATATAGGTTTAGATGACACCAAATAACTATTTTCGGGAGTACTTAAAATAGGGATGACTCCAATCAAGGATATTTGAATTTACTTTGAACAATTGATACAAAAAATAAATCTCAGTGAGCCATGATTATACAAACTTGCATGATCAATCATGGTTGGATTCCAACCTACTTAATAACTACCTTCAATACTATTACAAGTTCCATGATTATACAAACTTGCATGATCGATCATGGCTGGATTCCGACCTACTTAATAACTACCTTCAATACTATTACAAGTTCTTAAGTATGGAAAATTTTTAGACATTTTTACAAGTTTTTCTAAGAATAGTTTTGTGTTTGTATTAAGATTATATACATTGATAACCAATCTTGTTTTGATTACGCTTTGTAGCTCCATCATAATTTATATGTAAAGTCCCTTTTGGCGGTGGGCACTAAATGGTGGGGAACAATGTTTAATTTGCACAACAAAATGATGCCATACCCTTTTTAGCTATTACAAGTACATTATTTTTTTGTAGATTGTGTTTTGCCTAAAATATAAGAGCACACTTTACATGGTTTAACCTTAACTACAAATTATAATTCAATTGTGTGTTACAGAATTTGTAGGAGCGACAATGGAAAGTATAATTTTCACAAAAGGGGACTATGTTGACCTCCTGGTTAATGGTCAAGTTATTGGGCTAGGAAAGGTTGAATCTACAGAAGTTGGAACTTATTATGGTGGAGGAAGGGTTCTTGCAGGTTATGTTATGGTTTTGATAATTGATGTCACTCAACCACATTTGATTGTGGAATATGTTGATGAAGGGGACACACATCCATGGAGGACTACAGATTTGAGGCACACCATAGGTAAATCAAATACCAAAGCATGTGTTAAGAATTATTCATAGTTTATTGAATGTTTTTTTGAGAAAATACTAAGTTTGTTATGTTTGGTATACAGGTGCAAATGTTTGTTCAACATTTTCTATTGGAGACAAAGTAGATCTTTTACAACATGGAGTGAAGGTGGGTGAGGGCTCCATATTCAATACAGAGATTGGGAATAAGGTTCATGGAAAGATTGTAAAGAAAGGATGCATAGTGGTTAGAATTGAGAAGGTGTTAAAAAATGATGCTCATTTACCACATCCAACTGGATTTGAGGAAACACTAGGGGGTGCAATAGAATCTTATGAGATTTGTCCAAAAATAGATTTGAAACCTCATTGTGAAGATCAACCCATAAATATTCCACAAGATAGGGCTGCATTCACATGTACAAGGGTTTCTCTTACACATGGATGCATAGGAACAATTATGTGCGTTGCCAAAGGAATGATAGTTAATGTCCATGAGGTTGACATGGTTGTGGGTGAAACACTAGGTGAAGATAACTTTGGTGTTTTTGTGGAAGAGATACATGGGTATTGTGAAAGATGCAAGATTGGGGATAAGTCTATACATGGATTGGTTAGATGGCCAATACATAAATTGGTGGACAAAATAGGTGAGATGTTAAGGGTCAAGACAAAGTACAAAGAGACACCCATGGAAATGCTGATATGGGATGTTATAGAGGATACAAGTCCTTTATACCAATGGGATGGGGATCTTTATAATAAAAAAGATCAAGATGTCAATGTTCTTAATGCATCGAGGCCATATAAAAAGATTAAATGAGCTATGACAAGAGAAAAAGTTGCAAACGTCAAAACAAGATAGATAAAGAGAAAGAAGTCCGACTTTTGGCTGCAGATGAATGTTGTAAACAAGATTGTCTTCAACATGTGGATAGGAATGCCATTGCAAATACTAGAAGGGATATGGAATGCAAAGACAAAAATGGTATCAGGGAATTTGTATTGAATTCACTTGTTTCAAACACTATCATGTCAAAGAGCCATGGCCATGGCCTACCTCCTATTATTAGAAAAGTAAAGGACATGAGATTTGATGGTAATGTTATTTGTAAGAAAGCATGGTACAAGATACAGAAGATTCCTCAAAGCACCTTCTATAGCTACCAACATAATTTTGAACAAGGACATATGGAATCCATTCATGGTAACACCAATACATGTAAAGCACGTGAACATACTGTGGCGGCCATATAAATACTGCATAAAATTGTAATGGACAATTCAGATTTTTCACCAAACCAAACACGTCAAGTCGAAGCAGATGGAACTTCTTCTCCTCTAAGATTGTTGCCTTCGACTTACACACAAAGCTCTTTGTTAAAAGAGATCAATGTGGGTTTGGAAAAGCGCAATTGTCCATTAATATCACAACCAACAATGAGCAAGATTTGGAACACTCATTTTCGAGATGTGGCATTCTCAAAGAACACCAACTTCAGTAAATGTGGTGAATGTATTGTGTTGAAAGCACAAATGAAGTCAGCAACTACAAAAGAGTTGGAAGAAACGGCACGCGCTAGATTGAACAAACATAACAAGATCGTTATGTGCGGAAGACATTGCTACTATCCCCACAGAATCATGTCAGAGAGGTTTCCAAAGGAGTATTTGAGTATTATCCATGATAAAATGGATAAAACAAAGACTTCAATTCCAAGGCTACGCGTCAAATCAAAATCTATTGTAGGAATAAACTTGGGTTTGTCATTGACAGGTATGCTAACACATGGGCATAAGACAGGAGGTTTTGGTCATTTCTCCCTACCATTTGTACATATGGGATCACAATTTACCATTACATCACTTGCTAAGTGCTTAAGGGACCTTGAAGACCCACATCTTGATATGTATGTTGATCTTCTTTATGAGAGTGGAAGTTCAAGAAACCCACTTTCAAATGCATTACTTGACACCTCTATTTACTCAAAATGTAGAGTGTACAAGGATGAATTTTTATCTCATGGAAGATTAGAAAATCAAGATATCGATTTTAAACCTCTTCCTCCACATTTATTGTTACAATTGGATAATGCAGCAAGTGATAATAGAAATCGTTATCTTTTCATGTTTCTATCACTTCTCACTGCACTTGGTGTCTTCATCACTATTGAGGTTGGGTTCTTGCTCGTGGGACACACCCCTGAAGACATAGACCCGACCTATGGGAGAATGTCTTCCAGCTTGAAAAGTAAAGATGTATATTCTCTACCTGAGATGATGGATACATATCGCAAAATTGAAGAAAAAAGAGTGTTTCCACCTAAACTGATTGATAAGGTGTATGACTTCAAAAGCTTCCTTAATGGATACATCAAGGAAGGAAAAAATGCACTAGTTGGACATCTTAATGTTCAGTACTTCCAATTTCTTGTACTGAATGATGTTCCGGTATTAAGGTATAAAGAATCCATAAGAGATGTTGAGTGGTCAGAACCAGTTGAGTTATGGAATACAGATGATGAAGGTCGATCTAAACTACCCATAGGGAAGCCATATTTCTTACATCCCAAAGAGAATGAAATCTATTTAAAAGAACTAAAAGAAGGAATAACATCATACATAAAAATGTGGAAAGACACAATGGGTGGTGAGGATTTGCCAATTGTTACACCAGAATGGAAAAATAAGGTAGAGTATTGGGAAATAGTTCTTGATACTTTATATGAAGATTACAATGATCATACAATAGTGGATGCAAGTGATTCATCTTCTGAGGATTTCTGGCCCAAGACAAGTCAAACTCCAGATGTTGGTCGTAATGCGCTTCATTCAATCTCAAATATTATGGATGGGGATTTTGATACTATCACAGGTGAACCCGTGTATGTTGGACCCAAGTGCAATAAGCCAAAGACAACATTCAACCCTATTAATGATGTTGAGAAAGGAAAGATGTTGCTAGTTAGATCAGGAAACGAGGATGAAGGGGAGATGATTTGGATGGAAAAAGCCACCTCAAATATATTTCAAGATGATGAAAGTGATACTCTTCATGTTAAAGTTGATTGGTGGAAGCCCGGTTCAGGGAAATACAATGGAAAAGTATTAGAAGAATATTGGGTACCAAATCCTGATGACATAGAGCTTGGATCTATTCCAATTGATACCATAGTTTGGGCATGGATGGCTAAGAAAGAACATTGCAAGAAGGCCAAGATAAATAAACATGGTGTACAAGCTGTCCTTGACCTACTTGAACGAATAACATGAGATTAGGTGGAGATGATTCATGGATGTAATTTTGTTCTTTGGAGGACCAATTAATACATGAAGAAACATTTTTCAATTTTTCTTGTATATTGAATATTCTCTTCAAATTTATTTGAGGAGTTTTATATTATTTGGTACAAATATGAAAATTTTGATTAAATTGCAATGTATTCATGTGACGATACTTCATGCAAATTACATGACACCATGAAATATTAAACTTTCAATGATTTGTTTATATTAACATAACTTCTCCCATAACTTGGATAATCAAGTCCAATAATGCACTTAAAATCAATATCTTCTAGTTTTGTCCTATTAAAACTATATTGGAGTTAATTTGGCATATTAAAACTATATTGGAGTTAATTAGCATTGTTTTCAATGTAATATTACGTTCAAACACCAAACAATATCTAACATGGAAATTACAAATTCCAATGCTTTGTCTAGATCGACATAACTTCTCACTCCATCAAACTTGGATAATCAAGTTCAATAATACATTTAAAAGCATCATCTTCTAGATACGATCTATTAAAACGATAATGTTGGGCTAGCTAATTCGTATTCTTTTCAATATAATACATTCAAACACTTCATGAATATATATTATAATAAAATAAATTAAACTGTACTACTTTGTTTCTATTCCAATTCATAACAAAATTATTTATTTTGATCATTAAAAAACACGCCTAGACTTATAAAATATTTTCTTTTGACATCTGTAAAATGTTTCCAATACAAATTACCAATAAAAGTTCATAATAATTTGATTTTAATTGTTAAATGACACACAAATACTTATAAAATATTTTGATTGTTAAATGCACTACCAATAAAAATTCATAATAATTTGATTTTGATTGTTAAATGACACACAGATACTTATAAAAAAAATTGATTGTTAAATGCACTTTTAATAAGTTTAGTGGGTTTTCACTTTTGTATTTGTAAGAAACAAAAATGTACTTCAATGTTTCTATTCTAATTCATTGATTTCAAATGTACCACACTTCTCGATCCATCAAACTTGGTTAATGGAGTCCAGTAAAGCACTTACAAGCAACATATTATAGACTGTCTATAAAAACTTTATTATGGGAATAGCTAATTAATGTTTTTTAATGTAATATGTTCAAACATTTCAAAAATAAATACTGGACATACAACATATTATAGACTTTGTCTATAAAAACTTTACTATGGGAGTAGCTAGTTAATGTTTTTTCAATGTAATATGTTCAAACATTTCAAAAATAAATACTGGACACTTGCAATAACTAGAATGGGTTTTCCCTCTTTCTTCATGTATTTGAAAAAAAACCAATTGTACTATAAAATTTATATTCTAATTAATAATTTTTTTTGACCTTAATTGGTATACTTAGACTTTATCCAATACAATATTTTCTCTTGTTGGCTCTAAAATAGTGCCAACCACATATCATAATATATAGTATTGAATAATGAATATTTCTTTAAATGTTAGATGATTATATTTATATTATGAAAAGGAATCTAGGCTTAACCAATCAACATAATCCAAAGTAATAATTGATAGTTAACAATGTCCAAAACATGTAGAAACTTGTGGGCTCATAATAATCCCATAAAATGAAGGGAAAAAGTGAAGTGCCTAAGTACCTATTGTGCTATATACTTGACAAAAATGTCCTAAGGCATACAATAGACAATACATATAAAGGGAAGAAAATAAAATAGAGTATGACCTAATTTTCCATGTTGTTGCTCGTAGATATGTTATTGATTATTTTTCTAGTCAATATTCTAAAGATTATTAGGGGTAGTGTCATCATCCACAAGTACAATATTACAATGACTATAGGAGCTAATACGTCTTCATGGTATTAGAGGTTTCACCTAATTCCTAGACATTTCCAGTTCTCGTTGTCTCTTGAAGTTGAGCAAAACCCCCCATGTTCTAGCCACCCACTATCAAGATTGAGAATTACTAATTTATTATGCCAATACATAAATTTGTTATAGTAACAAACACATTGACTGTTATGTCATTAAATAGCTTTCTAGGTCACTTTAAAATGGCGACAATCTCTTACTAATATGGTAATTCAACACATGCACAATATATGCTTTATCAAATTATAAATAAAATGGTTAATACTTTCAACATACAAATAATGCCATTAGATAAATTAATAGGTGAGAAATATTAATACAAATTACAAATTATAATAATAAAATAATGTAAAGAATCTAAGTTTAAGCATAGGAATATATGCTTCAACTTAATATAAATTTGATTTTATATAGCTTATAATGAAAATACTGTAAAAAAAATGGTGAATATATAGATTGAAATGAGTGAATTAAGTAATTTTTAGGTTTTTCATTTTTTGAAAACTCAATCTTGTTGAAGTTCTAAATTCTAGATCCGTACTCGACAATACATATAAAGGGAAGAAAATAAAATAGAGTATGACTTAGTTTTCCATGTTGTTGCTTGTGTATATGTTACTAATTGTTTTTCTAGTCAATATTCTAAATATGATTAGGGGTAGTGTCCTCATCCACATGTTCAATATTACAGTGACTATATGAGCTAATAATTTTTCATGGTATTAGAGGTTTCAACCAATTCCTAGGCATTTCTAGTTCTTGTTGTTTCTTGAAGTTGAGAAAAAATCCCCATGTTCTAGCCACCCATTATCAAGATTGGGAATTAATAAGTTACTATGCCAATACATAAATTTGTTACAGTAACAAACACATTGACTTCTATATCATTAAATAACTTTGTAGGTCGCTCTAAAATGGAGACAATCTCTTACTAATATGGTAATTCAACACATGCACAATATATGCTTTATCAAATTATAAATAAAATGGTTAATAATTTCAACATACAAATAATGCCATTAGATAACTTAATAGGTAAGAAATTTCTTGCAACATCTATTGTTCATGAGATGAGGTAAACCTTGATCAACTCAAATATTAATACAAATTAAAAAATTATAATAATAAAATAATGTAAGGAATCTAAGTTTAATATTAGGAAGATATGCTTCAACTTTATATAAATTTGATTTTATATAGCTTATATTGATAATATTATAAAAAAATGGTGAATATAAAGATTGAAATGAGTGAATTAAGTAATTTTTTGGTTTTTCATTTTTTGAAAACTCAATCTTGTTGAAGTTCTAAATTCTAGATCCCTTGTATAATTCCAAATTTAATGAAATATGTGTTATTGGGCGAACCACATTAAAAGAGTCTATTTTGAATGGTTCTCTTAGGTGTACCTTGTGCATTCATTTATGACTAACTATGATGACTTACGACTTGGTTGTTTATTTCATGATGCAATTGCATAAGTGGACAAATGATAATTCCTTGTTATTCTTGTGACCTTAGGATAACCTTATATATGTATCTCTTGTTCAAGCATTTCAAGTTAGTACAAAAGGGTAAGAACTTTATGAAGATGTTATTACAATCTAATACAAACATGTTCAATAAAGTATTGGGTTCATACATTCACTTGAAGTAAGTTACCATGTATCAAAAGTAAAATAGGAGTAATTGTTGTTCAAACATTCGGGATTAATTGGTAGGTGTTGGTTGTAGCCTTTGCATCTGTAAGTAAGGTTTATGAGAGTAATATAGTAGAAATGGTTATGCGTGCTCATTATTTCTAATGGATAAATAATTGACATTATGTTTAAAGGAAATTTAGTACATCTCATATCTTATTGTTAAATGTTCATTGTGATTTTTTTTTGAAAATTCACCATTTTACTAACTCAGAAAATTGGGTTTGTGACACTTACCTACTGAATATGGAGTTTGGACCTATGTAAACTCAGATAAAACCTAGAATGGAATTAGTAGTTGTAACCATGAGATGTAATTTTATACATGATTATTTTAATTTGGAAATACATATATATACAAGTTAGAAGATTGTTGATTAAATGAATGCATAAGGTTTTGTTAAATGTGTGTAACTCAAAGTATTGTATTGATTTCATAATTGACTTGATTTATAACATTGAATGAATACCTAGCTTGAACACTTTTTTAATAGTATTCATAAAAGACTTGATTTATAACATTGAAAGAATACCTAACTTGAACACTTTTTAATAGTATTTAGAATTAAAACAGAACCAAGCTAAGGAAAAACTAAGTTGATTTATTATCTAGCTCAAGTCTTTACCATCTAATATTTCATAGTTTTATTGAAGAAATAATAATGGTAAAAGAAGAAGGATTTTGTGTGCTCGTGGCGAGAAGTGTGCCACAATGAAGGTGCATATTTCTATACAATGAACAAGGTCACACTCTGTTCTCAACGTGAGTAAACGACGTACTTATTCTGTCTATTAGTAATATAATGTATGTAACGCCCAGTAGTATTTGTACAATGGATAACTGATTAAATTATATATATATATATATATATATATATATATAAGAATAATTTTTTCTTTAAATTAAAAAATAAAAGTAATTTTTCGTTGCAAATTCAAGGATTGGACTGTTACACTGATTCAATTTCAACTATGAAAAATGTTAAAGAAAACATGTGTTCTCCGTAAGAACAATTTTGGGATGTGACAATATCAACATACAATCAAAAAATGGTAAAGCAAACCTGTAAACAATTTTGGCCTGTGATGATATCACGATACAATCAAGTATATCCTTCTTACCATATAGTTAGTGGAGAAGAGAATGACATTTAAAAATATAATACAAGGATGCATTCCTTAAAGATGAATAAAAGTTTATAAGATGGTGCCATACATTGTCAATAAGATAATTATGAATTTTAAACATTAAATTAAAGACGTGGATATAAAGATGAAAGAATAGTGTTGTGAGTCATTTGCAGTGATGCTGACGATGATGGTGGGAAGAGAATGAAAGAAAAATAAATTAGCACCCCTATGCTTATGCTTCACATAATGAAATGATGTTAAAGAAAATTGTTGTACGCATAGGAAGAAACCATGCTAGACCGATGACGTCAGGTAAGTCAATGCGGATCAACTATTGTTTCTAGATTAAGAAAACTATTCATATGCATTCTCTACAACAATTGTCTCTTTTCCTATGAACAAAAATTTCATCTTGAAAACATAATTAACTTTAAAGTATTGAATGAATACTGCAAGATAAACAACCTTTTCTATTATCCAAGAATATGGGGCTAGAGTAATTTATGAGTTGCATCCATATACCAACTTAATTTTGCACTGGGATTCCTTTTGCTTTAATATATAGGTTTTCTAATGTGGCCTCTGACCCATTCCACAAATTTTAAGAAAAAGATTAGTCAAGGGAAAAATTGCACACCATGCCTAACATACGAACTATGAGACTTAGGGGAGGCAAGGGAATGGTCACTCATGCTAAACAAAGACATTACTCTACCCAAAATTTCAACTGCACACATAGAAATATGAAAACGAAGCTCATAGGATTGAACTAGAGTCTGATCTGCTACTTTCTATCGTTGAACCCATTAGCAAAAACATTAGTTTGCATGATGTAATCCTTTCCTTCTACATTGCCCAAGAATTCAATGTCAATCTCGTCTATGTTGGGTATATTGGAATATAATTGTACAGAATTTGTACAGAGCATATTATTTCATATATGCCTCCGTAATCCTAGAAGAGAATAATTAGATAAGCTAATTAAGTCATGTATAGACTTACATAGACAACCACAATTGTGTTAGGTGAATTTCTTGGTGGCAGTTTGATTTGCATTTAGAATTTGCCAAACAATTGTGAATTTAAAGGATTTTGTAGATCATTACCTAACCGTATGTCCATACTAATATTCTTTTTGGGGTGTGGAGTAGAATTCCCATTGGACAATATTTTCTCCTCCACCATCATATAAGAAAGTTGCAACGGTTTAGGAACAAATAACACAAGCTGCATTAGTGTAGGAACAAATAGATATGGTTTGAGGTAAGTTGATCCAACATAGCCTACAACTCTTTCCACAATGTCGTACACGCCAAACTAGGCCGGTTGGATCCTGTGACAGTAAGAACAAACACATAATTCCTTCCCAACCATCTCCTCTTCCCAGACTCTCAAAAACTAGTTGAAACCTTTCTGAAACTAATCATTAAAATAATCTTCTTTAAAATATGGAGATCTACAACTAATGCTACAGCTGCAAGACATGCAGATAACATGTTTCCTTAGTTTCCTCGACTGCACTGCCATCAAAAAGGGAATCCCTATTAGGATCAATAGGGTGATATTGCCAGAGAAAAATGAAAAGGGAAATGTCACAATAAGATGATCGACCTATAAAACTTAGGAAATCATGTTGTATAACTTCAAAAACTATAGCTTAAAAACTTGTGATCCATGTTGCACAGTTACCCAATAATAACACTCGATTCCAATATTCCTTGCTTTGGTAGGGAATAATAAGACACATTGGAGTCCTGGACATGCTCTCATCTCAAGTGTTCTCACCATCCATATTAAGAACCTCCTTCAAGGAAAACCGATTGCTCTTTGTCAATCCAATGTTTAAGAAGTGGGAGCTCATTATGGATGTAAGTGTGTTTTTTCTAATGATACACAAGAACGGAGTAATGTTTTGTGTGTTGGTAGCTTATTTCTTAGTCAAACTTGACCCGTTCTACCCACTTAAACTATTCATCGAGTAAATTAGCAATCCTAGGATTGAGTATCTTGTATATGACATTTTTTTGGAAAGGCCTGAGAGGTCTTATATTTTTTTTCGGTTTCCCCTGAAATTCCTTGGTTTAGTTAATTGAAGAGCTTATTGTATTTCTCATCCATTGTGGCTCGTCGCTTGTCAGTCGTGCAAGTTATCATGAATTCATTATAGCGTTCAGTGTTAATATGTCAAGGATGGAAACACAAGGGTTCTTGTTGGTGCCATATTTCGGTTAAAATTCATAATAGCTTACCTAGAAGTCGTATAACGCCCAACAAAAATTCATTCATTAGAGAAATTTTGAGGTCAAAAAATGGCCTCAAAACAAAGAAAATTTACTATAAAAAACAGCCAATCACATTCTAGTAGATGACATCATTCCCCTTGGTGAGGTGGCATTGCATTAGTTAAGAATGCTTATTTGTCAAATTTTCTATGGTGGATGAAAACACATAGTTAACCAAGGTAGTGGTGTAAGTAACTTTAAGTCATAAAGTAAAGTACTCATAATGATAGTCTTTTCATAAAATAATATTATTGTCATTTTCAAGTAAAGTACTCATAATGAATATCTTTTCACACTTTCTCATAAAATAATATTATTGTCATTTTCAAGTGAAGTACTCTTAATTCATAAAGAAAGTCTTTTCACATTTTTTTATAAAATAATATATTATCATTTTTATGTTTTTAATTTTAAAATATATATTCACTCCATTCTATTTAATAATATAATGTCAAACTAATAAAGAATAATAATAGATTTAATAAATAATAATAATAATGCAATGTGGATTATAATAATATTATTAACATTTTACATGTAAATAAATTCTCAATTAAATTACATTATATTAAATTCATGAGAAAAGTACTAAATATAAAAAGTCAACATAAAATTAAAAAAATAGATCTTAAAAATATTTTATTATTATTTAATTTCATTTGCAAGTTCAAGAAAATAAATACTAAAGGATAATAAATTTTTGGGAATTTACAATGAATCTTAGTCACATCAATGTAGACTTATTTTATTAATTTTATTTCTAGTGAATTTTGAAAAGCAACTCAACCATGGTTATTTATATGGTGCATAGAATATAGTGTGGGAAGTGACTTGTCATATATACCTACCCCATAAAACCCCAAATTCATAATATTTTAATATATCTCATATTTTTGTAGTACATCTCTTAGGAGGCCATTTTTTGACCTCAAAATCTCTCTAATGGTTGCAGGATGCACTTGCAATAAAAAATTGGCTAGTTTGGTTGGCATCTGCATGGGTTCCTAAGCACCCTCTGGCACATGTTGCATGTGGTTGTGGTCGTAGAAGATGATGAACTAGCCAACGTCGTCCTATGATTACGGAAGAATTGAACTTGGAAGCTTACCATAATTGCAGCACGAACCTGACCATTAGGCAATGATGTTATTTAAGAACAGATGTCATGTCATTTGGGGACAGATGTCAAATGAAACCCACACTCCATATTTCGAGGTGGTTCATCACATTTTAACTTTGTAAAAATTTGTAAATTAAAAATTTCTAATGGTATTGATGCACTAATATGTGGAAAAGTTCCATTATGTCACAGACATAATAAAAAAATATTAAAGAAGGAAAATAATTTAAACAAAGGCACTCATAAATATTTTAGATAATTATTCCTTTTATAATATAATTAGATTAAAATATAATTTTTATTAATAAATATACATTTTAAATAAAATAATTAAATAGAAAATAAATTTAAATCTTAAATTATATAGAGAGAGAGGTGTAGCTTAAATATTCTAACGTATTTTTAGTTTTATTTTGTTAGGAGTGTGATGGAAATCTTTATAAAATCTTAGAACCACATATATTAAATTTGGGTGTCATGATTCAAGGGTGTTGAATCTATTTATGAATTCAAAAACTAAATTTAAACACTTCCAAATTTAAATTTTATAAAAAAAAAATAATTAGATTTATACCAATACCCACCTTAAAATCCGAAACTTAAAATAAATAGACTAGTCCTATATAAATAACATTTTATTTAGAAGCCATGATCATGATGCAAAAACCTTGATGTATAAGGTTGACTATCTTTGTATTATTTGATTCCAATGAATAACAATAATATGGTTGAAAAAAATAACATTTTTATGTAATTACTATATTCATATTATCTATATCTATATATAGATATAGATATATAACAATGCTTTGCACCACACTTATAGTAATACCCAATCAAAGCATCATGACTCATGATGTGCCATTAAAAGATACAAAGCATAATAATATTAGTAATTACCCTTTACAATTTATTAAGGGTAAAATATAATTAAAAAAGTCATGTTCTTTAATAAAAAAATTAAAATCAGTATAAATTTATATTAAAGTTGGATTTATTAAACATAGAGAGATCAAAATTTATGAAAAAAATATTGGAATAGATTTAATGTCTAAATTTTTTTGATGTGGATCATACCACCATTTTTTATGTTGCAAAATAAAAATTTAACTAATAAAAATGAATTCAAAGCCGTGAAAAATTCCTAAAAACACTCAAAATTCTAAAATTTAACATAATCTTATAATAAACTAATTTAAATTTAAAAAGAAAAATCTTTAAATGTTTTATTAGACATACTTGTCCATGAATGAAACATTATTCGCGTAGTCACCATGTGCGCAGTCAATATTAAATGCCAAAGGCAGTTGGATTTAGAATCTGGAAGTTTTTGTCGTTTACGGTTCGTAGCACCTATTAGAATCTTTAAATGTTTTATTAGACATACTTTTCCATTAATGAAACTTTATTCGCGTAGTCACCATGTGCGCAGTCAATATTAGATGCCAAAGGCAGTTGGATTTAGAATCTGGAAGTTTTTGCCGTTTACGGCTCGTAGCACCTATTTATTCATGAGTGCTTTCAGTCTCTCACAGAGGGCTTATCGGTTTATAATTTCTTCCATTAGTGTCTAATTTCTTCCATTCCTGTTGGAATATGGGTTGCTGGCTATTGTTTCCGGCCATGGCCATCATTTTCTCGGTCTCCGTCTCCCTGCAGGCTGCTGCTGCTGGAGGTGAAAGAGAGATGAATATGGTGTTCTATATGCACGACCATATAAGCCCTTCCGAGATCGTGACGGCCATCCCAGTTGCGGGATCGAATGGCTCTTCTTCAGACCCGGGCACGTTTGGAACCCTCCTGGTTTTCTGCGACAACACTACCAGTGGACCAGATGACTCCGACAACATTGTGGGTCGAGCGCAAGGAACGTACACGAATACAAATCTTTATACTCAGCTTGATTTCTTTATGGTTTTCTCGCTCATCTTTCAGAATCTCAAGTACAGCGGCAGCACTCTGGAGATCCAGGGAACGTTGAGGCTCGATCAGCCCCAGAGTGAGTATGCCGTGGTGGGAGGAACGGGCAAGTTCAGATTGGCTCGGGGTTATGTAATTGTTACCCCGGAAAACACTTCAGGATCGAATTCTGTTCTCAAATTGAACACCACCCTTATTATTCCTCACTAGTCAAAAGGGTGTGTTGTTATAGAAACAAGCCTTCAAAATAAATGTCCTTGCCCGAGTCCTACCAGTGCACAGCATTCTTCTAATAAAATAGATTATTATTGTTACCACGGAATCTACTTCCGGAATGAATTCTGTTCTCAAATTAAACACCACCCTTCTTATTCTTCACTAGTCAAAAGGGTGCTTTGTTATAGAAACAAGCCTCTCAAAATAAATGCTCTTGTCCGAGTCTTACAGGGGCACAGCGTTCTTTGAATAAAATAGATTATCAGTACAGGGTTGTTTATTGGCTTGTTGCGATAAGGCTTGAAGGGTAGGCGACCTCTGGGATAGAGGTTCTCTCCTGGGATAAAGGGTCTCCTGAAGTCTCGGCCCTTGCTGAGTCACAAGTTTATGGTATATCTGGCTTGCCGGGCTGTTGGATATACCCTTAGAAGGTTGCTATTCCCATAGTTAAAAAAAAAATAGATTATTAATATTGTGATAAATTTAATTGAGGAAGTTTCACCTTTGTTATCCATGTTTATTCAAATTTTCAAATATGTTAAAAAGTAAATTATCTTATATTTTATTGCTAGGAAGTGTAGTATTTATATCAGTTAACAAGTTATAAAAAAAATAATTTCAAAAAGTAATTATCTTATATTTTGTTGAGAAAGTGTAGCATCATATTTATCATAGTTAATAACTTATAAGAAAAAATAATTAAAATATTTATGTTATATTATAAAATATAATTAATATGCAATATATAACTAATTTATGATGCAAATTTTAATAATTGGAAAAACACAGATTTAGATTTAATAATTGATAATCTGTAGCTTTCTGTTTTAAAAGAAAATTGTAAAATAATTTATATTTAATTCTATTTATGAGATCTAAGCTATCTTGGTCGAGAGCATTTTTAAAATTAAGAGATTGTCATATGATTCTGGAAAAATGATTAAATTACTATATGAGTAAATGTCGACAAAATAGAATTTAAATCACATAAAAGTTAAAAGTTAAATTATATCATTATCACAAAAAACAAAGATGTAAATATTAACCCAACATGCAATAACAAGTAAATGAAAAGAACATGTACAAAAATGATATCAAACACCAAAGTATTCTATCAATAATATAAATGTATAAGCATAAAAAGATTAGTAATAATATGTAGTATTGCAATAAAATTTACAATATTATCCGATATGGAAATGTTGTAGCATAACCAGAATGTCTTTGAATTAAAACCAAAAAACAACTATAATATGCACAGAGGCAGCATATCACTCATGTTGATCTTCTCATTCTTCTCTTCAAACATACAAAACAAACAAAAAAAAATTCATGGAAAACAAAGTTTTCATCGTTCCATCGCATTCCTTCCCCCTCTATCTAGCCCCCCCCTTTGGCATTCAAATCGCATCTCTCTATATTAAATTTATTACTACCAGTGTAGTAGT
Organism: Larix kaempferi; assembly: GCA_027924585.1. Lineage (NCBI taxonomy): Eukaryota > Viridiplantae > Streptophyta > Pinopsida > Pinales > Pinaceae > Larix > Larix kaempferi. Next base: position 4,477,635 of record BSBM01000049.1, on the reverse strand, counting down.
GAAAAGTATTTCTGTCCTTTCGAAAATTATGGCAGTTAGCACCAAATCTCCTTTTGATGACGTGTTGATAAAATAGCATAATAACGTAGCAACCGTTGGAGTTTTCATTTAATACAAATTTCGATACTTATCACCAGGTTCAAAAATTTTGTTGAAAAAAATGAACTTAACTCTTCCTCAAGTATCTGGTCTTCTAATTTGAATGACGATTGAACTTTTCACGTGTCATTCCCACCGAAACCTTGGCAATTTGGCAGCAACTGCAAACTTGCCAAAAGAATATATCAAATGTTTGCTTCGAATATGATTCCTCGCTTTCTTTTTAAAGATCTGCGTTAATGCAAACAAAGTGTTAGATCTTGGCATGTAGTCTTGGGTAGACACGTTACTTCACATTTCTCTCTTTTCCTAAAAAGAAAATAAAAGTTTTGAATGTGTTAACATAGGCATCTTCTCTGAAAATATTATAATTTTAAATGTGAAAAAGGTTTATTGCAAGTATCTTTTAAAAAATTATATATATATATATAGCATACATGAGACACATATTACAGCTTGGAGTTGTACAATTTGACATCATAATTAAAATTAAAATAGATAAAACTTTATTAATGATAAAGTTTTTTATATAAATATTACTCTTAACCTAGGTAACCATTGAGTTTTAATATATATATATTTATGATCATAGTAAGGTTTAGTTTTTCCAAATTTAAGGTTGGGAAGAAGAATAATCACATTTATCAATTAAAACAAAGATTTAAAAAAAAAAAAATGTTTTGCTTTAAATTGACAATTGTTATTGATAAATATAGAGTCCTTTAAGGCGTAAATTGAAATTGTATAATTGGGCTTTAATTTGATCCAGAAATATATTAAAAAAAATTCATCGATACATTGAGGATTAAAAGCTAGTGACATCTTTGAAGCATCATGTCAATCTAACCAGGCAAAACAGAAGGATGTGATTAGCTTGATGTCACATACCCCAATTTGGTGAAAATAATGTAATTATTTTATCATATTTCTAAGACATTATGTTAAATTTAATGCTTAGTAGAAATTGATGACTCAGCAGAGTCACTAGAAATGGAATGTAATTCTGAATGTTTTTATTATTACTAAATAAATTATGGAGACAACAGCATGGGAGAGCTGTTAAAAGAGGTTACTGGTCTAACTGGTGGATGGAACTAGGTGGAAAGGCAAAAGACAAGTGGCAGCATCCTCAAACACTTCCTAAGTTGCAGGTGGCAACTTCCCTATATTTTGGGGTCATGATTCCCCAAGAAAGTGGAATCTGAGCAGGTGGCTCATAAATGACAGTTAACCCAACAAAGACCTAGGCAATCTTTTAAATAGTACTCAATGAACTGAGCTGGGGGTTCAACATTGTTCTGGAGGGAGAATACATTCAGGTGAATGCTATTCAGGAGTCCCATTGAGGAAGAGGGAAAATACAGTAAGGGAGTGTTTTGATATGGAATGCTGCAGTAACTTGGTTCCAGTTTAGCTGTTTGGCTGAGTGAATTGTTTTGCTGCACCTAGTTCCAACCAGGGAGAGCAGAGCAAGCTCGGGGGTCCTGAGAAGTGTTGTCTGGGCACTCTCCAGGAGTTGGTAGGGAGGAACAGCCTCCCATTGCTGTTGTTATCCACAGTTTGAAACGGGTTCTGCTACTTATTCCTATTGGTTTACTAAGTATCAATGATTGTATACTATGTTTATCTTCATTATGTCTGAGTAGTAATTAATTCAGTAAAAATTTGCAATCCCTGAATATCAGTAGTAGATTTAATAAAGAGTTACTGTGTTTCAGCTTTCTTTTCTATTATTACTATCCTACGGATAAAATATTTACAAATGCATACTGTACAGTAGATATACTGTAAGCGATAGTTATTTGTTGTAAGTTTTTAACCGTAGTTTTCTTTCTCTGGTATTACAACTCGTTAACAATCATAGGAACAGTAATAAACATAGCCATTTAAATCACAGTATTTATATTAATTATCAATGCCTTTCGGATTAGTTATAACTAATGCTAGAAACAATATCTACAATTATTAACTATCAAACCAAACTGTGATGCAGAAAATCTAACAGAAGATCAACATAGGCTTTTATCTACAATTAACAAAATTGTATGGTTTTAAACACAGGTTAGATAACAGAACCAAGAATAGCTCAGCATCGAGTTTCTTTGTTTCCACAAAGTTATAAATCGGACCACAGAACCGTCCCTTCTTGTCTTAGCTCATTTATCGAGCTCATTAACTTTGTATCATCTTTTCTTTTCCTTTAAAATCTTAGTTAACAGCCGAATTGAATTTGCAAACACAGAATGATACAACGCACTCCCCATTCATTTATGTAGAATGATTGTAACAAGTCGTATTTAAAAAGCTTACTTTACACAGTAAAAGAAATGTAAAAACCATATATTTGCTCACTAATTGATATAATAATCTATTCATAAGCCGAGCTATAATCCCCGTAACAGTGTTTTGGGAAGACGAAAGAATTACCACCACTACACACAGAACTAATGTTAACAGTTAAGTAAACTTGTTATTGTGTTGAAAAACAAAGAAGTCTCATAATCATATTTAGCTTGACATTGAACTTAAATTATTTAGTTTTACTTTTCCTTAACTCACATATTATTACATAATAGTAAACCTGAATAACTGACTTAGTAACTAAACAAAATCACAACAGAGGATTTTCATAATGAATTCTATCATTTTAGTTCTACAACACGATTTCGTCAACAGTGGACTAACTTAGTTACCATTCCTACAACAGAAGGAAACATAAAACGATATTTCTCTTATTCAATGAGTTATTAACAATTGTTCAACTCACAAGTTCCATTCGAGTCATACATCTCACTTATTAGCTTAAACTTTCGAACTATATATATATATAACCCCAACTGTAACGTTTTGGGGTCAAACCCTTCGAGCTTCTTTGATGCAAACTAAGCTAATACAAATTAATAAGACCTTATTTTCACCTACAGCCAAGTCACGTATCCTCCACTTTCAGAAGTTTAAAAAACTTAAACAAACAATCTAAAATTACTATACATAGCTTGCAATTAAAAATGCAGGCTTAAAAACAAGTCATTTTTACAGATAACACTTCATATTAATTCCACTCAAAAACCTGGGTAATTAACCCTGAATCATTAAAGTACTGTAACGAAGTTTAAATCACAAACCGTAACCTCGCCTGTAGATTAGGCCACAGTTCTTACTTATATACCATAACCCTTCTGTAGACCCTAACCACCACTGTAAAGACAAATAAAAGTTCACATGACGGTAGCCGTAACATTCCACATACATCACAGGGTTAAACCTGTCCATAATTTTGATGACAACAGTTACAAAGTCAAACAGTACAGAGATAGCCACGAGGAGGGATCATTCAAGACCAAACCCTAACTATTCTACAACCAACAAGGAGGAATGCCATGGCTATCGACCAGGCTTACCTGGAGAAGCCCACCGAATTGAGAGAAGCGCCCTGTACACCATCGAGAGCAGACGGGTCCTGCATTCACAAATTGGTACTAGTTAATAAACGCGGTTATATAAAATCCAAATCTTTAAACTATAACGATAAGGGTGAAGTCCTGTAACTTACCATTTTCGGGGAGCAGCTTAAACACTGAATTCAGCATGTTAATTGTAAGCAAGGGAAGTGTAAGAACTCCAATCCTTGACAACAATTGCCATGAGCTGGAAGAAATAAGACAACTACTACATGGAAAACTTTAGCAGGACCTAGCCAGGAGTAATGGCAATGCAAAGGCAGGGATAAACGTTGACACAAAAAGGATAAAACCCTGGGATTTTTCCCAACCATAGTCGCCATTAGCAAAAACACTTTGATTCTCTTGTAACAAGTCGAATAAGCACAAAGGATTCCAAGTTGCAGAAGAGCTGAGCTATTGACATCTCTGTAGGGTTCGGATACGGACAGGAGGGTTTCCAGAGAAGGGCAAAGCCCGAAGGCAATGGAAAAATGCCGATTTTAGGGTTGAGACAACACTTAAATACCTTCAACACTTGGCGGAGGAAAATACACGTAGCCTTTTAATCTTTGCATGCTGTGGGTCGAAGTTCCATAGTTTCTAGTGTGACTCCAATCATTTTCTACGTCCAATTAAAATTGCAGTGGGATGAACTACAATCATAGCATGAGCATCGTTTCTTTATAGTCGTGATGCCACACTTGGGCTTGCTATTATTTACGTAATGATAACAATGCTATAGAATCCGCATAGTATATAACCATACCTGCCATGCAAACATTTCATTCATGCGTATGTCAATCATATCAAAGATTTCGATGGATTAACCAATGTTTTGCCAACAAAATATTAAAACATGAGTAAATAAATTTATTTTGCTTGCAGTCATTAAAAGATTTAATTGATATAGTTCCCAGGTCATCCTTTAGTAATCAAGACATAGGGTAATATCCTTGAGTCTCTATTTTTGTGTAGATTAAACCTTGATTCCACAATTCATGCAACATGTGCTTTGATCAAAACTCAGTCAGGTGTTATTCTAGACATAGAGGGAGGGATCGACATTATAAATGTTATCTTGGGTAGGTAGGTAATGTAAGTCAAAATAGCATAGAACAGTATAACACTATTTACGTCTTAACCCTAGCCTCATGAGAATCGGCAAGGGGTACATCAAATTTATAAGTCTATAAAATATTGAGATGAAGACAAGTAATATGACTTACAATTCTACTATACCATTGTCACTTGAAATAACTGATAGCTTGGTTTATTATTATTTCTAGAAATAGGAATAGTGGTGAAATCAAAGCAAAACCCTAGAGGAAAATCATAAGAAGATATGAACTGACAGATTATTATACAGTGCAAGTATTAAGTGAATTATACATTGAACATTTCTAGATCTTGGTAAGTATAATCGTAAATCACCCAATAACATCAGTTAAAGCAAAATGGTTTTATTTCCATTTTCCCGTGACATTACATGATGCTAGATAGGAGATATTATTGCAACACAATAATAATATCAAAGAACAGTACTCCATGGTGGAAATTAAGACAGTCTGATAAAGAACAATATCTATCATATTCTCATGCAAAATTGTCAACTCTCTAACAGTAAGAATGTATGAATATTACAGGAATGAAAATTCTACCTTTTTACACGTGACAACCTGTCTCGCATGTTTAGACTTTTACTGGACATTTTGGTATAGTTAAAGGAAATATAATGCTTTAAAAATTAATTGCAGCGACACGTACTTTACCTGTATACCTGTAAATAAAAGACATTTGGATGCATTAGCTCGGAAGCTAAGTAAGCCCAGTCTGCGATGACAACTCCCCCTTGTAGTTGAAACAGAGAAACCATCAGTAACGATAAATAAGACTCACATTAAAAACTTAAGTACAATGACAAGTTATTCAGACATAGTTGTGATCCCTTAACTAAATCAAACAGATCAAGGAATGCATTTAATAACATTTATTGCTATCTTAAAAATTTTAAATTTTTCAGAAATTTTTGGGTTTTGACACCTGAATACTCTAAAATGTGTTTGAGCAACCAGGGAAACAAGAAGTTCAAACGACAAAACGATAACTTTCCAGCAAAGCAATTAGCCAAATGATGTAATAAAGTGATTTAAATAATTATGAATTTTGACTACTTGCTTCAACATAAAGTGACAAAGTCATTATCGTATGAAAAACCATCAGAGGCATCAACTATGAAGAACTTAAAGCCAAACACTTGAGAAAGCATAAGCCAATTAGATCATCTTCCATAAAATCCAAGTCTAAGAAAATGTGGCATAGAAAGCGATAGATCAATCCAAACGAAGCAATGAAATCACATGCCAAATCAAACAAAGTAAAATGAGAGAAAATCGAAAGATAAATATTTATAAAATTTACATGGGGGTGTCCCTTTATCTTGCACATATAAAGGGGAGTTGTTGAGGTGCCAACAACTGTCCATATTGATTTTATCGGCATCATTCAAAATTCAAAATAAAATATTATGAAAAAAAGAAATATAAAAAATAACTGATAGCTGATGCATGGATAACTCGTAGCTCATGCATTGATAACAGGTAGTGAACAAAACACCCATGTAACTAAAGAAGGAAATAGGTAGCTGAGGCATAAAAAACAAGAAGTGATTATAGCTAAGCATGGAGAACAAGTAACATATAACTTGTCCATAACACTTATCTTGAGACCTATCGATGTTCACTGACCACAAGCTATGTGGTTGTGCTAGTGTTATGTTGATTTTAAATCTATAAAAATAAAAATAAAAAGCTCAAATACTATGATTATTCAATAAATCATTTTAATTAGTTATATATATATATTTGTTAATGTGGATGTGGTTCAAGGCTTTGGATATCGATGCCTAACCCGGTAGGGACATCGATTGAGTCTCTATTACAATCTATGTATACCCACTTGGGGATTTCAATCCAAATCCTCCTGCTTGCAAGAAACAAAATAAATTTCAACCACTCAAGTTAACAAGATTCATGTATACTCTAATCCCTATAGTGTGCTTCCAGTATTCATAATCAACAACTTGGCCACCATAAAAATGAAAAACTTGGAGCTCTAGGGTTTTCTGCTGCTTTCGACAACACTTTGAGGAGGAAAGTTGATGGTGTTTCATACAAGGAAGGATGGGAGGAGGAGATCCATCCTCCCCTAAGACAACGGTTGATGGGGTTCAAATCGGAAGTGTTCAAATCCCTCTAAATGAAATGGGAGGAGATGGATCGAGAAAATAGGGTATGGAGGCGGCTTCTGAGGGGTGGCATATGGGGAAGTGTCTACCCGAATAATATATGATCCCCTCCATGCAGATCAAATAGAATAGACTAAGGGATCGCATTCAGTATATTATGAAAGACAACACCCTAATTGGAAAATTTGTGGGCATGTTGTTGTCAGAAAAATCCCTAATCTAGTGGATTAACTCTACTTGGAAACTAAGGGGTCATTATGATTTGCACCTTGGCTGCAAGGGCTTCTTCACCATAAGCTTTATTAGTCTGAAATATAGAAACCAATTAATTGATGGAGGGAATATGTTTTCTATTCAACGGAACTCTTCCTTAGACGTTGGAAGGAAACCTTTTGTCCAAAGAAAGAGGGTAAGAGAGTATAATCAGTTTGGATCCGCTTATACTCTTTTCCAGGGGAATATTCAGATCCATACATTTTGGAGGACATAGGAAACAATATGGGATCCTTCATTAAGGTCTTGGAGAACATGAATGATCATAGGTACATGGAATATGAAAGCATCTGTGTTTATATGGATTTATCAAAGGTCCTCCTCGAGGCCATTAACTTATCTTGGGAAGATGAGGACTAGACGTAACCCTTAGATTATGAACATACCCCCTTCTAATGTCAATAATGCCATGATTATGGGAATATTTTCAGATATTTCCCAAAAAAATAAACCCTCCCTCAACCTAAACAGTTTGAGGATGTTGATGATCATGGGTTATCAAAAGGGAAAATCAGAAGAGGGGAGGATGAAGACAGGAAACCCCTGAAGTGCACAAAAATCCCACAGTTTCTAACCAATTTGCAGTATTAGAGAAACAACGTGAGATTCATATGAAGCAACCCCTCCCTTTTGAGAAGCAGGGCAGTCCAAACCCAGAGATAGTGAGGAAAGGAAAGGAGGGAGGTCACAAGAAAAATGAGGAAGAGAAGATCTCGATCAAATAGGAGATGGAGCTAGAAGATGAAGGGGAGGACATGGACATAGGGGAACTAGAACTAGATGGAATCGAACAAGCATATGAAGAAAAGGAGAAGGGATGTGTAACCCAAGAGCATGTTTCCCTTCTTCATGTTGTGATCATTAAAGCTCGATCTATGATCCCCCTAGGGATTGTCCTCGTACCCCAGAAGGATAAAAAAAAGCATGTGGAGATAGCAAATAAACCAGGGAGGAAATAGAACCGACAACGAATTACAGCATCAGGACTCATGTTGGTGGAATCAGGTCAATACCCTACAATTATGGATGCCTTGGGTATTTAATTTTTCTTTTTGTTCTCAATGAAGGTTATAACCAAGAATATTAGGGGGTTGAATAACCCTTAGAAAGTTAAGATATTGAAGAAAAAATTTATGAGAGAGAAAATGACAATAATATTCCCACAAGAAAATAAATGTTCTAAGATCCGACTATGTGAGATAGGAAGAAAAGCATGGAGAGGTTGTGATGGGATGCAGATTGATGTGTAGGGAGATGCAAGTGGGATATGAATCCTTTGGGACTCGAGCAAGGTCTCTCTAACTGGGTTCATGGCGTAACCCCAATCTATTTCTGTTGAATTCCAAGTGATTGGTTATCCAATCCGGGGGGTCCTCACTAATGTTTATGGCCCCCACCTGCCCCAGCAGAAAGAAGGATTTGTTGAATCCTTGAGAGGGATCCACATATGGGTTGAGAGAAGACACTGGATACTAGGAGGTGATTTCAAATTGATCACATCCCTAGACGAGAAGAAAGGTGGGAGAAGGAGATTGGAGGATGAAAATATCCTCTTCAGGGAAACCATTGAGGACTTGAAGCTTGTAGATATTGTTACGTGGAACAACATCTTCACCTGGAACAATAAGAGGGGTGGTGGTCATCATATTGTTTCCTGTATTGATCGTTTCCTAGTGCCCGAATCAATTATGGATCTTGGAAGTCACATCTAGACCCTCATTCTCCCATCTACGGGTTCAATCACTGGCATGTCTATTTATGGTGGATTGGATTGGGATCTCAGTTCAAAAATCCTTTCCTCTTTGAACAATTTTGGCTCATCCACCCTGAATTTAAAGATAAAGTGCATCAGTGGTGGAAATATTCGGATCAAGGAGAGGGATAGAGCATGTACTAGTTCCAACAAAAGCTCAAAGATCTTAAAGAGAGAATCAAGAAATGGAATAAAGAAGAGTTTGGAAACATATTCTTTGATAAAAGGAACCTATAAAGGAGATTAGAAGAGATTCAATTGCAAGGAATGAGGGAAGGCTACTCAGTTGAACTCCATGGAGATGAAACTTGGATGATAGCTAAGTTGATGGAAAAAGAAATTCAAGAGGAAACCCTATGGATTAATGAAGGGGAATGGAATACAATATTTTTCCATAGGTTGGTAATTCAACACCGTATCCATAATAAGATGCTCATGCTCAGAAATGGGACAAGAGAAAGGCTGGAAACTGTTGAACACACCTGACACACTGAGAGGGGGGGTGAATCAATGTGTGTAATTTTGATTTCTTTTAACGATTGCTTGCAACATGGAAAGATAAATCTGAACATCAGCTAAACATGTCATTTATATTTATCAAACATTAACGAGAAAAGCATCTCAAAGAAGAACACATAATATATCTGGTAATAATTTTATATTTTTGTGGAAGACAATAATATTCACGATTACAATTAGCACCAATTGATACAAAGAGCACCAACTCTCAATACATGACCCAACCTAGTTTCTTAGCTCCAACCGATGAAGGGTGAGGAGTCCTACCCTCAAGTGAAAGAATTAGATTTGATGAAGAACAATAATGTCAATATCACAAATGTTGTCTCTATCAAGTCAATTGTTATGTTAGTCTAATCTATCTTCATCAACTCAATCAACTACCAAGTCAATTGGTCATGGGATGTTACTTTCATGTAGTCCCTGTCATCAATGCAAATACTATCATTTCATATCAATTTGTTATCTCTGTCATATCATGGTTGTCACTGTCATGTACTTGGTCGTTAAATCATGGTTGATTGATTGTACTGTTGTAGTTTTCATCCCAAGAGATGTTGCTACTGAGATATTCAACTACATTCAATTCACTTTAACTTTTTTTTCTCTAGATATGCTTCAGGTGGTTTCCTTTGAGTTTGATCAAGGTACCAAGAATTTATTCTTTAGACAGCCCTTTTGCATAAGACTGTTTCTAGCTTTTCCACAATACAGGTTACTGGAGTAAAAGATCAATCCAACCTCACTTATGTTTGGAGATGTTTTAAGATATGACTATATCAACTATCTAGTCAGCTACTCCCATGCTCAAATCCAGGTCAACTACAAAGCCTTCCCCAAGACTTCAATAAATTTCTCCAAATCACACATACAATTTTGCTCTAAATCTTTTGCAAGTATTGTCCCAAATCAAAACTCTACTCAAAGAACCAATAGTTACTTCAACAAAGCTTTTACGTTAAAATTAACAACTCTTTCATCAAATTATTTCGAAGACTGTATCAATGCTACTATAAAACAAGACTCTCCAATCACATGTGTGACTATCAAATCATAAGAAAAGGTTCAATCTTCAATTGTGGGTATCTTGGCATATACTGTTAAATACATCTAAGTGTCCAAATGTGATATCATAGTCAAGTTTGTCACTTATCGAACAAATTTGTTACTTCAATTAGAAGCTTTCACTATCAAGGTTAAAGGCTATAACTGTCATGTTGTTGAACTCAGAATTGACTCAAGGATGCATACTAAATTATTTGAACTTCCAAGAGATACCTCTTTGTTAAATAGTCCTGAGTTACTTCATACCTCAATACAAACATAGCCCTAGACTGCCTTACAACTTTATTATTTTGACTTCATAGTACAAATTTTGTTACATCTAGAGCTTGATCTCTTCTTATTACTTGGAATCAGTGTTGTAATTTGGTTTTCATTCTACCCATCAATTTTATTTTATTTTCGTTTTGGATTTATATATTACCCGTCGTGAAACGTTTTGTTTAAATTTTTACCCTTCAACAATGAAGTTTTGGCTAAACATTTATCCTTCAATAATGACATTTTGTTAATTTTTTTTTAAAATAATATTTATGTTCTTAAAATTTTTATATTAAAATTAAAACAATCATTATTAATATCTATAATGGTCCATTAAATTGATTCCTATTATTATATATATCATTTATATACAAAATTAATATTATATAAAAATTTAGCTTAAAAAGATATTAATATTATTCTTTTTATTAAAATATATATATTTTTAAACAATTTTCTTATAAATATTTATAATTCATTTTATGTTTTAAACAAATTTTTATATAAATATTTATAATTTCTAATAAGTATATAAAATATATATCATTGTATTTGTGTAACGCTTGCTTTGAAACTATTTAATAATAACACCAATATATACAAAACTCAAAAAAACTAATAATAACTAACAAATTTAGATAAAACTAAAAAAATTATTAATAACCAATAAAATTAAATGTATCATGCTAATTCATATAACAAATATATATATATATATAGTTGTTATCTGAATTAGCATTATACATCTATATATATAATTGTTATCTTAATTAGCATGATACATCTAATTTTATTGGTTAAATTATTAGTTTTTTTAGTTTTATCTAATAACCAATAAAATTAGATGTATTATGCTAATTCAGATAACAATTATATATAGAATATGAAGAAAAAAAAACATCTAAATAACATTTTAAATGTGTTTCTACATGGTCTTTCGTGAAACTCTTTGGTTCATCTAATAATATCTTTGATTCCTCTTATAATGTATGTTATCGATTGTTCATTCTTGAAATTACATCTATAAATCACTAACTTGCTTGTAGTTCTCCAAGGGTAGGAGCAAATTCTAACCCTTGTTTTTGGAAAGGAAAAAATTTAATAATTAAATAATGGAAATTGATTTTGACTCCTTCAATTCTGCTAGCTTTGGCTCTAGAACAGGCTTAGATGCTTATACAAACGACATTTGTATATGGAATTCGTTAACTAAGTAAATTTAGCTCTAGATCCGGAGTAGATTTTGGTTATGCAACTAGTTCTTAAACCCTTCCTTCTATTGGTGTTTCCGATGTGAGGTAAATAACTGGATGATTCAACCTCGCCAACCCACCAACCAGCGAAGTCATTTTAAATAGGCGTCACCTACTTCAATAGGTAAAATTCGCATTACATTTGAATTGAATCAAATATGCCCACTCTAAAGCTATTATATTTATACATGGCTTAAGAGAAATATGTGACAAACAACCATGTAGCAAACAAAACTTGTTTTAGCAATCATTTCAATGGTAAAAGTCATTGAAATTGAACCATAACATAAATATATCATTGAAATTCAGCCATAACAAAAATATAAGAGATTTTTATTTCAATTTCAATGTATGAATCTATATATATTATTAAAATTGAAATTACAACAAAAATAATTCAGTCTACATATATAAATGATGTTATTTAAAATTAAAAAAAAAAAACAAGGAACATAGTTTATAACATTTCTTCAAAGTTGTAGATTTGAAACAAATCTCTAAATCTAAACCAAACACTAAATATAATGTCAAAAACATCATGCAAGAAGTACATGTGATGATGCTTTCCAAGATTCTCTTTCTAAACATAAAAGCCTTTGGTTGCACACTCCCAACTTCCAAGTCATTTAGTTGTTATAGCATGCAAATGTAATCAATGAGCATTGAGCAATGAAATTTGTAGTATGTAGATGCTCATTGCAATAATAGAAAAATAAAAAAATAATGGAAAACCATTGAATTAAATGAGTTTTTTTTCTTTTCTATTTTTCTATTTTTCTATTAAAAATCAATGCAACTTCCAAAATAGAAAGGCATGGAAAGATGGAAATAATACTAATTTAATATGTGTTTCTATTTATTTAGTGAAATGGTTGGAAGTTGGAATTAAATATAAGATAAATGATATTAATACTACTGTAATATAATGAAGTTTTCTAAATTTTGTTACCCTTCAAAAATAATAGAAATATGATTAGGTTTTATGTGCGACCATGATCATCAAGTTATCAAGAAATAAGCATTCTCCTAAGTGATTCTCCACATCATCAAGCATGAGCCAAGGACAATATCATCATCAAACATGCATGGTGCATTATAGTCAAGAACTCCACCATATCATAAATCAACTATATGAACCATAAGTGCAAGAGAATAAGGGAATTTTGACCATGTCAGCTAAGTGCAGGGCTCCACAAAGTGCTCCAAAGCAAAAACCACCATTGTATGGGCTCCAAATGCCAATTTACCACATGTGATGGTACCGACATCATGCAACAATCAATATGACCAAGTTGTTTGTGGGGAAAAGGCTCCCAATTGTTCAAGATACCCCACAAAAGATACCAAGAGAATGTGCAAGTGTCCATGATCCAGTCCATACCTATCCATAAAGCTTTCCCACTACAAGGGGCCTTTGTGGCATCAATGAAAACTTACAGACCACTACAAGTTCCTTGTTAGAATCAATGAAAACTTAATCAACAATATCCCCCTTTTTCATTGATGAAAACAACTCACTGACTCCCCCTAAGATCATGATCCCCCTTTCATCTGCATCTCTCCCTCTTTGGAATCAATGGCAAAGGGTGGCCACAAATCAGCATCTCTCCTCATGAGTTCACTACTGACTGCCCCCCTATTAATATACATAACTGTCTATGTTCTATTTGGTTGCAACATGATCCTGGGACTTGTTGCTTTAGTGCATAAATTTCAAGTAATGAAACATTGCCATTCAAACCCAAATAAAAACACTATAGTGCTTAGGCTAAGTCCTTCTTCTTTTAATGTTGTATCAGTTATCCCTTCTATCTACTATTATCCTGCTGCTCAAATCCTCTACTAAGCAATTTCAAGTCTTCAAACATGCCTTTAAAGACAACTCCTATGTAGACTTACACAATCCTCTTGACTATGAAAAAATTCCCTTAAAAGATACATCTTAAGACATCCCTAGATCAGTCCTTTAATATATTCTGAAGGTTAGTTCCAAATGTGTTCTTGGCAGTCCTTAAGACCGTAACAATTTAGCCCTTAAAATTACTTCAAAACACTCTTAAAAAGCACTTAAAACATACCTCAAGAATCTGCAATCAAACTTTTTTGAGTGTATGTGGGAGATGCACTTTAGATCTATAACATTCTCCTTACAATATATGCTAGAGGTAGTCCTTAAAACTAAGTCCTTGGAACAATCTTCAAATCTGTTCTTAATTACCACTAGAACATTCTTTTTTAAAAAGGTGCAAAAAAATAGAAAAAAATCATATAATCTACCCATAAAGCTCAAAGTCAGTCAAGGTTTGCTTATGAAATATGCTAGTTGACAACCATGCCATACTTCATTTACTTCTAATCATAGCTCTATTATAAACATAGTCCCCACAGATGATATTTTTGTGCTTTCCCTCATGGTATATGCTGCTACAGGAGTCCTCAAAATGTTGATTTGGATCTACTGCAATATACAATAAATCCAACACTTCACGATGGCTATCTTAACGTGCTATAGAATCACTTCATATCTTACCATTACAATCTATGTTACCTTAGATCAGAAAACCATAGATGGTCCCTTTTTAAATTGATTATGACTTTCCTCAAATCCCAAAGAACTTAAGGTGCCCCAAGGTCATTGAGAGACCTTAGAATGGGCTGGCCATATGGAAGCCATATGCTTTGCAATGATCGATCTCTCCCATGTGCAACTGTTCAGTCTTCTTCACCCATATCCGAGGGTGCTTTTGTTCAGTCTTTTTCATCCATGTTTGTTCTTTGACACTTGTCCTTTGAGCTTGTGTCCTTTCAGCATTATTCCTCTTCCAAGGTTCATTTGTTTTCCTTCCTGATGCGTATGAGATATTTCTCATGGATTGTCTCCTTGAATTCCAGTAGTCTTGGGCTTTGTGGCCAGATCCAATACAACATAATCATCTCATAGTACAACAATATGCAACAATATGACCTACATGGTTGCATGTTCAACATCTAATTGTGTTCTTGGGATTTTCCATTCTTATTTTTGCATAAGATCTACAATCGAAGGCTTTGTGACTAAAATCATTGCAAGAAAAACAATAACCATTGAAACCATTTTCATACCTGGATTCTTGGTTCCATCTTGAGTATGTCTCTCTTCTGAATTTGATTTGAGGAGTAGGACCACCTTCTTGATGTCTTCCTGATCTTCTGATGTCTTCTTTGTTTTGTGCATGTTCTTGAAGGGTAGCTTTGATTTCACTTTTGGAGAATGAAGGGCTTGCTTCAGGAGTATTAGGTGTTCATGTGCCAACTTTAGATTTGTTTGCTTCCTTATTTTAGCCAAGACCAGATTTGTCAAATGGATATCTTTGACAATCCAAAATCTCATCCAAGATTACTGAACTGTTCTTGAACTACACAAGAGCATTTGACTTGTTATCCTTCTTTCTGAGATCAACCACTTCCATTTCAAGTTTTTGGCATGACTTCTCTTTTTCATCCAACTGCATTTTCTAAACCTCTTCTATCCTTTTGGCTTCCTCAAGTTGATTCTTCAAGTTGACATTAGATTCTCTTGTTTCTTCAAGCTCTCCTGAATTTTCTTCATGTTCTTCTGCTTGACTGACCAATTCAGTCTTTAGTCTTTAAATTTCATCTTCTTTATCTTCTAATTGATCTAGTAAACATGTTTCGTTGTGCTTAAGTTTGTTGAGTAGCTCTTTTAGTACAGTAGACCTTTCTTGGTACATATCTAAGGATTGAAGGTTACCTTTTCAAACGTTATAAAGTCATACTGATTTAGATTGACAATGTTATTGTACCAATCAGCTCTGAGATCAATATTCAATATAGTATGTGTAATTTCCTTTTTGGCTTTCAACTAGTCTTCCTCATTATCTGCAAGAGCATTTTCAACATATTCATTTTTAAGACTACAACAATTAGAAGGGTCCTTACCTTTATTGGTGTTTGAATATTGCTTTTCTTCTTGGTTTACGTCTTCATTGGGCCTGACTTTTGTATCCTGCTTGACTTTCTTGGTATCTTGTCTTTTTATTTGATATTCACTTTCCGCCTTAAACCATAGGTATTTGGAGGAGGTGTGTTCTCCTATACTTTCTTTGATAGATCCTCGAAGACCATCCATGATAAATTTTAAGGTAGTTGTGTTGTTCATCTTTGCTTATTTCTATGCAACTGACTTGGATTTCTTATTGGAAGGAGCAGATGGATTTATCACAATATCCCAAACACCAAAAAAATTCAGGTACCCTTTCATTTTGGATCTCCATCCAAAGTAGTCTGTCTCATCAAAGAAAGGGACATCATTATCATAAAACTTTTCCTTTTCTTCCATAGTGTGCTCACGTATCTCCTTAAAGCTGGTAAGGCTTATGGTGAAGGACTTCTCTAATACCAACTGTTGAACACACCGGGCACACTGAGAGGGGGGGTGAATCAATGTGTTCAATTTCACTTTCTTTCAACCATTATTTGCAACACTGAAAGATAAATCTGAACATCAGCTAAACATGCCATTCATATTTTTCAAACATTAACTAGAAAAGCATATCAAAGAAGAACACAAAACATATATGCCAATATTTTTATATTTTTGTGGAAGACAACAATCTCCGTGTTAACAATCAAATTAACACCCTTAACAAGTGAATATAGAAGCACATTTTACCATTCTCCCACAACCTGAAGACTAAAAAAATGGAACAATTGAGAGCTTCAATCTCTCATCTGACCACCGATTCTACAAAGGAAGAACTTTGTGAAGACAAAGGTTTCCCTAAAGAGGCCAAGTCTAGGACCACTCAAAGGGCCAAAACCCGACTTCTAAAACTCTTGGGGTGGAAAGAATACATCAAAGGTGTATTAATTGTCCTAAAAATCCTGGAAATTAATGTCAAAAGCCTGAAAATAATGGAAAAGTGGGTTTTTGAGTGAAAATATTCAAAAATCAAGAAAAGGTATTATCCCACGTTGAAAGTTGAATAATGCACCCCCATTTCCCAATGCTATAAAATAAAGGAATTTGGGGCATGATAAGATACAAAAAGTGAGATTAAATGCATGATGGAAGGATTTCAAGGTTGGAAAGCTCATATTCAACAAAACTCTTGAAGGATCAAAGTCAAGGATGGAGAAGGTTGGCTCAAAACAAAGGAGGAAGGATTCACCGCAAGCAACAAGGTTGTAATTATTTATTTTCCTGAATTCAATATGATACAATTCATTCCCCCCCAAAAAAAAATTGTGTTTGAATTTAGGTTTTAGATCTAGTTTTGAATTCAAGTTTGATAGATAGATTTCAAGTTTTGCAAAGTTTTTCAAGTTCTTAGAGATAGAATCCAGAGGTAAGAACCTAGCAATATGCTGCAAATGGAGGCCTAAAGGCCATGGATGCTCAAGAAATGGAATCTTCTTCAAGTGGCTAGCTTCAAGAGGTATTCTACTCTCTTCCTCCCTTCTATTTTCTTGAAAATTACCTAGAAATCTATAAGGAATGAATGTGTATTGCATGTATTTCAGTCATTGAATCTCACTAAGTTCATAGTAAGATAGCTAATTAGTATAGACACATACCTACTACTATTGCTATCAACAGATTGACGACTCCTCGGATCTGCAACCAAGAATGTTGCAGAATATAGTGCAATCATTGAGCTTCTTGTCGAGGCTATCACGCTTGGCATCCGACAAATAATCGTCAAACTAGACTCATAATTAGTTGTATCTCAGTTAAATGGTCAGTATCAAGTTTGAAATCCTATACTATTTAGAAATTTTCTATGAATACATCTTTTAGAATGTCAGTTTGAGTTCATTGAATACATTCATTTTCCTAGAAGTATGAATAGTTTGGCCGATTCCTTAGCCAACTACGTACTTGATTGGCATCTACATCGTTCCGAAAAAGTAAAGCATGTACATTATTTATGGCAATGTAATTGAATATATCATTTAAGGAAATAAGTAAATGATGAAATATCTATCTTACATCATAAACCAAAAAGTGTGTTGGGGTTCTGGACATTTTGGATAGTAACTTTGCACACATAGAAAAGAATAGTGTAAAAACGTTTCTCTTTTTGTTTCTATTTTCTTCAAGATAAAACCAAAAAAATTTCATAAAAACAATGAAAATATTTGGAAGCTTCAAAGAACATTTGAAACCATTTCAAATTTCCTGGTTCGACATGAAGACTCACTTACAACTGGTAGATCATTGAAAAATGGTTCACAGCTCCTAGAAATTCATGATGAAAGGAGTTGCTTCCTCTCAGCCATCGGCTACACCTACAAGGAATATGGTAAAAAATGAGTGTTTTACTTATCTTTTATTCATACATGTATAACCGTATCCTTTTCAATAATAGGATGATGCACAATTCTTCAATTTTAGCTATCTTTTTAGATACTAAATGCACATTTGAACCGGTTTCTGAACAAACAATTGGGTAGTGAATTGGATTTGATCATAGGACTTGAATACTTTGACAATTCAAACTATTTGATTCAGGTAGTTGGAGATAGACCATGATTCATGGTGATTTATGATTTTGGCATTTTTGACAAGACTTAGTATGAAGTAAACCTCACTCACCCATCCCTACTTGGTCATTATACCAAATTGGATAAACTTAGTTACATCGTATGATTTCACAGTCTATCGACAAATAATCCTGCTTCAGATAGGCTACCCATGGAGGGAACATTTGTTAGAGTGTGCACAACTATCTCAACCCTTGTTTCCAATTTGGATCTTTGCCTTGGCCTGACTCGTGCCCTTGAAATATAGGAGTACGGACATGCAACACTTGTCCCCTCCCATGTACATTAGAATTATTTATTCTTTTTTTGAGCTAATAAATGAAAAAGGCATAAAAAGTAAAAAACAAAAAAATCCGAAAAGGGGGAGAATTGAATCATATCATATTGTATTATGGAAAAAAATGGCAACAATCAGTCCTTGTCACCCTTGAACACAACACATAGTTTGGTATTTGTTGTCAGTACACCATGTACATTTTCCATAGGAAACTGTACCAATGTTTTGAACATATCTCCACCGATGGGTTATCCTTCCCATCACTAATGGAGCTTTCGTTAATGCATCTGGCATTGGTGTATTTTATTAAGGTCGGTTACTCGAGTCCTATCTTTCCAAGTGTCCATTCTATGTCGATTTATGTGTTCAAGGGAAGTTCAAATAGTGTCGTCCATTCCTCAAATATTCCTTGCCAATCATGTCATCCTTCCTTGTGCTGGTATATAGTGTTGGATCTTGCAGTTCTACCCAATTATATCAAACTATTGATCTTTGTTTCGTATCGGTTGATGTGGGATGCATTAATTCCCTCCTTCCAATGGATCTATTCCTATCGAAACCAAATCATCATCTAGGAAATGGATCTAGAAACCTAGGAGCACCTTGGATCTTGCAGTCATTGGTGGCAGGTTTCCTCGCAAATGACAGTGGATATACATCAATGACCCTTGATTATTTGATTCTACAAGTGTTTGACTTCAGAACATCTATTCACACTTTCTAGTTGTACTTAGTACCCTTAGATTACATCATCATTATCAGTGGGTCTCTTTTCATATGTTAACGGTATACATCAATGACCGGTAATCAGATGGTATTTTATTATGCTCGACATTAGTTCATTTATTCGCATGTCATAAGCTCATACTATCGTCAGTTTGTATTGAAGAACTTGGGAAAAAAGTTGTATCACTCATCGATGCACTGCCCAAGTTGCGCAATATTAAACTATCATGTCAGAAGTTCGATGAAGACCTTATTCTTGTACTCATCAAAGTACATGTTTACACTTCTGAAAATTTTACTTTTTGACACAGATCCACTATGTATTGTTCATGGCCATGCTTGTTTACTACTGAGCATGGGTATGCCCACCTCAGGAAGATATTGTATATTTGAGAAATTACTATGTTTGACTTGCAGGTGTTCTCCTAAATCATGTGCCCATGAGATAATCCTTTTGTATCCTTGCTTTGATCAATAAAGAGTATCAGGATGAAGAGTATCAGTATAAAAAATAATGTATTTCAACCCTTAGCTCCGCTCTGGACCTCACACATTAGGGGACATCTGTTAACAATCAAATTAATGCCTTGAACAAGTGAATATGGAAGCACATTTTACCATTCACCCGCAACATGAAGACTATAAATTTGGAACAATTGAGAGCTTCAATCTCTCATCTGACCACTGCTTCCGCAAAGGAAGAAGCTTGCGAAGAGAAAGGTTTCCCTAAAAAGGCCAAGTCTAATATTTCTCAAAGGGCCAAAACCCAACTTCTACAACTCCTAGAGTGGAAATAATACATGAAAGGTGTATTAATTGTCCTAAAAATCCTGGAAATTAATGTCAAAATCCTAAAAATATTGGAAAAGTGGGTTTCTGAGTGAAAATATTCAAAAATCAAGAAAAGGTATTATCCCACATTGAAAGTTGAATCATAAATTCCCATTTCCCAATTCTATAAAATAAAGGCATTTGGGGCATGGTAAGATACAAAAAGTGAGAGTAAAGGCATGCTAGAAGGATTTGTAGGTTGGAAAGCTCATCTTCAACAAAACTCTTGAAGGATCAAATTCAAGGATGGAGAAGGTTGGCTCAAAGCAAAGGAGGAAGGATTCACCTCAGGAAACAAGGCTGTAAGTATTTCTTTTCCTCAATTCAATATGATGCAATTCATCCCCCCCCCCCAAATTTGTGTTTGAATTTAGGTTTTAGATCTAGTTTTGAATTCAAGTTTGGTAGATAGATTTCAAGTTTTGCAATTTTTTTCAAGTTCTTAGAGATAGAAGCTCGAGGTAAGAACCTAGAAAACTATTGAAAATGGAGGCCTAAAGGACATGGATGCTCAAGCAAGGGGACCTTCTTCAAGTGGCTATATTCAAGGGTTATTCTACTATCTTCCTCCTTTCTATTTTCTTCAAAATTACTTAGAAATATTGAAGGAATGAATGAGTATTGCATGTATTTTTGTCATTGAATCTCACCAAGTTCATAGTAAGATAGCTAATTAGTGTAGACACATCCCTACTACTATTTTTTTCAACAATTCATGATTACAATCACCACCAAATGATACAAAGAGCACCAACTCTCATTATAGGACCCAACCTGGTCTTCTCAACTCCAACTGAGGAAGGGTGAGGAGTCCAACCCTCAAGTGCAAGACTTAGATTGTGATGAAGAACAATACTGTCAATATCACATCTACCTCTGTCAAGTAAACTTCTATGTCAATCTGATCTCTCTTCATCAACTCAATCAACTGCTAATTCAACTGGTCATGGGATGTTACTATCAAGCTGTCATTGTCATCAATGCAATCACTGTCATTTCATATCAATTTTTTATCTCTGTGATATGATGCCTATCACTGTCATGTACATGGTCGTTAAATGATGGTTGATTGATTGTACTAAGGTATTTTTCATCCCAAGAGATGCTTCTACTAATATATTCAACTAAGACCATGTTTAGGGTCAACCTAGTAAGTATTGCAATTTAAGAAAGTTTAATTAAAAATTAGTTAAACATTGATTTGCTGGCCGACATTCCTTCTTGCATATATTTTTAATTTTAAAATATTATACATGCTCATGTGGAGTGCTACTTATAAGAGGCCGACTTCAAATGTTTGTTAGAGCTTCAACAAAAAGTTTTTAATTTGTATTCAATCAAGTTCTTTTGTGCAACATTGGGGTTTCACGCATGAGAGAGGGTTCGAAGTCTATGCCAAATGCTGGGATAGAAGGCCTGTTGGATTGACTTCCACACTTGTCAGGTTTTCCTTAAATGGGGCTTTTGTTCACTCATAAATTTATCAAACATGTCATCATGATCTTAATATATCCTCAGGATTTTAAGGGTTTCATACATATGTGGGCTTTAAGCCAATGATCAATCAAAGAATGTAAGGACTTCATGCCATGTTGAAGAGATTGTTAAACCACCATACATCATAGGGTCATCATCAATTATTCAAATTCATCATGGAATCATCATCAAACAAAGACTTCATCATGGATTCCTTCAAGTTCCATGGGATTTTAGGACATCATCATCATAATTATATCAAGAGAGCATCGTCATCATTGTAAGAGGGCTTATTAAAAGGTTGCAAGGGATCCATAAGTGTGGATTCCAATATCCAAGTCTCCACATGAAGGGGATCAAGATCTAAGCTATGGGTTCCAAGACACAAGGCTCCACATCAAATCAGATATGTGTGGATTCCAAAACCGAAGCCTTTATGTATGATCATGATCATCAAGTTATCAAGCTGTAAGAATTCCCTCAAGTGATTCTCCACATCATCAAGCATGAGCCAATGACAATATCATCTTCAAACATGTAGGGTGCTTATAATCAAGAACACCACCATATCGTCAAACAACTATATGAACCATGAGTGCAAGAGCGTAAGTGAATTTTTACCATGTCAACTAAGTGTAGGGCTCCACAAAGTGCTCCAAAGAAAAAAAATACCTATGTATGGCCTCCAAATCCCAATTTACCACATGTGATGGTACCAACATCATGCAACCATCAATCTGACCATTGTGTGTGGGGAGAAGGCTCCCACTTGTGCAAGATACCCCACAAAACATGCCAAGAATATGTGAAAGTGCAATCCATGATCAAGTCCATACCTGTCCATCAAGCTTGTCCAGTGCAAGGGGCCCCTGTGGAATCAATGACAACTCAGAGAACACTACAAGTCCCTTTTTGGCAGCAATGACAACTTAATCAACAGAAACTAGGGAGGAAATTGAGGGACAACTCATTCTCTTCTTTTAGGACATCGTGAAGGAACCCAACCTAGACAAAAGAAGGGACATTGATAGGATCACCCAAAATATCCCCTTGCTGGTAACTAACAACCATAATGAGATTTTGAAGAAACCAATGATGATGATGGAAGTGGAAGAAGTTGTGAAGCAAATGGAAGATAGTAAGGCCCCTGGGCCTAATGGGTTTAGGATTAATTTTTTTCATCAATTATGGGACTTAATCAAGTATGAAGTGTGGAAAGTTGTGGAATATTCCAGGCGATCGCAGCATATCCTACCCTCCTTTAATGCTACCTTCCTATTGCTAATCGGTTGAAACCCATACTGTGTCCCTTGCTTAATATCTCTAGAGAAGTCCGGGTTCGTGGAAGGGCACCAGATAATGTATAGTATAATTCTTGTTCATAACGTTATCCATTCCCTCAAAACAAAGAAGATCCCAGGGATGATGTACTTGAAATTAGATATTGCAAAGGCCTATGATAAACTCAATTGGAAGTACATTTGTGAGATGTTGCAGGCATTTGGAATCAAGGTGGAGTGGATTCGTTGGATCATGATCATCCTCTCCTCGGACTTCTTCTCCATCCTAGTGAATGGTTCTCTAATGGGGCTTATCAAACCATCTAGGGGAATAAGGAAAGGGGACCCCCTTTCCCCATTTATCTTTGTTCTTATGGCATATGGAATTGGTAGATCTATCAAGGATTTGCAAGCTATTTAGGAGATCAGGGTGTTTCATGTGCATCCACTGGAGGATCATCAATGCCCTCAATAGTTCGTGGATTATACTATGATCATGGGACACTCTTCAATTAAGGAGGTTAGGGATATCAAACGTTGTCTCTAGAGGTTTGGGGCCGCCTTAGGTCTCGAAGTAAATCACCAGAAGTCCCAAGTTTTCTTCTTTAGTACTCTTCGGGTTACCAGAATCAATATCTGTCATATCCTTGATTTTCAAGAGAGATACCCTCCATCCAAACATTTATGGGAACCCATAATGGATTCAATTATTGAAAAGGATCATGGACGGAACTTTTGGACAAAATGAGGAAAAATTGACAAGCTGGACCTTTTGACCCCTCAACCTTGCTAGCTGGTTGGTTTTGGTTAAATCAGTTCTCCAAGAAATGCCAGTATACCTATTCTCCACAGTGGTGGAACCTAAGGCTGTCTTGAAATAAATATGGAACATTCAGAGGAAATTCCTATGGAGCGGGGCTAGTGAATAGAGAAAATGGGCCCTGGTGAGTTGGGAGACTATTTGTGCTCTAAATATTCATGGGGGGTTGGGGTTAAGGGATCCAGAAAATATGAATGTGTTCATTGGAGCCAAAATATGGTGAAAATGGGGCACTCATAGTCTTGAACCATGGGTGATGCTATGGAATTGTAAATATGCCCCAGGTTGGGATAAAAGGGACCTCATTCACTACCCGAAGGACAGGAAAGGTTCCCACATCTAGAAATCGGTGAATCTTGGGAGAATGCTCATCCAAGATAACAAATTATACGAAATTAGAAATGGTAATGAATTGGCCCTATTATAGGAAGACTCTTGGCAACAACTTCCGAAAATTGAACAACCCTTTGACGTTCCTCCGTTCCGTCAGGCGTGTGTAGAGGAGATGAAGATAAAGGTTAAGGACTATCGGGGGGCTACGGATGGGAATGCCAATTTTCGAGGTTGGGATCATGAATACTGGTGGGAACGAACATGACCTCAGGAGGAAGCTTCCACAACAAAGGAAGTGCTTCAATACAGGCACATCTGGATCCATAACATAGATGACAAGCCTCGATGGGGATTCATATCCAAAGGGGATTTTTTTATTAAGGAGGCTTATGATATCTGGAATGGGTTTAACAATACCCCACAAGAGAAAGTATGGAAGAATTTATGGTTGGCCCAGTTATGGCCAAACATTTCTACTTTTGTCTAGCTTTTGATCAAGCGATGAATTTTAATCGGAGACAACCTTATGAAAAGGGGGCTAAGAGGACCTTACCGATGCTTCCTGTGTGAAAATGCTAATGAAACCTTGGATCATATTTTGGACGTGTGCACATTTTCTATGAAGCTATGGGACAGTGGGGATGCATCCTTCAGGAGGTCTAGTTGGAATAGGGGTCACCCTAACTTGACTATCAGCAACTCGCTGCAAATCGTATTCCAAAATCCCATTGTCAACCGGCTATGGAAAATTTTCCTAGGTTTCTTGGTATGGCAAGTTTGGAGAGAATGGAACATCAGGAAATTCAAGGGGAAATAAAATTCGAGGGAAAGGATCTAGACCATCATCAGGACTAAAATGTTGGAATCCTCCCGGTTGCATTCCTGGGAGGCAACCGACAAGAACGCTTAGGGGGATGAGTCCTTCATCCTGCAAGACTCGAGGATTTATGGACCTATGGAATGTTTTGGTTATCCTAAGCCTCACCACCTAGCTACTTCCAGTATGAACCACTTGTCAAATCCCCCACTCAGTTCTTCAAACTAAATTTTGATGGGGATACCAAGGGGAGTCCTGGGTCTGTGAGGTTCAGTCGAATTGTCATAGATCATACAGGCTGAATGATGATTTTCTACATTGGATACATTGGGTTTGACTTGAACAATGCAGCGGAATTGGAATGTTTGATCCACGATGTGCTCATGGCTCATAGGTGAAACTGGACCCCTTTGATAGTGGAAGGGGACTCAAAGGAGATACTGGATATGGTGATTTGTATTCATAATGGAAATCCATTCTCAAAAATTTCAAAAAATTGGAGGTTAGAATTTCGGTTAGAGTGGTTGTCTGGAATCCTTCTCGACCCATCGTACCTGTCCTTTAGCTGTTTACATATTGTAACTTCTAAGAATATTCTATTTGTACTTTATCCATATATGTTTCATTCCTCCATTGGGACCCTATTGTATGTCCAGATATGTTTATTCCTCCACTAGGATGTGGTAACTAGGGTTATTAGACTCTCCTAGTGAGGTCATCCCTGAGTTAGCTGTTTAGGAGTTATTAGACTCTCCTACGAGAAGTCGACCCAGTTAGGGTTAAAGATCAAGTGAAGTAAAGTATAAATAGAAGATGTGTGATCCTCATTTATCACATTCACTCTCTTGTGTATTGCACATAAGTGAGAGAGAGAGATCTGCATAGGAGGAGAAGGAGCTCTTGTCTTGGGTTTACATCTTTGTATTGGTTGGTCATCTATATTGAGGAAAGCTTTGCTGGGTTTTCCACCCAATGAGGGTTTCCCAAGGTAAATCTGTGTTTATCTTGTGATTGTGTTTCTTTGAGTCATCCTATTATGCTCTTGTTGTGAATTATAGGATAAACTTAACATGGTATTAAAGCTAGCCTGAATAGGACATCTTTCACAAGTTGAAAATACCTCTCTCTCCTCCTCCGGTGAAAATTAGGGTTTCTGCAAAAGTTGGAATTTTTGGAATCTGAGAGCATGGCTGGATGCTCCTACTCAAAATCGAAATTTTGAGCCCAAGATTGAAGTTTTTGAAGGGGGAAATAACCCTGGGCTTTGTCAAACCCTAGTTTGACTTTTGCACCAAAAGTACCAGAAAACTAGTGAACTAGAAAAACTGTGCACTTGTGCACCAGTGAACCAAAAAAGCTACGAACCCGTGCACTAGTGAACCAGAAAAGCTGCGAACTTGTGCACCACTAAAGAAGAAAATTTGCAAACCAAAAAGCCAGAAAACCTGTTGCATATCCGAAAGTTGCTAGTCAAATTTGAAGGGTGAAAAGTTGAACTTTCCAGAAGCAGAGTACACCAATCATCTCAATTCAATCCAGCACATCTCCTGGTAAGATCTATTCTACATTTTGAGAAACTTCAATTTTGTGACCTCCTGGATAAGATGGCCCCAAGCACTAAGCTTGAGGACAATCTAGAGGGTATAGAAATTTTTCGAGCATGGAAATATAGGATTGGTCTCATTCTTGAAGAAAATGATCTTGCCTAATATATCAAAGATGAGGTTGCAGAACCTGCAGAAGATGAAACTAAAGAGAAGTATAAGAAGGACTTAATTAAGGAAAAGAGAATCATTATTGATTCTATCAAATACCACTTGATTCCCCAAGTGACATCCAAGAAGACCCCAAAGGAAATGTATTATGCCCTATCTAGAATGTATGAAGGTTGGAACATCAATAGGAAGATGAACCTAAGAGCTCAATTGAAGAGCACTAAGATGAATCAAGGAGAATCTATTCAAGACTACTTCACAAGGGTCTCCTACTTCAAGGAACAACTAGATGCCATTGGAGACTCCCTTGATGAAGATGAACTAGTTATTACTGCTCTCAATGGTCTCACTAGACCTTGGGATTCATTCATCCAAACCATGTGTGCCAAAAAAGAAGTATGAAGTTTGATGTGGTATGGGAGGATTTCATTCAAGAAGAGGCTAGAGTAGACAATAGAGAAGCCTTACTCAAAGAACATGATCAAGCATTGGATACCCACACCAAGAGAAGAAGAATTCAATCCAACTTCAAGAAGGAAATTCACAAGGAGTCTCAACCTACCAGAAAGTTCCATAAGAGAGGAGGGAACAATTCAAGAAAAGACTACTCCTCTTTCCAGTGCTACACTTGCCACAAAATAGGACACATTGCTAGAGATTGTCCATCAAAGAAAGGGGAACACAAGAAGAATTTCTGTCACAAAAGAAATCAAGCACATCTAGCAGAAAATAATAGTGAAGAGGAAGAAGATGAAGAACCACCCAGGATGCAAGCAAAGGAAGAAATCGAAGAATATGCCCTGTGACAATGGTGTTTCAAAGCACATGACGGGACAAAAGAAAAATCTTTCAAGACTTGAAGAGAAGACTTCTCTTCAGAAAGTATTCATGTGGCCCAAAGGAAAATCTATTGAAGATGCAATTGTTATTGGTGAAGAGGAAGGTGGACTATATAAGCTCAAGGGACATTCAGAAGCTACCCTTGTTCATGAAGCCACTAGCCCAAGTAAGTTATGGCATAGAATTCTTGCTCACATACTCTACAAATCTCGATGATGGATTAGAGTTCACCATCAAACATTTCAGTAATACCTGCAAGGAGACTAGGATCAAAGGAGATCCTACCAACCAAACAAAGATAAGTATTTGAAATGTCATTTCTATCACATCGTTTAAATGGTAGTATATAGGATGTGTGTAGTGTCATGCATGTGTTAGGTACCATACAACATTCCATTGCTACTTATCTAGACATATTGGGAGTAGTGCACACTCTGAATAATGTCCTGGTAGAGATGGAAGGCATCTAGAAAGTCACCATATGAATGTGGGATATGGATGTATGCTGTGGCATTGGATGTTTTTATGCATATACTATGGGATGTTTCTAACCATGCTATTGAACTTGACTTGTAGGAAGTATCATATAACGATCACCTACAAATGAAGAATGATGAGACTTGTTCTGTAGAACAAGTGACAATGGTTCAACTATAAAAGATCCAGAAAGTGCCAGTATGAAGAAGTATATGTAGAAGATATACCTCTTAGAAATACAGAAGCTGCTCCTGAAGAGGAAACACCATAAGACCATGATATGTTGAAACCTCATGAACATATCATGGAAGAGAAATCCAGTATGGGAAATAGAAATTATACAAGATAAAGCATGCTATGGATGGTAGCATTGAAATGTATAAGACAAGATTTGTTGCCAAAGGATTCTCTCAGAAAGATGGAATTGACTATGAAGAAACATTTGCACCAGTTGCAAGGTACACTTCCATTAGAACCATCATGACACTTGCATCCATGATGAAGTGGGAATTACACCAGATGGATGTGAAGACAACTTTCCTGAATGGCATGATTGAAGAAGAAGTGTGCATAGAACAACCACAAGGATTTGAGGTTAAAAATAGAAGAACCCATGTATGCAAACTAAAGAATGCTTTGTACGGGTTGAAGCAAGATCCCAGAGCTTGGTATGGAAGAATTGACAGTTTCTTGACAAACTTGGGCTTTACCAAGAGTAAAGATGATCCTAAACTTTACCTCAAGTTTATGGATGATGAACCTGTTATATTGTTGCTTTATGTGGATGATCTATTTCTGATTGGGAATGAGAAACAGATTGTCGAATACAAGAAGAAGCTCTTTGCAGAATTTGAGATGAAAGATCTCGGATTGATGCACTACTTCCTAGGTCTGGAAGTATGGCAATGCCCATAAGGAATCCTTCTAAACGAGGGAAAGTATGCTGTGGAAATATTGAAAAGATTTGATATGTTGGAATGAAAAGCCATGGCCACTCCCATGGATTCCAACTTGAAGTTGTTAGCTGACAACTCATCAGAGTTAGTGGATGTAACTCTGTACAGACAGATTATTGGGTCATTGATGTGTTTGACGAATACCAGGCTAGATATATGCTTTGCTGTGAACACCTTGAGTCAATATCTAGTTGATCCTAGACGTGTTCACTTAGTAGATGGAAAGCATGCGATGGGGTACATAAAAGGTACGATAGACTTTGGTCTATATTATTTTGGATATCATGATTTCAGATTGTATGGCTACACAGATGCTGATTGGGCTGGAAGTGTATCATACAGGAAGAGCACATCGGGTGGATGTTATTGTTTGGGATCTGCCATGATCTCGTGGTTTAGGAGGAAGCAGTCTAGTGTGGCTCTTAGCATAGATGAAGCGGAATATATACTTGCTTGCTCTGCCAGTTGCAAAGCAATATGTCTTCGGAAGTTGTTATCAGGATTGTTTGACTTAGAGATGGACCCCACTGTGATCCTGTGTGACAACCAAAGTTGTATCAATATGACAGAGAATCCAGTATTTCATGACAACTCAAATCACATAGAGATCTGATATTTTTATATACGGGATATGGTGCAAAAAGGAGCTATAAAGCTCGAGCATGTGGGCACTGATGAGCAAGTTACTGATGTATTGACCAAACCTCTGTCTCGATTAAAGTTTGAGTATTTTTGAGACAAGCTTGGTGTAGTTCAGAAGGACCCTCCTCGAAAGGGGGAGTGATATGGTCGATGCTGATATGTGGATACTTGTATCAATGATGAGGACACTTGTATCGATGATAAGGATACGTGTATCGATGATGAGGATACCTGTATCGATGATAAGGTTTCCTATACCAATGGTAAGGTCGATGACGAGGATACTTGTATCGATGATGAGGATACTTGTATCAATAATAAAGATACTTGTATCGATGATGAGGATACCTGTATCAATGTTGAGGATACTTGTATCGATGATGAGGATACCTGTGTCGATGATACCGACAATGAAGTCGATGATACTAATGATGAGGTATATGATACCAATGATGAGGTCAATGTGTGGTCCTTAGACTTTGTCTAAGTGGACGACTGGATTGTATCATCCTTGGACTTTCTGTCCTCAAGAGATCGGGATTAACCATCCTATAAGTGGTGGGATTGCATCATCCCTGAACGGTTGGTTCAAAATGGACGTGATAGGATTGCATCATCCTTGAACGTTTAGTTCAAAATGTACGTGATATTGTTGCATCATCCTTGAACGTTTGGTACAAAATTTACGTGATAGGATTGCATCATCCCTGAACGTTTGGTTCAAAATGTACGTGATAGGATTGCATCATCCCTGAACGTTTGGTTCAAAATGTACGTGATAGGATTGCATCATCCCTGAACGGTTGGTTCAAAATGTACGTGATAGGATTGCATCATCTCTGAATGTTTGGTTCAAAATGTACGTGATAGGATTGCATCATACCTGAATGTTTGGTTCAAAATTTACGTGATAGGATTGCATCATCCCTAAACCTTTGGTTCAAAATGTACATGATAGGATTGCCTAATCCTTGGACTTATGTCCTAAAGTGATAAGGATTGATCATCCTATAAGTAGATCTAGATTTCCTCATCCATAGACATGTTGTCGTGTCTTAAATTGATTGGGATTGATCATCCCATAAGTGGATCAGGATTTCATCGTCTTTGGATTTATGTCCTAAATTGATAGGGATTGACCATCCCATAATTGGGTCATGTGTGTTGCAGATGCTGTTGATCAAGAGATCTATACGATGAGGCTGTTGATCAGAAGATCCAGATGTTGATACTGTTGATTGAGAGATCCAGATGATGATGTTGTTGATCAAGAGATCCAGATGATGTTGTTGATCAAGAGATCCAGATGATGATGTTGTTGATCGAGAGATCCAGAAGATGTTGTTGATCGAAATATCCAGATGTTGATGCTATAGTTGATCAAGTGTTGCAGAAGATGAAGACTCAGTAATGAAGATGTTGATGTTCCAGTATTGAATATCTTGAAGATGTTCCAGTAACTGTTTGAGTTACTGATGAAGAAATCTTCCAATGATTTATAGATGTTTCATGTATCATGTAGTTGATGACTCCTTGTTAAGGGGGAGTGTTGAAATATTATAACTTCTAGGAATATTCTATTTTTACTTTATCTGGAGATGTTTCATTCCTTCGTCGGGACCCTATTGTATATCTGGAGATGTTTATTCCTCCACTAGGATGTTGTAACTAGGGTTATTAGACTCTCCTAGGAGAATTCGGCCCAGTTAGGGTTAAAGGTCAAGTGAAGTAAAGTGTAAATAGAGGATGTGTGATCCTCATTTATCACATTCACACATTCACTCTCTTGTGTATTGCGCATAAGTGTGAGAGAGAGATCTGCATAAGAGGAGAAGGAGCTCTTGTCTTGGGTTTACATCTTTGTATTGGTTGGTCATCTATATTGAGGAAAGCTTTGCTGGGTTTTCTACCTTGTGAGGGTTTCCCAGGGTAAATATCTGTCTATCTTGTGATTGTGTTTCTTTCAATGATCCTATTATGCTCTTGTTGTGAATTATGGGATAAACTTAACACTAGCCACGTCAAGAGAGATGGTAATAGGGTCTTGAACTTATTGATAAACATGGGGACCCAGTCTCACAAGAAATTTATGGTAGGAACATTGGAAAACATTAAAGTATGGGACATTTAGAGAGCAGTGTGAATCCCATTTTTCTTGGGATATGTCTCGTCGGGATGAGAATGGCATGATCGGACATCAGGAGGGCCAGTAAGTGGCCACATGGTGGGGAGAAAGACTCGCCAGCAAGTCGATATGACATATTGGAAGGATGGTGGAGGGTAGAGAGTATTTAAATGTAATAAAGGAAGGACAACATGCATTAATCCAGGTGAGCATGGCCATAGTAGAATTGATGAGCATTGAAGGTGGCGGATCATGAGATCCATTGGGAAGAAATATGAAATGTACCATGGATTGGGTGGTTGACATTAGCGGAGGTACGAATAAAATCATGGAAGATAATGGAAATTTTCTAGTTAAATATTGGAAATGTGGCCATCCTCTTCGTTGATGCAGTTATCCTCTTTGCATGCAGACTGTGGGTTTCCTTTTGAAGGGAAGGTGCATTTTCAGTGTTTGGTCTATTATTGAGGGGGGAGTTGAAGTGGCGGGGGTGAGCTTGGATAAGAGGTGGAGGGTGGCCAAGGGAAATCCCTTTAATGAGATCCGGTGCCTCAACTTTGCTCCGAAGTGCACATATTGGGAAGCTCATGTCTTAAAGTTGGGACTTTTGTATGAGGTCCAAAACGAACTAGATGTTGTTGAGGCTGGCCTATGGAACGACCTAGATGAGGAAAAACTACAGAAAGAGAGTAGGGTGATGGAGGACTGGGTTGTGGATCTTGGAAATAATGTGGCTCATCTTGGGCTTTATGAGCGAATTGTATCCCTTTATTGGGTTATGAAGAACATCATGGGACATGTTTTATGGGAAAGGCAGCAGAAGGTGGAAGGTGACGAGGTTCCTACCCATAATTGGAAGGAGAATCACGCAGACACTAGTGAAATGCATCAAAAGAACGATGCCATCATGAATGTGCTACGAATACATCGTCCTCTTCCTTCCTCTATTCCAGTTGGTAGTTTGGTGGTTGGTTCCCGTGGTCCTTTTCCCGGATTTACGACTATTCTGCATGGATTTTGAGGGTTCGAGTATAATTTATTTGTCGCATTTTTGCATAACAATTTGTGCATTTATGTATGGATCTAGGTTTTAGTTTCCTTTTTAAGAGATTTTATAGTCAAGCAATCTGGTTTTTCTATGTATGTTCTGATGTTTTGGCAAGATGACAAGAAGGGCTACAATGTCATAATTATTTATGGGGATTGGTATGGGGAGGTCTGTGGGTTCAGGTTGTGCTCGGAGGTAAATATATGCTTTCCATGAGATGATTGGATATAATTAAACTCATGTAATCTCGGTTTTTGTTAATATAATATCATGCTAACTTACAAAAAAAAATATTCATGTTGGACCCACACTAATGTTTACCCAGGATTCATGCTAAATCCTTACTATATCTTACTCCAAGATTAGTTCCAAACCCTTACTAAAGTTTACATCAAGTTGGATCTTTATCCAATTTTACCCAATACACATATTAAACCCTTTTTACACTTGATTTTACCTCAAAATTGAAGCTCACCCAAACCCTCAATTCCCCAATATTTTATACATAAGGGTGGGAACACAAAGTTGCATCCACTTTTTTGTGCCACCATAGATTTCGTAAATGCGAATTCATTACATAATTCCATAACATGAATGCATTATTAGGTTCAATATCGGTAAAACCTGGTCTTGTTAATGCATTAAATGCATAGAAACCCATAATTATTATGCATTAAAACGCATATGCATTGTGGAGGTATTTGTATAATCCATAGTGAAATGAGTTATAATGCATGTGCATTATAACACAAGCGCATTATGGAGAGCTAACCATTTGTGGCACAAATGGATACAAATATTGACATTTTTGTTATGAATTCCATAGTGCATATGCGTTATAAAACACATGGGTTACAAAGAGCTAGGAATCCATAATGCAAATGGATACCTAGATCCATTTGTCTTATGGATGCCTAGAGAGAGAGAGAGAGAGAGGGGGGGGGGGATAGAGAGGGAAAGAGATAGAGATATGGACTGAAGGAGAGAGAGGGAAATATATATATATATATATATATATATATATATATATATATATATATATATATATATATATATGGAGTTAAGGAGAGGGATGGATGGAGGCATAGAGAGGTAAAGGTAAGGGGAGAAATGGAGGTATATGGATGGAGAGGGAGGAGGAGAGAGAGGAAAAGAGAGATATATGCGGATGGAGGGGAGAGAGAGAGGGAGGGAGAGGGGGAGAGGAGGAGAGAGGGAGGGAGTGAGAGAGGGGGAGATAGAGATGGAAAAAGAGAAATGGAGTGAAAAAGAAATATGGAGGGTGGGATAGAGACTCAAAGTTAAGGAGTTAGGGAGAGAGAGAGAGATGGATTTAAATGGATGAAGAGGGATCGGGAGAGAGAGGGAAAGAGATATAGTTGGGGATGGAGGGGGATATAGAGAGGTAAAGGTGTATAGAGATAGAGGGAGGGGAGGGAGAGAGGGATGGAGAGGGAGGGGAGGGAGAGAGGGATGGAGAGGGAGGGGAGGGAGAGGGATGCAAAGGGAGAGAGAGAGATAAAGTGAGTGAGAGAGTGATAGAGAGGGAGGGTGATCCAGATTTATGTGAGAATGGAATGAAAGAGAATATATAGAAAAAAATACATAGATATATTGAAAGGAACACAATGATACAACAAACTCAAATTATATTACTCAATAAAATAGAACAAATTGTAAACTAAAAGCATCTATAATAATGGTAGCTTTATCTTTAAGAATAGATGTGGTGGCTATGCTCATTCATCACCAGTTGATTACAAATGGAGGTTGAAGGGACATTTTATCGTAAGCATGAGGGTGAAAACCCTAACATCCAAAAACCTAAATCTAGGAGATGAACGGTTAAAAGGTTTGCGGCCACAGAGGTGGTTGTTGAGGTGTCAACTTCTCAGGGCATAAATTTTGCATATGATCTCTATTTAAGGTTATTGGTAACCTGTTGGAAAGGCTTAGCTTAACAGTAAACATTTCACCCATCCAGTCCTGCCACTAGCTCCAATTAGACTACGACATCACCAAAAAAATGTCATTTAGGGCCTCAAAATGGCCCCAAAATCTTTGGACATGAAAATCTGTAAAAACTGCCAAACTAGAAAATTTGTCTTGAGCTTTGTGGAATAAGTAGGCGTCCATTGATATCCATATGAAGGAGTCATGTGACCCAAAAAAATGCTAAACTATAGAAGTTGTGTTGAGCTAGTGGAATAGGTGGGTGGCCATTGATACCCATCTCGATCAGAGGGGATAGAGAGGGAAAAAGATAGACATATGGAGTGAAGGAGAGAGATGGAGGAAGGGTAAATGTGAAAAGGTAAGGAGAGTGAGAGAGATAGGTAAGTAGATGGATGGAGAGGGAGAGAGAGGGAAAGAGATATAGCTAGGGAGGGAGGGGGAGATAAAGAGGTAAAGTGGAGAGAGATAGAGTGGGGGGTGGGAGAGTGAGATAGAGGAGGATAGAGAGGGAAAAATATAGACATGTGGAGTGAAAAATATAGATGGAGGCAAGGATAGAGAGGTAAAGGTAAGGATAGAGAGAGGTAGGTAGATAGATAGTGAGGGAGAGGGAGAGAGATGGAAATATATATTATAACTTGCAAGGGAGGGGGATATAGAGAGGTAAAGGTGGATAGAGATATATAGAGTGA
This sequence comes from Larix kaempferi, assembly GCA_027924585.1. NCBI lineage: Eukaryota > Viridiplantae > Streptophyta > Pinopsida > Pinales > Pinaceae > Larix > Larix kaempferi. The sequence goes on along the minus strand of BSBM01000049.1, from coordinate 4,442,171 downwards.
GAGGGAGAGATGGAGAAGGAGAGGGAGGGAGAGAGAGAGGGGGAGAGAGGGAGGTAAAGGGTGAGAGAGACAAAGGGAAGGAAGGAGAGAGAGAATTAAGGATAGAGGGAGGGAAAGGCTTAAAGGAAGAGTGATTGAGGGTCAGATAGAGGGAATAATTGAAGGAGGGAGAGAGAGGGAGTGTGGAAGGGATGGGCAGAGAGAGAGAGAGGTAAGGAGAGTGAAAGGGAAGTAGACGGATGGAGAGGAAGGGGGAGAGAGAGGGAAATAGATATAGATGGGGAGGTTTGGAGATAGAGAGGTAAAGGTGAAGAGAGAGAGAGAGAGAGAGAGAGAGAGAGGGATGGAGAGAAAGGGATATAGGGAGGGAAAGGGAGAGAAAGAGAGATAAATAGAGAGAAAGATTGAGTGAGGGAGAGGGATAAACATATAGAGAGGGATAAAGATAGAGATTGATAGGTAATGAGAGATAGAAGGAGGGAGGGATAAAGAGGGGGATATAGGGAGGTAAAGGATTAGAGAGAGTGGAGGGGATAAACATAGAGAGGGATAAAAATAGAGATAGGGAAGGATGGAGAGAGAGGGCGGGAGAGGAAGCAAGGGAGAGTGAGTGAAGGGGAATAAAGGGAGTGACTAGAGGAGGGAGAGATAGAGAGTGCATGGAAGGTATGGGAAGAGAGTGAGGGAGAAAGATATTGAGGGAGAGGGAGGGAAAGTGAGTGAGAATATAGGGAGGAAACAGGCATGAGAGAGAGAGAGAGATGTGGATGAAGAGGGAGGGTGAAAAAAGAGCGAGAGAGGTAACAAAAGAAGGGGAGGGGGAGTAAAGGAGGGGCTGTGGGGGAGAGTGGGTGAATGAATGAGGGAGAGAGAGGTAGTGTGGAATGGATGGGAGAATATTGAGTAAAAGAGAATTGATATTGAGAGAGAGAGAGAGAGAGAGATAGAGAGAGAGAGAGAGAGAGAGAGAGAGAGAGGGATGGAAAAAGAGAAGGTGAGAGAGATAAAATGAGGGAGACTGAGAGAGAGAGGCGAGGGAGTGATTGTGAGAGAGTGAGTGACTAATGGAGGGAGAGAGAGGGAGTGTGGAAGTGTTGGGAAGAGAGTGAGCGAGAGATGTATTGAGAGAGAGAGAGGGAGAGAGGGAGGGAGGGAGAGAGATTTAATGAGGAGATAGGGAGTGTGGGTAGGAAGAGGGAAGAAGGAAATTCATAAGAGAGAGGTAGATTAAGGGATGAGAGAGAGAGAGAGAGAGAGAGAGAGAGAGAGAGGGAGAGGGATAGGGAATTTGGGTGGGAAGGAGGGATGAAGGGAGAGAGATTTAGTGAGGAGATAGGGAGTGTGTGTGGGAGAGGGAGGAAATTATTTACATTAATATGAGGGAGGGTGAGAGAGATAACAAGGGAGGAATAGAGGGAAGGTAATTATGAGTAGTTTCCTACCATGTATTGATCTTCACCACTTCACACATTGGTCTAGGGGTGAATAAATGGCCGAAGGCCTATAATAATACTTGTTAGGGAAGAGGCCATGGACAAACATTTAAGCCACCACATTTGGGCATAGATACATCACTTAGATTATATATAGGCATTCTATTAAATTATGTTTCATACTTATTACCCTCTTCATATCGAAAATATGCATGATTCTAATGTATCAATAACACATATGTTTTGTATGCACTATAAAACACATATGTGATTTAACGCATATGTGTGTTATAATGAATATACGTTTTAGAACTCATATGCATTAATTTAAAATTCAAATTTAGGAGGGAGTGACGAGTGTGGCTAGTTAGGAATTTGGTGTTCAGTCATGAACCTATTGGACAGGACAGGAAAAATAGGGCTATTAGCTTTCCTCCAAAACTCTCTCTAGGTGCTTGATTTCAATGATGCTTTTGGCTATGCAAAACACAATAATTTTCTTAATAAAGTTACATAGGTTTATATCATATACTCTACAAATTCTAAATATATAATTTTTCATATAAATGTTTACATTTTTCATAATTTCTTTTTATGAAAATTTGAAGTGAGAAATGTTATGATTCCAAAATATAGTGCTCCGATTAAATTATGATTTCCTCCACTATTTCTCAAACAAATTATATTTCATTATGTTATGCCCCTAAAGTGCTACACGTGCACATAATTTCCCCTTTTCAGGGTAGTTATGCCCCTAAAGTGTTGCAAATGCTCATAATTTCCCATTTTCACGGTTCTCTCATTTCAATAAATCATAAAAATTGAAAATATCTTGAATAATTTCAAAAAAATAGTGTTGTACTAGTACACGATGTCCATTTCCCTTTTTTCAGGGTTCTCTAACTTCAATAAATCATAAAAAATGAAGATATAGTGAATAATTTCAAAATAATAGTGTTGCACTAGTACACAATGTCCTCTACATATGTACAAAATTTTATTCAAAAATACTATCAATTAGTGATTTATCTTTTTATATATCATCTTAAAATTGGTTATGCAAGTACTAATTGCCTATTAAAGTTAGAAGTTTTGCATTTTTATAGTTTTACATGTTAATTAAAATATCTTTAAATGAGCTCATGATTGTGCATCAAACCTTATGTTATGAATATATGTAGTAAGTCTCGAATTATAAAATGAAAGTACATAAATAACATGATGTAACTCTAAAAACAATTCTAAAAAAAAAATACACACTATGAATAGCAAGATATATATAGTGGGTCTCTAATTGTGGAATGGGAAGCCATAGATTACTTGGATCTTCCTATAGATAAAGGAGCAATTTTTTAGTGTTGTCGTCCTCCATCCAATTTATTGTGGCAATGACTATAATTATGTACTCAATCATTTGTTCTCTCACATAAGAACAAGAAAACCTTTGAATTTTTGTTTTTAGTTTTTCTTTCCCTTATTCTTTGAAAAACCGAGAAAATGATGCTAACAGTATTTCTTTACTAATTATTTTTACCAATAATCATAATGACCACTTTAACATTGTGGAAAAGAAGACTGATCATGAAGTGATCCAAAACACACACAAATATTGATGTCACTGCAACTATTCCTTTATCAAAGGCTCAAAATTATAACAGATAGGGATGGGACTCAATCATAATGTTCAAGAATAGAACTGAAATGATTTAGAGAAAATGTTTGTCACCAACATGTGAATTTTCCGACAAGACAAGACAATACACCCCAATCAAAATATTCGAGAATGGTGAATAAAGTTGGCCATATAATTTGGAGGCACATTAATAATTAGGTTTTTTTTATCATCATAATATATATTCATGTGATTTTTCCAGGTAAGACATAGAAGTATATGATATTATTAATTATTTTATATCATTTTTTTTAAGAAAAATAACAAAAAAATGACTTTTATATTCTTTCTTATAGGTATATTTCTTGCAATGGAAATTTACAAATTTTAATGTTTATTATGTTGAGAAACAAGATATAGATTTAGGTACAAATGGAATATGCGTGAAACAGGATATACATTTAGGTACAAAATGGAATATGCAGGGTTGAGACATGAATGTGCATATAATTGCAAAGACAAGGAAGATTTCGGAAGATAAAAGTTAAAATATAAAAACACTATCTAATTACTTTATTCTCAATGATTATTTGTTTAATAATTTAAACCGAATAAATGGCTACTCATTGATTTTAGCTTTAGCTCTGTGTAATAAATTTCGTTAACCTGTCACTCATTTAACATTATGTCATGTTTATTATTAAATTTGATGGATAAAATTATGCTCGTTGTCATTTTGCTTTATTTTAAACTTCTTCTCAAATAAAATGAAATGAAAGAAACACTAAAACGTTTATATATATTTCTCTTAGAAATATATAGCTAGTTTTTACACAAATACAACAGCAATTACAAAGCAATAGCTAGTTTTTCCAGAAATAAAACGTTTATATGTATTTCTCTCAAAAAATTAAAATAGCTATTACCCAGCAATAGCTAGTTTTTCCAGAAATACAACAGAGCAAGCACGTTGCTCAAAATCGAATCTACATGCACTTTCACCTCACTGGATCTGAATGTAATAGAGCATTGAACGTGATACCTTCAGTTAATTAAAATATTTCTCTCAGGCACACCCTACACTTATGGAGAAATATGGAATTTACAATATCCAACCAAAACGTAATGCTCTCCCATCAAAAGATACACAGCATATAAGTATTCATAATTACCAAGCCATTGTTCTAGAAAATAACATCATATCCAAAGTTAAAGCTCTACCATTGAAAGACACAAATTACATCAATATTCATAATTACTAAAATATTGTTATGGAAGAAGCAAATATAATATAATTGCAATAGGTTTGGTGCAAGACATTATTCTAGAAGTTGCAAACATAAAATAACATTTATATAGAAATTTAAAATATATATATATATATAATTAAAATAATAAAATTTAAAAATAAGTATATTTATATTTTTAATTAAAATATTAAAATAATATAAAAGAAAAATATAAAAATTATATATTTATATTTGTAACTCTATTTCAATAAAGTTGGAGCGTCGAAGTTCTTTTAATTATGTTTTTAATGAGTAATATTGAAATGAATATTAACATTAACTTTTTACTAATTAAATTAATTTTCTACCTAATCAAGTGAATATATGTGTCTAATCCCTATCCTTTAAATTAATCTACTACCTAATCAAGTTGGAGCGTCGAAGTTCTTTTAATTATGTTTTTAATGAGTAACATTGAAATGAATATTAACATTAACTTTTTACTAATTAAATTAATTTTCTGCCTAATCAAGTGAATATATGTGTCTAATCCCTATCCTTTAAATTAATCTACTACCTAATCAACTGGATATATGTGTCTGATCCTTAACTTTGATTCACGATTCATTTCCATGGGCTGTTTCCACCTCTCGAAAAAATTCAAAATAAAAAAAAGAGTGCCATGCATGCCACTGTTTGGCCCTCTACCTTTCCACGCCTACATGATTGGTAAGGTTTTTTTAATAGAGATGTAAGCCTCCATTCTAAGCTGCTTGGAGTTTCTCAAGTAATATTTAAGATTTTGTAGTTAAAATTTGTTATTAATTACATGGAAATTATATTTGGAAGCTAATTACACTTGTAAGCATTTATATCTTGAAGTTAATTACATTCAAAATTTGAAATAAATAATTATAAAAAAAATAAAATAACAAGTAATTACAACTAATATGGAAACCAAGTAAGAGATAACTTGTTCATAACACTTAACTTGTGATCCATCAATGTTTATCATCCACACAGTTAAGTGGTTGTACTAGTCCATATTATATTCACTTATTGTGCTAGTCCATATTAAATTGACTTAACAGTGCAATGTTCCAATTTTCTTAGTACGCTATCGGCTATATAACAATGAAAAAAATTTCACGCAAAGCAGAGTTGTTTTCAAATTGAGGGTTTTCAATGATGTATTGAGCCGCCTTCAAATGAAAAGATCTTATCGCTCAGAATTTTATGTATTCTACAACCAATAGTTGGGGGTTGGTTCTAGGTGTTGCAAGTATGAATGTGATAATGGGTGTAGAGGTATCATTTATAAGAAATTAGTGTTCTTATTATAACATTCATTTATTATGTCCTCGACATCTAGTTTTCGTTCAGGGACATTAATCGGGATGCCATTTCCAAATTTTTGCATTCAACTAAAGTTTTGACATAGTTTGCAAATTTATTTTTTTTCATGGTTTATTTAAACCCCATTTTTTCTCAGTTTCTATTGGTTCGTGCACCATGATGTCAACCCGGGTTCGTGTGCCCCAGACCTCGGTGGGGTGTTGGCGATATCGTTGGTTTAATTGCATTCAATAGTGTTGCAGTCCTAGGCCCGTGTTTTGTACAGATTGCAGACCGAGGTTGGAGGGCGATTAATGGAGGCTTAGGACATATTCAAGCAATGATGCAACTCGCCAAAGTCTTGTACACTTGTCAATACTGAATATATATGCTCTCCTATTCACATATGCTCGCCAAAGTCTTAAAAACACTCACCTCTTGTTATGTGAAAATATATATATATAACATCATAGTAATAAGATAACAATTAATATTAATACTATTAATATTAATTGTTAATAATAAAATAAAAGTCAAGAGTCATGTTTTCTACGAAAAGGTACATTGGGCTTATAAAATCCAATCAAATGTAAATTGGAAAACCCCCAATAATTTATCAATATACTATTCTTATAAAAATGTGGGATTCGAAATATGTTTGTAGCCATCATTTTTTAGTTTCCCTAAAATCTAGGACCTTGTCCAAACACTAGGCCCTTGGCCCAAAAAGAAAAAAGAAGAAAAAAAAATGAAGAAGTAAAAAAGAAGTAAAACGAAGAAAGAAAGGTTAAAAAAGAGGAAAGTAAAAAACCAATATATGGTTTTGTTTTCCATTTCGAACATTTATAATAGAATTAATATAATAATAAAATGGAAGATATATTATTAATAAAACTTTATTAATAAGATTGATATCATTATTAAAAATAAAATTTGAATTATTAAATATAATAATTAGTTATTATGTTTAAATACTTTTATCCTTTAAAAGTGAGAAAAAAATACTATATATAATAATAATAATATATTATCATTATTATTATAGTTAATTTTAATTATTTGAAAACATTTATTATTATTTTTATTAATAATAATAATAATTACTTAATAATTATTTAATAATTATTAATAATGGTGATGATGATGAAGATGTTGATGACGATGATGATGGTGATGAAGATGATGATGATGAAGAAGATGATGATGATGGAGATGTGTTGATGGGGAACCTAGAGATGACAATGATGATGAAGATGGTGATGGTGATGACAATGAAGATTTTGATGATGATGTTGATGGTGATGATGATGATGATGATGATGATGGTGATGATGATGAAGATGTCGACGATGATGGTGATGGTGATGTTCAGATGGTGATGATGATGATGATGATGATGATGATGGAGATGTTGATGAGGAAGGGGAAGATGACAATGATGATGAAGATGTTTATGGTCATGAAGATGATGATGATGGTGATGGTGATGATGATGGAGATGTTGAAGATGATGGAGATGGCGATGAAGATGATGATGATGATGATGATGGTGAAGATGATGAAGAAGATGATGATGATGGAGATGTTGATCTGATGATGATGAAGATGATGATTATGGTGATGATGATGAAGATGTTGATGCTGATGGTGATGAAGATGATGATGATGGAGAAGATGATGATGATGGAGATGTTGATGAGGAACCTACAAATGCCAATGATGATGATGATGATGGTGATGACGATGAAGATGTTGATGATGATGGTGATGGTAATGATGATGAAGATGTTGATGATGATGGTGATGGTGATGGTGATGTTCAGATGATGATGATGATGATAATGAAGATGATGGTGACATGATGGAGATGTTGATCTGATTCAAGGAAGATGATGATGATGATGGTGATGATGATGAAGATGTTGATGATGATGATGATGGTGATGAAGAAGATGATGATGATGGAGATGTTTATGTTGATGGGGAACCCAGAGATGACAATGATGATGAAGATGGTGATGGTGATGGTGATGGTGATGACGATGAAGATTTTGATGATGATGGTGATGGTGATGGTGATGATGATGAAGATGTTGATGATGATGGTGATGGTGATGTTTAGATGATGATCATGATGATGTTCAGAAGATGATGATAATGATGATGGAGATGTTGATTTGATGAGGAATATGATGATGATGATGATGATGATGATGGTGATGATGATGAAGATGTTGATGATGATGATGATGGTCATTAAGATGATGATGGTCATGAAGATGACGATGATGAAGAATATGATGCTGATGGAGAATATGATGCTCACAACTCCCTCTAGTATCCCTCTCCCCAACCATCAATCTCTCTCTCTCTCTCTCTCTCTCTCACAAACACACACACATACACACATTATGTCACTTTCCATTCTCAAACCCATCCCCGCTCCATCCATGTCTATTTCCACCTTTCTCCTTCCATCCCTCACCCTACCTTCTCTCCCTCCCTCTCTCATCGCCTGTCTCTCACCTTCTATCCCTCCCTCATGTTATCTTTCCCTCAACCTATCCCAATCTCTCCATCACTCCCTCTCTCTCACACACTTTATGTCCCTCCCCCCTCCTCTCATATTCTCTCTCTCTCTCTCTCTCTCTCTCTCTCTCTCTCTCTCCATCGCCACCACTCCCTGCATGTCTCCCATCAACACTTTCTGTCCCTCCCTTCCTATCTATTTATTTTGTTCTATCCCCATCTATCTCTCACTCCCTCCAAATCCATTCCTCCCCATTGTCCCTCTCCCTCCCTCGCTCTATGTCTCCCCCCCCCCCTTGTATTCTTTATTTCTCTCTCACATCCCCCTTGCCTCCATCCATTCCCCCTTGTCACTCAAGTCTCACTTTCAACTTCTAACCCTATACCTCTTCAGAACCTATTCTACTCCTAATAGTGCTCTCAAGCTCCACTTCCCTTCACCCCCTGTAACCCATCATGTTCTCATTCCCTTCATCTCTCCCCACTCAAGCTTCCAACATCCTTCTAATCCCTTGACCCTTTCCCACCCCTATTAAATATTAACCATAGATTCCCTTGACCCTTCCCCACCCTTATTAAATATTAACCATAGATTCCCTTGACCCTTCCCCACCCTTATTAAATATTAACCATAGATTCCCTTGCCCTTCCCCACCCCTTCTCAAATATTAAACAAAAATTCCCTTGAGTCTTCCACACCCCCTCTTTCTCAAGTATTAAACCTGTATTTTATGATTTGCATAACGCGAGCGCATTTTTTAACTATATAATGCATACGTGTTATGCAGTTATATAACGCGTACGCGTTAAGTAGTTATATAACGCGTATGCGTTATGTAGTTATATAACGAGTACGCGTTATGTACATCTAAAAGCGCGGCAATACTTTTGAATTTAAACAGGCCGAGTCACATGCTCACATGTCAACAATAATCCTATGTGTATGCTTTGGAGTTTGCTTCGGTAATTCCAAACCTGTGCTATGTTAATGAAAAACCAAAGCTAATTGGGTATTTCTTCCAATTTCTGGAGAATCCTGTGCTTAGCCACTCGTTACAATATGCTACACAGAGTCATTTTTTACGAAATCTTAGACACAAATATAATTTTTTTTCTGTAGATTCCAAATATGTAACTTTTATTTTGAAATATTAATTTTCCCTATTTTCTTTCAATTTCTTTTCTGTTCTACCTCCTTAACTCGTGAAACACGCTGTTAGTGTTTCTTCCATAACTTTTTCAATTCTCAATCATTTCAAAAAAAAATTGTATGGTGCACAAGAGGACACTAACCTCCACGTTCTATGAAAAACCCATTTCAATATTTTTGCATTAAGACCTTCAAAGGCTCTACCCACAAAAGAGGTACTATTTTCGAGGTTTGATCACTTAGACAATTATAAAAAAATTATAAATTACTAATTTAATTTTCGAAAAATAATGGCGCACAAGTGCTATGTGTTCTCTACATGCATGCCGATTTTTGTAGCTTGATTCCATCATTTAGGCCCTCAAAGGCTCTACCCACAAAAACATATACCTTATCATTTGCCTGAAAAATAAAAAGTGTCTGTTAGGAAAAATGAAACTTGACATAGCTATGCAAATTTTCAATACATAAAAGTTATATATTCGGAAACGTGATTCAATTTCCTAGATTTCATTCTTTTTACTCAATGCAAGATATTTTGCGTAAGTAGCTCAAAAAATCCAAGTAAGTTGAGGGATGCCTGCTTTTTCAGTTTTCTATTGCATCTAACGCACCAAAAGTGACCCTCATTAGCTTGCACTGACCCTAAAATATAATTTTTATTAATAAATACACATTTTAAATAAAATAATTAAATAAAAAATAAATTCAAATCTTAAATTATATATAGAGAGAGAGGTCTAGCTTAAATATTCTAGCATATTTTTAGTCTTATTTTGTTAGGAGTCTGATGGAAATCTTTAAAAAATCTTAAAACCACATATATTAAATTTGGGTGCCATGATTCAAGCGTGTTGAATCTATTTATGAATTCAAAAACTAAATTTAAAGATTTCCAAATTTAAATTTTATAGAAAAAAAATGATTAAATTTATACCAAAACCCACCTTAAAATCCAAAACTTAAAATAAATAGACTACTCCTATATAAATAACATTTTTATGTAATTATCATATACATATTATCTATATATATATATATATATATATATATATAAATCATGAAGTGAAAGATAGGGTTGATGGAGGAGATGGAGGTGCCATCTAGGGTTTCTCAGGCGGGGGTGCCTTCTAGGTCTGGTTTCTTTGCTGGTTTTGGCTCTGGATTTGGCGGAGATGTCTGCATCCGGACGTTTTGAGGTCTTTTCAGTTAGCTGGATTTTCTGGCGTTTTTTGGGAGGATTGAGACAGCTGGATCCCACTGTGTGTGGTGTCACTGTCACCTTTTTCACCGGACGGGTTGTTGTCACCCGGCTAGGCCGGTCTCAGGGTTATGTGTTCGTTTGATGGGGGGTCTCGTCCCCTTTCGCCCCATTTTCTCGGCAATGTGGCTGGAGAGCCATCTACCCATCCCTCTGGTCATGGCCATGGCGGAAACCCTAACCTGTCTGGTAAGAGTGGAAGGGGTAGACGAAGGACGAAAACCCTAAAGGCTAGAGAACAGGTGGATAGGTATGTTATTCCTACGGGTGCTCACCTAGACAGAGTTGAAATGCTGGCAGAACGGGCACTGGTGGGCCGTTTAGAGTTTGCTTCTGGTTCTAAGGTTGAGATAGTCGAATGGGTTAAGGAAAATTGGTCGCCGTTGTTAGGGAATACTCCTCGGGTGAATATGCTGGTTAACCGTTGGATTCTGTTAATTTTCCCATCGGCGGAGGCTTTGGCTCGTATATTGGAGGGGACTTGGCTGTTTAAAAACGGTTCCCTTAACCTCAAACGATGGCATATCGCCTTTGATCCTGTGCATGAAAGGCAGGGCATTCACCATCTTTGGATGTTTGTCCCTGGTCTTCCTATCGAAGTTTGGACAGAGGAGACGGTAGTTGGGCTGGCTAATTCGGTGGGAAGATGCATTAGGGTTGATAAAAACTCTATATTTGGCATCGATAGGCGGTATGCGAAGGTGCTTGTGCAATTTGACCTTAGTCTTGGTTTGCCGGCTGAAATTGAAGTTGTGTGGGGCAATCGTAGATGGACACAGCGGCTGGATTACTTCCGGATTCCTTTTCGTTGTTTTCATTGCCGGGAGGTAGGGCATGTGCAGGCAAAATGTCCAAACTTCCGAACTGTTCAGAAGGTTTGGTGCCATCGGGAAACCTTGTCAACTCCTCCACCTGCGTTGGCTTCTCCGAAGATGGTATCCACGAAGGCTTCCTTGCCTGGTAAGTTTTTTGTCCCTCCGGATTCTGCATACTTGGATCTTACAAAGGAAGAGCTTGATTTTATTTCTGCTAAGGAGGTTGATTTGGATAGGAGGATATCTTTGGGGGTTGTTAAGCTGAGGCATGGTTTATCATCTCCGGTGTCTTGTTCGGGGTCTGCCTTAGTTGATACGGGTCCTGCTCCTGTCACTGGGGCTCCTTCTAGTCCATTTATGTGTCCGAGCTCCCAATTGGTAGCTCCTCTTTCTGGAGGGTTTTCCTTGGTCTCTGATAGTTCCGCACCCTCTCCATCTGTCATTACTAGGGATGATAAGGATGGTTTTATGGCTGATAAACCTATGGAAGATATGGTTTCTGATTGTTTGGGGGAAAGTGTTGCCAAGGGGGATTTAGGGTTAGTACCTTTGGATGTTTTTTCAAAAAATCCATCAAGTGATGCAGAAGTTTTGCCTATTAATCCTAGATTTCAGAATGTGACGATAAGGAAAGGGAAAAAGAAGATTAAGACTTCGTTATTTGAGTCGTTGCAGTCTGCTGGTTCCTCAGAAGGTGTTGGGGTTTTTGATGGAGGTGATGTATTGGTTCTTAGAGCACAGAGTCCCAATCTGGGGGTTTCTTAATGTCTTTTATTTCCCTGAATGTTCGTGGGTTGGGTGGGGTTTTGCGGGCTAGGGCCCTCTCCAACCTTTTTCATGCTACTAGTCCGGGATTAATATTTATACAAGAAACAATGTGCTCTTGTTCAGATGCGGTTTTTAAGATTGGAAGTCTGTTACCTCATTGGGAGGTCTCTGCGGTGGATGCGTCAGGTCTATCGGGGGGTTTAGTCATAGCTTGGGACCCTCAGCTATTTATTTTCAAAGCTTTCAGGTCTCAGTGGGGGATTCTTCTGAAAGGTCATTGTGTTGGGCTGAACATTAGGTTATCGGTGTTCAACTGCTATGCTCCCTATGCAAATAGGAAAATATTTTGGGATTCACTCTCTGTTTCAGGTCTTTTAAATGATGAGAATCTCATTTTCGCTGGAGATTTAAATTTTACTGTATCTCCCTCGGAAATATGGGGGGAAAAAAATCCAGACTGGATCCCATGGAGGATTTTTTCAGGAATTTTCTGAGTGAACATGATTTAATTAATGTCATGCCTTCTAAATTATGCCCTACTTGGAGCAATGGTAGGGGGGGGTGATGCTGGTTTTCATAAACGTCTTGACCGTTTCTTGGTTAAGGCTCCTTTGTTGGGAAAGTTTCATAGATACCGCTCCTAGGTACATGGTCAGAAATTCTCTGATCACTAGCCCATCCTGTTTCAGTTCGATGATGTTGGGGTGAAATCATGTGTTCCTTTTAAATTTAACAATTCATGGTTGTTGGATGAAGATTTCTGTAAGGTGGTTCGTGATTTCTGGGATTCTGCTGTGGTGGTTGGGGATAACCCCTTAGATATCTTCTGTAATAAAATGAGGGACCTTAAAAGAATTGTGATTGAATGGATCAAGATAAAAAGGGAAAATGATAGGAGAGATCTGGTATCTCTGGAAGAAGATATTCATATATTATATAAGGAAAATTTTGTTGAAAAACTGTCAAAGGAAGAATTTGAGGTTGTTAAGTTACTTGAGAAAAAAAGAGATGACATTCTCTTAAAGGAGGAGATGGAATGGAGGTTAAAGAGTAGGGCTCTGTGGGTAAAACTTGGAGAGCATAACACAAAGTTTTTTCACTCCTTTGCTTCGGCTCGTCGTAATCAAAATTCGATTTGGGAACTGAAAGATGCTGGTGGTAATCGTTGCTCCGGAATCGAGGCGCTGAAGCTTGAAGCTGTGAATCATTTTGGGAATATCTACAAAGATGATGGCTCTGGTATTTTGATGGAACAACTTAGAATTGCGGAATTGTTCCCCAGGTTCTTCACTGATGAGGAGGCTGCAGCTCTTGGCAGAGAGGTTACTATTGAGGAGGTGGAGAATACTTTGAATCTCTTTGCTCGTGAGAAAAGCCCGGGACCTGACGGGTGGCCGGTTGAGATCTTTTCACACTTCTTTGAGGTTATGGGGCCTGAGTTGCTAAGTATGGTGGAACATACCCGGCTACATGGATTCACCTCAGGTGCATTAAATTCATCCTTTGTGACGCTGATACCAAAGAAAAGCAATCCTGAAAATTTTGGCGATTATAGGCCAATAGCCCTCTGTAATTTGGCTTACAAACTGGTTTCCAAGATCATTGCACAAAGGATAAAATCAGCTCTCTTTTCTCACATCACTGAGGAACAATTTGGCTTTTTGCATAACCACCAGATTCATGATGCCATTGGGGCATCACAGGAACTTCTCCATTCTATTAAGAGTCGCAATTTCAGTGCTATGCTTCTAAAATTGGACCTGGAGAAGGCGTATGATAGGGTGAATTGGACTTTTTTAAGGCTCATACTGATCCAAATTGGGGTGCCCCCACTGGTACTTAATTGGATAGTGTCTTGTGTTTCCACGGCTAGCATTGCTATTCTGATCAATGGTGCTCCATTGTCTTTTTTTCGATGCTCGAGGGGCATTCGGCAAGGATGTCCACTGTCTCCTTTGTTGTTTATTTTGATTATTGATGCTCTCAGTAGAATGATAAACTTTGCCAAGCATGAAGGTTTGTTAAAGGGCATAGAATTGGGCTTGGATTGTGTTATTTCTCACCTGATTTTTGTTGATGATGTTTTACTGGCCGGTTTGGGGAATCTTGCAGAATGGGGAGTTTTCAGAAATATTCTCAATTGTTTCTGCCGTGTTTCTGGAATGAAGATTAGTACTGCAAAATCTAGTTTCTTTTTTCATAATGTGGGGTTGGCTATCAGACAGGAGATTTCTGCTTTTATGCCCTATATCTGTCATCCTTTAGATGATGGGCTAAAATACTTAGGTTTTTTCTTGAGACCTAACAACTATCAGATTAAGGATTGGTGGTGGCTTGTAAGGAAATTTGAAGCTAGGATCTCTCACTGGGCTTATATATTTCTATCCGTGGGAGGCAAACTTACGTTGATCAAAGCTGTGTTGATGGGAATACCTGTCTATTGGTTGTCTCTTCTTGAGATACCTGTCTTTATTATTAATGTTATCAGAAAATTGATTTTCAATTTTCTATGGTCCATTGGTTTGGGAAGAGCCTCTTTGGTCATGAATGGGTGGGAAACAATCTCCAGGCCTGAAAGATTCGGGGGTTGGGGTATAAAGGATATAAAATCTTTTAGTATGGCCCTGAGGGCAAAAAGCCTGTGGAGATGTATTTTTAACAATAATCCATGGTCAAAGATTTCTTATGTGAAGTATATCAGAGGGGATCGGCTGGCTTGGATCAGAATGCATATGCCTATGGTTTCTGGATGTTCTCCTTTATGGCGTGGACTTCTTAAGGTTTCTGGCTAGATCCTGGGTGACCTGAAGTGGCAGGTAGGCAATGGTAATGATATAAGAATTGGGGAAGATAATATTCTGGGCATTGATGGTACTGTTCGTATTCCAATTAGGATTTTGGATTATTTAAAAATTTATGGACTTTCTTCTTTATATAGTATCATATGTGAATCTGGTTGGCTGAGTTCATTTGATCTAGGTTTAATTGGTAATGATGCTAGATCTTGGGATTCCTTTGTTCGTGCACTTGGCTCGGCTGGTGTGTCTTTATCTGATCAGGCTGATAAGTTGGTATGGATTGGAAATGAGAAAACTGGTGTGGTTTCTACAAAGACAGCCTATGACAGAATAATGCAGGAGAAATATATTTTTCCCCAGCACTGGTGGTTCAAGCAGATTTGGAAGTGGAATATTGCTCTTAAACATAAGTGTTTTTTATGGCATGCTTTGCAAGGTTCTTTGAAAACTTGGGATAATCTTTTAAAGCATGGATGGTGTGGTCCAAATTGGTGTATTTTATGCAAGAAGGAATCTGAATCTATCAATCAGTTGTTTGTGGCTTGCTCCTTTGGAAAAATGTATGGGATTTCTGCTGTTCGAAATTGGCAATTTCAAAGGTTTGGGAACCAAATACTTTTGGTGAGTCTATGCTGAATTGGTTTCGGTCTTCAAAGGTGAATATGCAGGTTCCTATTCTTATATCTTGGGCTATTTGGTATCACCGCAACATGGTCACTTTTCAAGACAAAGAACCTGATGTTGGGGCTTGCGGTCATATTGTATTAAACTTATTCCAATATTATCCTGCTAATACAAACTTGGTAGAGAAGAGAAGATGTGGTCATTTTTCTTTCAATGTGAATCAGCCTACTATTTTCTTTGATGGGGCAGCGCAGTATGGAATTTGTGCAGCAGGGGGCGTCATTTATTTAAATGAGAGTCATTATTTTACACTGCGTCTCAATTGTGGCATGGGCAGCAATATGAAAGCAGAGCTTCTAGCTCTGTGGTATTCGCTTAAGTGTGCCAACAGCTTTGGATTGGTAAATCTTCTGGTTTTTGGTGATTCACGTGTGACTATAAAGTGGGCAACTAAAGATTATGATCTGAATGTTATTGCTCTATCTCCCTGGTGTAGACGTGCTCGTGCAGAGATCGA
The DNA here is from genome assembly GCA_027924585.1 of Larix kaempferi. Taxonomy (NCBI): domain Eukaryota; kingdom Viridiplantae; phylum Streptophyta; class Pinopsida; order Pinales; family Pinaceae; genus Larix; species Larix kaempferi. Next base: position 4,426,100 of record BSBM01000049.1, on the reverse strand, counting down.
TTTGCAGGAACATATCTCCTTTTCACATATCTTCCGTGAACATAATAGTCAAGCAGATGATCTCTCTAAACAGGCATTACTTGGTGCCGAAGGTATTTTGATTTGGGAGGAATGGATGGACTCCATCATGCTGGAGAATGGAGTTGTTCTTTTTTACTAGATGGATAGAGAAAAGAATATATGTGGATATGTTTTTTTGACCTTTTGATGTAATTTTGTTTTGACAAACCTATGAAGGTGACAGTATGGTCTCTCTGTCATATGAACAGTTTGGATATTCCTTTTTTGAAAAAGGAGAAAATCTTTGTACTATTTGATTTTGAGGAATAGCAATAGTACGTTTTTTTTTCGGTTGAAAAAAAAAAAAAAATATATATATATATATATATATATATATATAACAATACTTTGCGCACCACACTTATAGTAATACCCAATCAAAGCGTCATGACTCATGATGTGCCATTAAAAGATACAAAGCATAATAATATTAGTAATTACCCAGGCATTGTTCTATACCATGTGTGAAGATGATATAATTATCCATAGCTATGGTGCAAGGCTTTGTTCTAGAAGGTGCACAAACAAAATAATATTTTTCTACTTCCTTATTTGTTTTACAGTTTATCAAGGGTAAAATATAATTAAAAAAGTCATGTTCTTTAATAAAAAAATTAAAATCATTATAAATTTATGTTAAAGTTGGATTTATTAAATATAGAGAGATCAAAATTTATGAAAAAAATATTGGAATAGATTTAATGTCTAAATTTTTTTGATGTGGATCATACCACCATTTTTTATGTTGCAAAATAAAAATTTAACTAAAAAAATGAATTCAAAGCGAAAAATTCCTAAAACACTCAAAATTCTAAAATTTAACATAATCTTATAATAAACTAATTTAAATTTTAAAAAAAAATCTTTAAATGTTTTATTAGACATACTTTTCCATTAATGAAACTTTATTCTGGTAGTCACCATGTGCGCAGTCAATATTAAATGCCAAAGGCACTTGGATTTAGAATCTGGAAGTTTTTGTCGTTTACGGCTCGTAGCACCTATTTATTCATGAGTGCTTTCAGTCTCTCACAGAGGGCTTATCGGTTTATAATTTCTTCCTTTAGTGTCTAATTTCTTCCATTCCTGTTGGAATATGGGTTGCTGGCTATTGTTTCCGGCCATGGCCATCATTTTCTCGGTCTCCGTCTCCATGCAGGCTGCTGCTGCAGGAGGTGAAAGAGAGATGAATATGGTGTTCTATTTGCACGACCATTTAAAGGGTAGGAACGTGACGGCCTTCCCAGTTGCGGGATTTAATGGCTCTTCTTCAAGCGCGGGCAACTTTGGAACCCTCGTGGTTTTCTGCGACAACATTACCAGTGGACCAGATGACTCCGACAACATAGTGGGTCGAGCGCAAGGAACGTACACGAATACAAATCTTTATACTCAGCTTGATTTCTTTATGGTTTTCTCGCTCATCTTTCAGAATCTCAAGTACAGCGGCAGCACTCTGGAGATCCAGGGAACGTTCAGGCTCGATCAGCCCCAGGGTGAGTATGCCGTGGTGGGAGGAACCGGGAACTTCAGATTGGCTCGCGGTTATGTAATTGTTACCCCGGAAAAAACTACCGGAAAGAATTCTGTTCTCAAATTTAACACCACCCTTATTATTCCTCACTAGTCAAAAGGGTGCGTTGTTATAGAAACAAGCCTTCAAAATAAATGTCCTTGCCCGAGTCCTACCAGGGCACACCGTTCTTCTAATAAAATAGATTATTATTGTTACCACGGAATCCACTTCCGGAATGAATTCTGTTCTCAAATTAAACACCACCCTTCTTATTCTTCACTAGTCAAAAGGGCGCTTTGTTATAGAAACAAGCCTCTCAAAATAAATGCTATTGTCCTAGTTTTACAAGGGCACAGCGTTCTTTGAATAAAATAGATTATTTGTACAGGGTTGTTTATTGGCTTGTTGCGATAAGGCTTGAAGGGTAGGCGACCCCTGGGATAGAGGTTCTCCCTGGGATAAAGGGTCTCCTGATGTCTCGGCCCTTGCTGAGTCACAAGTTTATGGTATATCTGGCTTGCCCGGCTGTTGGATATACCCTTAGAAGGTTGCTATTCCCATGGTTAAAAAAAAAATAGATTATTAATATTGTGATAAATTTAATTGAGGAAGTTTCACCTTTGTTCTCCATGTTTATTCAACTTTTCAAATATGTTAAAAAGTAAATTATCTTATATTTTATTGCTAGTAAATGTAGTATTTATATCAGTTAACAAATTATAAAAAAAATAATTTCAAAAAGTAATTATCTTATATTTTATTGGTAGAAAGTGTAGCATCATATTTATCATAGTTAATAACTTATAACAAAAAATAATTAAAATATTTATGTTATATTATAAAATATAATTAATATGCAATATATAACTAATTTATGATGCAAATTTTAATAGTTGGAAAAACACAGATTTAGATTTAATAATTGATAACCTGTAGCTTTCTGTTTTAAAAGAAAATTGTAAAATAATTTATATTTAATTCTATTTATTAGATCTAAGCTATCTTGGTCAAGAGCATTTTTAAAATTAAGAGATTGTCATATGATTCTGGAAAAATGATTAAATTATTATATGAGTAAATGTCGACAAAATAGAATTTAAATCACATATAAATTAAAAGTTAAATTATATCATTATCACAAAAAACAAAGATGTAAATACTAACCCAACATACAATAACAAGTAGATGAAAAGAACATGTACAAAAATGATATCAAACACCAAAGTATTCTATCAATAATATAAATGTATAAGCATAAAAAGATTAGTAATTATATGTAGTATTGCAATAAAATTTACAATATTACCCGATATGGAAATGTTGTAGCATAACCATAATGTCTTTGAATTAAAACCAAAAAACAACTATAATATGCACAGAGGCAGCATATCACTCAGGTTGATCTTCTCATTCTTCTCTTCAAACATACAAAACAAACAAACAAAAAATTCATGGAAAACAAAGTTTTCATCGTTCCATCGCATTCCTTCCCCCTCTATCTAGCCCCCCCCTTTGGCATTCAAATCGCATCTCTCTATATTAAATTTATTACTACCAGTGTAGTAGTGAAAATGTATTTCTGTCCTTTCGAAAATTATGGCAGTTAGCACCAAATCTCCTTTTGATGACGTGTTGATAAAATAGCATAATAACGTTTTCATTTAATACAAATTTCGATACTTATCACCAGGTTCAAAATTTTTGTTGAAAAAAATGAACTTAACTCTTCCTCAAGTATCTGGTCTTCTAATTTGAATGACGATTGAACTTTTCACGTGTCATTCCCACCGAAACCTTGGCAATTTGGCAGCAACTGCAAACTTGCCAAAAGAATATATCAAATGTTTGCTTCGAATATGATCCCTCGCTTTCTTTTTAAAGATCTGCGTTAATGCAAACAAAGTGTTAGATCTTGGCATGTAGTCTTGGGTAGACACGTTACTTCACATTTCTCTCTTTTCCTAAAAAGAAAATAAAAGTTTTGAATGTGTTAACATAGGCATCTTCTGTGAAAATATTATAATTTTAAATGTGAAAAAGGTTTATTGCAAGTATCTTTTAAAAAATTATATATATATATATATATAGCATACATGAGACACATATTACAGCTTGGAGTTGTACAATTTGACATCATAATTAAAATAGATAAAACTTTATTAATGATAAAGTTTTTTATATAAATATTCCTCTTAACCTAGGTAATCATTGAGTTTTAATATATATATATATTTATATATATTTATGATCATAGTAAGGTTTAGTTTTTCCAAATTTAAGGTTGGGAAGAAGAATAATCACATTTATCAATTAAAACAAAGATTTAAAAAAAAATGATGTTTTGCTTTAAATTGACAATTGTTATTGATAAATATAGAGTCCTTTAAGGCGTAAATTGAAATTGTATAATTGGGCTTTAATTTGATCCAGAAATATATTAAAAAAAATTCATCGATACATTGAGGATTAAAAGCTAGTGACATCTTTGAAGCATCATGTCAATCTAACCAGGCAAAACAGAAGGATGTGATTAGCTTGATGTCACATACCCCAATTTGGTGAAAATAATGTAATTATTTTATCATATTTCTAAGACATTATGTTAAATTTAATGCTTAGTAGAAATTGATGACTCAGCAGAGTCACTAGAAATGGAATGTAATTCTGAATGTTTTTATTATTAATAAATAAGTTATGGAGACAACAACATGGGAGAGCTGTTAAAAGAGGTTACTGGTCCAACTGGTGGATGGAACTAGGTGGAAAGGCAAAAGACAAGTGGCAGCATCCTCAAACACTTCCTAAGTTGCAGGTGGCAACTTCCCTATATTTTGCGGTCATGATTCCCCAAGAAAGTGGAATCTGAGCAGGTGGCTCATAAATGACAGTTAACCCAACAAAGACCTAGGAAATATTTTAAATAGTACTCAATGAACTGAGCTGGGGGTTCAACATTGTTCTGGAGGGAGAATACATTCAGGTGAATGCTATTCAGGAGTCCCATTGAGGAAGAGGGAAAATACAGTAAGGGAGTGTTTTGATATGGAATGCTGCAGTAACTTGGTTCCAGTTTAGCGGTTTGGATGAGTGAATTGTTTTGCTGCACCTAGTTCCAACCAGGGAGACCAGAGCAAGCTCGGGGGTCCTGAGAAGTGTTGTCTGGGCACTCTCCAGGAGTTGGTAGGGAGGAACAGCCTCCCATTGCTGTTGTTATCCACAGTTTGAAACAGGTTCTGCTACTTATTCCTATTGGTTTATTAAGTATCAATGATTGTATACTATGTTTATCTTCATTATGTCTGAGTAGTAATTAATTCAGTAAAAATTTGCAATCCCTGAATATCAGTAGTAGATTTAATAAAGAGTTACTGTGTTTCATCTTTCTTTTCTATTATTACTATCCTACGGATAAAATATTTACAAATGCATACTGTACAGTAGATATACTGTAAGCGATAGTTACTTGTTGTAATTTTTTAACCGTAGTTTTCTTTCTCTGGTATTACAACTCGTTAACAATCATAGGAACAGTAATAAACATAGCCATTTAAATCACAGTATTTATATTAATTATCAATGCCTTTTGGATTAGTTATAACTAATGCTAGAAACAATATCTACAATTATTAACTATCAAACCAAACCCTGATGCAGAAAACCTAACAGAAGATCAACATAGGCTTTTATCTACAGTTAACACAATTGTATGGTTTTAAACACAGGTTAGATAACAGAACCAAGAATAGCTCGGCATCGAGTTTCTTTGTTTCCACAGAGTTATAAATCGGACCACAGAACCGTCCCTTCTTGTCTTAGCTCATTTATCGAGCTCATTAACTTTGTATCATTTTTCTTTTCCTTTAAAATCTTAGTTAACAGCCGAATTGAATTTGCAAACACAGAATGATACAACGCACTCCCCATTCATTTATGTAGAATGACTATAACAAGTCGTATTTAAAAAGCTTACTTTACACAGTAAAAGAAACGTAAAAACCATATCTTTGCTCACTAATTAATATAATAATCTATTCATAAGCCGAGCTATAATCCCCGTAACAGTGTTTTGGGAAGACGAAAGAATTACCACCACTACACACAGAACTAATGTTAACAGTTAAGTAAACTTGTTATTGTGTTGAAAAACAAAGAAGTCTCATAATCATATTTAGCTTGACATTCAACTTAAATTATTTAGTTTTACTTTTCCTTAACTCACATATTATTACAGAATAGTAAACCTGAATAACTGACTTAGTAACTAAACAAAATCACAACAGAGGATTTTCGTAATGAATTCTATCGTTTTAGTTCTACAACACGATTTCGTCAACAGTGGACTAACTTAGTTACCATTCCTACAACAGAAGGAAATAGAAAACGATATTCATCTTATTCAACGAGTTATTAACAATTGTTCAACTCACAAGTTCCATTCGAGTCGTACATCTCACTTATTAGCTTAAACTTTCGAACTATATATATATATATAACCCCAACTGTAACGTTTTGGGGTCAAACCCTTCCATCTTCTTTGATGCAAACTAAGCTAATACAAATTAATAAGACCTTATTTTCACCTACAGCCGAGTCACGTATCCTCCACTTTCAGAAGTTTAAAAAACTTAAACAAACAATCTAATATTACTATACATAGCTTGCAATTAAAAACGCAGGCTTAAAAACAAGTCATTTTTACAGATAACACTTCATATTAATTCCACTAAAAAACCTGGGTAATTAACCTTGAATCATTAAAGTACTGTAACGAAGTTTAAATCACAAACCGTAACCTCGCCTGTAGATTAGGCCACAGTTCTTACTTATATACCATAACCCTTCTGTAGACCCTAACCACCACTGTAAAGACAAATAAAAGTTCACATGACGGTAGCCGTAACATTCCACATACATCACAGGGTTAAACCTGTCCATAATTTTGATGACAACAGTTACAAAGTCAAACAGTATAGAGATAGCCACGAGGAGGGATCATTCAAGACCAAAACCTAACTATTCTACAACCAACAAGGAGGAATTCCATGGCTATCGACCAGGCTTACCCGGAGAAGCCCACCGAATTGAGAGAAGTGCCCTGTACACCATCGAGAGAAGACAGGTCCTACATTCACAAATTGGTACTAGTTAATAAACGCGGTTATATAAAATCCAAATCTTTAAACTATAACGATAAGGGTGAAGTCCTGTAACTTACCATTTTCGGGGAGCAGCTTAAACACTGAATTCAGCATGTTAATTGTAAGCAAGGGAAGTGTAAGAACTCCAATCCTTGACAACAATTGCCATGAGCTGGCAGAAATAAGACAACTACTACATGGAAAACTTTAGCAGGACCTAGCCAGGAGTAATGGCAATGCAAAGGCAGGGATAAACGTTGACACAAAAAGGATAAAACCCTGGGATTTTTCCCAACCACAGTCGCCATTATAAAAAACACTTTGATTCTCTTGTAACGAGTCGAATAAGCACGAAGGATTCCAAGTTGCATAAGAGCTGATCTCTTGACATCTCTGTAGGGTTTGGATTCGGACAGGAGGGTTTCCAGAGAAGGGCAAAGCCCGAAGGCAATGGAAAAATGCCGAGTTTAGGGTTGAGACAACACTTAAATACCTTCAACACTTGGCGGAGGAAAATACACGTAGCCTTTTAATCTTTGCATGCTGTGGGTTGAAGTTCCATAGTTTCTAGTGTGACTCCAATCATTTTCTACGCCCAATTAAAATTGCAGTGGGATGAACTACAATCATAGCATGAGCATCATTTCTTTATAGTCGTGATGCCACACTTGGGCTTGCTATTATTTACGTAATGATAACAATGCTATAGAATCCGCATAGTATATAACCATACCTGTCATGCAAACATTTCATTCATGCGTATGTCAATCATATCAAAGATTTCGATGGATTAACCAATGTTTTGCCAACAAAATATTAAAACATGAGTAAATAAATTTATTTTGCTTGGAGTCATTAAAAGATTTAATTGATATAGTTCCTAGGTCATCCTTTAGTAATCAGGACATAGGGTAATATCCTTGAGTCTCTATTTTTGTGTAGATTAAACCTTGACTCCACAATTCATGCAACATGTGCATTGATCAAAACTCAGTCAGGTGTTATTCTAGACATAGAGGGAGGGATCGACATTATAAATGTTATCTTTGGTAGGTAGGTAATGTATGTCAAAATAGCATAGAACAGTATAACACTATTTACGTCTTAACCCTAGCCTCATGAGAATCGGCAAGGGGTACATCAAATTTATAAGTCTATAAAATATTGAGATGAAGACAAGTAATATGACTTACAATTCTACTATACCATTGTCACTTGAAATAACTGATAGCTTGGTTTATTATTATTTCTAGAAATAGGAATAGTGATGAAATCAAAGCAAAACCCTAGAGGAAAATCATAAGAAGATATGAACTGACAGATTATTATACAGTGCAAGTATTAAGTGAATTATACATTGAACATTTCTAGATCTTGGTAAGTATAATCGTAAATCACACAGTAACATCAGTTAAAGCAAAATGGTTTGATTTCCATTTTCCCGTGACATTACATGATGCTAGATAGGAGATATTATTGCAACACAATAATAATATCAAAGAACAGTACTCCATGGTGGAAATTAAGACAGTCTGATAAAGAACAATATCTATCATATTCTCATGCAAAATTGTCAACTCTCTAACAGTAAGAATGTATGAATATTACAAGAATGAAACTTCTACCTTTTTACACGTGACAACCTGTCTCGCATGTTTATACTTTTACTGGACATTTTGGTATAGTTAAAGGAAATATAATGCTTTAAAAATTAATTGCAGCGACCCGTACTTTACCTGTATACCTATAAATAAAAGACATTTGGATGCATTAGCTCGGAAGCTAAGTAAGCCCAGTCTGCGATGACAACTCCCCCTTGTGGTTGAAACAGAGAAATCATCAGTAACGATAAATAAGACTCACATTAAAAACTTAAGTACAATGACAAGTTATTCAGACATAGTTGTGATCCCTTAACTAAATCAAACAGATCAAGGAATGCATTTAATAACATTTATTGCTATCTTAAAAATTTTAAATTTTTCGGAAATTTTTGGGTTTTGACACTTGAATACTCTAAAATGTGTTTGAGCAACCAGGGAAACAAGAAGTTCAAACGACAAAACGATAACTTTCCAGCAAAGCAATTAGCCAAATGATGTAATAAAGTGATTTAAATAATTATGAATTTTGACTACTTGCTTCAACATAAAGTGGCAAAGTCATTATCGTATGAAAAACCATCAGAGGCATCAACTATGAAGAACTTAAAGCCAAACACTTGAGAAAGCATAAGCCAATTAGATCATCTTCCATAAAATCCAAGTCTAAGAAAATGTGGCATAGAAAGCGATAGATCAATCCAAAGGAAGCAATGAAATCACATGCCAAATCAAACAAAGTAAAATGAGAGAAAATCGAAAGATAAATATTTATAACATTTACATGGGGGTGTCCCTTTATCTTGCACATATAAAGGGGAGTTGTTGAGGTGCCAACAACTGTCCATATTGATTTTATCGGCATCATTCAAAATTCAAAATAAAATATTATGAAAAAAAGAAATATAAAAAATAACTGATAGCTGATGCATGGATAACTCGTAGCTCATGCATTGATAACAGGTAGTGAACAAAACACCCATGTAACTAAAGAAGGTAATAGGTAGCTGAGGCATAAAAAACAAGAAGTGATTATAGCTAAGCATGGAGAACAAGTAACATATAACTTGTCCATAACACTTATCTTGAGACCTATCGATGTTCACCGACCATAAGCTATGTGGTTGTGCTAGTGTTATGTTGATTTTAAATCTATAAAAATAAAAATAAAAAGCTCAAATACTATGATTATTCAATAAATCATTTTAATTAATTATATATATATATATTTGTTAATGTGGATGTGGTTCAAGGCTTTGGATATCGATGGCTAACCCGGTAGGGACATCGATTGAGTCTCTATTACAATCTATGTATACCCACTTGGGGATTTCAATCCAAATCCTCCTGCTTGCAAGAAACAAAATAAATTTCAACCACTCAAGTTAACAAGATTCATGTATACTCTAATCCCTATAGTGTGCTTCCAGTATTCATAATCAACAACTTGGCCACCATAAAAATGAAAAACTTGGAGCTCTAGGGTTTTCTGCTGCTTTCGACAACACTTTGAGGAGGAAAGTTGATGGTGTTTCATACAAGGAAGGATGGGAGGAGGAGATCCATCCTCCCCTAAGACAATGGTTGATGGGGTTCAAATCAGAAGTGTTCAGATCCCTCTAAATGAAATGGGAGGAGATGGATCGAGCAAATAGGGTATGGAGGCGGCTTCTGAGGGGTGGCGTATGGGGAAGTGTCTACCCGAATAAGATATGATCCCCTCGATGCAGATCAAATAGAATAGACTAAGGGATCGCATTTAGTATATTATGAAAGACAACACCCTAATTGGAAAATTTGTGGGCATGTTGTTGTCAGAAAAATCCCTAATCTAGTGGATTAACTCTACTTGGAAACTAAGGGGTCATTATGATTTGCACCTTGGCTGCAAGGGCTTCTTCACCATAAGCTTTATTAGTCTGAAATATAGAAACCAAGTAATCGATGGAGGGAATATGTTTTCTATTCAACGGAACTCTTCCTTAGACGTTGGAAGGAAAGCTTTTGTCCAAAGAAAGAGGGTAAGAGAGTATAATCAGTTTGGATCCACTTATACTCTTTTCCAGGGGAATATTTAGATCCATACATTTTGGAGGACATAGGAAACAATATGGGATCCTTCATTAAGGTCTTGGAGAACATGAATGATCAGAGGTACATGGAATATGAAAGCATCTGTGTTTATATGGATTTATCAAAGGTCCTCCCCGAGGCCTATAACTTATCTAGGGAAGATGAGGACTAGACGTAACCCTTAGATTATGAACATACCCCCTTCTAATGTTAATAATGCCATGATTATGGGAATATTTTCAGATATTTCCCAAAAAATAAACCCTCCCTCAACCTAAACAGTTTGAGGATGTTGATGATCATGGGTTATCAAAAGGGAAATATCAGAAGAGGGGAGGATGAAGACAGGAAACCCCTGAAGTGCACAAATATCCCACAGTTTCTAACCAATTTGCAGTATTAGAGAAACAACGTGAGATTCATATGAAGCAACCCCTCCCTTTTGAGAAGCAGGGCAGTCCAAACCCAGAGATAGTGAGGAAAGGAAAGGAGGGAGGTCACAAGAAAAATGAGGAAGAAAATATCTCGATCAAATAAGAGATGAATCTAGAAGATGAAGGGGAGGACATGGACATAGGGGAACTAGAACTAGATGGAATCGAACACGCATATGAAGAAAAGGAGAAGGGATGTGTAACCCAAGAGCATGTTTCCCTTCTTCATGTTGTGACCATTAAAGCTCGATCTATGATCCCCCTAGGGATTGTCCTCGTACCCCAGAAGGATAAAAAAAAGCATGTGGAGATAGCAAATAAACCAGGGAGGAAATAGAACCGACAACGAATTACAGCATCAGGACTCATGTTGGTGGAATCAGGTCAATACCCTACAATTATGGATGCCTTGGGTCTTTAATTTTTCTTTTTGTTCTCAATGAAGGTTATAACCAAGAATATTAGGGGGTTGAATAACCCTTAGAAAGTTAAGATATTGAAGAAAAAATTTATGAGAGAGAAAATGACAATAATATTCCCACAAGAAAATAAATGTTCTAAGATCCGACTATGTGAGATAGGAAGAAAAGCATGGAGAGGTTGTGATGGGATGCAGATTGATGTGTAGGGAGATGCAAGTGGGATATGAATCCTTTGGGACTCGAGCAAGGTATCTCTAACTGGGTTCATGGCGTAACCCCAATCTATTTCTGTTGAATTCCAAGTGATTGGTTATCCAATCCGGGGGGTCCTCACTAATGTTTATGGCCCCCACCTGCCCCAGCAGAAAGAAGGATTTGTTGAATCCTTGAGAGGGATCCACATATGGGTCGAGAGAAGACACTGGATACTAGGAGGTGATTTCAAATTGATCACATCCCTAGACGAGAAGAAAGGTGGGAGAAGGAGATTGGAGGATGAAAATATCCTCTTCAGGGAAACCATTGAGGACTTGAAGCTTGTAGATATTGTTACGTGGAACAACATCTTCACCTGGAACAATAAGAGGGGTGGTGGTCATCATATTGTTTCCTGTATTGATCATTTCCTAGTGCCCGAATCAATTATGGATCTTGGAAGTCACATCTAGACCCTCATTCTCCCATCTACGGGTTCAATCACTGGCATGTCTATTTATGGTGGATTGGATTGGGATCTCAGTTCAAAAATCCTTTCCTCTTTGAACAATTTTGGCTCATCCACCCCGAATTTAAAGATAAAGTGCATCAGTGGTGTAAATATTCGGATCAAGGAGAGGGATAGAGCATGTACTAGTTCCAACAAAAGCTCAAAGCTATTAAAGAGAGAATCAAGAAATGGAATAAAGAAGAGTTTGGAAACATATTCTTTGATAAAAGGAACCTATAAAGGAGATTAGAAGAGATTCAATTGCAAGGAATGAGGGAAGGCTACTCAGTTGAACTCCATGGAGAAGAAACTTGGATGATAGCTAAGTTGATGGAAAAAGAAATTCAAGAGGAAACCCTATGGATTAATGAAGGGGAATGGAATACAATATTTTTCCATAGGTTGGTAATTCAACACCGTATCCATAATAAGATGCTCATGCTCAGAAATGGGACAAGAGAAAGGCTGGAAACTGTTGAACACACCTGACACACTAAGAGGGGGGGTGAATCAATGTGTGTAATTTTGATTTCTTTTAACGATTGCTTGCAACATGGAAAGATAAATCTGAACATCAGCTAAACATGTCATTTATATTTATCAAACATTAACCAGAAAAGCATATCAAAGAAGAACACATAATATATCTGGTAATAATTTTATATTTTTGTGGAAGACAATAATATTCATGATTACAATTAGCACCAATTGATACAAAGAGCACCAACTCTCAATACATGACCCAACCTAGTTTCTTAGCTCCAACCGATGAAGGGTGAGGAGTCCTACCCTCAAGTGAAAGAATTAGATTTGATGAAGAACAATAATGTCAATATCACAAATGTTGTCTCTATCAAGTCAATTGTTATGTCAATCTAATCTATCTTCATCAACTCAATCAACTACCAAGTCAATTGGTCATGGGATGTTACTTTCATGTAGTCCCTGTCATCAATGCAAATACTATCATTTCATATCAATTTGTTATCTCTGTCATATCATGGTTGTCACTGTCATGTACTTGGTCGTTAAATCATGGTTGATTGATTGTACTGTTGTAGTTTTCATCCCAAGAGATGTTTCTACTGAGATATTCAACTACATTCAATTCACTTTAACTTTTTTTCTCTAGATATGCTTCAGGTGGTTTCCTTTGAGTTTGATCAAGGTACCAAGAATTTATTCTTTAGACAGCCCTTTTGCATAACACTGTTTCTAGCTTTTCCACAATACAGGTTACTGGAGTAAAAGATCAATCCAACCTCACTTATGTTTGGAGATGTTTTAAGATATGACTATATCAACTATCTAGTCAGCTACTCCCATGCTCAAATCCAGGTCAACTACAAAGTCTTCCCCAAGACTTCAATAAATTTCTCCAAATCACACATACAATTTTGCTCTAAATCTTTTGCAAGTACTGTCCCAAATCAAAACTCTACTCAAGGAACCAATAGTTACTTCAACAAAGCTTTTACGTTAAAATTAACAACTCTTTCATCGAATTATTTCAAAGACTGTATCAATGCTACTATAAAACAAGACTCTCCAATCACATGTGTGACTATCAAATCATAAGAAAAGGTTCAATCTTCAATTGTGGGTATCTTGGCATATACTGTTAAATACATCTAAGTGTCCAAATGTGATATCATAGTCAAGTTTGTTAAATACATCTAAGTGTCCAAATGTGATATCATAGTCAAGTTTGTCACTTATCGAACAAATTTGTTACTTCAATTAGAATCTGTCACTATCAATGGGTATCTTGGCATATACTGTTAAATACATCTAAGTGTCCAAATGTGATATCATAGTCAAGTTTGTCACTTATCGAACAAATTTGTTACTTCAATTAGAATCTGTCACTATCAAGGTTAAAGGCTATAACTGTCATGTTGTTGAACTCAGAATTGACTCAAGGATGCATACTAAATTATTTGAACTTCCAAGACATACCTCTTTGTTAAATAGTCCTGAGTTACTTCATACCTCAATACAAACATAGCCCTGGACTACCTTACAACTTTATTATTTTGACTTCATAGTACAAATTTTGTTACATCTAGAGCTTGATCTCTCCTTATTACTTGGAATCAGTGTTGTAATTTGGTTTTCATTCTACCCATCAATTTTATTTTTTTTATGTTTTGGATTTATATATTACCCGTCCTGAAACGTTTTGTTTAAATTTTTACCCTTCAACAATGAAGTTTTGGCTAAACATTTATCCTTCAATAATGACATTTTGTTAATTTTTTTTTAAAATAATATTTATGTTCTTAAAATTTTTATATTAAAATTAAAACAATCATTATTAATATCTATAATGGTCCATTAAATTGATTCCTATTATTATATATATCATTTATATACAAAATTAATATTATATAAAAATTTAGCTTAAAAAGATATTAATATTATTCTTTTTATTAAAATATATATATTTTTAAACAATTTTCTTATAAATATTTATAATTCATTTTATGTTTTAAACAAATTTTTATATAAATATTTATAATTTCTAATAAGTATATAAAATATATATCATTGTATTTGTGTAACGCTTGCTTTGAAACTATTTAATAATAACACCAATATATACAAAACTCAAAAAAACTAATAATAACTAACAAATTTAGATAAAACTAAAAAAATTATTAATAACCAATAAAATTAAATGTATCATGCTAATTCAGATAACAAATATATATATATATATATATTTGTTATCTGAATTAGCATTATACATCTATATATATAATTGTTATCTGAATTAGCATGATACATCTAATTTTATTGGTTAAATTATTAGTTTTTTTAGTTTTATCTAATAACCAATAAAATTAGATGTATCATGCTAATTCAGATAACAATTATATATAGAATATGAATAAAAAAAACATCTAAATAACATTTTAAATGTGTTTCTACATGGTCTTTCGTGAAACTCTTTGGTTCATCTAATAATCTCTTTGATTCCTCTTATAATGTATGTTATCGATTGTTCATTCTTGAAATTACATCTATAAATCACTAACTTGATTGTAGTTCTCCAAGGGTAGGAGCAAATTCTAACCCTTGTTTTTGGAAAGGAAAATATTTAATAATTAAATAATGGAAATTGATTTTGACTCCTTCAATTCTGCTAGCTTTGGCTCTAGAACAGGCTTAGATGCTTATACAAACGACATTTGTATATGGAATTCGTTAACTAGGTAAATTTAGCTCTAGATCCGGAGTAGATTTTGGTTATGCAACTAGTTCTTAAACCCTTCCTTCTATTGGTGGTTCCGATGTGAGGTAAATAACTGGATGATTCAACCTCGCCAACCCACCAACCAGCGAAGTCATTTTAAATAGGCGTCACCTACTTCAATAGGTAAAAGTCGCATGACATTTGAATTGAATCAAATATGCCCACTCTAAAGCTATTATATTTATACATGGCTTAAGAGAAATATGTGACAAACAACCATGTAGCAAACAAAACTTGTTTTAGCAATCATTTCAATGGTAAAAGTCATTGAAATTGAACCATAACATAAATATATAATTGAAATTCAGCCATAACAAAAATATAAGAGATTTTTATTTCAATTTCAATGTATGAATCTATATATATTATTAAAATTGAAATTACAACAAAAATAATTCAGTCTACATATATAAATGATGTTATTTAAAATTAAAAAAAAAAACAAGGAACATAGTTTATAACATTTCTTCAAAGTTGTAGATTTGAAACAAATCTCTAAATCTAAACCAAACACTAAATATAATGTCAAAAACATCATGCAAGAAGTACATGTGATGATGCTTTCCAAGATTCTCTTTCCAAACATAAAAGCCTTTGGTTGCACACTCCCAACTTCCAAGTCATTTAGTTGTTATAGCATGCAAATGTAATCAATGAGCATTGAGCAATGAAATTTGTAGTATGTAGATGCTCATTGCAATAATAGAAAAATAAAAAAATAATGGAAAACCATTGAATTAAATGAGTTTTTTTTCTTTTCTATTTTTCTATTTTTGTATTAAAAATCAATGCGACTTCCAAAATCGAAAGGCATGGAAAGATGGAAATAATACTAATTTAATATGTGTTTCTATTTATTTAGTGAAATGGTTGGAAGTTGGAATTAAATATAAGATAAATGATATTAATACTACTGTAATATAATGAAGTTTTCTAAATTTTGTTACCCTTCAAAAATAATAGAAATATGATGAGGTTTTATGTGCGACCATGATCATCAATTTATCAAGAAATAAGCATTCTCCTAAGTGATTCTCCACATCATCAAGCATGAGCCAAGGACAATATCATCATCAAACATGCATGGTGCATTATAGTCAAGAACTCCACCATATCATAAACCAACTATATGAACCATAAGTGCAAGAGAATAAGGGAATTTTGACCATGTCAGCTAAGCAGGGCTCCACAAAGTGCTCCAAAGCACAAACCACCAGTGTATGGACTCCAAATCCCAATTTACCACATGTGATGGTACCGACATCATGCAACAATCAATATGACCAATTTGTTTGTGGGGAAAAGGCTCCCAATTGTTCAAGATACCCCACAAAATATACCAAGAGAATGTGCAAGTGTCCATGATCCAGTCCATACCTATCCATAAAGCTTTCCCACTACAAGGGGCCTTTGTGGCATCAATGAAACTTACAGACCACTACAAGTTCCTTGTTAGAATCAATGAAAACTTAATCAACAATATCCCCCTTTTTCATTGATGAAAACAACTCACTGACTCCCCCTAAGATCATGATCCCCCTTTCATCTGCATCTCTCCCTCTTTGGAATCAATGGCAAAGGGTGGCCACAAATCAGCATCTCTCCTCATGAGTTCACTACTGACTGCCCCCCTATTAATATACATAACTGTCTATGTTCTATTTGGTTGCAACATGATCCTGGGACTTGTTGCTTTAGTGCATAAATTTCAAGTAATGAAACATTTCCATTCAAACCCAAATAAAAACACTATAGTGCTTAGGCTAAGTCCTTCTTCTTTTAATGTTGTATCAGTTATCCCTTCTATCTACTATTATACTGCTGATCAAATCCTCTACTAAGCAATTTCAAGTCTTCAAACATGCCTTTAAAGACAACTCCTATGTAGACTTACACAATCCTCTTGAATGTGACAAAATTCCCTTAAAAGATACATCTTAAGACATCCCTAGATCAGTCCTTTAATATATTCTTAAGGTTAGTTCCAAATGTGTTCTTGACAGTCCTTAAGACCGTAACAATTTAGCCCTTAAAATTACTTCAAAACACTCTTAAAAAGCACTTAAAACATACCTCAAGAATCTGCAATCAAACTTCTTTGAGTGTATGTGGGAGATGCACTTTAGATCTATAACATTCTCGTTACAATATATGCTAGAGGTAGTCCTTAAAACTAATTCCTTGGAACAATCTTCAAATCTGTTCTTAATTACCACTAGAACTTTCTTTTTTTTTTAAGTGCAAAAAAAATAGAAAAAAATCATATAATCTACCCATAAAGCTCAAAGTCAGTCAAGGTTTGCTTATGAAATATGCTAGTTGACAACAATGCCATACTTAATTTACTTCTAATCATAGCTCTGTTATAAACATAGTCCCCACAGATGATATTTTTGTGCTTTCCCTCATGGTATATGCTGCTACAGGAGTCCTCAAAATGTTGATTTGGATCTACTGCAATATACAATAAATCCAACACTTCATGATGGCTATCTTAACATGCTATAGAATCACTTCATATCTTAGCATTACAATCTATGTTACCTTAGATCAGAAAACCATAGATGGTCCCTTTTTAAATTGATTATGACTTTCCTCAAATCCCAAAGAACTTAAGGTGCCCCAAGGTCATTGAGAGACCTTGGAATGGGCTGGCCATATGGAAGCCATATGCTTTGCAATGATCGATCTCTCCCATGCGCAACTGTTCAGTCTTCCTCACCCATATCTGAGGGTGCTTTTGTTCAGTATTTTTCATCCATGTTTGTTCTTTGACACTTGTCCTTTGAGCTTGTGTCCTTTCAGCATTATTCCTCTTCCAAGGTTCATTTGTTTTCCTTCATGATGCGTATGATATATTTCTCATGGATTGTCTCCTTGAATTCCAGTAGTCTTGGGCTCTGTGGCCAGATCCAATACAACAGAATCATCTCATAGTACAACAATATGCAACAATATGACCTACATGGTTGCATGTTCAACATCTAATTGTGTTGTTGGGATTTTCCATTCTTATTTTTGCATAAGATCTACAATCCAAGGCTTTGTGACTAAAATCATTGCAAGAAAAACAATAACCATTGAAACCATTTTCATACCTGGATTCTTGGTTCCATCTTGAGTATGTCTCTCTTCTGAATTTGCTTTGAGGAGTAGGACCACCTTCTTGATGTCTTCCTGATCTTCTGATGTCTTCTTTGTTTTGTGCATGTTCTTGAAGGGTAGCTTTGATTTCACTTTTGGAGAATGAAGGGCTTGCTTCAGGAGTATTAGGTGTTCATGTGCCAACTTTAGATTTGTTTGCTTCCTTATTGTCAAATGGATATCTTTGACAAATGGATATCTTTGACAATCCAAAATCTCATCCAAGATTACTGAACTGTTCTTGAACTACACAAGAGCATTTGACTTGTTATCCTTCTTTCTGAGATCAACCACTTCCATCTCAAGTTTTTGGCATGACTTCTCTTTTTCATCCAACTACATTTTCTAAACCTCTTCTATCCTTTTGGCTTCCTCAAGTTGAGTCTTCAAGTTGACATTAGATTCTCTTGTTTCTTCAAGCTCTCCTAAATTTTCTTCATGTTCTTCTGCTTGACTGACCAATTCAGTCTTTAGTCTTTAAATTTCATCTTCTTTATCTTCTAATTGATCTAGTAAACATGTTTCGTTGTGCTTAAGTTTGTTGAGTAGCTCTTTTAGTACAGTAGACCTTTCTTGGTACATATCTAAGGATTGAAAGGTTACCTTTTCAAACGTTATAAAGTCATACTGATTTAGATTGACAATGTTATTGTACCAATCAGCTCTGAGATCAATATTCAATATAGTATGTGTAATTTCCTTTTTGGCTTTCAACTAGTCTTCCTCATTATCTGCAAGAGCATTTTCAACATATTCATTTTTAAGACTACAACAATTAGAAGGGTCCTTACCTTTATTGGTGTTTGAATATTGCTTTTCTTCTTGGTTTACGTCTTCATTGGGCTTGACTTTTGTATCCTGCTTGACTTTCTTGGTATCTTGTCTTTTTATTTGATATTCACTTTCCACCTTAAACCATAGGTATTTGGAGGAGGTGTGTTCTCCTATACTTTCTTTGATAGATCCTCGAAGACCATCCATGATAAATTTTAAGGTAGTTGTGTTGTTCATCTTTGCTTATTTCTATGCAACTGACTTGGATTTCTTATTGGAAGGAGCAGATGGATTTATCACAATATCCCAAACACCAAAAAAATTTAGGTACCCTTTCATTTTGGATCTCCATCCAAAGTAGTCTGTCTCATCAAAGAAAGGGACATCATTATCATAAAACTTTTCCTTTTCTTCCATAGTGTGCTCACGTATCTCCTTAAAGATGGTAAGGCTTATGGTGAAGGACTTCTCTAATACCAACTGTTGAACACACCGGGCACACTGAGAGGGGGGGTGAATCAATGTGTTCAATTTCACTTTCTTTCAACCATTATTTGCAACACTGAAAGATAAATCTCAACATCAGCTAAACATGCCATTCATATTTTTCAAACATTAACTAGAAAAGCATATCAAAGAAGAACACAAAACATATATGCCAATATTTTTATATTTTTGTGGAAGACAACAATTTTCATGTTAACAATCAAATTAACACCCTTAACAAGTGAATATAGAAGCACATTTTACCATTCTCCCACAACATGAAGACTAGAAATTTGGAACAATTGAGAGCTTCAATCTCTCATCTGACCACCGATTCTACAAAGGAAGAACTTTGTGAAGACAAAGGTTTCCCTAAAGAGGCCAAGTCTAGGACCACTCAAAGGGCCAAAACCCGACTTCTAAAACTCTTGGGGTGGAAAGAATACATCAAAGGTGTATTAATTGTCCTAAAAATCCTGGAAATTAATGTCAAAAGCCTGAAAATAATGGAAAAGTGGGTTTTTGAGTGAAAATATTCAGAAATCAAGAAAAGGTATTATCCCACATTGAAAGTTGAATAATGCATCCCCATTTCCCAATGCTATAAAATAAAGGAATTTGGGGCATGATAAGATACAGAAAGTGAGATTAAATGCATGGTGGAAGGATTTCAAGGTTGGAAAGCTCATCTTCAACAAAACTGTTGAAGGATCAAAGTCAAGGATGGAGAAGGTTGGCTCAAAAAAAAGGAGGAAGGATTCACCGCAAGCAACAAGGTTGTAAGTATTTATTTTCCTCAATTCAATATGATACAATTCATTCCCCCCCCAAAAAAAATTGTGTTTGAATTTAGGTTTTAGATCTAGTTTTGAATTCAAGTTTGATAGATAGATTTCAAGTTTTGCAAAGTTTTTCAAGTTCTTAGAGATAGAAGCCAGAGGTAAGAACCTAGCAATATGCTACAAATGGAGGCCTAAAGGCCATGGATGCTCAAGAAATGGAATCTTCTTCAAGTGGCTAGCTTCAAGAGGTATTCTACTCTCTTCCTCCCTTCTATTTTCTTGAAAATTACCTAGAAATCTCTAAGGAATGAATGTGTATTGCATGTATTTCAGTCATTGAATCTCACTAAGTTCATAGTAAGATAGCTAATTAGTATAGACACATACCTACTACTATTGCTATCAACAGATTGACGACTCCTCAGATCTGCAACCAAGAATGTTGCAGAATATAGTGCAATCATTGAGCTTCTTCTCGAGGCTATCACCCTTGGCATCCGACAAATAATCGTCAAACTAGACTCATAATTAGTTGTATCTCAGTTAAATGGTCAGTATCAAGTTTTAAATCCTATACTGTTTAGAAATTTTCTATGAATACATCTTTTAGAATGTCAGTTTGAGTTCATTGAATACATTCATTTTCCTAGAAGTCTGAATAGTTTGGCCGATTCCTTAGCCAACTACGTACTTGATTGGCATCTACATCGTTCCGAAAAAATAAAGCATGTACATTATTTATGGCAATGTAATTGAATATATCATTTAAGGAAATAAGTAAATGATGAAATATCTATCTTACATCATAAACCAAAAAGTGTGTTGGGGTTCTGGACATTTTGGATAGTAACTTTGCACACATAGAAAAGAATAGTGTAAAAACGTTTCTCTTTTTGTTTCTTTTTTCTTCAAGATAAAACCAAAAAAATTTCATAAAAACAATGAAAATATTCGGAAGCTTCAAAGAACATTTGAAACCGTTTCAAATTTCCTGGTTCGACATGAAGACTCACTTACAACTGGTAGATCATTGAAAAATGGTTCACAGCTCCTAGAAATTCATGATGAAAGGAGTTGCTTCCTCTCAGCCATCGGCTACACCTACAAGGAATATGGTAAAAAATGAGTGTTTTACTTATCTTTTATTCATACATGTATAATCGTATCCTTTTCAATAATAGGATGATGCGCAATTCTTCAATTTTAGCTATCTTTTTAGATACTAAATGCACATTTGAACCGGTTTCTGAAGAAACAATTGGGTAGTGAATTGGATTTGATCATAGGACTTGAATACTTTGACAATTCAAACTATTTGATTCAGGTAGTTGGAGATAGACCATGATTCATGGTGATTTATGATTTTGGAATTTTTGACAAGACTTAGTATGAAGTAAACCTCATTCACCCATCCCTACTTGGTCATTATACCAAATTGGATAAACTTAGTTACATGGTATGATTTCACAGTCTATCGACAAATAATCCTGCTTCAGATAGGCTACCCATGGAGGGAACATTTGTTAGAGTGTGCACAACTATCTCAACCCTTGTTTCCAATTTGGATCTTTGCCTTGGCCTGACTCGTGCCCTTGAAATATAGGAGTGCGGACATGCAACACTTGTCCCCTCCCATGTACATTAGAATTATTTATTCATTTTTTGAGCTAATAAATGAAAAAGGCATAAAAAGTAAAAAACAAAAAAAATCAGAAAAGGGGGAGAATTGAATCATATCATATTGTATTATGGAAAAAAATGGCAACAATCAGTCCTTGTCACCCTTGAACACAACACATAGTTTGGTATCTGTTGTCAGTACACCATGTACATTTTCCGTAGGAAACTGTACCAATGTTTTGAACATATCTCCACCGATGGGTTATCCTTCCCATCACTAATGGAGCTTTCGTTAATGCATCTGGCATTGGTGTATTTCATTAAGGTCGGTTACTCAAGTCCTATCTTTCCAAGTGTCCATTCTATGTCGTTTTATGTGTTCAAGGGAAGTTCAAATAGTGTCATCCATTCCTCAAATATTCCTGGCCAATCATGTCAGCCTTCCTTGTGCTGGTATATAGTGTTGGATCTTGCAGTTCTACCCAATTATATCAAACTATTGATCTTTGTTTCGTATCGGTTGATGTGGGATGCATTAATTCCCTCCTTCCGATGGATCTATTCCTATCGAAACCAAATCATCATCTAGGAAATGGATCTAGAAACCTAGGAGCACCTTGGATCTTGCAGTCATTGGTGGCAGGTTTCCTCGCAAATGACAGTGGATATACATCAATGACCCTTGATTATTTGATTCTACAAGTGTTTGACTTCAGAACATCTATTCACACTTTCTAGTTGTACTTAGTACCTTAGATTCCATCATCATTATCAGTGGGTCTCTTTTCATATGTTAACGGTATACATCAATGACCGGTAATCAGATGGTATTTTATTATACTCGACATCAGTTCATTTATTCGCATGTCATAAACTCATACTATTGTCAGTTTGTATTGAAGAACTTGGGAAAAAAGTTGTATCACTCATCGATGCACTGCCCCAAGTTGCGCAATATTAAACTACCATGTCAGAAGTTTGATGAAGACCTTATTCTCGTACTCATCAAAGTAGATGTTTACACTTCTGAAAATTTTACTTTTTGACACAGATCCACTATGTCTTGTTCGTGGCCATGCTTGTTTACTACTGAGCATGGGTATGCCCACCTCAGGAAGATATTGTATATTTGAGAAATTACTATGTTTGACTTGCAGGTGTTCTCCTAAATCATGTGCCCATGAGATAATCCTTTTGTATCCTTGCTTTGATCAATAAAGAGTATCAGGATGAAGAGTATCAGTATAAAAAATAATTTATTTCAACCCTTAGCTCCGCTCTGGACCTCACACATTAGGGGACATCTGTTAACAATCAAATTAATGCCTTGAACAAGTGAATATGGAAGCACATTTTACCATTCACCCGCAACATGAAGACTATAAATTTGGAACAATTGAGAGCTTCGATCTCTCATCTGACCACTGCTTCCGCAAAGGAAGAAGCTTGCAAAGAGAAAGGTTTCCCTAAAGAGGCCAAGTCTAAGATTGCTCAAAGGGCCAAAACCCAACTTCTACAACTCCTAGAGTGGAAATAATACATGAAAGGTGTATTAATTGTCCTAAAAATCCTGGAAATTAATGTCAAAATCCTAAAAATATTGGAAAAGTGGGTTTCTGAGTGAAAATATTCAAAAATCAAGAAAAGGTATTATCCCACATTGAAAGTTGAATCATAAATTCCCATTTCCCAATTCTATAAAATAAAGGAATTTGGGGCATGGTAAGATACAAAAAGTGAGAGTAAAGGCATTCTAGAAGGATTTGTAGGTTGGAAAGCTCATCTTCAACAAAACTCTTGAAGGATCAAATTCAAGGATGGAGAAGGTTGGCTCAAAGCAAAGGAGGAAGGATTCACCTCAGGAAACAAGGTTGTAAGTATTTCTTTTCCTCAATTCAATATGATGCAATTCACCCCCCCCCCCCAAATTTGTGTTTGAATTTAGGTTTTAGATCTAGTTTTGAATTCAAGTTTGGTAGATAGATTTCAAGTTTTGCAATTTTTTTCGAGTTCTTAGAGATAGAAGCTCGAGGTAAGAACCTAGAAAACTATTGAAAATGGAGGCCTAAAGGACATGGATGCTCAAGCAAGGGGACCTTCTTCAAGTGGCTATATTCAAGGGTTATTCTACTATCTTCCTCCTTTCTATTTTCTTCAAAATTACTTAGAAATATTGAAGGAATGAATGAGTATTGCATGTATTTTTGTCATTGAATCTCACCAAGTTCATAGTAAGATAGCTAATTAGTGTAGAGACATCCCTACTACTATTTTTTTCAACAATTCGTGATTACAATCACCACCAAATGATACAAAGAGCACCAACTCTCATTATAGGACCCAACCTGGTCTTCTCAACTCCAACTGAGGAAGGGTGAGGAGTCCAACCCTCAAGTGCAAGACTTAGATTGTGATGAAGAACAATACTGTCAATATCACATCTACCTCTATCAAGTAAACTTCTATGTCAATCTGATCTCTCTTCATCAACTCAATCAACTGCTAATTCAACTGGTCATGGGATGTTACTATCAAGCTGTGATTGTCATCAATGCAATCACTGTCATTTCATATCAATTTTTTATCTCTGTCACATGATGCCTATCACTGTCATGTACATGGTCGTTAAATGATGGTTGATTGATTGTACTAATGTATTTTTCATCCCAAGAGATGCTTCTACTAATATATTCAACTAAGCCCATGTTTAGGGTCAACCTAGTAAGTATTGCAATTTAAGAAAGTTTAATTAAAAATTAGTTAAACATTGATTTGCTGGCCGACATTCCTTCTTGCATATATTTTTAATTTTAAAATATTATACATGCTCATGTGGAGTGCTACTTATAAGAGGCCGACTTCAAATGTTTGTTAGAGCTTCAACAAAAAGTTTTTAATTTGTATTCAATCAAGTTCTTTTGTGCAACATTGGGGTTTCACGCATGAGAGAGGGTTCCAAGTCTATGCCAAATGCTGGGATAGAAGGCCTGTTGGATTGACTTCCACACTTGTCAGGTTTTCCTTAAACGGGGCTTTTTTTCACTCATAAATTTATCAAACATGTCATCATGATCTTATTATATCCTCAGGATTTTAAGGGTTTCATACATATGTGGGCTTTAAGCCAATGATCAATCAAAGAATGTAAGGACTTCATGCCATGTTGAAGAGATTGTTAAACCACCATACATCATAGGGTCATCATCAATTATTCAAATTCATCATGGAATCATCATCAAACAAAGACTTCATCATGGATTCCTTCAAGTTCCATGGGATTTTAGGACATCATCATCATAATTATATCAAGAGAGCATCGTCATCATTGTAAGAGGGCTTATTCAAAGGTTGCAAGGGATCCATAAGTGTGGATTCCAATATCCAAGTCTCCACATGAAGGGGATCAAGATCTAAGCTATGGGTTCCAAGACACAAGGCTCCACATCAAATCAGATATGTGTGGATTCCAAAACCGAATCCTTTATGTATGATCATGATCATCAAGTTATCAAGCTGTAAGAATTCCCTCAAGTGATTCTCCACATCATCAAGCATGAGCCAATGACAATATCATCTTCAAACATGTAGGGTGCTTATAATCAAGAACACCACCATATCGTCAACCAACTATATGAACCATGAGTGCAAGAGCATAAGTGAATTTTTACCATGTCAACTAAGTGTAGGGCTCCACAAAGTGCTCCAAAGAAAAAAAATACCTATGTATGGCCTCCAAATCCCAATTTACCACATGTGATGGTACCAACATCATGCAACCATCAATTTGACCATTGTGTGTGGGGAGAAGGCTCCCACTTGTGCAAGATACACCACAAAACATGCCAAGAATATGTGAAAGTGCAATCCATGATCAAGTCCATACCTGTCCATCAAGCTTGTCCAGTGCAAGGGGCCCCTGTGGAATCAATGACAACTCAGAGAACACTACAAGTCCCTTTTTGGCAGCAATGACAACTTAATCAACAGAAACTAGGGAGGAAATTGAGGGACAACTCATTCTCTTCTTTTAGGACATCGTGAAGGAACCCAACCTAGACAAAAGAAGGGACATTGATAGGATCACCCAAAATATCCCCTTGCTGGTAACTAACAACCATAATGAGATTTTGAAGAAACCAATGATGATGATGGAAGTGGAAGAAGTTGTGAAGCAAATGGAAGATAGTAAGGCCCCTGGGCCTAATGGTTTTAGGATTAATTTTTTTCATCAATTATGGGACTTAATCAAGTATGAAGTGTGGAAAGTTGTGGAATATTCCAGGCGATCACAACATATCCTACCCTCCTTTAATGCTACCTTCCTATTGCTAATCGGTTGAAACCCATACTGTGTCCCTTGCTTAATATCTCTAGAGAAGTCTCGGTTCGTGGAAGGGCACCAGATAATGGATAGTATAATTCTTGTTCATAACGTTATCCATTCCCTCAAAACAAAGAAGATCCCAGGTATGATGTACTTGAAATTAGATATTGCAAAGGCCTATGATAAACTCAATTGGAAGTACATTTGTGAGATGTTGCAAGCATTTGGAATCAAGGTGGAGTGGATTCATTGGATCATGATCATCCTCTCCTTGGACTTCTTATCCATCCTAGTGAATGGTTCTCTAATGGGGCTTATAAAACCATCTAGGGGAATAAGGAAAGGGGACCCCCTTTCCCCATTTATCTTTGTTCTTATGGCATATGGAATTGGTAGATCTATCAAGGATTTGCAAGCTATTTAGGAGATCAGGGTGTTTCATGTGCATCCACTGGAGGATCATCAATGCCCTCAATAGTTCATGGATTATATTATGATCATGGGACACTCTTCAATTAAGGAGGCTAGGGATATCAAACGTTGTCTCTAGAGGTTCGGGGCCGCCTTAGGTCTCGAAGTAAATGACCAGAAGTCCCAAGTTTTCTTCTTTAGTACTCTTCGGGTTACCAGAATCAATATCTATCATATCCTTGATTTTCAAGAGAGATACCCTCCATCCAAACATTTATGGGAACCCATAATGGATTCAATTATTGAAAAGGATCATGGACGGAACTTTTGGACAAAATGAGGAAAAATTGACAAGCTGGACCTTTTGACCCCTCAACCTTGCTAGCTGGTTGGTTTTGGTTAAATCAGTTCTCCAAGAAATGCCAGTATACCTATTCTCCATAGTGGTGGAACCTAAGGCTGTCTTGAAATAAATATGGAACATTCAGAGGAAATTCCTATGGAGCGGGGCTAGTGAATAGAGAAAATGGGCCCTGGTGAGTTGGGAGACTATTTGTGCTCTAAATATTCATGGGGGGTTGGGGTTAAGGGATCCAGAAAATATGAATGTGTTCATTGGAGCCAAAATATGGTGAAAATGGGGCACTCATAGTCTTGAACCATGGGTGATGCTATGGAATTGTAAATATGCCCCAGGTTGGGATAAAAGGGACCTCATTCACTACCCGAAGGATAGGAAAGGTTCCCACATCTAGAAATCGGTGAATCTTGGGAGAATGCTCATCCAAGATAACAAATTCTAGGAAATTATAAATGGTAATGAATTGGCCCTATTATAGGAAGACTCTTGGCAACAACTTCCGAAAATTGAACAACCCTTTGACGTTCCTCCGTTCCGTCAGGCGTGTGTCGAGGAGATGAAGATAAAGGTTAAGGACTATCGGGGGGCTACGGATGGGAATGCCAATTTTCTAGGTTGGGATCATGAAGACTGGTGGGAACGAAAATGACCTCAGGAGGAAGCTTCCACAACAAAGGAAGTGCTTCAATACAGGCGCATCTGGATCCATAACATAGATGACAAGCCTCGATGGGGATTCATATCCAAAGGGGATTTTTTTATTAAGGAGGCTTATGATATATGGAATGGGTTTAACAATACCCCACAAGAGAAAGTATGGAAGAATTTATGGTTGGCCTAGTTATGGCCAAACATTTCTACTTTTGTCTAGCTTTTGATCAAGCGATGAATTTTAATCGGAGACAACCTTATGAAAAGGGGGATAAGAGGACCTTACCGATGCTTCCTGTGTGAAAATGCTAATGAAACCTTGGATCATATTTTGGACGTGTGCACATTTTCTGTGAAGCTATGGGACAGTGGGGATGCATCTTCAGGAGGTCTAGTTGGAATAGGGGTCACCCTAACTTGACTATCAGCAACTCGCTGCAAATCGTATTCCAAAATCCCATTGTCAATCGGCTATGGAAAATTTTCCTAGGTTTCTTGGTATGGCAAGTTTGGAGAGAATGGAACATCAGGACATTCAAGGGGAAATAAAATTCGAGGGAAAGGATCTAGACCATCATCAGGACTAAAATGTTGGAATCCTCCCGGTTGCATTCCTGGGAGGCAACCGACAAGAATGCTTAGGGGGATGAGTCCTTCATCCTGCAAGACTAGAGGATTTATGGACCTATGGAATGTTTTGGTTATCCTAAGCCTCACCACCTAGCTACTTCCAGTATGAACCACTTGTCAAATCCCCCACTCAGTTTCTTCAAACTAAATTTTGATGGGGATACCAAGGGGAATCCTGGGTCTGTGAGGTTCAGTCGAATTGTCATAGATCATACAGGCCGAATGATGATTTTCTACATTGGATACATTGGGTTTGACTTGAACAATGCAGCGGAATTGGAATGTTTGATCCACGATGTGCTCATGGCTCATAGGTGAAACTGGACCCCTTTGATAGCGGAAGGGGACTCAAAGGAGATACTGGATATGGTGATTTGTATTCATAATGGAACACCATTCTCAAAATTTTCAAAAAATTGGAGGTTAGAATTTCGGTTAGAGTGGTTGTTTGGAATCCTTCTCGACCCATCGTACCTGTCCTTTAGTTGTTTACATATTGTAACTTATAAGAATATTCTATTTGTACTTTATCCATATATGTTTCATTCCTCCATCGGGACCCTATTGTATATCCGGATATGTTTATTCCTCCACTAGGATGTGGTAACTAGGGTTATTAGACTCTCCTAGTGAGGTCAGCCCTGAGTTAGCTGTTTAGGAGTTATTAGACTCTCCTAGGAGAAGTCGACCCAGTTAGGGTTAAAGATCAAGTGAAGTAAAGTATAAATAGAAGATGTGTGATCCTCATTTATCACATTCACTCTCTTGTGTATTGCACATAAGTGAGAGAGAGAGATCTGCATAGGAGGAGAAGGAGCTCTTGTCTTGGGTTTACATCTTTGTATTGGTTGGTCATCTATATTGAGGAAAGCTTTGCTGGGTTTTCCACCCAATGAGGGTTTCCCAGGGTAAATCTGTGTCTATCTTGTGATTGTGTTTCTTTGAGTCATCCTATTATGCTCTTGTTGTGAATTATAGGATAAACTTAACATGGTGTTAAAGCTAGCCTGAATAGGACATCTTTCACAAGTTGAAAATACCTCTCTCTCCTCCTCCGGTGAAAATTAGGGTTTCTGCAAAAGTTGGAATTTCTGGAATCTGAGAGCATGGCTGGATGCTCCTCCTCAAAATCGAAATTTTGAGCCCAGGATTGAAGTTTTTGAAGGGGGAAATAACCCTGGGCTTTGTCAAACCCTATTTTGACTTTTGCACCAAAAGTACCAGAAAACTAGTGAACTAGAAAAACTGTGCACTTGTGCACCAGTGAACCAAAAAAGCTACGAACCTGTGCACTAGTGAACCAGAAAAGCTGCGAAGTTGTGCACCACGGAAGCAGAAAATTTGCAAACCAAAAAGCCAAAAAACCTGTTGCATATCCGAAAGTTGCTAGTCAAATTTGAAGGGTGAAAAGTTGAACTTTCCAGAAGCAGAGTACACCAATCATGTCAATTCAATCCAGCACATCTCCTTGTAAGATCTATTCTACATTTTGAGAAACTTCAATTTTTTGACCTCCTGGATAAGATGGCCCCAAGCACTAAGCTTGAGGACAATCTAGACGATATAGAAATTTTTCGAGCATGGAAATATAGGATTGGTCTTATTCTTGAAGAAAATGATCTTGCCCAATATATCAAAGATGAGGTTGCAGAACCTGCAGAAGATGAAACTAAAGAGAAGTATAAGAAGGACTTAATTAGGGCAAAGAGAATCATTATTGATTCTATCAAAGACCACTTGATTCCCCAAGTGACATCCAAGAAGACCCCAAAGGAAATGTATTATGCCCTATCTAGAATGTATGAAGGTTGGAACATCAATAGGAAGATGAACCTAAGAGCTCAATTGAATAGCACTAAGATGAATCAAGGAGAATCTATTCAAGACTACTTCACAAGGGTCTCCCAGTTCAAGGAACAACTAGATGCCATTGGAGACTCCCTTGATGAAGATGAACTAGTTATTACTGCTCTCAATGGTCTCACTAGACCTTGGGATTCATTCATCCAAACCATGTGTGCCAAAAAAGAAGTATGAAGTTTGATGTGGTATGGGAGGATTGCATTCAAGAAGAGGCTAGAGTAGACAATAGAGAAGCCTTACTCAAAGAACATGATCAAGCATTGGATACCCACACCAAGAGAAGAAGAATTCAATCCAACTTCAAGAAGGAAAGTCACAAGGAGTCTCAACCTCCCAGAAAGTTCCATAAGAGAGGAGGGAACAATTCAAGAAAAGACTACTCCTCTTTCCAGTGCTACACTTGCCACAAAATAGGACACATTGCTAGAGATTGTCCATCAAAGAAAGGGGAACACAAGAAGAATTTCTGTCACAAAAGAAATCAAGCACATCTAGCAAAAAATAATAGTGAAGAGGAAGAAGATGAAGAACCACCCAGGATCCAAGCAAAGGAAGAAATCAAAGAATATGCCCTGTGACAATGGTGTTTCAAAGCACATGACGGGACAAAAGAAAACTCTTTCAAGACTTGAAGAGAAGACTTCTCTTCAGAAAGTACTCATGTGGCCCAAAGGAAAATCTATTGAAGATGCAATTGTTATTGGTGAAGAGGAAGGTGGACTATATAAACTCAAGGGACATTCAGAAGCTACCCTTGTTCATGAAGCCACTAGCCCAAGTAAGTTATGGCATAGAATTCTTGCTCACATACTCTACAAATCTCGATGATGGATTAGAGTTCACCATCAAACATTTCAGTAATACCTGCAAGGAGACTAGGATCAAAGGAGATCCTACCAACCAAACAAAGATAAGTATTTGAAATGTCATTTCTATCACATCGTTTAAATGGTAGTATATAGGATGTGTGTAGTGTCATGCATGTGTTAGGTACCATACAACATTCCATTGCTACTTATCTAGACATATTGGAAGTAGTGCACACTCTTAATAATGTCCTGGTAGAGATGGAAGGCATCTAGAAAGTCACCATATGAATGTGGGATATGGATGTATGCTGTGGCATTGGATGTTTTTATGCATATACTATGGGATGTTTCTAACCATGCTATTGAACTTGACTTGTAGGAAGTATCGTATAACGATCACCTACAAATGAAGAATGATGAGACTTGTTCTGTAGAACAAGTGACAATGGTTCAACTATAAAAGATCCAGAAAGTGCCAGTATGAAGAAGTATATGTAGAAGATATACCTCTTAGAAATACAGAAGCTGCTCTTGAAGAGGAAACACCATAAGACCATGATATGTTGAAACCTCATGAACATATCATGGAAGAGAAATCCAGTATGGGAAATAGAAATTATACAAGATAAAGCATGCTATGGATGGTAGCATTGAAATGTATAAGACAAGATTTGTTGCCAAAGGATTCTCTCAAAAAGATGGAATTGACTATGAAGAAACATTTGCACCAGTTGCAAGGTACACTTCCATTAGAACCATCATGACACTTGCATCCATGATGAAGTGGGAATTACACCAGATGGATGTGAAGACAACTTTCCTGAATGGCATGATTGAAGAAGAAGTGTGCATAGAACAACCACAAGGATTTGAGGTTAAAAATAGAAGAACCCATGTATGCAAACTAAAGAATGCTTTGTACGGGTTGAAGCAAGATCCCAGAGCTTGGTGTGGAAGAATTGACAGTTTCTTGACAAACTTGGGCTTTACCAAGAGTAAAGCTGATCCTAAACTTTACCTCAAGTTTATGGATGATGAACCTGTTATATTGTTGCTTTATGTGGATGATCGATTTCTGATTGGGAATGAGAAACAGATTGTCGAATACAAGAAGAAGCTCTTTGTAGAATTTGAGATGAAAGATCTCGGATTGATGCACTACTTCCTAGGTCTGGAAGTATGGCAATGCCCATAAGGAATCCTTCTAAACGAGGGAAAGTATGCTGTGGAAATATTGAAAAGATTTGATATGTTGGAATGAAAAGCCATGGCCACTCCCATGGATTCCAACTTGAAGTTGTTAGCTGACGACTCATCAGAGTTAGTGGATGTAACTCTGTACAGACAGATTACTGGGTCATTGATGTGTTTGATGAATACCAGGCTAGATATATGCTTTGCTGTGAACACCTTGAGTCAATATGTAGTTGATCCTAGACGTGTTCACTTAGTAAATGCAAATCATGCGATGATGTACATAAAAGGTATGATAGACTTTGTTCTATATTATTTTGGATATCATGATTTTAGATTGTATGGCTACACAGATGCCGATTGGGTTGGAAGTGTATCATACAGGAAGAGCACATCGGGTGGATGTTATTGTTTGGGATCTGCCATGATCTCGTGGTTTAGGAGGAAGCAGTCTAGTGTGGCTCTTAGCATAGATGAAGCGGAATATATACTTGCTTGCTCTGCCAGTTGCGAAGCAATATGTCTTCGGAAGTTGTTATCGGGATTGTTTGACTTAGAGATGGACCCCACTATGATCCTGTGTGACAACCAAAGTTGTATCAAGATGACAGAGAATCCAGTATTTCATGACAACTCAAATCACATAGAGATCTGATATTTTTATATACGGGATATGGTGCAAAAAGGAGCTATAAAGCTCGAGCATGTGGGCACTGATGAGCAAGTTGCTGATGTATTGACCAAACCTCTGTCTCGAGTAAAGTTTGAGTATTTTTGAGACAAGCTTGGTGTAGTTCAGAAGGACCCTCCTCGAAAGGGGGAGTGATATGGTCTATGATGATATGTGGATACTTGTATCGATGATGAGGACACTTGTATCAATGATAAGGATACGTGTATCGATGATGAGGATACCTGTATCGATGATAAGGTTTCCTATACCAACGGTAAGGTCGATGATGAGGATACTTGTATCAATGATGAGGATACTTGTATCAATAATAAAGATACTTGTATCGATGATGAGGAT
The DNA here is from genome assembly GCA_027924585.1 of Larix kaempferi. Lineage (NCBI taxonomy): Eukaryota > Viridiplantae > Streptophyta > Pinopsida > Pinales > Pinaceae > Larix > Larix kaempferi. The sequence continues at coordinate 4,392,812 of BSBM01000049.1, read as the reverse complement.
ACCTGTATCAATGTTGAGGATACTTGTATCGATGATGAGGATACATGTGTCGATGATACCGACAATGAAGTCAATGATACTAATGATGAGGTCTATGATACCAATGATGAGGTCAATGTGTGGTCCTTAGACTTTGTCTAAGTGGACGACTGGATTGTATCATCCCTGGACTTTGTGTCCTCAAGAGATCGGGATTAACCATCCTATAAGTGGTGGTATTGCATCATCCCTGAATGGTTGGTTCAAAATGGATGTGATAGGATTGCATCATCCTTGAACGTTTAGTTCAAAATGTACGTGATATTGTTGCATCATCCTTGAACGTTTGGTTCAAAATTTACGTGATAGGATTGCATCATCCCTGAACGTTTGGTTCAAAATGTACGTGATAGGATTGCATCATCCCTGAACGTTTGGTTCAAAATGTACGTGATAGGATTGCATCATCCCTGAACGGTTGGTTCAAAATGTACGTGGTAGGATCATCTCTGAATGTTTGGTTCAAAATGTACGTGATAGGATTGCATCATACCTGAATGTTTGGTTCAAAATGTATGTGATAGGATTGCATCATCCCTAAACCTTTGGTTCAAAATGTACATGATAGGATTGCCTCATCCTTGGACTTATGTCCTAAAGTGATAAGGATTGATCATCCTATAAGTAGATCTAGATTTCCTCATCCATAGACATGTTGTCGTGTCTTAAATTGATTGGGATTGATCATCCCATAAGTGGATCAGGATTTCATCGTCTTTGGATTTATGTCCTAAATTGATAGGGATTGACCATCCCATAATTGGGTCATGTGTGTTGCAGATGCTGTTGATCAAGAGATCTATACAATGAGGCTGTTGATCGGAAGATCCAGATGTTGATACTGTTGATTGAGAGATCCAGATGATGATGTTGTTGATCAAGAGATCCATATGATGCTGTTGATCAAGAGATCCAGATGATCATGTTGTTGATCGAGAGATCCAGAAGATGTTGTTGATCGAAATATCCAGATGTTGATGCTATAGCTGATCAAGTGTTGCAAAAGATGAAGACTCAGTAATGAAGATGTTGATGTTCCAGTATTGAATATCTTGAAGATGTTCCAGTAACTGTTTGAGTTACTGATGAAGAAATCTTCCAATGATTTATAGATGTTTCATGTATCATGTAGTTGATGACTCCTTGTTAAGGGGGAGTGTTGAAATATTATAACTTCTAGGAATATTCTATTTTTACTTTATCTGGAGATGTTTCATTCCTTCGTCGGGACCCTATTGTATATCTGGAGATGTTTATTCCTCCACTAGGATGTTGTAACTAGGGTTATTAGACTCTCCCAGGAGAATTCGACCCAGTTAGGGTTAAAGGTCAAGTGAAGTAAAGTGTAAATAGAGGATTTGTGATCCTCATTTATCACATTCACACATTCACTCTCTTGTGTATTGCGCATAAGTGTGAGAGAGAGATCTGCATAAGAGGAGAAGGAGCTCTTGTCTTGGGTTTACATCTTTGTATTGGTTGGTCATCTATATTGAGGAAAGCTTTGCTGGGTTTTCTACCTCGTGAGGGTTTCCCAGGGTAAATATCTATCTATCTTGTGATTGTGTTTCTTTCAATGATCCTATTATGCTCTTGTTGTGAATTATGGGATAAAATTAACACTAGCCACGTCAAGAGAGATGGTAATAGGGTCTTGAACTTATTGATAAACATGGGGACCCAGTCTCACAAGAAATTTATGGTAGGAACATTGGAAAACATTAAAGTATGGGACATTTAGAGAGCAGTGTGAATCCCATTTTTCTTGGGATATGTCTCGTCGGGATGAGAATGGCATGATCGGACATCAGGAGGGCCAGTAAGTGGCCACATGGTGGGGAGAAAGACTCGCCAGCAAGTCGAGATGACATATTGGAAGGATGGTGGAGGGTAGAGAGTATTTAAATGTAATAAAGGAAGGACAACATGCATTAATCCAGGTGAGCATGGCCATAGTAGAATTGATGAGCATTGAAGGTGGCGGATCATGAGATCCATTGGGAAGAAATATGAAATGTACCATGGATTGGGTGGTTGACATTAGCGGAGGTACGAATAAAATCATGGAAGATAATGGAAATTTTCTAGTTAAATATTGGAAATGTGGCCATCCTCTTCGTCGATGCAGATATCCTCTTTGCATGCAGACTGTGGGTTTCCTTTTGAAGGGAAGGTGCATTTTTCAGTGTTTGGTCTATTATTGAGGGGGAAGTTGAAGTGGAGGGGGCGAGCTTGGATAAGAGGTGGAGGGTGGCCAAGGGAAATCCCTTTGATGAGATCCGGTGCCTCAACTGTGCTCCGAAGTGCACATATTGGGAAGCTCATGTCTTAAAGTTGGGACTTTTGTATGAGGTCCAAAATGAACTAGATGTTGTTGAGGTTGGCCTATGGAACGACCTAGATGAGGAAAAACTACAGAAAGAGAGTAGGGTGATGGAGGACTGGGTTGTGGATCTTGGAAATAATGTGGCTCATCTTGGGCTTTATGAGCGAATTGTATCCCTTTATTGGGTTATGAAGAACATCATGGGACATGTTTTGTGGGAAAGGCAGCAGAAGGTGGAAGGTGAGGAGGTTCCTACCCATAATTGGAAGGAGAATCACGCAGACACCAGTGAAATGCATCAAAAGAACGATGCCATCATGAATGCGCTACGAATACATCATCCTCTTCCTTCCTCTATTCCAGTTGGTAGTTTGGTGGTTGGTTCCCGTGGTCCTTTTCCCGGATTTACGACTATTCTGCATAGATTTTGAGGGTTCGAGTATAATTTATTTGTCGCGTTTTTGCATAGCAATTTGTGCATTTATGTATGGATCTGGGTTTTAGTTTCCTTTTTAAGAGATTTTATAGTCAAGCAATCTGGTTTTTCTATGTATGTTCTGATGTTTTGGCAAGATGACAAGAAGGGCTACAATGTCATAATTATTTATTGGGATTGGTATGGGGAGGTCTGTGGGTTCAGGTTGTGCTCGGAGGTAAATATATGCTTTCCATGAGATGATTGGATATAATTAAACTCATGTAATCTCGGTTTTTGTTAATATAATATCATGCTAACTTACAAAAAAAAATATTCATGTTGGACCCACACTAATGTTTACCCAGGATTCATGCTAAATCCTTACTATATCTTACTCCAAGATTAGTTCCAAACCCTTACTAAAGTTTACATCAAGTTGGATCTTTATCCAATTTTACCCAATACACATATTAAACCCTTTTTACACTTGATTTTACCTCAAAATTGAAGCTCACCCAAACCCTCAATTCCCCAATATTTTATACATAAGGGTGGGAACACAAAGTTTCATCCACTTTTTTGTGCCACCATAGATTTCGTAAATGCGAATTCATTACATAATTCCATAACATGAATGCATTATTAGGTTCAATATCGGTAAAACCTGGTCTTGTTAATGCATTAAATGCATAGAAACCCATAATTATTATGCATTAAAACGCATATGCATTGTGGAGGTCTTTGTATAATCCATAGTGAAATGAGTTATAATGCATGTGCATTATAACACAAGCGCATTATGGAGAGCTAACCATTTGTGGCACAAATGGATACAAATATTGACATTTTTGTTATGAATTCCATAGTGCATATGCGTTATAAAACACATGGGTTACAAAGAGCTAGGAATACATAATGCAAATGGATACCTAGATCCATTTGTCTTATGGATGCCTAGAGAGAGAGAGAGAGAGAGAGGGGGGGGGGGGGATAGAGAGGGAAAGAGATAGAGATATGGACTGAAGGAGAGAGAGGGAAAGAGATAGAGATATGGACTGAAGGAGAGAGAGGGAAAGATATATATATATATATATATATATGGAGTTAAGGAGAGGGATGGATGGAGGGATAGAGAGGTAAAGGTAAGGGGAGAAATGGAGGTATATGGATGGAGAGGGAGGAGGAGAGAGAGGAAAAGAGAGATATATGCGGATGGAGGGGAGAGAGAGAGGGAGGGAGAGGGGGAGAGGAGGAGAGAGGGAGGGAGTGAGAGAGGGGGAGATAGAGATGGAAAAAGAGAAATGGAGTGAAAAAGAAATATGGAGGGTGGGATAGAGACGCAAAGTTAAGGAGTTAGGGAGAGAGAGAGAGATGGATTTAAATGGATGAAGAGGGATTGGGAGAGAGAGGGAAAGAGATATAGTTGGGGATGGAGGGGGATATAGAGAGGTAAAGGTGTATAGAGATAGAGGGAGGGGAGGGAGAGAGGGATGGAGAGGGAGGGGAGGGAGAGGGATGCAAAGGGAGAGAGAGAGATAAAGTGAGTGAGAGAGTGATAGAGAGGGAGGGTGATCCAGATTTATGTGAGAATGGAATGAAAGAGAATATATAGAAAAAAATACATAGATATATTGAAAGGAACACAATGATACAACAAACTCAAATTCTATTACTGAATAAAATAGAACAAATTGTAAACTAAAAGCATCTATAATAATGGTAGCTTTATCTTTAAGAATAGATGTGGTGGCTATGCTCATTCATCACCAGTTGATTACAAATGGAGGTTGAAGGGACATTTTATCGTAAGCATGAGGGTGAAAACCCTAACATCCAAAAACCTAAATCTAGGAGATGAACGGTTAAAAGGTTTGCGGGCACAGAGGTGGTTGTTGAGGTGTCAACTTCTCAGGGCATAAATTTTGCATATGATCTCTATTTAAGGTTATTGGTAACCTGTTGGAAAGGCTTAGCTTAACAGTAAACATTTCACCCATCCAGTCCTGCCACTAGCTCCAATTAGACTACGACATCACCAAAAAAATGTCATTTAGGGCCTCAAAATGGCCCCAAAATCTTTGGACATGAAAATCTGTAAAAACTGCCAAACTAGAAAATTTGTCTTGAGCTTTGTGGAATAAGTAGGTGTCCATTGATATCCATATGAAGGAGTCATGTGACCCAAAAAAATGCTAAACTATAGAAGTTGTGTTGAGCTAGTGGAATAGGTGGGTGGCCATTGATACCCATCTCGATCAGAGGGGATAGAGAGGGAAAAAGATAGACATATGGAGTGAAGGAGAGAGATGGAGGAAGGGTAAATGTGCAAAGGTAAGGAGAGTGAGAGAGATAGGTAAGTAGATGGATGGAGAGGGAGAGAGAGGGAAAGAGATATAGCTAGGGAGGGAGGGGGAGATAAAGAGGTAAAGTGGAGAGAGATAGAGTGGGGGGGAGGGAGAGTGAGATAGAGGAGGATAGAGAGGGAAAAATATAGACATGTGGAGTGAAAAATATAGATGGAGGCAAGGATAGAGAGGTAAAGGTAAGGATAGAGAGAGGTAGGTAGATAGATAGTGAGGGAGAGGGAGAGAGAGGGAAATATATATTATAACTTGCAAGGGAGGGGGATATAGAGAGGTAAAGGTGGATAGAGATATATAGAGTGAGAGGGAGAGATGGAGAAGGAGAGGGAGGGAGAGAGAGAGGGGGAGAGAGGGAGGTAAAGGGTGAGAGAGACAAAGGGAAGGAAGGAGAGAGAGAATTAAGGATAGAGGGAGGGAAAGGCTTAAAGGAAGAGTGATTGAGGGTGAGATAGAGGGAATAATTGAAGGAGGGAGAGAGAGGGAGTGTGGAAGGGATGGGCAGAGAGAGAGAGAGGTAAGGAGAGTGAAAGGGAAGTAGACAGATGGAGAGGAAGGGGAAGAGAGAAGGAAATAGATATAGATGGGGAGGTTTGGAGATAGAGAGGTAAAGGTGAAGAGAGAGAGAGAGAGAGAGAGAGACAGAGAGAGAGAGAGAGAGAGGGATGGAGAGAAAGGGATATAGGGAGGGAAAGGGAGAGAAAGAGAGTTAAATAGAGAGAAAGATTGAGTGAGGGAGAGGGATAAACATATAGAGAGGGATAAAGATATAGATTGAGAGGTAATGAGAGATAGAAGGAGGGAGGGATAAAGAGGGGGATATAGGGAGGTAAAGGATTAGAGATAGTGGAGGGGATAAACATAGAGAGGGATAAAAATAGAGATAGGGAAGGATGGAGAGAGAGGGCGGGAGGGGAAGCAAGGGAGAGTGAGTGAAGGGGAATAAATGGAGTGACTGGAGGAGGGAGAGAGAGAGAGTGCATGGAAGGTATGGGAAGAGAGTGAGGGAGAAAGATATTGAGGGAGAGGGAGGGAAAGTGAGTAAGAATATAGGGAGGAAACAGGCATGAGAGAGAGAGAGAGCTGTGGATAAAGAGGGAGGGTGAAAAAAGAGCGAGAGAGGTAACAAAAGAAGGGGAGGGGGAGTAAAGGAGGGGTTGTGGGGGAGAGTGGGTGAATGAATGAGGGAGAGAGAGGTAGTGTGGAATGGATGGGAAAATATTGAGTAAAAGAGAATTGATATTGAGAGAGAGAGAGAGAGAGAGAGAGAGAGAGAGAGAGAGAGAGAGAGAGAGGGATGGAAAAAGAGAAGGTGAGAGAGATAAAATGAGGGAGACTGAGAGAGGGAGGCGAGGGAGTGATTGTGAGAGAGTGAGTGACTAATGGAGGAAGAGAGAGGGAGTGTGGAAGTGCTGGGAAGAGAGTGAGCGAGAGATGTATTGAGAGAGAGAGAGGGAGAGAGGGAGGGAGGGAGAGAGATTTAATGAGGAGATAGGGAGTGTGGGTAGGAAGAGGGAAGAAGGAAATTCATAAGAGAGAGGTAGATTAAGGGATGAGAGAGAGAGAGAGAGGGAGAGGGATAGGGAATTTGGGTGGGAAGGAGGGATGAAGGGAGAGAGATTTAGTGAGGAGATAGGGAGTGTGTGTGGGAGAGGGAGGAAATTATTTACATTAATATGAGGGAGGGTGAGAGAGATAACAAGGGAGGAATAGAGGGAAGGTAGTTATGAGTAGTTTCCTACCATGTATTGATCTTCACCACTTCACACATTGGTCTAGGGGTGAATAAATGGCCGAAGGCCTATAATAATACTTGTTAGGGAAGAGGCCATGGACAAACATTTAATCCACCACATTTGGGCATAGATACATCACTTAGATTATATATAGGCATTCTATTAAATTATGTTTCATACTTATTACCCTCTTCATATCGAAAATATGCATGATTCTAATGTATCAATAACACATATGTTTTGTATGCACTATAAAACACATATGTGATATAACACATATGTGTGTTATAACGCATGTGTGTTATAATGAATATACGTTTTAGAACTCATATGCATTAATTTAAAATTCAAATTTAGGAGGGAGTGACGAGTGTGGCTAGTTAGGAATTTGGTGTTCAGTCATGAACCTATTGGACAGGACAGGAGAAATAGGGCTATTAGCTTTCCTCCAAAACTCTCTCTAGGTGCTTGATTTCAATGATGCTTTTGGCTATGCAAAACACAATAATTTTCTTAATAAAGTTACATAGGTTTATATCATATACTCTACAAATTCTAAATATATAATTTTTCATATAAATGTTTACATTTTTCATAATTTCTTTTTATGAAAATTTGAAGTGAGAAATGTTATGATTCCAAAATATAGTGCTCCGATTAAATTATGATTTCCTCCACTATTTCTCAAACAAATTATATTTCATTATGTTATGCCCCTAAAGTGCTACACGTGCACATAATTTCCCCTTTTCAGGGTAGTTATGCCCCTAAAGTGTTGCAAATGCTCATAATTTCCCATTTTCACGGTTCTCTCATTTCAATAAATCATAAAAATTGAAAATATCTTGAATAATTTCAAAAAAATAGTGTTGTACTAGTACATGATGTCCATTTCCCTTTTTTCAGGGTTCTCTAACTTCAATAAATCATAAAAAATGAAGATATAGTGAATAATTTCAAAATAATAGTGTTGCACTAGTACACAATGTCCTCTACATATGTACAAAATTTTATTCAAAAATACTATCAATTAGTGATTTATCTTTTTATATATCATCTTAAAATTGGTTATGCAAGTACCTCTAATTGCCTATTAAAGTTAGAAGTTTTGCATTTTTATAGTTTTACATGTTAATTAAAATATCTTTAAATGAGCTCATGATTGTGCATCAAACCTTATGTTTTGAATATATGTAGTAAGTCTCGAATTATAAAATGAAAGTACATAAATAACATGATGTAACTCTAAAAACAATTCTAAAAAAAAATACACGCTATGAATAGCAAGATATATGTAGTGGGTCTCTAATTGTGGAATGGAAGGCCATAGATTACTTGGATCTTCCTATAGATAAAGCAGCAATTTTTTAGTGTTGTCGTCCTCCATCCAATTTATTGTGGCAATGACTATAGTTATGTACTCAATCATTTGTTCTCTCACATAAGAACAAGAAAACCTTTGAATTTTTGTTCTTAGTTTTTCTTTCCCTTATTCTTTGAAAAACCGAGAAAATGATGCTAACAGTATTTCTTTACTAATTATTTTTACCAATAATCATAATGACCATTTTAACATTGTGGAAAAGAAGACTGATCATAAAGTGATCCAAAACACACACAAATATTGCTGTCACTGCAACTATTCCTTTATCAAAGGCTCAAAATTATAACAGATAGGGATGGGACTCAATCATAATGTTCAAGAATAGAACTGAAATGATTTAGAGAAAATGTTTGTCACCAACATGTGAATTTTCCGACAGACAAGACAATACACCCCAATCAAAATATTCGAGAATGGTGAATAAAGTTGGCCAACTGTAACTATATAATTTGGAGGCACATTAATAATTAGGTTTTTTTTTATCATCATAATATATATTTATGTGATTTTTCCAGGTAAGACATAGAAGTATATGATATTATTAATTATTCTATATCATTTTTTTTAAAGAAAAATAAAAAAAAAATGATTTTTATATTCTTTCTTATAGGTATATTTCTTGCAATGGAAATTTACAAATTTTAATGTTTATTATGTTGAGAAACAAGATATAGATTTAGGTACAAATGGAATATGCGTGAAACAGGATATACATTTAGGTACAAAATGGAATATGCAGGGTTGTGACATGAATATGCATATAATTGCAAAAACAAGGAAGATTTCGGAAGATAAAAGTTAAAATATAAAAACACTATCTAATTACTTTATTCTCAATGATTATTTGTTTAATAATTTAAACCGAATAAATGGCTACTCATTGATTTTAGCTTTAGCTCTGTGTAATAAATTTCGTTAACCTGTCACTCATTTAACATTATGCTCGTTGTCATTTTGCTTTATTTTAAACTTCTTCTCAAATAAAATGAAATGAAAGAAACACTAAAACGTTTATATATATTTCTCTTAGAAATATATAGCTAGTTTTTACACAAATACAACAGCAATTACAAAGCAATAGCTAGTTTTTCCAGAAATAAAACGTTTATATGTATTTCTCTCAAAAAATTAAAATAGCTATTACCCAGCAATAGCTAGTTTTTCCAGAAATACAACATAGCAAGCACGTTGCTCAAAATCGAATCTACATGCACTTTCACCTCACTGGATCTGAATGTAATAGAGCATTGAACGTGATACCTTCAGTTAATTAACATATTTCTCTCAGGCACACCCTACACTTATGGAGAAATATGGAATTTACCATATCCAACCAAAACGTAATGCTCTCCCATCAAAAGATACACAGCATATAGGTATTCATAATTACCAAGGCATTGTTCTAGAAAATAACATCATATCCAAAGTTAAAGCTCTACCATTGAAAGACACAAATTATATCAATATTCATAATTACTAAAATATTGTTATGGAAGAAGCAAATATAATATAATTGCAATAGGTTTGGTGCAAGACATTATTCTAGAAGTTGCAAACATAAAATAACATTTATATAGAAATTTAATATATATATATATATAATTAAAATAATAAAATTTAAAAATAAGTATATTTATATTTTTAATTAAAATATTAAAATAATATAAAAGAAAAATATAAAAATTATATATTTATATTTGTAAATCTATTTCAATAAAGTTGGAGCGTCGAAGTTCTTTTAATTATGTTTTTAATGAGTAACATTGAAATGAATATTAACATTAACTCTTTACTAATTAAATTAATTTTCTGCCTAATCAAGTGAATATATGTGTCTAATCCCTATCCTTTAAATTAATCTACTACCTAATCAAGTGGATATATGTGTCTGATCCTTAACTTTGATTCACGATTCATTTCCATGGGCTGTTTCCACCTCTCGAAAAAATTCAAAATAAAAAAAAGAGTGCCATGCATGCCACTGTTTGGCCCTCTACCTTTCCATGCCTACATGATTGGTAAGGTTTTTTTAATAGAGATGTAAGCCTCCATTCTAGGCTGCTTGGAGTTTCTCAAGTAATATTTAAGATTTTGTAGTTAAAATTTGTTATTAATTACATGGAAATTATATTTGGAAGCTGATTACACTTGTAGGTATTTATATCTTAAAATTTATATCTTGAAGTTAATTACATTCAAAATTTGAAATAAATAATTATGAAAAAATAAAATAACAAGTAATTACAATTAATATGGAAACCAAGTAAGAGATAACTTGTTCATAACACTTAACTTGTGATCCATCAATGTTTATCATCCACACGGTTAAGTGGTTGTACTAGTCCATATTATATTCACTTATTGTGCTAGTCCATATTAAATTGACTTAACACTGTAATGTTCCAATTTTCTTAGTACGCTATCCGCTATATAACAATGAACAAATTTTCACGCAAAGCAGAGTTGTTTTCAAATTGAGTGTTTTCAATGATGTATTGAGCCGCCTTCAAATGAAAAGATCTTATCGCTCAGAATTTTATGTATTCTACAACCAATAGTTGGGGGTTGGTTCTAGGTGTTGCAAGTATGAATGTGATAATGGGTGTAGAGGTATCATTTATAAGAAATTAGTGTTCTTATTATAACATTCATTTATTATGTCCCCGACATCTAGTTTTCGTTCAGGGACATTAATCGGGATGCCATTTCCAAATTTTTGCATTCAACTAAAGTTTTGACATAGTTTGCAATTTTTTTTTTCATGGTTTATTTAAACACCAATTTTTCTCAATTTCTATTGGTTCGTGCGCCATGATGTCGACCCGGGTTCGTGTGCCCTAGACCTCGGTGGGGTGTTGGCACCATCGTTGGTTTAATTGCATTCAATGGTGTTGCGGACCTAGGCCCGTGTATTGTACAGATTGCAGACCGAGGTTGGAGGGCGATTAATGGAGGCTTAGGACATATTCAAGCAATGATGCAACTCGCCAAAGTCTTGTACACTCGTCAATACTGAATATATATGCTCTCCTATTCACATATGCTCGCCAAAGTCTTAAAAACACTCACCTCTTGCTATGTGAAAATATATATATATAACATCATAGTAATAAGATAACAATTAATATTAATACTATTAATATTAATTGTTAATAATAAAATGAAAGTCAAGAGTCATGTTCTCTATGAAAAGGTACATTGGGCTTATAAAATCCAATCAAATGTAAATTGGAAAACCCCCAATAATTTATCAATATACTATTCTTATAAAAATGTGGGATTCGAAATATGTTTGTAGCCATCATTTTTTAGTTTTCCTAAAATCTAGGACATTGTCCAAACACTAGGCCCTTGTCCCAAAAAGAAAAAAAAATTAAAAAAAATGAAGAAGTTAAAAAGAAGTGAAAAGAAGAAAGAAAGGTTAAAAAAGAGGAAAGTAAAAAAACTAAAAAAACTATAACAGTTTTATAAAACCAATATATGGTTTTGTTTTCCATTTTGAACATTTATAATAGAATTAATATAATAATAAAATGGAAGATATATTATTAATAAAACTTTATTAATAAGATTGATATCATTATTAAAAATAAAATTTGAATTATTAAATATAATAATAAGTTATTATGTTTAAATACTTTTATCCTTTAAAAGTGAGAAAAAAATACTATATATAATAATAATAATATATTATCATTATTATTATAGTTAATTTTAATTATTTGAAAACATTTATTATTATTTTTATTAATAATAATAATAATTACTTAATAATTTCTTAATTATCAAATGGAAGGAGACAAAATCAAAGAAGACAAGAAGTCAATATTTAGTGAAGACTATCTATCGCCGAAGAAGCCGGTCAAAGGAAGACTTAACGAAGAAGTCATTTAGTCAAAAGAAGGCTTGTCCAAAAAGAAAAAGACATAATTGCAAACTATGGCACCTACATATTCAAAAATGAAGTCGTAGTTACAAGCAATATTGGACGAGTTAGAGAAATCTAAAGCAACCAATAACGATCTTCAATTTGAAATTATAAAAAAAGAAATGCAAAATCATTTAGCAGAACAGGAGAATCATAAATTAAAATATCAAAAGAGAGAGTTTGAGAACAGGTTATTAGATAAGGATAAGGAAATTTCACATACAAGAAGTCACATTCAAAACCTGGAAGACAAAATCAGAAACTCCAAAAATGTAGAAATATCACCTTATAGAAGCGATAATGACTTCGAAGAAGACATAAAGCGCTTAAACAAACTCATCATGGATAAAGACACTGAATTGGCACAAACCCAGAGAAAGCTAGAAAATCAAGAATCAGAGATATGTCGATATGAACAATAGAAGGACAAACTCCAGCAACGGTATGATGACATTAAGAAGACACATAAGTTGGAAATTACAAAAATCAACAATACGTTATCAAGCAATACCGAGGAACTAAGTCGACTATGAAATCATAACAAAACATTAATTACGAAGATTAAAAAGTTGAAACATAGTTAGAAGAAGGAACACTCCAATGGGTACCTGGAAGAAAGAATACTAGAAAAGCAAGAAAAAAATCGGAGCTTAAGAAATCTTAATCAAGAGTTAGAAGAACAAATCGAGAAGTTAAAAGAGGAAAAAAAGTCGCAAGACGAAAGGTTAGAGGAGATTCCGAGTGCGCAAATACAAAAGGAAGCATCCAGACTCTCTAGAAAATAAAGTCAAGTTGAGGAAAAAAGCCAGTCCTCGTCACAGTTCAAAAAGAAGTGAATCCAGAAGAAAAAAATACAACATGAAATCCTTATCGACACCCCAATTATAAACATCATTTTGACGAGTGACGAGGTCAAAATGAACATAAACAAGGAAGTTATGACGTCAGATACGAATAGAAAAAAGGAAGATTTATCCAGCAAGGCGAGCAACCGTTAGCTCCAATGAAAGTAAATCTCAGATGGATCACTTCTGAGGAAATGTGACATTTCAGTTCAGGGATTCGAAATTTATATCACCATGTTTCGTCAAATGTTGGAGTTACAAGTTCAAACAGACATAAGAAGATGTTACGAACAAAAATAATTGATAAGTCCTTCACTAAACAAATCTTTGAGGACAAAACTTCCCTTAAGGGGAAGGCAATGCTATGTAAAATTATATATAACATCATAGTAATAAGATAACAATTAGTATTAATATTATTAATAGTAATTGTTAATAATAAAACAATTATAAGTCAAGAGTCATGTTTTCTACAGAAATGTACATTGGGATTATAAAAGCCAATCAAATGTAAATTGTAAAACCACCAATCATTTATCAATATACTATTCTTATCAAAATGTAGGATTCGAAGTATCTGTGGAAATTTTAGAACATTTACGGATGTTAAGAAGTTTTTACAGTTCACCTGCTCACATCCGAATCGGTTCCTAACCTCCTATGAATTACGGAGAGTGGGATTACTATGTATCATATTACTCATTGTCGCAGATGAAAGGTGTTTCAAAAATGGATACATTGAACAAATAATCCCCTACATTCCTGGAGTGCCACCGTTATGAGTCAAAGATATGAAGTGAAGCACAGGCCACTCTGGAAGTTAATTTGGTATTACTTTGATAGAAGCCTACGCACACTACCACAGTTCTTTTAAGACTGGGACAATGAAGCTACTTAATATAAGCCAACACACACTTAGTTTTCGTGGAATCTCAACGATCTTCAAGAAAACTAATTTCGTGACTTCAATCTAGAGAAAACGTGTGTAAGTGTGAAATTATGGCGTTCCTCATTTTATTTTAAACCGTGCTAATAGAAAATGCAAGTTCATAGTAGCTTATTGGTGATGCATGACATCTCCTTTTTTAGTAGATAATATTTTGTACAGAAGGATATACCATGAAACATGCTATTGAAATTCATATTAAATAATGATGAAAAGTAAAATATAACCTGAATCCAAAAGAAGTGAATCCGCTAAGAAAATTGTTGTAAAAGATTTAAATAATTCTCCCTCTTTTTACTTGATGAATTCACCATTGAGTCTCTTTTCCATAGATTCACAACTTCTTGTTCTCAACTGTCGAACTCTTCTTAACACATCAATGGATTGGGTGGAGCTATCTCAACAGTTCACCACTTTAAATTCACAATGATTGTCCTTATACAAGGGATCTCGTAGCGTGCTATCATTTACTGTATTTGGGTGACTTTCGCTTTTGGCAATGAATTCATGATAACAAGCTGACAATTTTCTTATTAAATACATTCCATTTCAAACAAAAAAATGGTGTTTTGTATTCACAGATGGAAAATGGAGTGATCTCTAGCGAAATCATGGTTTCGCAATATGGTCTCATTAAACTACGTTACTACTGCTTCCACAAACTTCTTTCATCTTCAACCACGTTGTATGTGCTCAACTCTAATGCAAATTAGTCGGAGGGAATCTCATGGAGTTAGTACACTACTTAGTAACAATATGATGGCGATTTGGTGAAGCAAACCTTTCTCTTGGAATATTCCTCATCAAATTAATGACATGGTGGCTTTACAAATTAACTTTATAGTTAAAGATATTCAAAATCCCTTAATGTGGTGTTACTTCTGGTGGCGTGAATGATCCATAAGGTAGTCATAAATTAGAATGTAAATGCATGGTAGTTTAGTTTCCTCATAGCGGATGAATAAATGAAATAAAATCATTTTGATGTCAAATTGTATATTCGTGGCAAGACTTGGTTATGATCCCTCACAATTTATGAGAAAACCGTGGCTTCTATTTCGTGATTAATAACCTTCAATGAGTTTTCTGCACCTTCCTTCAGCAACGTGGAAGACTAATGGTTTCTTGATTTTATCTCCTTTTTCGTTGGCTTAAAACCTTAATTCTATGAATTGTCGAACTTCTTAGAAAAACGTGGTAGTGTGTGTAAGCTTCTATTGAGTATCTCATTGTCTCGAGCTTAAAACAATGTCATTTCAACAACTACTTAATAGAAGCCTACGCACACTCGATAATTTGGGAAAAAATTGTATTACTTAATACCTTTTATGAGCTTGATTTTCGTGTAGTCAATGCACTCATGAACATACTTCCTTCCTTGTTTACGATAGGTCCTTTGTTAATGTGAAGAAAAACATAGATCAATAATGTAACATTAAATTATGGCCAACATTGCAACTAGTGCAACTAGAATATCAGAGCTTCTGGACACGCGTGAAATTATCTAGATTATTCTTATATGCCTTTCTGCAATGAGGGTCATTTTTCTTGTAATCCAATTCCGTGGGTATTTAATTCTTCTCCTCTTCCATCCAATCTTCCAAATCCGAAAATTTAAACGGCTTTCTTTCATTTGGTGACTTTCGAACATTGAAGCGGAAGAATCTGTGTTGCAAGCAGGCCGTTTTCTGAATTTTTTTATCAGAGTTATGCAGTTCCTTCTGTTATGGATTTAGAGGTTTTCAATTTCAATCCCTTTATTATGTTGGATTTTCCATATCCTCATAGAATTTGAATTACTTGATAATATTTGTGTTGATCGGTTAAACTGAAAAAAATAAATAAATAAATAAATAAAATCTTATTTGGATTTTAGAAGTTCTTCGGTAAGGTTGCATATGTCTGTATTTTGAATCAATTTATTTTACCTAATTTAGTATGCATGATCCTTTTTTAAATTTCGTGGAAGCTGAATATCATAGAAATGTAGGGTATTGTGTTAGTGTCATCTTTAATTTTGAAACCTTCAAATTAAAGCTGCGGTGCATTTCAGATTTTGCTCTTAGAATTTGAATTAATCGATGACAACTTTGTTGATAGGTTGAAAGAAAAATATTCATTTATGTAAGTGATCATGTCTTTCGTATTTTTCTCTAAAATGTGTGAAGCTTCGGACACAACCTACACTCTATAATTAGTGGTGTAATAGCGTATGCAGGTCTCAACGAGGCCAAAGAAACTAACATATCACCTTACACTTGCAACCGTTGATCCTCATCACACCATACAGGTGGAGTGGAGTGGAACATTGGAAAATAGTATGGAATGGAATTTTCGATAAGGGAAGATGAAGTCACAAATTTTCGTTCGCCTATAGGGGGATTTATCGATGCATCACCCACACAACTCATTGATCTTCTAAAAGGAGGAATCAATGTTATGGTGTGCATTAGCTACACTACTTACTGAGCTTGTGATAGGAGGAATTTGTGCTTATTTCATGTTAGAGATGCACAACCCCATCCCTTGGAGGAATTATTATGTATGTTTCTTTAACCTCATTTATCACAGGTATATGTGATGTTTTTTTTCACATAGGTATGATCCATTCGGTTCATGAGGGATCTTCCTCAGGTCAGGAATTTAGGGCAATGCGTGTTTGAGACTAGAGAAGTAGTTTTCTCCCATTGTAATCCCTGCGTTCTGTGTCCATCCCCATTTCCTCAAATAAACAAGGGTTTCCTCTGATCTTGAATTCCAGCTCCTTGTGGCTTAACAGTGCCTCTTTTGTTGGATGGGAATGCATCATAATGTTTTCCAAAGGGAGCAGAGATGGACATAGGATACGAAGGTCTCTATTAAACTTCACAATCGAACATATAACCTTTGCGTGGCCTAAAACGTCTGGATTTCAATTTAAAGAGTCAAAATATCGTAGAGCTTAAATCCAGTTTACATATACCTGCTCCCCAATAGAGACAAACGAGATGAGAATTATCATACCTTTGAAACGGATTCCCCATGCATCATATAAAAGAATGGTTACCTTGGGATTTACAAAATTAAAGTCAATATTATGAGCAAACATCATTATTCAATTTGTTTGTTTGTGTTGATGTAGACTAGAGAATGCAATTGTTAAATTTTGAGTAATTTCTTTTACTTTCTTTTTTTACAGTTTTCATCTTCCTTACAAATGCATATACAAACTTACTGGCTTCAAGAAAATAGAAGTGTCAATGTCGGGGACATTTCCACCTCGTGGATCTTGTTTATTATTTCGAGGTATCATGTTATTTATTATTCTACTGTCGTATCAAATTCACCCCCAATATATAGAATAAAAGGAAGTGGTACTTGATGTGGACAAGGGATATTAGAGTTTGAATTCTACAACGACGGTCAAGTTTCTCCATGGGCTTCTCACACTACAAGAGACTAGATCTCAGATACTTGTCGGGCTCCCTAGTTTTAGGGCTATTGAGGCGTTGAGAGTAATTATACTGATAGTGGAAGTATTAGGGTAGCATAAAGAACCCAAAAACCTAACCAATGAATTCTGCATAAAAAGAGGTAAGCTGTTGCATGCCAGGGCCAAAATATAGAAGAATAGCCCTGTAGAGTGAAGTGTTTTGATACCAAATAATGCAAATGAAGGCCTCCTAAATGGAAGCGCATAACTTGCAACTAAAAGCAAAGAAATCATAAATAAAATATGAAAAATTAGAATGCCTTATTTATTTCTCTTAACCAAAATGTATCCATTGAAAAATAGTATTTTTTGGGAGCCATGTAAATTTAAAAATAAATTGTTTAAAATCAAATATTATTTTATAATACTGGTATTGCCATTTTAAGTGATGGGGTGATAGAAATGCCAATATGACAAACAATTATAAAATTGGATCATCATACATTTGTGAGAAGCTTGCATAATTTTTTCTGTAAAGAATAGAAAATATGACATAAGGTTGAAATAATTACCATATCGCAATAGTGTAGTCTACCTTAATTTATGCAAGTCACTCGAAAATCTTGGATCTGCAATCTGGCGTAATTTACATGCTTCTTTTCCAATTGTAAATGAAGCTCTTGCGTGGGTGGTTGGAAGATGCACTCAGATTTATGTAGGAATTGATCCGATGGTGGGATTAGATGAAGGTTTTATGTTATCTCGGTGTTTGATTGAGCAGTTACATCAGCGAAATATCTTTGTATTGAGACATGCATGATCTTCTAATCAGAATGGTGGGTGGACATGGCGATCATCGAGGGATCTGGATCCAGTTTATCCCTTTGATGTGGAGTGGGACGGGTGTGTGAAAAATATTTACCATGCGGGTATTATACTGAATGAGTATGAAGTTGGATAATAATGACTCATTAGGGATTTCTAGAGTTTAGGGATTAGGTTGGGGGTAGCTGGAGGAAGTTGAGATATTCTCTCAACTTCTCTCTACAAAAAAGGAATAGGTTGGATCTAACTCTAACTATCTAACTACATATGTACCTGTTGTATCTCTGTTTATGGAAGTAATACAATCTATTGTTTTGTGTGTGTTAATCATGTGCACTTCGATTTTCAACTTGGTATCAGAGCAAGGACAGCCTTGACTCTCTCACGAGAGGGGCTGGAATATGAGAG
Organism: Larix kaempferi; assembly: GCA_027924585.1. Classification (NCBI taxonomy): domain Eukaryota; kingdom Viridiplantae; phylum Streptophyta; class Pinopsida; order Pinales; family Pinaceae; genus Larix; species Larix kaempferi. Next base: position 4,374,185 of record BSBM01000049.1, on the reverse strand, counting down.
ATTGAGAGCTTAGATAGTTGATTCTCTGTACATAGGTGTGAGTTTTCTTTGTGTGAAGATTTCCGTGTGTATGTGTGAGCTGTTGTGCTGTATGTGAGATCAGCTACAGGCTTGTTCTTGGCGACCCTTGTGTACCCTGAACATCGCAGGAGACTAGACTGCTGTATCATCTGCAATCCTCTCACAAGGACGTTGTTCTGTTGTAGCCACCATTGATACACGCTGCCCAGAAGCACATATATGCGTTAAGCTTGTGGTTAGGGAGGACTACGGAAGATGTGCGTGAGAAACTCGCTCAAATTCTTATTTGGTTGCAAGATCCATGTTTCCAGTTGTGTATACACTCTTCAAATCTGTTGCTCTATCTGAAACATAAGGTGAAACAGAAGGTCAAACGAGTTCAGATCGGATCTTAAGCGAATCCATGCTGTTGTCTATTGAATATTGTTGTTCTCTGTAAAGGAATTTGAATCGCTGCCACTAACCAAGAGGGGAGCCATTGTTGAAGGCGCTACATATGATGAAGGGTGTGAGAAGAAGAATCGCAACAAGAGGAGGAGACGCTATATGGAAGTATATTGCTACTGTATGGTTGATTCTTCATAACGGGGAGGTTTCCCTTGCATTCTTTAGCTGTCTGTGCATTGTTTGAAGTGTTCGAAGATTGTGAAAGCTTTATGTGGAAGTCGTATTTTTTATTTTGTGTTAAGAAGTCAGTTGTGAAATTGACTGCTGAAAATATTTTGTACTTAGATCACTGTCCTATTTTACTGTCGAAATTTGCTCTTCGGAGGGATTTCACAGATGGAAGTGTATCCATAAAATGGGAACGTCAAAGATGGTCGGAAGCAGTTTTATTTATGCTGGATGAATCGGTAGCTCGAAGATGATGGAGAGAAAGAGCGTGTCTATGAAGTTCAGAGATGGGTGTAACTGCATATGAGGATCAGTCAGACAGTTTATGTTGTAACCTTTTGTTCTGTTGTGTAATGTAGTCAATAAGGGGGGCAGTTAGATAATAATGACTCATTAGGGATTCCTAGAGTTTAGGGATTAGGTTGGGGGTAGCTGGAGGAAGTTGAGATATTCTCTCAACTTCTCCCTACAAAAAAGGAATAGGTTGGATCTAACTCTAACTACATATGTACCTGTTGTATCTCTGTTTATGGAAGTAATACAATCTATTGTTTTGTGTGTGTTAATCATGTGCACTTCGATTTTCAACTTATGAAGACTCTTTGGTCTGGGCTTATAATCCCTCTGATAGTTCCTCCACTGCTTGGTTGGAATATAAGCTTGCATTGGAATCGGGCTTGAAAACTCATCCCTGTTGGTGGTTAAACAAAGTATGGAATGGTAACATCTCACTAAAAATCAAATGTTTTGTATGGTTATGTTTCCATTATAAAATCCTTTCGTGGTATAATTTGCATAAGAGGGGTTTTGAGGGGTCGAGTTTCTATAGCCTGTGCATGGCGGGTGAAGAGACTATAAATCATCTATTTGGGCTCTTTTTTTCCAATCTATCTTGTATGAAACAAGAAAGAATTTCGGATTCAACCTTTCTTGGGACTTACATGCTTTTGAATATAATATGAATCGATGGTTTTATCACAATAGGAAGGATCCCCTCCTTATTATGTTTGTTGTATGAGGTGTTTGGAAAAAATAAAATGCTCTTATATTAAAAAATGTGAAGCCGAGACTGGAACTGGCATGTGCAAAAATTATTGCTTACTATCTAGAATACAAAGGAAAGGAGTGTTCGAAACCACCGAGGCTATATATTTTTTATGAATCTTCATACTGTTACCCTATGGGTTATTTTGATAGAGCAGAAAAGGATGGTTTATGCGGGGCTAACGGGGTACTAAAATTGAACTCTGATCATGTGTACCACTTGTCCTTCATGGAGGGTATTGGTTCTAATACCAGAGCGGAGCTCCTAGCTCTGTGGGGGTTATTTTGGTTTGCAAAAGAATGAGGTTTCCTTACTCTTCAGGTATTTGGGGATTCTAAAAGCATAATTGATTGGGCACTCAGTATTGTTTCCTTACACTCCCTTGTATTGGGCCATTCGATGGAAAATGTTAAAAATTGTATCACCACATTTGATCTGATCCAGTTCAATCATATCTTCCTGGAAATTAACATGGTAGCGGATGCACTTTCCAAGAGACAGAAGTATCTAATGTATTTTCTAAAAAAACCTTTTTTAATATAAACTTGTCTTTTTTCCTCTGTGAAAAAAAATGAAATTGTGACATCAACGTTCCATGAGAATTTATTGCTTATCTCAACCCTATATGGAGTCTCTCTTGAAGAGTTTCATTTTTGATGTATTCATAAATAAATTGCATGTTAGCAAAAAAATGAATAGAATAAACAACTATGTAGGCAGATTATGGAGTTGGGTATTTCGGGCTATTATATGCATTGGTTAGCTAGATGATAATATATAGCTAAAAAAATTAATTTGGGATAAACAGATTAGATGCACTCTCATAAGTAAATCCGATCTAGCATAATTATGCTCATGGATATTTGAAGGATGTTGTTACACTACCCAATTTGTGGAAGAATGTTTTATCTATTAAGGTGGAATGTGTCAATTTGTTTTTTATACATACATAATTTATTAATTAACTATATTAATAAATAAGAAATTTTAATAGTTTAATTAAATAAATAGTTTTATATTTTATATTTTATATAAATAGTTATTAAATTTTAACTATTAATAAATATAAAGTCTCATTCATATATAAAACATTACTTTCATATATATACTTGGTTTTGCATATACTCGAACTTGTGTGCATGAGTCATTTCCTAAAGTGGGATGCTGGATATGTGGAGAGCCACATTATCAACAAGATTGTCCATGGCCCCCGAGAGGGTATAATCAGAGATAGAGGCCGACTACAGATGGTGACATGGGCCAAGCTCAACAGATTCACATAGTAGTGGATCATTGACAGGCAGAGCATCAGTCTATGGTCATGGAGACCATGGGTATGGTAAATGGTATAATTTTTTATGTTTTAATAGATCCCGGAGGTACTAAAAGATTCATTTCCCACAAAGCTCTGACTAAAAGTAAAATGATGGAAATAAAACAACAACATTTTGACGTAGTCGAAATGCCATCCAAAATAACCCTGTGGTTAGGTTTTTGGTCCTAGGCTACGAAATAGATCTAGGAGTATGTGTCATTAGAGTTTCCCTATACATTATGACAATGGGATACTACGACATTATAATAGGAATGAGCTGGATAGAGGCCCATTCAGTAGTTTTAGAGTGCAAGGGGAAGAAATTGATGTTTATTGAAAACTATGGACAGAAGCAAGTGTTGGTGGGTATGAAAAGAGGTGTATAATTGAGAATCATCTCAGAATTACTATTGAAAAATAGTATGTGTAAGGGATCGTAGATGTATGTAGTGACAACTATGAATGAAAAGTCAGATATGATAGATGTAATCCAACACCTTATATTGTGGCAGTTCACCGATGTGTTTCCAAAGGAACTGCCAGGTTTTATGCCAAGGAAAGAACTTGAGTTCACCATTGAGCTCAAGCCATAAATTGAGCCAATAGCTATAACACCATACCACATGACAATGCCAGAGTTGCGAAAGTTACAATTGTAAATCGAGGAGGTGTTGGACTTAGGGTTCATTCGTCCTAGCACATCACCATGGGGAGCACCGGTGATACTTGTCAAGAAGAAGGACAAGTCATGGAGACTTTGTATTTCCTATATATCAACTGAAAAATCCACTATAAGAAACCAATTCCTTTTGCCAAGAACATATGACCTTTTTTACTAGATGAGGGGGGCTACAATATTTTCAATGATAGACTTGAGGTCAGGGTACCATCAGCTGACAACTAAAGAGGAGGTAAAACCCAAGACAACATTTAAGACATGGTATGGTAACTTCTAGTTTGTCGTCATGACATTCATATTGTCAAATGCACTCGGTGTATTATGAGCCTAATGAATGACATATTTCAGAATTATCTGGATAAGTTTGTACAAGTGTTTGTGATGAACCTGCAATAATTAATTAATGCAAATACATGAGATATCAGAAATAACAGAACTCAGAATCACTTTTATATTGATCACAGGCCACTTCAAGGGGGAAACCTCCTTTGAGCAAGCTCAATACAATTAACTTCACGGTGCCTTCATAGGCCTCAACACACACTTATATACTAAGTCTAGGCGCTAACACCATGGGTCAATACTATGTGTCAATACAAACCATGGGCTAAGTCTAGGTGCCAATAGTATGAGTCAAAACCATGGGCCAATACAAACTATGGATCAACAAAACTATGGGCGACTTACAAAGCATATGTGCCAACAACAATAACACAAACTATGGATCAACAAATACTACGGGACGACTTACAAAGCATATGTGTCCAACAACAATATACTAATAAAGTAAAGACATGAGTTCCTAACATCCCCTCTCCCTTAGAAAAAGCTTTGTCCTCAAAGCTTTAGATGTGGAAATTGATGCAGAATCTGAAGGAGTGGGTCCCCTATAGCATCCTCGGGTTGCATTCGAAGCCACTTGCACCTTTGGAGTTTCAGGGAGGATTGCGTGGAAGGCTGTAGACGAAGAAGAACCAGATCAACGATGTGAAAAGTGCGCTCAGAACGGTGCTGATCGGCTTGTTGTTCTAGTCGAATTCTTGCCATGTGAAAATTGCCCTACAGAATGAGAAGAAGCTGCTCACGGTTTCGAAGAATTGAGTCAATTGCTTGAACTGGGGAGCTGCTGAAGGTGTATGGAAGAAGAACTGGTGGTGCCTGTCCAGAGACTGCTTCATATGGTGTCCTTTGAGATGTGGTACTATACCACTGGAGTGCTTCTAGGAAATCTATAGAAATAGTTGTCCAAATCTGTGGAGGGATGGGCAAGGGTTTGAGTAGTCCCGAAAGGACGGTCGTTTCACCCTTGTTGACCTGGAAAGTATCACAGTCAACCACCATCCATTGAATTGTCCTTTTGAGTCCCTGCCAAAAGAAGTTACATTGTTCCTGGTCATACATTTTGAGGAACCCAAAGTACCCTACTGATGAAGAAGCATGGAGTTCATATAAGAGATAGCCCCGTAGAACAGATTGCAACCAATTTGGAACAAGCAGAGAAATAGCTGTAAGAGAAACTCGGTCATCAAATGTGCAAGGAGGAGCATCTTCCACCATATTTTCCTTACCCTTCTGGTAAGTGGTCGCATAGTCATAACCCATGAGTTGGATAACCCATTTCAGATGTGCTGGGGAGGAGACCCGTTGTTCCAGGAAAGTTTCTAGACTCTGGAGATCAGTCTTAATGCAGAAATAATTCCCCAATAGGGATGGCTGCCACTTTTGTACTATATGCAAAATAACCATCATGTCTTGTTGAGATGTAGATGTGGCTAAATGCTTACCGGAAAGGTCTCATGAAGGCAGCAAGCCCACTGGTGTAACAAAGACACCTCCATATCTATCCAAGGAAGTAGTGGAGACCATTGGTGCGTGCATCTGAAGGGAATGGAGATGAGCAATGACACCATGTGAATTCTTCTTAAGGATTTTTTCCAGGCGATGTGAACTGATGATGCGGAGAGACCCTGGTTGTAAGCCCATAATTTTGTGTTGTGTCCCATTGGCTGAAAACGACATCCAAAGTTCAGCAAAATCCCATAAGATGGGGCCAAGTGTGCGTAACCATTGAACACCCGAAACCACATCACATCTGCCTAAGGACAAGGAAAACATGTCAGAGCGTAGGTTATAATCTTCCATAGAGATACGCACATTGTGACACTTCCCCTTGCAAGGTAAGGTGCCCCCATTAGCAACCATGACTTCAAAGTTAGAGCAAGGATGGACAAAATAATCAGCCTGTTTGGCAATCCGAGGGTCAATGAAGTTATAAGTGCTACCAGAATCAATGAGTATGGTAAGAGGGAGCTTCTTGAAGTATCCCCTGACCCACATTGTTTTTGGGGTGGTGACGTTGGTTACAGCATGGAGAGAGATCTCGGGTGGGTCGTCCTGAGATGGGGTGTCAACAAGCGGGTGTTGAATGTCAACCTAATCATCTACTGTATCTGTAGCTTCTTCACCAAGTTTTGAGGTAGGCGAAGAATCCACATCCAAGAGATAGAGCTTTTGTTGAACACATCTATGTCCCCGAGTGAATTTCTCATCACAATTATAACAAAGCCCTTTTTCTCGGCATGCCTGCATCTCTGTTTCAGACAAATGCTTGATAGGAGTTGGTTGAGGAGCAAGCGTGATGGGAGGTCGTTGGGAACCCATATTTATGAAGGGAACAAAGGTGGGTTTTGAGCATTGTTGAGCTACGATCTTGTCCTGCACCAACTTAGCCAACCCTAGGACTTCCATCATTGTGTTGGGACAGAACATTTTGACCTTTGAGCGGATTTCATCCTTGAGACCACTAATAAAACAACTCCTGTAGAATTCATCAGACAATCCTTCTGTGTGATTGGCTAGTTTCTCAAATTCTGTCTGATACTCTCTCACTGTGCCCATTTGGTGAAGTTTAGTGAGTGCTCCTATGAAGTCATCAAAAGCACTAGGACCAAATCGTGGCAAAAGGAGTTGGCAAAAATATGTCCAGTTTGTCTCGGGATGAGCTTTAATGTACCAACGGTACCATTGAAGGGCTTCCTGTTCCAAATGAAAGGATGCAAGTGGAACTTTCTAGACATCAAAAGTATTATGCAGACTGAAATATTGTTCTTCTTGGTATATCCATCCAGTCGGATCAGTACCATTGAAGCGAGGAAAATCAAGCTTCGGCCCACGAAAATTGCTGGAAGAAGAGAACCCGGTGGCTGCAAAATATTCTTGGTGTCGGTTATTGTTCATGGCTGAATGCTGAAGATGGAGGTTGAGAAATTTTTCATCCAGATCTTGGAGTTTGGATGGATGCAAGTGCTTCCTCCATGGTGTGTGCTCCTGCAGGGGTGACAACCATAACCAAGGTTTTTTTTTTTGGGGGGGGGGAATGTGTAGAAAAACACAAACATAAGCTAATTTAGTAAAGGGAAATTTGGATTGGGGAAAAAATCTGATGGGTAATTGGGGTTTGACTAGATTTTGGAGACTGTCGAAAGGACAGAAAAGCAGAAAAGGGGGATTTCAGAAGCAGGGTGAAAGAATGAGAAAATTTGTCAGAGAGGGACAAAGAAGCAGAATTAGAAAAGGAACTCTGTGGTAAAATTTGAAGGTGATCGGGTGAAAATCGAAGAAATTATGGCAAACCCTAAAAATAGACAAATGTGAGATTTCGGGTGTTGGGAAGTGCAAAGTGGGATAGGGTCCTCAGGAATGAAATATGCAGAATGGGATTGCAGGGGTGTCAAAGAAGTTTCAAGGGAAACGGAGTTAAAAGAAGGGAGATATGGAGAAAAAAATGAATTTTAAAATTTTTTTTTTTTCTAGAATGGAACGGGTACAGCTCGGAAGGGATCTGAAACAGATAGATCTATTTTTTTGTTTTTCCAATTCAGAATGGAGCGGCTATAGCTCGGAAGGGATCTGAAACAGATAGATCTGCAACAGCCTGGAAGTGAGCAGAAACAGAGGGATCTGAAACGGCGCCGAATGGAGCGAAAACAGCTGGATCTGAAATAGTTCTGAAACGGCTGGATCTGGAACGGATTTTAGAATGGATCTGAAACAACTGGATCTGAAACGATGTAGCAGTGATCGACAACAATTCAGCTGAAAATAGATATGGACCCCAGGTATGTGCATCTTCCTAACAGTTGAGGGGTTTCACTCGGCCACCAATGCTGTCTGACGGCTTGCGTATTTAGGCAGTACCCCTCACTCCACGGCTCAGATAAAACTGATAACCGCTTTGCCACAAACGACAACTCTTGGTTTGCCTCACGAGTGGGAACTAGTCAATCAGGTAGGGGTTGTTGCCCTTTTCGCTGGAAGGTCCTCTCAATGGGCCAGCTACTTCGGGGATCCTGTGGTACTCCTCACAATGAGTTTTATGGCTTATGCCCAAGTACTTCCCACAGTTAAGCAGATAGGGATTATTCCCAAATCCGAACCTGCAACAAATGCGAAAAAAAAAATTGGCAAAAATTTCACCTAGCGAGCCCAAGAAAGTGCTCTGATACCAGATGTGATGAACGTGCAATAATTAATTAATGCAAATACACGAGATATCAGAAATAACATAACTTAGAATCACTTTTATATTGATCACAGGCCACTTCAAGGAGGCAACCTCCTTTGAGCAAGCTCAATACAATTAACTTCACGGTGCCTTCATAGGCCTCAACACACACTTATATACTAAGTCTAGGCACCAATACCATGGGTCAATACTATGTGTCAATACAAACCATGGGCTAAGTCTAGGCGCCAATACTATGAGTCAAAACCATGGGCCAATACAAACTATGGATCAACAAAACTATGGGCAACTTACAAAGCATATGCGCCAACAACAATAACACAAACTATGGATCAACAAATACTACGGGATGACTTACAAAGCATATGCGTCCAACAACAATATACTAACAAAGTAAAGACATGGGTTCCTAACAGTGTTCAAGGATGACATCCTAATTTATTCAAGGAATGGGGGGGAGCATGAAGAGCACCTGAAGATGGTTTTGAGATGTTTGAGAGAGAATAAGTTCTATGCAAAATGTCTAAGTGTTCATTCTTTCAAACAGAGAGTCACTATCTTGGACATGTCATCTTGGGGAATGGCATAGCATTGGATCCATCTAGGATTGTGGAAATATTGGAGTGGCTAACATTGAAAAATGTAAATGAGGTTCAGAGTTTCATGGGATTAGCAGGGTATTGTCGCAGATTTGTAGAGGGGTTTTCCAGGATCGCAGGCCCCATCACTAAGTTGCGAAAGAAGAATAAGAAGTTTCTATGGTTCATACATTATGAGAAATAATTTGCAAAGCTTAAACAACTACTGACAACAAGATTGATATTGAAAGTACTGGACATGGATCAAGACTTTTTAGTTTGCACTGATCCATAGAAAGAAGGTCTTGGGGGAGTATTGATGTAGGAAGGTATGATGATTTATTATAGTTCTAGGAAACTAAGACTGCATGAGGAGAACTATACGATGCATGAATAAGAGCTTGCAGTAATAGTTTATGCATTGGGATTATGAAGACACTACTTGGTCGGGACAAAAATTGAACTGGAGACAGATCACCATGGGTTGCAATATATTTTTACTCAGAGTGACCTTTAATTAATGCGAGGCAGAGGAGGTAGTTAGAGATGATGAGCGAGTATGATTTGGACATCTCATACATCAAGGGGGACGATGAACAAGGTAGAAGTTGCTTTGAGTCAATGACCTTTCATATTCTCAGTATTGACATTGAAAACAAATTTGCGAGAGAAGATAATGAAGTTACAACTAGCAGATAGTTGGTACAGTGACGTCCGGATAGAACTTGAAAAGGAAACCATGAAGGTTCCTAAGTATGAGGGTTATGCACTTGAATATGATGGGTTGTTGTGGTACAAAAAATAGATGTATGTGCCAATGAATAAGGAAGTACGGAAATTTATTCTATCTTAAGCCCATAGGATAGTGTATATGGCCCATATAGGGGTTAAGAAGAAGTACATTGATTTAAAACCATTATTTTTTTGGCACAGTATTAATAAGGATCTTGTTGAGTATGTGGAAAGTTTCCTTGAATTCGATCTAGTGAAAGTTTAACATCACCATCCGACGAGATTATTACAGCATAACGCCATCCCATAGTCAAAATGGGAGGTGATATCGATGGATTTTATTTTTATATTATTGATGACCTATAGGAAGAACGATTCCATTTTTTTTGTGGTGGACACAATGACCAATATCATACACTTTATTCTGGTAAAGGTTACCTATCAAGATCCTAAGATAATGCAAGTCTTCATGAATTAGGTAGTGTAATTGCATGGCATACCTCAGATGATCATTTATGACAAGGGGTAAATATTGTTTATGAGATTCTTGACGCATTTCTAGGAAGCATTGGGCACACGACTGAAATTCATCAGAACATACTATCTTGAGACGGATGGTCAAACTGAGAGGGTCAACCAGGTTTTAGAGGACATGTTGCGCATGTATGTGATAGACCAACATATTTGTTTGGAGGAATATCTACCACTGGTAGAATTCACTTACAAAAACATTTATCATTGTTCAATACAGATGGCATCATTTGAGTTTCTCTATGGTAGGCCTTGTTGGACACCCTTGAGTTGGGATCGTCTCGAGGACAGGGTCCTTGTGGGTCCAGAGTTGATCTAGGAGATGGAATAATAGATGCAATACATCCAGGCACAATTGAAAGAGACCCATGATCAACATCAAATTTACGCTAATGCACATTGGACCGACATGAGCTATGATATTGGGGATAAAATATTCTTGTGGGTGAGGCCATATAAGAGCTCTATCAAATCTATCACCGGGGCCAAATTGTCGCCATAGTTTGTGTGACCATTTGACATTATTGAGAGATTGGGACTAGTTTCTTACCATCGTACTTTTTCATCATCACTGAGTCGAATGCATGATGTTTTTGATGTTTTTGTTTAGCAACATTATATGTCGGATCCATCTCATGTCATTGACATGAGTGATTTGTAGATATCAGACAAGGGAGGCTTGGTGGTTGAGCCGATTCGTATTCCGGAGTGAAGAACGTGACAACTTCGGCATCGATTATTTGACCAGGTCAAGCTCTAGTGGGATAGTTATAATCCCAGTTCCGCAACTTGGGAGGATGTATCAGAGATACATGAACACTTTTCTTATTTCTTTTATAACTTCAGGATGATTTTTTCTAAAGTGGGGTTGTATATACTACCCCATTTTGTTATTTGACTTTAACAATGTTTTGACATTATTATTTAAGGGCATTCGGTTTGGAATGACCCAATTATGTGTGGATTCAAACCTAGATTGTTATGTTGTTTTATTACTAGAGTGAATACATTTTGAATGACCCAACCATGTGTGGAACTAATACTTTGATTATTATAGACAATTGTTTGAAAGCTATCTATTGTGAGACCATGTTATGATGATGATCAGTATTGTGTTATTTGATATTGAGAAATGATTTCAATAATGATTGAATGTTTATGTGAAATGAGATGATGATAGAATATTTATGATTAATATGAATCTATGAAATGCATATGACTATGTTATGGATAGCTTGTACTATGATGGGTTGTTAAGTGTGACAGGATAGATAGATACATCTGATGCAAGGATGTGTTGATACCCCATGCACTCTAGATTGAGTCAAGTATCATCAACATGTGATGTTAGCTTGATATATATGTTTATATTATGCTTTTTATTTAAAATGTTTGAAGCGCATGATATTTATGTGTAGGTGTTGGATTGCAATTTCCAATCAAGCCACATTATGTAACGGGGATAAATTGAAATATGATGTAAGACTAGCATTTCCATGCGATGAGTTGAGAAAGAGAGAGAGAGGCTCTTGCTCATTGGATGCGTGTTTCTATGAGGGTAGTTCATGGATTCAATCCCTCACAAGGAACTTACTGGGGGCACTTAACAAGGAAATGACATTTTTTGCTAGGAACCACCAGTCCCTCAATAAGTTCAGCCGAACTGAGTTAATGATTTATCAGTCATCATACTAAGTCCCCACCAAAGGGGGAGTATTTGAAGGGCATGCGTAGAGCATGGAACTCTTGATATCCCAATGCAATGAGAATGCACAGTAAATTAAAAACACTAAGAGAGTGAATATTTGAAGGGATTGCATGGAGCATGGTACCCTTGATATTCCTTCCACAAAGAGTAAATAAACCATTAAATTAAATTATTAATAGGGGGGATTAAAAGTGTTCCAAAAATATTTAGAAAATGTTCCATTGAATTATTATGTGAAAAGAAATATTTGATTATTTAATTTAATTAGGAAATTTTTGAATAAAGAAAAGTCATTGGAAATAATAGTTAGTTAACTCAAAATTAGAAAGATTGAAGAAATATTGAATGAAGAAATTATGGAAACTAAAACTAAAGCGAATCTCAACTAAAAATAAAACAATTAAAAAAGTTGAGAGAACTAAGACATGGAGGGTGAGCAATGAAATAAAAGAAATAAATCGATAAGACTGACTGCAAGTCTTGAAACATTATAGAGAGAAAGAGAGAGCATGAGGCTCTAATCACTTTTACCCTAGTGTTGAATGAAAGAGATTTTGCTGCACTTTTGAGGTGTCTGTTGAAGGGTGTGGTTCACTTTGGTATGAGTGAGGTCAAGTGCCTTGTAGCAGTAGTTTATATACCAAGGTTTTTGCTATCTTTTTATTCATTCATCCATATTACAGCTGAGGGGTCCCAAGGGAAGAAGGATACTTGTTGAGTATGGTAGGGAGGTTTCTGGTGGGCTTCCATTGACTGACAATCAACGTGCGAGCTTGCGGTGGATCTAGGATAACATCCATAACCTCCGGAACATTGCAACTAGGTTACAAGTCAGTTAATGTGGTTTATGATTTCTTGATTTCTGCTCATCAAATGGTAATGTATCAGAATTTTATGAGATCATAATATGTTGATATTTACAGATTAATATGTCTATAGAGTTACAAATCAAGTTAATGAGAGTTTGTTGTTAGGTTTCATATGTTTGTTGTTTCTTAGAAAATAGTGGCTGCATGTAGTAGGCCATATGTATATAAAATCATTGAAGAATGTAAGAATTTCAATATGAGTGTCTATTGGTTTTAATCTAATAACACGAAAAGTTGACCTTCCTATTCAAAGGGCATATGGGGCAATTGACTAGATTTGGATCTGCGATTTCTATATGGAATTTGAAGCCATACGAATTCTAAATGAAAAAAGGGATTTCGATGTCTTCGGTTTAAAAAGAAGAAAACCTCAAGTTTCCAATTCATTATTATAGTTTGATTAGATCTAGTCTTAAAACAAAAAAAATAGTCGTAATGACAATACTGATTATAGATTGGTTTTAGTTGATGTTTAAAAATAAAACAATATATTGTGAAATGTTATTTTATATCACTACTACATGATGGAGTTGTTTAAGATGATTTTAAAGACAATATTAACATATTGTCTTAAGTATTTTCTTTTAAACCTTTTATGATGGTTAAGACAACTTTTAAGACAAAATTAGTCACAAAATTGCTTTTATATTTTATTTTTTGAAGTTACTATTTTTGAAGGAGTAGAGACAGCGGATAGAAGCGTGGGCTAAATGCCCAGAAAACTACTCCCTGTTTCTTTCATTAACTAAAACCAGTTTTATACATATGACGACATAGGTCTGGAAATATCTACTGACAGGTTTGGCTTCTCGGTGAAGCTAGAAGTTACATCAACATTTACACATTCAACTACCAACCGGCATTGGGATCGATCTATGCATAAATGCATATCAACCGGACACATCCACGGACTGATACGGGTGGATACCAATGTGATGATGTGGCTATTGGTATTTATTTCCAACACTCCCCCTTAAATTCAATAGCCACATTACAACACACAGCTTACAAAAATCATGGCCTGCTTGTCTAAAGTCTCAGCTAGGCTTCTTACAAGTAGACACGAAACACTTCAAAAAAAATTCTTTCAATGTTGCTGCTGGAAACTTCATCATCAGAATGCTCTCAAGCCTTGGAGAGGCTTAAGGCAGATCTACAAATCTGCTGCTGCAGATGCTTTCTCAACTGAAGTCTTTCTCTTTCTCAACTGTTCTCTTTCTCAACTGTAGGCGGAGGCACACTCTACGCTCTTCCTTCCCTGCAGGTGGCAGACTTCAACAAACCACATATCAATGGCGGAGGATCACACAACCAGTACAAGGCTACAACCTTTTAACAAACGCATTCATTCTTCAACAGCATTGATTGTTCAACATTAAGCAAGCATCGAATTCATCCAACAGTGGCTTCAGCCAACAACAACATTTCAAATTACTAAGGCATACGACATTGCTCCAGTAAATTCGAAACAACAGGAAAAACTACAAAATTTCTTTGACATTTTCTTCATCAAAATACCAAGTCATTTTCTTTGTTTTTCAGCTTCTAGCGGTGCAAAACTTTGAACCAATTATGTGTTGGATTTATCATTAATTTCATCTTGACTTTCTTCTTCTTGTTTATGCTGCATGGCAGCTTCAATACCTTAGCTCTTGCATCTTTAGGACTGCAATCAACACCTGCACAGATAGACAGAGTTAAAACATTTCGTAAAGCAAGTTTTTCTTCATTTATCTGCTTCCTGGTAGCTTGGTCTCCTGCCCTTGCAACCTCCATAGTTGCATTCTCTTCAACTGCTGCAACAATGGCACAGTCATAATTAGCAAGGAACTCCACAACTTCAACATGCCTTGGCTTTTCAAGCCAGTCTGCAATCAACTTTAAATTTGCCTCATAGGTGTTACATTTTTTAGCATCATAATGGATGCCTGCAGCTTGTACCAATTTTGCTTCTGCTGCAACTTCTGTGCAGTTTGCAATTATCTTATCAAATTCCTCAACAAACATTGAGTCTTTAAAATTTTCAGAAATATCACAATTCCATGTTTCACATAAAAATTCAGACACTTTGACACAGTGATTTTCATCTTTTTCAATTGCTACTTGATTTCTGTATGTTCCTGGACAATAAAAATCACCACAACTATTATGAAAAACAATTTCTCTTGTGGGCTTGACCTTGAAAATCTCTCCTTTAACCTTAAATGGCTGACCTGCAACTATCTCAGTTACATCTTCATCAACTATACCAGTCTCTGCTTCAGCAGTGAGGTTGTTATCTTTTTTATCATTTTCATCCACATATATATCTGTATTGTGGGCGACACCATTTTCATCCTCACTTTGTTCATTAACACCTTCATCATCCACGTGTGTATTTTCACAGTGGGATTTACCAGCTTCATGTTCATTCTCTCCTTCAGACATAAAGTCCACACACCTCAGAAATTCATCTATAATATCATCAACCTCTTATTCAACTTCAGTTGTTGAATTCACCATATATGTTCTTGTTGCTACAATGGCAACTTCATCTTCATCAACACCATCCACATGCATGTCTGCAATGTGGGATTCACAAATGTCAATTTCTTCAAGTTTATATTCCACTTTTGTGGCACTATGACGCATGCAACTTTCAATAATCTTGTCAAACTCTGCACTAAAATTACAGTCTTCATGAGCTTCATTATACTTATTATTCACATCCATATGTGCCTCTGCACAATGGAATTTATCAGCTTCTTCATCATTCTCTGCTTCAAACAGAGAGTCCACATCCTTAAAAAATTCTTGAATGATTTTAGCTTCTTCATTTTCATTTTCTTCAATTTCAGGCTGATTTCTATATGCACTTGCACATGCACAAACATCTAAACTGTTAAGAAAAACTTCTGTCCTCATGGGCATGCTCTTCATGAGCTCATCTTCTTCTTCACATTCAGCCTTTACTGGCTGTCCTGCAACTGCTTGAGTTGCTGATTCATCATTTTTTGTTGCTGCTGCTATGGCAGCTTCATCTTCAACATCTTCATCCACTTGTGGCTCTGCACATTGGGCTTCACTATTCTCAAACTTATCTGGCTCTGCTTGGCTGACAGAGTCCTCAACCATTTCATGCGAACATTCAACTTCTACTTCAACAGCTTTGACTAAGACTATTGGATCCTTTTCAACTATTACAACAATCTCATCTTCATTTGTGTTTTGGGAAAGTGCTTCTGCTAGTATAGCAGGTTCTTCAACTTCATTATCCACAACTGTGTGGGGTTCACCGAATTTCTCAACAGTTTCTATGGCTGGAGTTTCTACTGCTGCGATGGAAGTTCTATCTTCATATTCATCCGCAAGTGCCTCTACACCGTGGGATTCACTAACAGCTAGGCTGTCTTCTGCTTCAACTGTAGGCGGTTCATTAACATTATCACAATTTTCAGCACTGTCCATGACAGTTGCATCAACATTCTGAATTTTAACATCATGTAGTTCAGCTTGATGCTGACTAGAGTTTCTCCCCCTTACACCAAATTCTCTTCTCAAGCATTCCCAAGCATCTTTAGCACTGGTTGCATCAGCAACAATGTGGAGAACACTATCTTCCATGGCTTTCTGAATGAGATATAATGCGAAGGCATCACTTTCCTCATCACAAGGTTCATTACATTTACTTTCAACACAATTCAATACACCTTCAGCACGAAACACAGTTTTCATTTTAATAACCCAAAATTCATAATTCTTACCTGAGAAAACTGGAATTGGAAAAAAAATCATGACAGACTTCTTCAGTTTTCACCTCTGCTGCATCATACAACTCTGCAATGCAAGACTTGAATTTCTTTTCCTTGGACAATTTTAGTCTTCTGCTCTTCACCATATCTGTCCTGTGTTCTCTCCCTCGTCCACTAGTTACTGCCTTCTTAACCTTTGTTAGCAGCTCAGCTTTCTTCAGAAAATATCCAAATTTATTCACTATGGCTTCTAGTCGGCTCAATCACAGAATTGTGGGAGCACCATACCAATTAAAAAATGAATTAAACCACTTCTATGGATTTTACCAAACCACGAGCTACATCTCGTTTCCTCCTTCAGATTTAGACATAGCCTACTGGCTCCAACTCTTCAACGATTCTTTCAGCAGCTGTCCTCAGTTGGACTCCTACTTGACTATAGGGAATACACTCAGAATTTAAAACTTTAAATAGTCTTCAGACTTACACTCAGAGCTTTAGCTCATTAAGGGTTCTTCAAAACAATCTCCTTGAGATTCTCACACACAGCCACAACTGTTAATTACAGAGCTTCTGCTCATCTTCAGGCTATGGCCTTCTCAAACTTCATCCGCGGCTTCACACACAGGAATTGTGCCTCTCAACTCACTTGAGGAGATCTGGCAACAACACACGGGAAACACAATAGCTCGACCACTAAATGGGAGCTCAGCCTTCCTGCTTGACCAATACTCTATGGGAGCAAAAACCTTCAACAGAAATAGAAACATGAATTTCTTCTCACCTTTGCCACTGCTGGGGTTTCCAATCCACCAGTGATAGAACTCAACGAGTGGGCAACTGGCCTATTGGGGTTCAGGTATAAATCGACTTATTCCATGGGCTATGGCCCTTCAACCAACCACTCGCCCTTTAGTGCAAGCGGCTCGCTACTTCAAGATCTCACGGCTCTTTACTGACTACGGTCAGCCTCTCCTCTTCCAGGGACATGACCAGTGACCAGAACTCCAAGAACGTGGAGAAGAAGCATCCAACTTCTCAGCACTGGCAGGTTTCAAGCGGCTCCTTCAACTTGAACCACAATGGGCTTCGGCCCTCTCCTGCTCCAGCTGGCGGGTTATCGTCTTACCGTCGCAGCAAGTCCTTAAAGGGCATGGGAGCACCCAACTTCTCAAACCACTCAGCTACAACAACCCTGCTCTTGCAGATTTGATCGACGATAACGCTGTCCAGATTTGGCTCAACGCACAACTCTCCTAGATGACTGCTAGGGAGTCTCTCTGCCACAACGTTGGCTCACAGGATGCCATACGCTCTGATACCAATTGAAGGAGTAGAGACAGCGGATAGAAGCATGGGCTAAATGCCCATAAAACTACTCCCCATTTCTTTCATTAACTAAAACCAGTTTTATACATATGAAGACGGAGGTCTGGAAACATCTACTGACAGGTTTGGCTTCTCGGTGAAGCTAGAAGTTACATCAACATTTACACATTCAACTACCAACCGGCATGGGGATCGATCTATGCATAAATTCATATCAACCGGACACATCCACGGACTGATACGGGTGGACACCAATGTGATGATGTGGCTATTGGTATTTATTTCCAACAATTTTATTATAAAAAAATGATTTTTTTAGGAAAAGACATTTGGGGTTTTCTTATTAGAAAACTGATTTTTTTGGGGAGGCAAAGGGATTTGGGTTTTCACATGAAGTGCCTACTCTTTCTCAGCCATATCGGTTGTGAGAGAGATGTCATGTGCGTTGATGATAAAGAGGGGTGTTTATCACTTCCATCAATGGATGGGCATCAGTCTAATCGGCGGTCAGTTCCATCAATAGATCCAGTTGCATAGAAGAAGCTCCACAACTATTCTCTATCCCCTTGTCTAATATATTTTGTTTGAATGATTTCAGATCAACATAAAGAGCCACGGTTTTTAATGACTCTTTTTGGTCTTATATTAAGCAAATGGATCAATAGACCGACCTCCAAATTAAGGTTGGTTGAAAAGGGTACACTGAACTAGATGAAATGATGTAGATTATTTAAAAAACTTTTCCACAGTTCATGTGCAATGCTGTAGATTATTTAAAACACCTTTCCGTAGTTCGTGTGCATTAGGAGGATTTAAAACTTTCATTTTTTCATAGCACTAATTTCTTTCCAGATGAAATGAGGAAGCAGACCAGTTTTGCTCGAAAGTTGTTAATGGCCCTACAATATCTCTTTCCAATCCTCCAATTGGTGCCAGAATACTCCTTCCACTTGTTTAAATATGATGTTATATCCGGCATCACAATAGCCAACCTTTCTATCCCTCAAGTATGTAAGGAGTTCTTTTAAGTCTAAGCAGGTTTTGTTTTGTTTATGTAAAGAATCCTGTCTGATTTTTTATACTGATTGATTGTTTTGTTTGTTCATTATATCAGGGAATAAGCTATGTGAAAGTCGCCCATTTTCTTTCGATTTCGCCTAACCTCATAGCACAGTTTACACCTCAAGTTGCATAGCTATAATTCACTGTAGGAAAAGCAGCTTATTCCCCATTGCACACTTTGTATCATTCGTTGTCCTTCTCATAACCATGCTCGCCTTGTTTTCCCGGAGTATCGAGGTAATATATTGTAGACTATAATACTAGTTATAACATGTATACTTACATGTTGTCAAATGGCTGATGGTTTTAGTGGTTAAGGGCCAGTATGGTGACCGTAGCCTTAAACTGTTAGGTTCGGTCTATTCTGCTTCTTTTATATCAATTTTATACAAAAAAATTAATAATAGGATTTCTGAGATGAATAAAACTAGTTGTAATGTGGTTGACTATTAATGCAGAATGCCAACCAAGGTGTTTAGACCGTTGTTCTGCAACCTCTCATAGAAAAGCATGCATGTCTTTCTCTCTTGAGTGTTGTGCAAAATTTCTGTGTGTTCCACCCAGTACTTCTGGAAACAAATAGTTATGCCCTTGCTACAACAGCTGGAAGAATAAGGAGGGTGGCCCTAAGTGCCCTTGATATCATTCCACCCTACAACGAAGCCAATATTCCACCCATTCTATTTAGGTTCCTTTGTTTTTATCTGGAATTCATGCTTCCATGGGGAATGGTCATTCCCTTTCTTGTCATTGGGCATATAATCCTATGAGGGTGTGGCATTGATATTGACTGATTCTTCCAATAATTTCTTCATTATCAGTTATTTATTTACTGCATAGATTCCCCTTAAATATATATATGTCCATTTTATTTTTAACTGTAAGTCATGTTGTACACCCTTCTACGTCTGTTGCCTATATTTTAAGGGTTTTCGAATTTAGGATTAAGTGTTAGACAATCCCTCTTATTCAGAGTGGCCATGGGTATAACATTGTTGTTATTAAAAGGTATTTGTTCATAATCAAAGACAATCCATTCTCAGTTTTGATATCCTAGTATTAAGTAATCATGGAGAGGCTTTGAAATGTTCATCTCGGTACTTACTCTTGGCATCAGATATGTAAACTTTGGAATAATTAGTAGTAGATATTTTGATAAATTTCTCTTAAGAGTTTCCTATTTGCAGTAAAATATTTTCATTCTAGAATTACTTAAAAAGAGCATAGACTTGAACCCATACCTGAGGGCTTTGGACAACTCCTTCACTGGTTAAGAAACTCCGTCCAATAACTCATATATTTCTTCTGAGTTTAACAAATAGAATTCAGCTTCAAAAACGAATGCCATGTATGCACATTCTCTAGACAGTGAAGAAACCCTTTGCACAAAGTGTAGATCGATAAAACCTTTAATTCACCCTGTTGAAGATATCAGTTTTCTGAGAATAAATTATTTTAGCCAAACCCCTTTTAATCGACAAATTTGTACATGGCTTTATTTTCTTATGTTTTTTTAAAATTATGTTCCATATTTCCGATTGCAGCAAACATTCATTGTTGAATTGTAGCAGTGATGATATTTGTTATTAGATATGTTAATTCAGCTGCTTTTTACGTCACAATGTTAAGGTCTCTTAGATCTAGGTTTTATGTTATTGTTTTTCTCTGATGTTAGGGTCAGTTTTTCTAATTGATCCTGTATTTCTGTTATTGATTTTCTCTGGATGATGCTTGGATGAAATGCAGTTATATATGTGAAGGAGGAAGACATTGGAATATTTACAATCAAGGCGCAGTGGATGATCCCAGGACTTTGAAAAAGACCTTATACGTGAGGCTTCCTGCCAACACTCTCTCCTTCGACGAGCTTGTGGCTCTTAGAGAGAAGAAGATTGATAAGACTCTCGACAAAGTCTATGTCCCTGAGGAGCCTGTTCTTAAATTAATCGAAGGTCGCAAGTTGTAAGCCCTATTTCTATACTTGTTTTTTTAACACATTATTTCCTGCAAAACCTAATCATTCCAATCACATTTTAAACATAATTTTAGAGAATTGATCATCGGTAATTCAATTATGACCTTGTAGTTTATAAATATTCAATAACCATAATGATTTCTCCATTGAGCTGCTTCTTCAAGCTGAAGTGTTAGGGCCAAAAAGTTAACTTTTCATAAGATCAGTCATGATTAGGGGTAAATATGCTTTTGGGGGTCATAAACTTGTTGAAAAGGTTGATAAGTTTCTCTTTTTTTCTCAAATTTTATTGTGGATGATGGGCTTATTGCTTCCAAAACTGTGGTGTGATGCAGACACACTGTTCACAACTAATATTGGCATAGAATACGCTCATCCTATCATTGCTATCTGTTATAATATCATCTTCATACTTGGCCATCAAATAGGTATGTAGCCTCCACTTGATTTACAATATGTTGATTATAGGTATCTACAGTCCACTTATATGTGTTCAGATAGGATTATTTTTTAAATGATTATCATTTTCATTTAATTGTTTTAAGCAGAGTTTCCTTTGTTATGATCATGTTATTTCTTTTAATATGATCATGCTATTTGCATAGTTCTAAATTTACTAAAAAATTTCATTATTCAAGTGGAGTTATAATTTTAATAAAGTGTCATATGTTTTTTACCTCTATTCAAGGCTACAATATTGTTGTTAGATGTATCAACTATCCTGATGCTGACCTCAAATGGTGGATTTAAGCCAAGAAGAAGATGAGATCATTATCAAGCTTCATTCTATGTAGGGTAAGAAGAACGAAAAATGGATTTGATTACAATCATTACAATCACATTTCGACCATGCATACATGCACAAATATTGATTTATTTATGTATGTTGCAGGTGGTCTTTGATAGCAAGAAACAAAAACACATAATGAGATAAAGAATTATTGGAACAGAAATAATAACTGCAATCTCTATGATAACTACATATGAATGAGTGAAATACACCGAGTATTTCATGCTTCTTGTGCTCATTTCTTTAAAAAAACTCTCAAAAATACAAATATTCTTCTTGTATATCAAGTTGTAGGGTACTAGCTCAATGGTAGAGCATCTGCATTATAATACAGAAGTTTGGTGATTCTATTCCACCATGCCCTATCATAAATATTTGCATTCTATCACTACTACATAGAGGAGGTATTAAGACAATATTTGAGATAGTATTCAGTGTAAATTGTATCAACTTAAGACAAACAAAACATTGTGTATTGTCTTAAATTTAAGACAATAGTTTAAGACACTCGCTTTAAGACAATATTTAAGATAATTCACAATTTTTTTTTTATCTTAAGTTGAGACAATTTACACAAATATTGTCTTAATACCCCCTCTATGTAGTAATGTATGTTGCATGATTGAATCAAGAATCATGGTTTCTATTTGGTTATTAAGATAGAGATTGAGTTAACCCAATAGTGGTTGGATCAGTATTCTCAACCAATATTGTGGAGGTATGTAGTAGGTTATTACAGCTTTTCCCTTAATGGTTGAACCTCTTAGCATGCTTCTGATCTAGGCTAGCTAAGTTCATATATAGACAGGTGTTATGGGTTATAAAGCGGGGAGATCGATCCTCTTGTAAACATGTAAACCTGCTATAAAGGCGCAGGATTAATCAATGACTAATCCTGGTGTTCTCCAAATGGGAAGGAGCTAAATCTTGCTCAGACTTGCGAGCAATTTTTTTATCAATTGTACATATCGAATGCATAAAATTAACCCGTAACTTCAACCTGTGAAACCCGTGTGAAACGTGAGAATCAAATCGTAGTATATCCCCCATCCTCTCTTGGACTACATTGGGTAGTTGATCACACATCTTCTTATCCGGTCAAATAGAGTTGGTATAGCCTCACCCTAGCGCGGCGTTGTGGTCGAGACTGCTCCTGGAATCATTTGGAACTAGTTAGGATTGTGTCGGAGTCCCTTTTTATTAAGGGAAGATGTTAAAGTATACAACCTGCTTGGAGATACATATTCAGGAAAGTATTGTTCTCCTTCGATGGCATAGAGTATTCATTGAGCACCGATCTGCACAAACGATGTGAGTACAAATAAAATTGCAATTGAGATAAAAACCCGTCATGATGGATTTGTAACCTGCGATGAAGTTTAGATCCGAACTAGAGCCTACTAACATTTCTATCATTGGTAGGTAGGTCAGATGGTGCCCTTAGTCAAATCGGAGGGTAAAGCTTGACACCACTGCATGCACTCCAATAACAGGTAATCTCCCTCATAATGACACAATGATCAAGCCTTCTGAGGAGTGGACGCTGCTCGGCGCCATATTCAACGATATAGGTTTCCTCGATACAAGAAACAAAATCCTGCATGTCACGGGTTTATTGCGTGATGACTATCAATTCGAGTATCGTACGTTGGGGTTGTTATTTTGTGACAAGAATTACAGTCCAATGTAAGAAAAATACCTTGCGTGGGTCATTTATGCAATATCAAGAATGCAATCATGTAGTTGGACTGAAATGTCTAGATGAGGTTAAGCATGGGTCAATAATGGAAGTTATATTGGGCCTAATCGAACAAAATACATTAGGTGTAACCATCAGATAGTCGATGAGCTAGATGACTATTTGAATCCCTTGTCATGGAATTCAGTTGGACTTTTACGAATTAAATGGGAGTGTGGGTAGTATAAAATTACTTATGTGGCTTCCAAGGAGTAAGAATCGGGGCAATAAAATGGGTATGTTTGACATTTGTATAATTATTTATATCGTATAGGATCTCGATGGTTAAATTGGTAGAATAAGAGAATTATATATAATCGACGGTTCATCATATATATATATGGGGATATGGCTCTATGAGACCCTAGCGTTGGGGGGATTGGTAACAGGGATTTGTGTAACATGGGATTTTTTCTGCAAAACATTAGCTAGAAGGTGTTGAAATTATTGCAGTAAACTTGGATTTCCGCTAATCAAAATGATTGGCCTAGTATCAACCAAGACAAAAATGTGGGAAGAATTTTTTTTGTTACCTTTATACTACATTTTCTTTCAATAATATTTCTAACTTAGGGTTTTCATAATTTATTTCCTAGTTTACCATATATTCTGGTGGCAGTTTCCTTCTCGGTAGCTATTTTGGCGGTCTCTTCTAAAATTGTCACAATTGTTGGGTGTCTTGTTGTGACTACCTTCACATGTTCCTTTCATTGTGGGTGTGTTGTTTGTACTCTACCCTTTCTACCGGTCGCCCTTGATTGATTCGATTGGAGGGATTTCACAAAAACTGCCTAAAGAAGCCTTTCCTTCCTTCACTCCAACAGGGAACAAGTGCTCAGATGAGAGGCGACCGAAGCAGGGGCAGGATGTAGATCTAGTTAAGGAGGATATTTTGCATTTTGAGTATGAGGGTACAAAAATAAATTCATACCAAAATGCTCATTGTGATGGCAATGTGGTACATCGCCTTATTGGATATAAGGCTCAAGCACGCTTGCATTTAAATACTTTTAAAGCTCAGGAGGGTTTGAGGAGGTATGTGCTTGGAGCTGATGTAAATTTGGACAGAGTCGGGGTTTTATCCAGGTGTACACTTGTTGGCCTGTTAGAATCGTCTAAGGTTTCCAGAATGGAATTGGTTGCATGGGTTTAGCAGACATGGCTCCCATTATATGGTTATTCTCTACGCATAAACATGCTCATTAACAAGTGGATATTCTTTATTTTTCCTTGTGTTGAATATATACAACATGTTTTAGATACTATGCAGCTTATTAAGGGTGGTTCTTTGGTTTTGAAGCGCTGCCACTCTGCTTTTAATACGGAGAAAGAAAGGATGACCCGTCATCACCTTTGGCTTCTCCTCCCGGAGTTTCCATTAGAAATTTGGACCCATAATGTGTTCGAAGGGTTAGTCAATTCGATTGGAAAAATTATTAGATTGGACAAATATTACTTATTTGGCATGGGGAAAAAGGTTGCTTGGGTTATGGTCGAACTTGATATCATTTTGGGACTTCCGACAAAACTGGAGATTCGATGGGGTGATAAGGATTTCTGTAAGAAATTGGATTACCTACACATTCCATTCAGATGTTATTTTTGTCGAAAGACGAATTATGTCAAAGCTAGATGCCCTTATTTATTATCTTGTTTGCGTTCGGAGGATTTGGGGGATGACTCGGGAGACGATCTCTCAGATACTAGGGTGTTTGTTTAATGTGCAATTCCTTCTACTAATCCAATTGATTCCTTTGGAAGCAAACTAGGCATGCACCTTCCAAACTCACCTACCCCTTATGATGGTGTGTCTAAAGGTTAATTGAATTTCTACCTTTCTATGGAAAATGAATTAAATAAAACGATGTCTTTGAATGGGGATATGGGCATTGTTAATTCAAATAATAGATGTCTTATGTCATCTAATATGATTTGGAATGGGGATAAGCCCTTTAATAATTATGAGACTGCATATTTTGTTGATTCCTCAAACCCCACCTTATGCACTCATTCATCTTCTAGCGATTTTGGGGATAACATTTATATTGCTTCCCCAGATTCAAACTGTAACATCCCGATATTTTCATAAAATTTATAAAAAAAAAATCGCCATAAAAAGCTAATATTGTAAAATGCGGAAATAATAATAATCAATATTCAACAATTAATAAAAGTGTCGCTTGGTAGGAACAATTTAATGGTTGTGTCTTTTGTCTTTTAATGACGCCATGAAAATTAATTAATGATTATGTACTTTATTCATATGCTGGAATGATTGAAAATTATGATGCATTGGAAAACAGAATTCTTTTGACAAGTGCCAACAGTTTAACTTTTCCGGATGATGATGAAAGGGGTCCCACGAGGTGCCCCGAGGCTTACTTAGCTACTCCGCTAAAGCATTGCACTCGTCCTTCATGCGTAGATTCATAGGTAAGAGATAGCGATAAAATTCAGAGTGTTTAATAACTGTGATATAAATCGAAACTGCTTATGAATTTCGATGCTACAGGTATGGTCTCCTTCCAATTCTGTAAGATGAACCTGTCTATCTCAAGACTACAGATAACGTCTATGTTTGTTATGAATGTTTCCATTAATGTTGATGAATTTACGTAGGGTCATTCCATAAATGCCTTGCGGCTGTTAAAGTAATTCTTTTTGTAAAATTGACGGTGATAGGTTGATGACAAGGGCGCATGGTCTTAAGTCATACTATGGAGAGAGTGATAAGTTGGTTTTAAATATCTATTGCCTAGGCAATTAAAATGGTGATGCCTTAAGCATTAATACCCTACCATGCAATGAATGCGATGGGTCCTTGGGTGGCAACCATACCCTAACGATGTGTTGATATAACTTATGGTGTGGGAAAGCTTTATGAGCTCTACAATAATCCCTATGTTAAACTTTATAACGGACTTTATGTAATGGGCAGAGTCAATCCATGCCCTATGATTGCTCGCGACCTTAGTGGATATTCATATGCTATGTGTGTGTTTCGAAATTGATTATAAGGATCATATGAGACCTTGGTTATATGTTATCGGTGATCGTTATACATTGATAATATTTATACGTTGAAGCTATTAACGTTGATTTGTATGGGTTGGCAGGTGGAATGATAGCCCTGCAAAATCCTGCATACAAATTGAGGGTGTACTAAATGATTTGGTTTGCAATTATTGTGCCTGGCCACGGTGTTAAGGATATTGTTACATGTAAGTTGTGAAAGCTGACTCGGCATGTGAAAGGGTTTGGAATGTTGAGTTGTAACGGGCCTCCTGCCCTGCTGTCCACCGATATGGAAACCTCGTAGCTTGGGAGGTAGATGAGCAATTTAATGCTACTCCTGCCACCTTCCAATGTGGCTTGATGAGGATGGATCTCCGTCGTTGATCGTTGTGTATTGGGATGAGCTGAACCCTAGCCTAACTTATGGATTCTTGTAATGTTTCTTGTCATTGTTTGGTGGTAGGGTTTGGGAGGTGAGGCCAACTGACCTAGAGGAACTTAGGGTTTGCTGGTTTTTCTAGCCTCTCCAGAGCTTGATCTTGAGACCGGCAACAACCTTGGACTGTGAGTAATTGTTATCCATGGAAGCCACGTCTGGAAATGATTGTGTGGTAATCTACAGGTGGGATGCGTGCATTTCTTCTGACGTTGCATTAGCTTGCAAGTTTGGGGTTTTAATAAAGTTGTAAGTTTTTTGGGAGGTATCCCTCATCGCGGTCTTCGAACTGGGTGCATCTCCTTCGCAGTGGATGGATGCAGGCTTCATCGACTCTCTGTCACAACGCAGGTAATGTAACGTGCAAGGGTTTTCATACTATTCTTTGTTGCATGCATTTCGTTCTCATGATCCGATGCATAACTTATTGTATGGTTGTTGGCAGGTAACCCTCGGCGAATCTACAGGGTGCCGGAATAGTTGAAGGGGAAAAGAATTTAAGCGAACCCACCAGTAAGCTTCGGTGGTATCCCTCCTTAGTGGTTCTCCTGGAATCAGACTTGATGACCAAGTGTTGGTAGCATGCCTTCGCGATAGTGGCTTTTGTCTCGTTTGCAACATTTGGGCAACCTTCAGTTTTAAGTTTTGTTGATAGAGTAGGTGATGTAAATGTTTAAAATATATGGCCGACCATTTCTGGCATGAGCTAGTTTAGCAAGGTTGAACCCTCGTGTTTGCAAATAGTCTTACATCTTTACGTTTTATGTCTTATCGTTTTGGTACTTCTGGGTTGATAAAAAAAAGATACATCGACTGTAATTTGCTTCGGCACTTGCTTTGTGTATAAATGGCATGGGGTTTCGAAAGGAACCTTTAGCAAAGAAAGTGGCGACCGTAGGGTGCAACCACTATAAATTTAAATGGAAACGATTACTGTTTAGGGTTTAACGTTTCGTTTGGTGAATTGAACTTCTCATTTTTGTATCTAAATCTAAGAAGCCTGTTTAAGATATTTTTAGGTTTCATGTTTGCGTATTGTGTTTTGATCTTCTCAATCTTGAACTCAGATGCAACGATCAAAAGGCATGTTTTAAGTTGTTTAAATAAAATGTGGCTATAAGCCGAGAGCAATCTTCCTGTCTTATACTTCGTTTGAGCTTGTATGGTTTAAGCCGAGAATAGAAAGGAAATGGTTTTGTTTCGAAAGCATATGTGATAATGTTAAACCTTAGCTATCGATGTGAATGAAATCTGCTTGTCTTATAATGATTTTTTAAAAGAACAAGAATAATAACTCTAGATTCTGCAGTTAAAATGTGTATGGTAATGAAACCTTCGATTTGGCAACTCTTTAAATGTTTATAAATAATAGTGTGATGAGAACGTGTTAACCCCAGTTTGGGGGTAGAGGTACTGTAATTTAATCTGTCAATTTAATAAAGCTATGTTTGTCCTACCTTTTAATAATTTGGTATTCTATGATGTAAGTTCTATCACATGCAATTGATAATTCAGAAAAAGAGAAGATAATAGTGCAATCGTCATATTATTTGATTGCTTATGAATATAACGGTTTTTCTATTCTAACTATATATTGCTGTATTCGTCCAATTTGGACCTCTGATGAAAGGATAAAATAGCACAGTAGCTTTCTTTCTTTCTGTACAAGATAATACAGTGAAGTCAATACTTTGTATAAGATCAATCAGATTCTAAAAACAATAAGAAGATAGAAAAATGGGAATGTGGATAAACAGAATGCATGGTATTGTTTTCTTTTTAAATAATTAGTAAAGATCAGTAACCCTAGTTATTAACATACTATTCACCTTCAGAAATAAGAAAAGAACCTATTCTGTGACTAGTTTCTGGTAGGTTATTCAACAAACAGATTTGAACAGCAAAAACATTGCATGCAAGGATCTAATCTACAACTGCTAAAATATAAGATGCATGATAAACATAGGTATGTGCATGGGTGGTCTTTGGTTTAGATATTTAAATGCATGCAAGGTTTCACTTTTAACTAGGCATATTTAATGCTACCTCTCTGTACTGGAGTACGATGCAGCTCCACGCATGGAGAAAAGTACAAAGGAGTCATTTTATCAGTTCAACAAATCTAACTTAATTAGGAGATGACATTTTATACTATTGATTATTAAATAACAATACTAAACCATTTTCTGAGAGCATTCATATGATTTAAAAAAAGAAAACGCACAAGAATAGAACCTGAGTGTAATGGGAGGAACAAATCACTCAAGAAACCTGTTCCACCCAACCTGCTCCCAAACATCCAAGATGTCTTCCTTAATACCTCTGAGCCTATCCACTGATCCACTAGGAGGAAGAAGGTTCTGCAGCTTAGGACTTCTACTTGCAACAACAAGAAAATTTATATATCCAGCCTTACAGGCTTAGTAATCAATGGGACCAACACCAGCACCTCTGGTCTGTCCTTCTCATAAAATTTGTAGACTTATACTTGCACTCTCCACAGCCTCCCCTATTCGAATCTCTCAGCCATCAGCTGATGAGCATGAGGAATGTTTCTGCAGAAAACATTGTAAGAGCTGCCTGCTCAATTTGAATCGCCCTTTATAGGCTGCCTAGGTCTTTTGTAATTAACTGGTCATTAGTGAGATGCCTGCTCACCTCCCTCCACCTGGAGGGGGGAATTCCACAAAATTAGGGGCAGTTGTCCCATACCAACAGTTAATGGTAGAGTGCAAATGCTACCATCTGTCCCAATCCTTCCAGCATCTTCCATTCCTCCTAGTGGGCCAGTGGATACTCTTGTAACAGCTTTCTTGATTGTTTGTCTCCCATTTTCATTTATTAAATAATAATAATGAGTCATTACATTCATTTTTTACCTACTTGGTCATAATTACAAACTTGAAATTATAATTTAACACAAAGTATTTTTTGCAAAAAGGATAATAGTAGAAAATAATTATTCAAAAATTGTGTAGGTGACACAAACGATTCCACTTTGGAACAGAGTTGGGTATGCAGCCCGCATACTACTCTCCAACTCCCAGGTAGCCTCTGCTGGGATATAGTGCTTCCATTGCACTTTTACTTGGCCAACCATGCGGTTCCGGAGTAGACTTTCTTTCCTTGCGAGAATACAGTCCGGTTCCACTGGAAAATCGTCGCCTTGTTCTGCCTGAACATTATTCCAATTTACAACATGAGTAGGATCATGCACATATTTCTTTAAAAATGAAATGTGAAAAACATTATGGACTTTGAGGTTTGAAGGTAGGGCTAATTGATATGCCACTGGTCCAACCTTGGACAAGATTTCGAAAGGACCACAATACCTGGGTGCCAATTTGGCATAGCTTCCCAATTTTAAGGAACTCTTTTTCGGCCTTACCTTAAGAAAAGCATGTTCACCAACCTGGAACTCTCTATGAGTTCTTTTAAGGTCTGCTTGACTTTTCTGTCTATCCTGGGTAGCTTTAAGATTCCCTTGTACTTGCTTCATGATTAGTTCTAATTCCTGCAACAATTCGGGCCCTAAGGTGACCCTGCTAACTGGATCACTCCATGACACCAGTGTGTTACACTTTCTTCCGTAAAGGATCTCAAATGGGCTAAGTTTAGCTGAAGTATGGTAGTGATTATTATACGCAAACTCTGCTAAATGCAAGTAGTCTTCCCACTTACCAAGCTAATCCTTAACATACATTCTGAGCATATATTCCAATATCTGGTTCACCCTTTCAGTCTATCCGTTTGTTTGCGGATGGAACGCAGTTCAGAAATTTAAGGTGGTGTTTAACCCCTTGAACAAAGACCTCCAAAAATTACCTGTGAACATTGAATCTCGGTCTGAAACTATTACCTTGGGTATGCCATGTAGTCGAAAAACCTGCTTCATAAAAATTTCTGCGATATCAGGGGCTTTATGGGTAGTTTTGACAGAGGTAAAATGGCCTGCCTTGATAATTTTGTCTACTACCATCATGATGGAGTCGTGTTGCTTTTGATTCTTTGGTAACCCAATGATGAAATCTATACTTATGACTTTCCATTTCTAGTTGGGTATAGGCAAGGGCTGCAACAATCCGGCAGGATGCTGATGTTACACCTTCACTTTTTGACAGTCAAAACACTTAGCTATGTACTCCACTACTTCATCCTTCATCCTAGGCCAGTAGTACTCCTTCCTTAGCATTGTGATGGTTTTTTGGTAGCCTGGGTGGCAAGAATAGTGGCTTTTGTGCATCTCATCCAAAATCAGAATTTTTACTGCTGGTACGTTTGGTATGTACAATCTATTTTTGTACAGCAGTAAGCCATTTTCCTTCAAACTGAAATATGTTACAGAATTTTCAGAGTTGTTTTCTGTTGTCCTTTCCTGTAATTTTCTGTACTCCCCATGCTCCTTTATTCCTTCAAAAATATGTTCCTCCAAATTTGTTGCGTATGTGTTGATCGCTGAAACAAAGTGTATCCTTGCATTATGACTTAATGCGTCAGCCACTTTATTCTCCTTCCCCTTAATGTGCTGAATTTCAAAATCGTACTCACTCAGAAAAGTCAGTCATCTGGCTTTCCTGGCATTCAAATTTGTTTGATCTAACAAATATTTCAGCCCCATATTATCCGTGATCGAGGTAAACTTTTTGTTGATAAGGTGGTGTCGCCACATTTTTAGAGCATGAATCACTGTTAACAATTCAAGGTCGTAGGTGGAATAGTCTTCTCATGAATCTTCAGTTTCCTTGATTCATATGCTATAGCATGTCCCTCCTGCGTTAGGACTCCTCCCAGTCCATCATTTCACACGTCTGTGCATACTACAAAATCTTTATTAGGATCTGCAATCCTCAATATAGGCACTGAAGTCAATAATTCTTTTAACTTTGCAAAACTGTCCACACACTTTTGGTCCCAGACAAACTTCTTTCCCTTTTTCTGCAGTGACGTTATGGGGTTTGCGATCCTGGAAAACTCTTCAATGAATTTTCTATAATAACCAGTGATACCCATGAATGATCACACATCTGTCACATCTTTAGGAACCGGCCATTCATTAATGGCCTTTATCTTGGCAGGGTCAACCGCAATCCCTTCCTTAGAGATTATGTGTCCCAAGTACTGAATCTTGTCTTTGTAAAAATCACATTTGCTGAATTTTGCATACAAATGGTGCTCCCTCAGAACTTGCAAAATGATACGTAGATGTTCATCATGCTCTTCCTTGTTCTTAGAATATACGAAAATGTCATCAATAAACACAACTGCAAACTTATCTAAGTACTTGTGCATTATTTTGTTCATTAAACACATATATACAGCAGGTGCATTAGTTAATCCAAACAGCATGACAATGAACTCATAGTTCCCATAACGAGTTCTAAAGGCTGTTTCGAAAATGTCTTCATCCTTCACACGGACCTGATGATATCCTGATCGTAAATCGATCTTCGAGAACATTGTTTCTCTGCATAGCTGGTCAAAGAGATCGTCAATGCGGGGCAGCAGGTACCTGTTCTTGATCGTCCTTTTATTCAGTTGACGATAATCTATTCAAAGTCTTAGGGTACCATCCTTCTTCTTAAAAAAAATGACCAGTGCTCCCCAAGGGGACATGCTGGGCCTTATATATTTTTTATCGATCAGCTCCTTCAGCTGAGATTTTAACTCATTCATCTCTAGTATGTTCATCCGGTATGGAGCTTTAGAACTTGGTACAACACTTACTTCAATAGTAAAATCCAGGTCCCTTTTGGGAGGTAAATCTGGGATCCCTTCAGGAAACATATATTGGAAATCCTGCAAGACAGGTATGTATTCCATTTTTAGTTTGTCCTCCTTAGTACTTATCTCATCATGCACCACATTCACAGCAAACATATGACACCCTTTTCTAATTGCCCTTTTTACTTGCATGGCTGGAATCTACCGAATGGATGTTTTTCTGGGGATTTCTTTTACCTCTAATGTCTTTCCTTCATCATCCAGGCAATTGAAGCTTTTTTCATAACAATTCAGAATGACCCAATGGGTTTCTAACCAATCCATACTGATTAGGATGTCATATGAACCTAATGGAAGAATGTTTAGCTTAACCTGCATTGTTACTTGATTCATAGATAAAGCACAATTTTCCACGAAATCAGAAACCTTCCTTTTTGTTCCTGTCGCTAATATAAGTAACCAGAATTTATCGAATTTCTCTGTTTTCAAATCAAGTCTTTCTACAACAACTGGTGATATATAACTTAGACTAGCACCGGGGTCAATTAAAATAGAAACTGGGTGGTTTTGCAGCATACCTTCGACCTCCACCATTGATACTTGGTGTTCTGCTTGCCGATTGTCTAATGTTGCACTAATTCTGGGTACTTCTCTTGCCACATATCCTACAGTAGCTTCAGACTGTATGGAGTGAATATGGTTGGACGCCCGTTTCCTGAGGGGACAGTTTGACGCATAGTGGGGCCCTTGGCACTCAAAACATTTTATAGGTGGCTTCTGTTGATTGGTCCTGGCAACAATGGGGACATTTCTGGGTGCTGTAAATTTTTGCTGCTGATTATTTCTGTTTTGCTGAAATTTTTGATTCTGAAAATTTCTCTTCTGGAAACTGGAATTGCCGCCATATCTAAAATTATTCTTCTTATGTTCAAAGTTACTGGGTTTTGGGTTCTTCCAGCTAGGTACCCCTTCTCTTCTCTTATTCTGGTCAAAGCAAAAAGTGGCTTTCCTCATGGCTTCCTCTAGGGTCTTAGGGTTATCGTACTCTATCCTGTTCTTGATTTGGAAAGGTAGACAACTTAGGTACCTCTAGACCTTCGGTTTTTCTTAAACCATATACGACACCTATCTTAGCAGACTTAAAAACTTGATGTTCAGTTCTTTCATATTCATCGTTCCCAATTTCATATCATAAAATTCTTTGGATTTTTCTTCATAATACTGCTCAGATAAGCATTTCTTCTTGAAGTGTCTTTTAAAAGAACTCCAACTCACATCTCGGTCTTTTACACCTTTTACCCTTTTAAGGTCTTGCCACCAAATATCTTCCTTCCCGGTCAGATTATAAATTGCCATCTCGCCATTGAAAACTGGGGGTTTGATTTTCTTGAATTCTCCAGATATCTATTCGTATTGTCTATTCCTTTTTCTTTTTGGCTTACAGTCTCCTTCACTACTGTCACTAGAGTAGTTATGCTTCTTTTTACGTGGTTGTTTGGCAGCTATTGATGATGTTGAGTTGTTGTTTTCTTCAGTTGTTTCTGTTTGTTTGTTCTTGCCTTCCTGGGATAGCTCTTTAGTTTCAGAAGTATGTTCCAAGTTCTGTTCATATTTTGGATATTGGTCAAACAGTGCTTGCTTCAATTCTTCTTGTGTCTACAGGATTCTTTCATTATCTTGTTTTATTGACTGGATCTTTGCTTTTAATTCATGAAAAGCATGCAATAATTCT
The DNA here is from genome assembly GCA_027924585.1 of Larix kaempferi. Taxonomy (NCBI): domain Eukaryota; kingdom Viridiplantae; phylum Streptophyta; class Pinopsida; order Pinales; family Pinaceae; genus Larix; species Larix kaempferi. The sequence continues at coordinate 4,340,038 of BSBM01000049.1, read as the reverse complement.
GACGAATCATTACCCCGATTGCCCTGGAATTGTTGCTCCATACTTGGGCTGTTTGGCGGAAATCTGCCCCTTATGTGTTCAACTGATCCTTCCGTATCTGTAAATCAAAGAATTTTTTTCTGTATAGGACAAAATAATTTAAACTTTAGTTAGTGAAAATTTTCACAGTCATAAATTTTCTATTTGCGTGTTTCTTGGACCATCTTTAGGCCTAGAGTTCGAACATGAGCTCTGATATCTCTTGTAACATCCCAATATTTTCATAAAATTAAAAAAAAATTAAATCGCCATAAAAAGCTAATATTGTAAAATGCAGAAATAATAATAACCAATATTCAGCAATTAATAAAAGTGTCGCTTGGTAGGAACAATTTAATGGTTGTATCTTTTGTCTTTTAATGACGTCATGAAAATCAATTAATGATTTTGTACTTTATTTGTATGCTGGAATGATTGAAAATTATCATGCATTGGAAAATAGAATTCTTTTGACAAGTGCTGACAGTTTAAATTTTCTGGATGATGATGAAAGGGGTCCCACGAGGTGCCTCGAGGCTTACTTAGCTACTCCGCTAAAGCATTGCACTCGTCCTTCATGCGCAGATTCATAGGTAAGAGATAGCGATAAAATTCAGAGTGTTTAATAACTGTGATATAAATCGAAACTGCTTATGAATTTCGATGCTACAGGTATGGTCTCCTTCCAATTCAGTAAGATGAACCTGTCTATCTCAAGACTACATATAACATCTATGTTTGTTATGAATGTTTCTGTTAATGTTGATGAATTTACGTATGGTCATTCCATAAATGCCTTGCAGCTGTTAAAGTAATTCTTTTTGTAAAATTGACGGTGATAGGTTGATGACAAGGGTGAATGGTCTTAAGTCATACTATGGAGAGAGTGATAAGTTGGTTTTAAATCTCTATTTCCTGGGAAATTAAAATGGTGATTCCTTAACCATTAATACCCTACCATGCAATGAATGCGATGGGTCCTTGGGTGGCAACCATACCCTAACGATGTGTTGATATAAATTATGGTGTGGGAAAGCTTTATGAGCTCTACAATAATCCCTATGTTAAACTTTATAATGGACTTTATGTAATGGGCAGATTCAATCCATGCCCTATGATTGCTTGCGACCTTAGTGGATATTCATATGCTATGTGTGTGTTTCGAAATTGATTATAAGGATTGTATGAGACCTTGGTTATATGCTATCGGTGATTGTTATACATTGATAATATTTATATGTTGAAGCTATTAACGTTGATTTGTATGGGTTGGCAGGTGGAATGATAGCCCTACAAAATCCTGCGTATGAATCGAGGGTGTATTAAATGATTTGGTTTGCAATTATTGTGCCTCGCCACGGTGTTAAGGATATTGTTATGTGTAGGTTGTGAAAGCTGACTGGGCGTGTGAAAGGGTTTGGAATGTTGAGTTGTAACGAGCCTCCTGCCCTGCTATCCACCGATATGGAAACCTCGTAGCTTGGGAGGTAGATGATCAATTTAATGCTACTCCTGCCACCTTCCAACGTGGATTGATGAGGATGGATCTCCGTCGTTGATCTTTTTGTATTGGGATGAGCTGAACCCTAGCATATCTTATAGATTCTTGTAACGTTTCTTGTCATTGTTCGGTGGTAGGGTTTGGGAGGTGAGGCCAACCTGCCAAGAGGAACTTACGGTTTGCTGGTTTTTCTAGCCTCTCTCGGGCTCGATCCTGAGACCGGCAACAAACTTGGACTGTGAGTAATTGTTATCCGTGGAAGCCAAGTCTGGAAACGATTGTGTGGTAATCTACAGGTGGGATGAGTGCATCTGTTCTGACGTTGCAGTAGCTTGCAAGTCTGGGGTTTTAATGAAGTTGTAAGTTTTTCCGGAGGTATCCTTCATTGCGGTCTTCAAGCTGGGTGCATCTCCTTCGCAGTGGATGGATGCAAGCTTCATCGACTCTCTGTCACGACTCAGGTAATGTAACGTGCAAGGGTTTTCATACTATTCTTTGTTGCATGCATTTCGTTCTCATGATTCGATGCTTACTTATTGTATGGTTGTTGGTAGGTAACCCTCGGTGAATCCACAGGGTGCTGGAATAGTTGGAGGGGAAAGGAATTTAAGCGAACCCACAGGTAAGCTTCGGTGGTATCCCTCCTTAGTGGTTCTCCTAGAATCGGACTTGATGAGCAAGTGTTGGTAGAATGCCTTTGCGGCAGTGGCTTTTTTCTCGTCTGTAGCATTTGGGCAACCTTCAGTTTTAAGTTTTGTTGATAGAGCAGGTGATGTAAATGTTTAAAATATACGGCCGGCCATACCTGGCATCGGCGAGTTTAGTAGGGTTGAACCCTCATGTTTGCAAATAGTCTTACATCTTTATGTTTTAGGTCTTATCGTTTTGGTACTTCTGGGTTGATAAAAAAAAGATACATCGACTGTAATTTGCTTCGGCACTTACTGAGTGTATAAATGGAATGGGGTTTCGAAAGGAACCTTCGGCAAAGAAAGTGGCAACTGTAGGGTGCAACCACTGTTAATTGAAATGGAAATGATTATTGTTTAGGGTTTAATGTTGCGTTTGGTGAATTGAACTTCTCGTTTTTGTATCTAAATCTAAGAAGCCTGTCTAAGATATTTTTAGGTTTCATGTCTGCGTATTGTGTTTTGATCTTCTCAATCTTGAACTCAAATCCAAGGATCGAAAGGCATGTTTTAAGTTGTTTAAATAAAATGTGGCCAGAAGCCAAGAGCAATCTTCCTGGCTTATACTACGTTTGAGCTTGTATGGTTTAAGCTGAGAATAGAAAGGAAATGGTTTTGTTTCGAAAGCATATGTGATAATGTTAAACCTTAGCTATCGATGTGAATGAAATCTGCTTATTGTTAAATTTTGAGCATTAATTCACAATACTCTAGGATCTTCACTGAGAGAATAACATATACAGTATATCAATGCATAACAATCACAATAAGCATCACAAGCATCACAAGAATCAAAAGCATGAGAGACAAGAGACACAAAGTTTCCGTGGGGAAAACCCTAAGGTGAAAAACCCCACAACTTCCTCAGAGATAGAGAGAGCAATGGCTCAACCAAAGTACAACCAAAATACACTTGGGATAGTCTCCTAGAAGCAGATGATCCTCCTCCTCACTAGTGCGCCACTTTCTCAGTGAGAGAGAGATGACTTTCCGAATGATCTAAACAGAGATCTCCTGATCTCTATTTATACTAACCTGTTTTCCTAGTGACCTTATGGGGACGACTAGTCTAGCTAGTACATCCACAATATAATATATATTTCAGGGCCGACCCCACACATGGTGGTCTAATAACCCATCGGCAAGTACACACAATTGCGACACTTGTCAATCCACATGACGACACTTCCTTATAGAGGAATAACACATCTCTAATAAGGGTACAATAAATATATATGAAATACATAGATGAAATACATTCCGAAGTTACATATACATCAACACTCCCTCTTAACTAGGAAGGTATTTCTCGACACAGATCTGCTAGACAAGTCTTCTTCTCGGGATCATCGTCATCGATGCATCGTCACTGCTACTGCTATCTCAACCAATCTCTGACTCTACTCATCATAGGAAGTTCTACAGAGCCAGTCCTTTTTTATACTAGATGTAGGCCCACCACCTGCAAGTATTAATCATCACTGGCCATACTATGGAAATCTCAGGACTTATTACGTGCATCACAAAACCTTAAAAGAGTCTCTTGACTAGCAAGAACCTTAAGGAGCATCTGAGGCCTTTTTCATCCTGTCCAGATCTCCAGGACTTATTACATGTGACCCCACCACAAAACCTCGAAAGAGAATCCTAGGACTGATTACGAGCACAATGCTCAACCTATCGGATCTCCCAGGGCACAAATTACATGTGGTCACCACAAAACCTAGAAAGAGTATCCCAGGATTGATTACAAGCACACAGCTCAACCTATCGGATCTCCCAGGGCACAAATTACATGTGGTCATGGAAAAACCTCGAAAGAGCATCCCAGGACTGATTACGAGCACACGGCTCAACCTATCGAATCTCCCAGGGCACAAATTACATGCCATAGGACAAAACCTTGAAAGAGCATCTGCTAGATATCCCAGGGCACAAATTACATGCCATAGGAAAAACCTCGAAAGACTATCTGCAGATCTCCTAGGGCACAAATTATATGTCCTCTCAAGCAAAACCTCGAAAGAGCATTTGCTAGATATCCCAGGGTACAAATTACATGCTGTAGGAAAAACCTCGAAAGACTATCTGCAAATCTCCCAGGGCACAAATTACATGCTTATCTGCACAACCTGTTCCACGGCCATAGAGTATCAACCTGATACTCACCATACATCATCCTGATGTACACATGATCATCCTGATCATCATCACTAAAACATCTTGTTGCATGTCATCTGGATCAACATCCTGAAGCTCGTCATCCATGATCATCCTGATCATACAATGCATCTACCTGATGCATACCAAGTATCTACCTGATACATATCATCATATATGATCCACCTAATCATACATTGCATCCACCTGATACAAATAAAAATACATGATCCACCTGATCATACATGATACATATCAACATACATGATCTACCTGATCATACAATGTATCCACCTGATACATATACAGATACATGGTCCAAGCATTCAACATGATGCTTATACAAAATACATACACATGATCCAACCAATCATCCAACATGATGCGTACATACATATAAATGATCCAATTGATCATATCCAGCATCCAACATGATGCGTACATATACATATAAATGATCCAACTGATCATATCCAGCATCCAACATGATGCATATATACATACATATAAAAATGATCCAACTGATCATACAAAGTAGAAACCAGAACATCATCCTGATGCTCATCATCCAGCGCTTACATCCACAGCCATGTGAAGGATCCTCCTTCCAACATGCTTGGAATGGCTTCAGCAAATGTGTCCATCACTTCTTCCTCGAAGTGTCATCAATCTAAAGAACACCAAGCCTCTCCCTGAAGTACTCGAACTTCACCCTGGCTAGTGGCTTCGTCAGCACATCTGCAATCTGCTCGTCCGTTACAATGTATAGGAGCTTCATAGCTCCTCTCTGCACCATATCCCTGATAAAGTGATATTTTATCTCTATGTGTTTTGACCTGTCATGAAACACTGGGTTCTCGGACAACTTCACACAACTCTGGTTATCACAAAAGATACCAGTAGCATCCAATGGGAGATCAAATAATTCATAAAGTAGCTTCTGTAGCCATACTGCCTCACAACTAGCTGAATAGGCTGCAACATACTCTGCCTCAGCTATACTCAATGTTACATAGGACTGCTTCCTGCTAAACCAAGAGATCACACCTGATCCCATACTGAAGCAACACCCAGATGTGCTCTTCCTATCTGCATCACTGCCAACCCAATATGAATCAACATAACCCTGCAGGTTAAACTTTTGATTTGCCTCATACTTGAGCCCATAATCCACTGTACCCTTCAGGTACCTCAGAACATGCTTTACAGCAACTAGATGAACACTCCTTGGATCTGTTAGGAACTGACTCAATTTGTTCACCGCAAAGCAAATATTTGGTCTCGTGTTCATCAGGTACATCAAGGACCCAATCATCTGACGATACATAGAGACATCAACTGGCTCAGATGAAGCATCACATAGAAGATTCATATTCGATGCCATAGGTGTGGCCATGAACTTGCAATCCATCATCCCGAATCTCTTCAGGATATCTACTGTGTACTTCCCTTGACCAAGGAAGATCCCACCTATACTCTGCCACACCTCCATAACTAGGAAATAATGCATCTTTCCCAAATCTTTCATATCGAACTCAGCAGCAAGATTCCTCTTCGTATCTGCAATCAATCTATCATCTCCTGTTACAAATAAGTCATCCACATACAAGAGTAGAATCACAGGATTCCCTTCCTCAACCTTGTAGTAAAGGTTGGAATTCGCTTTACTCTTGGTAAAGCCCAAACTAGATAGGAAACTGTCCATCCTGCCATACCAAGTTCTGGGAGCTTGCTTCAATCCCTACAAGGTTTTCTTCAATCTGCACACATGCAACTCCCTGTCATGTATTTCGAAACCGAGTGGCTGATCCACATATACTTCCTCTTCAACTACACCATTCAAGAAAGCAGTCTTGACATCCATTTGGTGTATTTTCCATTTCATTGCTGCGGCCAGGGAAAGTACTGTTCTGATGGAAGTATACCTGGCTACAGGTGCAAAAGTTTCTTCTTAATCTATTCCCCCTTTCTGAGAGAAGCCACGAGCTACGAATCTTGCTTTGTATGTCTCTACACTGCCATTTGCAGCATGCTTGATTTTGTAGATCCATTTGGAAGTCACAACAGACTTCTCTTTAGGTCTTGGGACAACATCCCAAACATCATTATTCATTATTGATTGGTATTCCTCAACCATGACATCCTTCCATTCGTTCTTTTCCGATGCTTCTTCATAACTGGAAGGTTCTTTGTTCATAATGTCACAGAGTAAAGCAACATAGCTGGTATGTGATCTGGTTCTCTTCTTTCCTCCATGTTCTTCTTCTGGAGTGCCAAATCTTTCTGCATCTTGAATGAGCTCTCTAGCCCATGCAGGTTTTCTCTTGTGAGAGTTATCCTCACGGGGTGGATCTACAGGTTCTTACAGATCTTCAAACTCATGAACAACTTCTGGAATTGCTTCAGTCATGGTAGTGTCTTCAAAACTAGTTTCCTTAGGTTCTTCATAAAATTCGATAGGTGCCTTCCTTGATTTGATGAATGCTGAGTTTTCATCAAATGTTACATCCGTGCTAACATCAATCTTCTTGAACCCTGGAAAGTATATTCCGTAAGCCTTCGAGCTTTCACTGTAACCCACAAAGATACCCTTCTTTCCTGAAGGATCTAGTTTAGTCCTCTTTTCCTTTCAGACATGAGTGTATACTGGACAACCAAATATTCTGAGATGGCAGACTTGAGGTTTCTTACTAGAAAAGACCTCTTCTGGTGTCTTGTTATCCAATATGTTATGGGGTGTTTTGTTCTACACATATACAGCTATTCTAGCTGCTTCTGCCCATAGATGCATGGGTAGATCCTGGTCATGCAGGATTGCCCTTGCTGCTTCCATGATTGTTCTGTTCTTCCTTTCTGCAACTCCATTCTGTTGAGGATTATAAGGAGCATTCAACTCCATCTTAATCCCTGAATCACTACAAAGCTTCTTGAAGTCACCTTAGGTGAATTCTCCACCATTGTCGGATCTGAATGTTTTTATCTTCTTTCCAGTTTGATTCTCCATCAAGGTTTTGAATTCCTTGAATTTATCAAACACCTCATCTTTTCTCTTCAAGAAGTATACCCAAGTCTTTCTGGAGAAGTCATCAATAAATGAGACATAGTAAACATACCCACTCAGGGAACTGGATGACATAGGACCACATACATCTAAGTGGATGATTTCCAGGATGTCTTTTGTCTTGCTTTCACTGCTTGGGAAAGCCTTCTTAATGTTCTTACCTTTTGCACATCCTTTGCAAACACCTTCATGTTTGGTCTTGATTTCAGGAAGACCCTCTACAACCTTGCTTGCAATTGGAAGTGCCCTATAGTACATATGAGCAAGTCTTCTATGCCAAAGTTCACTTGGCTCCATGGATTCATGTACCATGGCATGTTCAGGTTGTCCCTTCAATTTATACAAACCTCCCTCTTGCTCTCCAATCACTATTGCATCATCTATGTTCTTTCCCTTTGGCCACATTAGGACTTGGCCATCCACAAATGCAACCCTCATACCTTTTGCATCCAATGCAGAGATGGAGAGTAAGTTCTTCTTGAGCCCAGGTATATAAAGGACTTCTTTCATCTTCAAAGATTTTCCAGAATCTAGGTTGTAGGAGGCTTCACCACTTCCTTTGATTGGGTATTGATAATCATCCCCAAGTTTCACCTTATGGGGTGACTCATGTTCATATAGATTCACAAAAGATTCCTTAAACCCAGTCATATGTTTGGAAGCCCCACTATCAATCAACCAATCATTACAACCATGGGAGATAGTACCTGTGAGAGCAGAAATTACAACATATTCTTCTTCACTTGATGAGTCATCATCACTATCACTTTTTTCCCTGGCCTTCTTCTTTGGGGGTTCATCATCTTCGGCAGCATGAGCATGATATCTTCTTTTGTTATTCTTCTTCTTCTTATTGAAGTTGTTGTTGTTGTCTTTCTTCTTCTTGGGACAATCTGAAGCAAAGTGTCCCTTCTCATTGCAATTGAAGCATCTGAGATCTTTCTTATCTTTATGATAATGGTGGTGTGAGAATCTTCTGTTATGAGATGATTCATTCTTGGAATTGCCTTTCCTGGCATGTGATGTGAGAGCTTGATCTTCATTTCCCATCTTTTCTTCTCGGGCCACAAGCCTAGCTTCTTCTTGAGAGCATTCTTCCCGCAATCTGTTGAAGGAGATCAACTTCTTCCTTGCACAAATTCCTTGAATAAACGAATCCCATGACCTGGGTAGGCCATTTAGAGTGGTCATCACCACTTCACCATTCTCCACCATTTCATCCACTGCTTCTAGTTGTTCCTTGATCTGAGAGACCCTTGAAAAATAAGATTGAATGGTTTCTCCATTATGAAACTTTACTCCTTTCAATTGGTTCCGCAGGGTCATCTTCCGATTTATGTTCTTCCCTTTAAATAGCTTGGTCAAAGAGTCGAACATCTCCTTGGGTGTCTTTAGAGAAGAAACATGGGGTATGAGATGGTCTTTGATAGAATTAGCAATGATTCTCTTTTCCTTGACCAAGTTTTTCTTATGCAATACCTTATCCTCTTCATCCTCTGGGATAGGGATGTCTTCTTTTACATATGAGCCCAACTCATTCTCTTCCAGGATTAACCCAATCCTATACTTCCAAGCTCGGAATTTATCAGCTCCTTCAAGCTTATTCTCAAGATTGGTGTGGTGAGACATCTTAAAGAGTACTTCAAATGGAAATGGAAAAGATTTAGGTCTTACCACTTGAAATGCTAAAAACTAGATCTGGTCCTGGATTAGGGTTTGTCGGAAAAACCCTAAAAATTCAAAATGTGAATTTCAATTTTTTGAAAGGATAGAAAGATGCGCTTTGATGAGCTGATCAGCCTGGTGTATTCAAAATTTGAGATCAACAAAGCTTTACCCTTCATATTTTCCTTTTTGTCCTCCTGGGTTCACTAGGGAGAGCCCTGAATTAGGGTTTGAGTTTCCCGAAGATCTACCCAGCCACAAATCCCGATCCAAATCTCTAAACTTTGATTTTTGCAAGGACCTTCTAGCTATGTCTTCAGATTTCAGAAATTCCTATTTTTGTGGAAACCCTAATTTTTAGCGCCAAATCTGAAAATGCTTTGAATTGAATTCTGATTGGATAGATAGATTCTCCTTGATGAGTAGAGTCAATCTACTATACTGCTTTTCCAAAATCTTTGGAGAGAAACCCAATAAACAAGAAACTCAAGTTTCCATCACTGCAAAATGTCTTCTTCTCAGGTTAGCTCTGATACCATGTTAAATTTTGAGCATTAATTCACAATACTCTAGGATCTTCACTGAGAGAATAACATATAGAGTAGTTCAATGCATAACAATCACAATAAGCATGAAAAGAATCACAAGAATCAAAAGCATGAGAGACAAGAGACACAGAGTTTACGTGGGGAAAACCCTAAGGTGAAAAACCCCACAACTTCCTCAGAGATAGAGAGAGCAATGGCTCTACCAAAGTACAACCAAAATACACTTGAGATAGTCTCCTAGAAGCAGATGATCCTCCTCCTCACTACTGTGCCAATTTCTGAGTGAGAGAGAGATGACTTTCGAAATGATCTAAATAGAGATCTCCTGATCTCTATTTATACTAACCTATTTCCCCATTGACCTTATGGGGCCGACTTGTCTAGCTAGGTACATCCACAATATAATATATATTTCAGGGCCGACCCCACACATGGTGGTCTAATAACCCATCGGCAAGTACACACACTTGCGACACCTGTCAATCCACATGACGACACTTCCTTATAGAGGAATAACACATCTCTAATAAGGGTACAATAAATATATATGAAATACATAGATGAAATACATTCCGAAGTTACATGTACATCAACACTTGTCTTATAATGATGTTTTAAAAGAACAAGAATAATAACTCTAGATTCTACAGTTAAAATGTCTATGGTAATGAAACCTTCGATTTGGTAACTGTTTAAATGTTTATAAATAATAATGTGATGAGAACGTGTTAAACCGAGTTTGGGGGTAGAGGTACTGTAATTTAATCTGTCAATTTAATAAAGCTATGTTTGTCCTAGCTTTTAATAATTTGGTATTCTGTGATGTAAGTTCTATCACATGCAATTGATAATTCAGAAAAAGAGAAGATAATAGTGCAATCGTCAGATTATTTGATTGCTTATGAATATAACAGTTTTTCTATTCTAACTATATATTCCTATGTTCGTCCAATTTGGGCCTCTGATGAAAGGATAAAATAACACAGTAGCTTTCTTTCTTTCTGTACAAGATAATACAGTGAATACAATACTTTGTATAAGATCAATCAGATTCTAAAAACAATAAGAAGATAGAAAAATGGGAATGTGGATAAACAGAATGCATGGTATTGTTTTCTTTTGAAATAATTAGTAAAGATCAGTAACCCGAGTTGTTAACATACTATTCACCTTCAGAAATAGGAAAAGAACCTATTATGTGACTAGTTTCTGGTAGGTTATTCAGCAAACATATTTGAACAGTAAAAACATTGCATGCAAGGATCTAATCTACAGCTGCTAAAATATAAGATGCATGATAAACATAGGTCTGTGCATGGGTGGTATTTGGTTTAGATATTTAGATGCATGCAAGGTTTCACTTTTAACTGGGCAGATTTAATGCTACCTCTCTGTACTAGAGTACGATGCAGCTCCACGCATGGGGAAAAATGCAGAGGAGTCATTTTATCAGTTCAACAAATCTAACTTAATTAGGAGCTGACATTTTCTACTATTGATTATTAAATAACAATACTAAACCATTTTCTGATAGCATTCATATGATTTAAAAAAAGAAAACACACAAGAATAGAACCTGAGTGTAATGGGAGGAACAAATCACTCAAGAAACCTGTTCCACCCAACCTGCTCCCAAACAGCCAAGATGTCTGCCTTAGGACCCCCGAGCCTATCCACTGATCCACCAGGAGGAAGAAGGTTCTGCAGCTTAGGACTTCTACTTGCAGCAGTAAGAAAATTTATATATCCAGCCTTATAGGCTTAGTAATCAGTGGGACCAGCACCAGCACCTCTGGTCTATCATTCTCATAACATTTGCAGAATTATACTTGCAGTCTCCATAGCCTCCCCTATTCGAATCTCTCAGCCATCACCTGATGAGCATGAGGAATGTTTCTACAGAAAATATTGTAAGAGCTGCCTGCTCAATTTGAATTGCCCTTTATAGGCTGCCTAGGTCTTTTGTAATTAACTGGTCATTAGTGAGCTTCCTGATCACCTCCCTCCACCTGGAGTGGGAAATGCCACAAAATTAGGGGGAGTTGTCCCATACCAACAGCTAATTGTAGAGTGCAAATGATGCCATCTGTCCCAATCCTTCCAGCAGCTTCCATTCCTCCTATTGGGCTAGTGGATACTCTTGTAACAGCTTTCTTGAGTGTTTGTCGCCCATTTTCATTTATTAAATAATAATAATGAGTCATTACATTCAGTTTTGACCTACTTGGTCATAATTACAAACTTGTAATTATAATTTAACACAAAGTATTTTTTGCAAAAAGGATAATAGTAGAAAATAATTATTCAAAAATTGGGTAGGTGACACAAACGATTCCACTTTGGACCCTTCCTTCCCATTAGGTTCTCTTCCCATTAAGGCTATTAATGGTGATAATTTACCCTATCATAAATCCCCATTGAATGTTTACTCAAAAACCCTTCTACAAATTTAGGGGTTTCTCCTGTGCAGCCTATTCGATTTCAGAATGTTACAATTCGTAATAGGAATAAAAATAATAGAAATGTGAGGGAATCCTCTTCTGATCCATAGTATAAACCCCTTTCTGTTAGATTGTTGGAGGTATCATATTCCTCACCTATTATTAAAGACTCATCCCATACCCAGGCCCTTAGAGTAGATTTTCCCATGAATGATGGTTCTTAATGTCTTTGTTATCTCTTAACATACAATGGTTAGATAGGGTTGAGAAGGTTAGAGACTTATCCAAACTTATAAAATCTACTAACCGTGTTATTGTTTTAATCCAAGAGACTATGTGTTTGGAGCATCAAGATAATGAAGTCTTTTCTAATCTGATACCTAAGTGGGAATTATGTGCAATAGATTCATGTGGTCTTTCAGGGGGTTTACTATCATGTTGGAACCCACCATTCATGGATTTTAAACCCTTCAGAACACAAGGGGGAATACTAATGGAGGGAATTTTTAAGCATATTGACCTGCAAATTTCCATATTAAATTGCTATAGACCATATAAGGATAGGGATATTTTATGGAATTCTATGGAGTCCAGTGGTTTATTGGATGTTAATAATTTAATTGTTGTGGGAGACCTAAACTTTACCTTGTCTCTTGCATAATTTTTGGAATACTCTGCTCGTACTGACCCAGTTGCTAATTTTTTCACCAATTTTCTTCAAAGAAATAATCTTATTGACATCACTCCTGTCAAATTGGAACCTACATGGTCAAATGGGAAATGTGTTCAAGGTGGGATTGTAAGCGTCGTGATCGGTTCCTCATTAACATAAATTTGGTCCATTCTATGAAAAGATATCATACATGGGAGGAAAAATGTACTATATATGATCATTACCCTATTGTTCTCCAATTGGATGGGATAAATCTCAACAAGAACTACCCTTTCAAATTCAATAGTTCTGGTTATTAAATGAGGATTTTTGTAGTATGGTTCAACATAGATGGAGGTTATTTCATATCCCTGGGGGATGTAGTCCTATGGACAGTCTGGTATGGAAATTAAAAATCCTAAAAAAAGAAGTCATCATTTGGGCTGAGGAACAAAGGAAGAAAGATAGTGAATAATTTCTGATGATTGAAGATAAAATGAGGACCATCCTATCAAATAGTGAGGTCTATATTATGAATGAAGTAGACAAAGTATCTTTGAGCGATTTAGAGAATAAAAACCATTTTGTTGATGTATATGTAACTTCGGAATGTATTTCACTTATGTATGTTGTACTCCTATAGAGATGGTATTATTCCTCTATACGGAAGTGTCCTCATCTGTATTGACAAGTGTCGCAAGTGTCACAACTTTCATGTGATGGGTTATTAGACAACCATGTGTGGGGTCGGCCTTGATTAGTATTACCATGGGTTATTAGACTGAGTTAGACAAGTCAGCCCTGCTAGTTTATTAGGAAAATCAGGTCATGTATAAATAGAGTGCGGGAGGCACTCTATCTGATCACTTCATTATTCACTTCTACACTCTCCAGAAAGTGGCGCACAAGTGAGGAAGGAGGAGTAGCTGCTAGGAGGACTATCTCTTGTACTTGGGTTGTATCATTGCTCTTTCTATCTCTGAGGAAGTTGTGGGGTTTTTCACCTTTATGGTTTTCCCCAGTGAAACTTTGTGTGTCTATTGTCTCATGTGATTTCTTGTTGTGATTGATATGCTTGATATGCTGTACATGTTATTCTCTCAGTAAAGATCCTAGAGCATGTTGAATTAATGCTAAAAAATTAACATGGTATCAGACCTAACCTGAGAAGAAGACACTATGCAGTTGCGGAAGCTAGGGATTCTTGTTTATTGGGTTTCTCTCCACATATCTTGAAAAGCAGTAGGGTATTTTGAATCTCCTCAGCAAGGCACATCTTTCTGTCCAATCAGAATTCAATTCTGGGCACTTTCATTTAATGGTTGAATCTATTAGAAGGGTATTTCTCTGTCCACAAATTTCCCGACAAGGAAAATATCATCTTTACGCTCCTCAAGGTCGTCCCCCATGTAAAAATTGGTGGGAAACTTATTGTGAGCAAAACTCATCAGATGAGTCTGGATTGTTTGAATATACCAATTCCACTTGGGCCTATTTTATAGATGCCGTCAAGGAACAATATTACCTTGTTAAAAACTATGATGACCAGTACACAAAATCGACCATTCTACGTCAAGAGAGGGACCAAACGATGTCGGAGTACACCAACAAATTTCATTCCTCGTGCACAAAGCTAGGTATCAAGGACTCTGAGCGGCACCTAGTATTGAAATATCGTAGTGGCCTACACCGATATATACGAACATAGATGGATTTCTTGGAAATCTTTTCACTCGGATCCGCCTATCGATATGCTGTGCAAATTGAGCAGAAATTCCAGCAAAAGAACAAGCGCGACTTTGGACCTGCGTAGAAGCAGGGCAAGGGAAACTCTGGCACGCAGAACACGGGACAGGGAAAGGGAAACCAGTCCCAACCAGAAGTGAATAAGGGTAACGAAAAGATAAAGAAGGATACCGGGAAGTGGTGCGAGTTCCACAAAATCCCCTGGCACAACACTGATGAATGTCGCTCAAAACAGTCATTGGTGGTTGAGATCAAAGCTTCAGAATCAGATCCCAGTTTCGATTTTGACTCAGAACCTAATTTCACAAACGTGCGAAAAGGGAAGTAGATCATTGATGTAGAACCCAATGCCGTTGTTTCCACCACACAAATTCAACCAGAGGAACCTGAAGAGTCAGAGGCAGAGGAGCGCCTTTTCCACTCACAAATGTGGGTGAAGGGAATTCCCCTACATTTTGTTGTGGACATCGGCAACCAAAAGAACCAGATCTCAGCAAAAGTCATAAAGAAATTGGAGCTACCAATAACACCACACCCACAACCATACACCATTGGATAGCTAAGCCAAGGACGAGGGATCCGCGTCAGTCACCAATGTCGCCTACCATACGGCATCAATCCCTTCAAAGATGAGGTATTGTGTGACGTGGCCCCACTTGAAGTATGTGATGTTCTTTTAGGACACCCATATATGTGGAAGCATCATGCTATATATGAATCATGACCTTGCAGTGTCATTATCACTTTGGGAGGAAAAATCTATCGGATACCAGAGATAGTTGCACCTACCCCAACCTAGCGGGGCAGGAAGATAATCTCCCGCACTCGAAAATTTTCCCTATTCACAATTGACACTAGAGGTGAACATCAGATCGCAGAGACATCCACAACCTCTACACATTATCCCTCTACTCAGCAGAAACAGGAAAAAAACAAAGTCAGTGCAGCATCGCCTATTCGGGTACCTCTACAATGCAAGGCCACGCATTCAAGGTGCTCCTCCAAAAACAAACCATCCACACTGGTGTTAACCAACGATACCACGGAAACCAAAACTGTTGAACAGTTCCAGCACCTCCAACAATTACAACCCTCTACAGATGTCAAAGCAAGGCAACCTTTTAACTTCCGCAAACGCCACACCAGGAGCTCAACTCAGCGCACAGTGCGACATATGATAAGGGATTTGACGCAATGGAGACCATTGCTTCCTAAGGATGGAGGATTGATCCAAGTGGATATCGGTGGTGACCTACCTCTTCTGACTGGCTCAAAACAGTCTTCTGGAAATTTTGGGAATTTACTATTTTTAGCAGTTTTTTCAGGTCCTGAACTTCTGGAGCCATTTTTAGGTCCTAAACGACGTTTTTTTCGGCATCAAATTCTCGGGCAAATATGGGTATTGCGCACCTGCAATTTATCGCATGCCAGAATTGATATTTGTGATATATTTTTGTATTCATTGAATAAATCTTTCCAACGAGCTATTGTACACCCCAAACAGAGATCGCATGCGAGAGTTACGACCCCGGGAATTTGATGTACTGACTTACCCAAACGGGGCCCACATGACTTTTCGCGCTTCATCTTCTAGGTTTAGGTTTTTGGGATTCCTTCCCTCATGCTTATGATAAAAATGCCCTTTCGGCCTCTCTTTGTAATCATCTTGGCACGAATGAAGATAGTGGCCACATCTTTTCTCAGAGATAGCTACCACCATTCCAGCTATTGTATTTTACAGTCTGTTCTATTTCCGTTATTTAACAGAATGTGTGTTTGCTGTATCACTGTGTTCTTTGCAATATATCTCTGTATATGATTCTATATATGCTATCTTATTTTGTTCCTGCATAAATCTGGATCACCAAGTTTATCCCCAGACATTACATTAAACTCATTCCTTTACCGATCCAGCCAAAGGCGACCCTCTCCAGATTTTTCGAATACATTGCAGTGGGCCAATAGGAAACCACGAAATCCCAAATAGCAAAACAATACACCCTCCAAAGATACGATAGGTAGGACAAGGGTTTGGGAAACTTGAACTTACCCTCTTCCAAGCCATTCAAATGCTAAGGTTGCTGAATACATGGTAGTAACCCACACAGAGTAGGAACATACTCAACCTGCCACTGGAGCATCATCCCGAAGTTAGAAACATAAAGAAGTACTGGTTAAATCAATGGTAAAAGAACTCGAAATGAAACTTGGGAATTTACCTATAGCATTTGTTCCCCCCCCTACACCTTCAAACAATCCACCAACGCTTGCTATGACCACGAGCGAAGCTCGGGTCAGAGCACAGACTTCTCAGCCACAACAAGCATTCCCTATAACCCAAAGGAACTACAAGAAAATGAAAATTCGCAAGTGTAGAGCCCAAGGGAAAACCCTTCTGCATTTAATTTTATCACCAACCTCAAATTATTTCGATACGCGGCCCTTATCCCTATAGTGGAGATTCGTTGTTTGAAAGGGGGTTTCCCAAACAAATATTTTCCCACATACCAACATGTATTGCAAAGTACCAACCTATATTTAAAAGCATTAATAAGTATTGCAAATTTGCCAACACTTCAACCATTACCATCTCTAGGATTAAGTAATTGCTAGGAATATGAAGTAGACACCTTGGGTAGATTCCATCATAGGTACACCTGCAAACAGAGTACAAATAGAATGCATTAGCGAAACTCGCTAAGTAAGTCAGAAGTTCCCATTGCTTACCCTTACCTCTCGGCAACTCTGCCGGGGGTACTTCTTCCCTTTTTACAAACACCAGTGTTCCATCATGAGCATCAACATCTGTCAACAAGGGTCCATCTCACCTGAAGTTAGCATTTGGACTCTTATAAATATGCACATGGATTCTTAAAATACTAAGAAGGAGATGTTATTATTGTACTCTAGCATTACTACACTTGCGACAGACTTACCTTATCTTCCCTACACATCGCTTTTGCAGACCCAAACCAATTTATTAGAGAGAGATAATATGTAACTTAGGAAACTGAAAACATTAAATGTCGCAAGTAAGTATCGGGCATTTTTATCAGTGCTGAAGTTAATTTACGAAACATCATCTTTAAACAACTTTTATTGAGGTATTGGAAAATTTAAAATTTTTACTTTTTGGGGACATTACACTAAAACATTACTGTAACTTCCGTGAACTGAAAACAGACTGTCTCATTGGACTCAGAAGGTCCAAATCCATCTAAAGTGTGTACTCATACACCATATAGACCTCTGCATGGTCAAAAATAAATACTCATCATATCTAGTAGACCAAATAATAATAATTTGTAAAAGTGTTGAAAAGCACAAATCATCATCATAAGCCTGCAACTACTGCATAAGCCCACCATGGTGACATATACCAAACCATATATCATCTATCCGCAACATTTGAGGTCTGCCACCTCATGTCCTGTGGTTGACTTTTGGTCAAACTAGGTTTGACCAAGTCAACATAACCAAATTTAACTCAAACTATCATCAAAGTGTTGCAAGGTGTCAAAGGTTAAAACATGCTTTACAATCCATTCAAATAGCAATTATAACAAGAATTAATCTTTACTGGTGATCTAAATCCAAATATAATAGGTCATAAATTATTATTTATTACTCAGACAAGACTTTCAAGGTCATACTCACTTCATAGTTGTGATCAATTTGCTAGTGAAGGGGGAAGGCTAAGAATAACATGGCTAGGTCAAAGGATGACTTACTGACTTAACACTGTGACACTTTGGAAATGGATAAGGGAATACACACCATAGCATATAGTGGACAAGCAATAACATAGGGAATGGTGGTGTCTCACAAATGGGTAAGTTGTTCAAAGAGTGTTTATTCACCTTCACAAATGTGCACAATTCATAATACAAATAAGGCCAGCAATCTTTTTGATATAGAGTTTAAGTTCCATTTCTTTTTGGGCCTAAAGTTTCCACAACCTTTGATCTATGTGTGTTTATAAACACACTGCATAGATTTACATTTCATAAGGCTTCTTGTTGCAGGTGTGTTTTTAAGGCACTTGTTTACCTAAGCACTTGTAGGTGTCTCATAGACAGCTTGTTTACCTAGGTATTTATATTTCAAAATAGATATAGCATTTGATATTTCATAGCCATTTTCATTTGGCTTTCCTTTCATTCACGTGTGTTGATAAACACATTGCATGAATGGGATTTTCATACAAGATACAACATTTCATTTCCATACTTTGCATTAATGGCGGCACTAAAAGTTTCAGGTTTATCCAACAACATCTTTAGTGACTAGGGGGACTTCTCAAGGAAATCCAACTCACCAAAGGTAAGTTTTGTCACCAACTTAGAGCCGAGACAGAATAAACAAGGAAGCTCATCCAATATAGAGGCTACAGTGGGGGAAGGTCCTCCATGCCACTAGTCAATTAGTAAGTCAAGGTAATGAACAAACTAGGTAAGTCATGGATGGATGAAGATAGTGAATAATGAAACCGACACTAGCAATCCAAAGTATGGTGGAAATGATCACCTCTATTCTCCCTAGGGAGGGTAAAACCAATGAGTATAGGCCAAGAACTTCTAAGTCTGAGTAGGGATAAATACGATATATATATATATAAGTACAACTAGGTCCACATATCTATATGATCGCCAGATCATGATACTAAATGCTAAGACATGCTAAAAAAATGGAAATAAAAGCAATATAACTGTAACACCATAATATACTTGCTGAGTCATATACCTGAAAGATCATCATCTAAACCATCATCTGTCCTCTGAAACTGCTGCTGTAACTCTAGGCACTACTGACTGCTATGTACAAATGGCTAAATAGCTACATGGGTAATCTCTCTGAGTGTCCCGAGACTCAGTCATGGCATGGGGAATAAAATTGTTGTCCATAAATTAATAGTGATCCATAGTAGACACTCATCTCAGCATCTCAAATGCAAGGGAACTGGCTGAATAATGTACTGGAATCAGAAAAATAATGTATGGTAGGCCAGCTACTATATATGTGATAACATCTGGCTCCGGCTAGGACAAGTGCTCTACTAAAAATAGCGCTTGAGAACCTCAGAATCTCTGGTCCTCGAACTCTGCTACTTGAATCCTCGATCCAGCACTCTACGTTTTCTGCTTTTGGCTTTCTTTTTTATCTTATTTTATTTTATTTTGAACCTATATCTGTGCTCACAAACATCAAAATACCTCATGCAACATGTATGGGAAAAATGTAAAATCCAACTGAAATAAAATCTATTCTATAACAGAAACTTAAATGCATGAAAAAGTAAATTTAATCTACTAACATAACTTAAAAAGTTTGATATTTTATTGTGCAGGAAAAGAAAAATGACAGGTACTCAGTTAAACTAAGAGCTTCAAAAAGGAGCTTAAGAAATGACACACTCAAAAGCGCCAGACTCAATGGCTAAAAAGACTAACTACTTCCCAAATAGGCTTATTCAGTTCCTACCTACTCTAATCTACCAGGCAATGCATGATACTAAGTAAAAGCATAAATCTAGTGCAACCATTCATCAATTTGACTAATGTTCTTCCTTGATTGTTTTTAACAGAATAAATCAGGATTAGATTAAAACTTAACAATTTTAAAATCAACACATTCTTGACTTGTTTAAAATTTGAGAAAGCATTGGAATGGTGCAAAATGAAAACATGCAAAGGGGGAGCTTGATTAATGTAAACATCCTCCATTAGAATATTAATCGGATCATAAAAATTATGCAATTTATTATTCAACATGTATGGAGGGAAAATGTGTGATAACAAATTCAACTCCCCTTGTTTCAAACTACTTTCCTCATCTACCTGACTAGGACACTCAATTCTGACAGCTCCAGGAATGATGCACAAACCAAGTAGGGATAAATTGTGAAATAAAATTAAGATCGAGATTAGCCCCACTTTTTGTTTAAGGATGGAAAAACAATTAAATTCATCTTCATATACCCCTTCCAACCACCAATAAGATTCAAGAATGTTATTTATGAAAGATGACTGAAAGGGAAAATGAAACACTTTATCTCCATTCATGCGACAATATTTGGATTCTTGATTGAAAAAATCAACAGTCAAAGATTGATCAGACCACAAACCTAAAAAAGATTCGAAAAGATGCGATGGGAGGGTGGATTGAAGATTTATTGACCTTGAATTTTTCCAGAAAGGAAAGAACTTATTGCGAGCACCCAACCCCAAAATTTGAAATAATCAATCTTGATAAAAAATTGAATTGGAAAAATTATAAAAATTGGATGAGTTAAGTGAAGGATTAATTCTGAGTTTCCCATAAACATTAAGATAATGGTTTGAGGATTTGATTAAGGAAGACTCTTGATTAATTTGATTCACCAACCCATCATCATCATGAGATTTCTCTTCAATTGATTTATCACTAAATTCATATGATGATAATTTATCAGGAATCACATTGACAAACTGATTAACAACCATTTGATCATTTTCATAGAATTAATCTCTAAAAACAAGATGATCATTGGCTTCTAAAGAAACTTGGTTCTTGTCCCTACTTTCTTCTTCCTCAATGTCATGATCAAAAAAATTGTTAATTACACCAGGATCAAAAGTATTTTCAAAAGACTCACTAATGGAAGACTCAACCATGGATGCTTCTTGATGGAAATCATTTGTATCATCCTCTTCATCTGATACTTCTTCGGGTAATGATGCCAATAGTCTCATAAGTTCCCCTCTTATATTAATATTAAGGCGATAATCCCGGGGGATCGAAATTTTCTCACTATCATTCATTACCTCTTCTTGAGGCTCAATTAGCTTAGGAAAATAGGACTCACTTTGATAAGGACAATCATTAGTTAATTCATTATCGGTATCTTGATCATCTTCATCAAGTTGATTCTCATTAAGCGACTCATTTTATGACTGTTCTTCCATAGTTTCATTAATGTTTTCTCCCCACTCACTTATTAACAGATCCATGAACATGTCATACCCAGTGATGGATCCTAGGGATAAATGATCAAACCACAGATGGGCATCCCCTTCTAGGGACGTACCAAGGGCTCGCATATAGACATCCTCACTAGCAGCACCCAGAAACTCCATATCTTCCCAGAGGGAATCCAAATGACTTTCAATACATGTTCCATTACTTCCATCAAAATGAAGCAACCCCCTGATGTATCCATTTGGCATAAGATGAGGTGCCCCATATATTTTTGAAAAATCAAAAGGAGATGGCTTGGGTTTCCTAAAAGTTCTAGTTACTTGAGCTAGGCAAGGATCATTTACCAAAAGCCTCGACTGAATTTTATATTTTTAATTGGTTCACTTAGGATATTTGGGGAACAATTATTAGATGGATGAGGTGAATGATGGGTATCATAAGAATCTTGATATGCAGGTTCATACCCATAATTATTTTGATAACTATCACCATACCTAAATTTCCAATTTCTTTCATTAATTTCTGTTATAATTTTTAATTTTTCTTTAAGATCTTGAAGAAGATCTTGGTCCATTAAAAACTAGGATTTTTACTGGAATATATACATGGGTTCACTTTTATTTGATTTAGCTTGTCTTACTTCTAGTATTGTAAGGATGCAAATGAGTTCACTCCTCAGCGGAGTCATGATTCAAAGTCGCCAGGTAGACTTTAAACTCTTCTACCAAGATATATATCGTTTAAAAATGTAGGGTAGAGTAAGTGACAAATAATATGTCAACTTGGGTAGGCTTCTTCCCTCCCCAACAACGGCACCAAAATGTTATCACCAAACTTGTAGTTTCCCCTAGAGATGAATCCAATATGGATGGCAGAAGGGATGGGAAACCAAAGAGGTGCAACCATGATAGCGTCAACTCCCAATGGATGGTTGTCATGCCAATCGAGGAAATCTTCACTTTATGTTATCTAGCCCAAGACAACAAAGGGGGAGACCCAGATCTACTCCCAATAGGAGAGATCAAACAAAAACACCAGATCAAATCAGATATGGGTGAAGTACATAAGGTGTATGGTGAACCCTAGATCTATGGTTGAAGTCACAAGAGGAGTGATAGGTTGGATCAAGGGGTTTAAACAGTGTAGATTTGGTCCAACATGTTTATGTGAGTGACTTATGAGGTTTAGAACAAGATCAAGGATCAGGGCTCAGGGAACTAGTTAATTATGGGAAAATCCACTACCTTGGGAACCATGTCCAATGCAGGGTAGTTAAGGTCAAAATTGGGGCTAACCAGTACCAAAGGTGAGCTTCATGAATGAATATGACAGTGTTAAAGTGTTCAAGCATGCAAGACAAAGACCAAACCCCAAGCTAACCCAACAATCCAAGAAAGTCGAATTGGATTGGAGAATATTACTGCCTTGGGAAATGGGCCAAATGGAGTCGGATGTCCACCAAAATATAGATCAGGAATGTTGAAGTGCAAATCTAGGTGGGTCTTAAAAGTTAGGATCATCCAATGGCTAGAGCTTAGTAGATCTGAGTTTTAAATGTATCACAAAGTGACCCAAGTGGGGCTCAACCCTCAAAATGAGGAATGGGGCCCACAAGGTGAAAATCACTGAAGTGACACACTAGGGGTAGGTTATCAAATGTGTAGATCAAGGATCAAGTTGGATCTCACCTACCTAGGTGCTAGATCCTAGCAAACTCACCCCTCCCAGGAAGTGCGACCTCCCTTGGAGAAGCTTATTTGCCTTGGAAAATGGGTCGGATGAAGGCCAATCCACACCAAACTATAGATCTGAATCGCCGTGGATGATATAGAGGTGGGTTTTAAATTTTATACCCAAAAGCCAAATGGATCTTGCTAGATCTGAAAAATTGTAAACTGGGGATTTTGAAATTATGAGGGTTTGAAGCATTTAGACAAATGGATAGATCATGGAATGAGAAATTACCTTCAGATCATACCTGAGTGATGGAAGTATATGCCTTGTTGTTGAGGAAGACTCCTGCAGAGATCAAATGAGAAATTGTTGATTTTGCTTGCTGAAATGATGCCCTAGCCCACAAGTGCGGCCTCCTCTTCCTATCAACCAAGGAAAGCGATTTAAATCAGTTGAGCAAAAATGGATGAAATACAAATGAAAAGCAAATGATAACATGAAATAGAAGGTCCTGGGACAGTAATACTCCCTGTTACCAACGAAGGGATCCAAATAAGAAGTAGGGAGGGTCCTCCCCTACGAATACGTCCTCCTCAAACCAAATCGGCCTCCACCTGTAGATGACAAAAACGTGGTACAAAAGATAACAAGGCAAGATCTCCCAAAACCCAATGCAAAGGAAGAATCAACGAACGAACTTCAAAAGCATTCACCACAACACAACAGATAGATGCAATAGTATTTTTCTATTCCAATAATCCAAAGCCAAGTCCCCTTTACAATGAGAAGCTCTCTCCTTTAAATAGGAAGGAGAGATGTCATAACCCTAACCACTTTTTGAATGAGTGGCTAAGATTAGAATATCAAAAGATCCAATCAATGGTTGAGATGAGCTCAACAATACAATACATGGATCAACTCACTAATACAATATAATAATGGACAAATCACCCATAATAAGGGGGGTCCCACCACATGTCAATGATAAAACATAAGAAATAGCTTATGGGGGGTCCAAGGGGTAATTTCTAAAACCCTTGGTCAATCCCCATAGCACAATAATAATAAAATAATCATCTAAGCACCAAATCGTGCCTCTCTGGGAATGTCACGAGCCTTGGAAGGCTCCAGAAATCATCAAAAAATGTCATAAGTGATGGGTGTGGGTCCCGATGAAGCTAAAACTGCTGGAGAAGGTGTGGAAGAAATCCCACTCATCATCACAAATCATCCCATGCCATAAAATTTCCTCAGTATCCCAAATCAAATTCCTCTGTAGCCATTTTTACCATTTTTGGACTGCCTCGGGCAGTGTGAAACTGCCCAAACTGCCTCCTGGAGTGCCTGCGCTGTCAAGGTAAGCTCACTAATGTGTCTGGGAGGGGGGTAATATGGTAATAACACGTGGTTGGACCACCCCCTCCATGTACAATGCCCTAGGTGAACCAATAAAATCTCATCACTGCTCTTACAGGGCCTCTAACAGGCCAAAACTACACTTAGGATAGCCAACTGAGGCTAACACATCACTGTAACTGCCCGAAACTGAAAACAGACTGTCTCATTGCACTCAGAAGATCCAAATCAATCTAAAGTGTGTACTCATAAACCATATAGACCTCTGCATGGTAAAAAATAAATACTCATCATATCCAATAGACCAAATAATAATAATCTGTAAAAGTGCTGAAAAGCACAAATCATCACCATAAGCCTGAAACCACTGCATAAGCCCACCATGGTGACCTGTAACAGACCATATATCATCTATTCGTAACATCTGAGGTCTGCCACCTCATGTCCTATGGTTGACTTTTGGTCAAACTGGGTTTGACCAAGTCAACATAACCAAAATATAACTCAAACTGTCATCCAGCTGCTACAAGGTGTGAGAGGTTAAAACATGCTTTACAATCCATTCAAATAGCAATTATAACAAGAAGTTATCATTACTGGCGATGTAAATCCA
This sequence comes from Larix kaempferi, assembly GCA_027924585.1. Taxonomy (NCBI): domain Eukaryota; kingdom Viridiplantae; phylum Streptophyta; class Pinopsida; order Pinales; family Pinaceae; genus Larix; species Larix kaempferi. The sequence goes on along the minus strand of BSBM01000049.1, from coordinate 4,314,957 downwards.
AATATAATAGGTCATTAATTATTATTTATTACTCAGACAAGACTTTCAAGGTCATACTCACTTCATAGTTGTGATCAATTTGCTAGTGAAGGGTGAAGGCTAAGAATAACATGGCTAGGTCAAAGGATGACTTACTGACTTAACACTGTGACACTTTGGAAATGGATAAGGGAATACGGACCATTTCATATAGTGGACAAGCAATAACACAGGGAATGGCGGTGTCTCACAAATGGGTAAGTTGTTCAAAGAGTGTTTATTCACCTTCACAGATGCGCACAATCCATAATACAAATGACGCCATCAATCTTTTTGATATAGAGTTTAAGTTCCATTTCTTTTTGGGCCTTAAGTTTCCATAGCCTTTGATCTATGTGTGTTTATAAACACATTGCATAGATTTACATTTCATAAGCCTTCTTGCTGCAGGTGTGTTTTTAGGGCACTTGTTTACCTGAGCACTTGTAGGTGTGTCATAGACAGCTTGTTTACCTAGGTATTTACATTTCACAATAGATATAACATTTGATATTTCATAGCCATTTTCATTTGGCTTGCCTTTCATTCATGTGTGTTGAGAAACACATTGCATGAATGCGCTTTTCATACAAGATACAACATTTCATTTCCATACTTTGCATTAATGGCATCACTAAAAGTTTCAGGTTTAGCCAAGAACATCTTTAGTGACTAGGGGGACTTCTCAAGGAAATCCAACTCACCACAGGTATGTTTTGTCATCAACTCAGAGCCGAGACACAATAAATAGGGAAGCTCATCCAATATAGAGGCTACAGTGGGGGAAGGTCCTCCATGCCACCAGTCAAGTAGTAAGTCATGGTAATGAACAAACTGGGTAAGTCATGGATGGATGAATACAGTGAATAATGAAATCGACACTAGCAAGCCAAAGCATGGTGGGAATGATCACCTCTATTCTCCTTAGGGAGGGTAAAACCAATGAGTATAGGCCAAGAACTTCTAAGTTGGAGTAGGGACAAATACGATATATATATAAGTACAACCAGGTCCACATATCTATATGATCGCCAGATCATGATACTAAATGCTAAGACATGCTAAGAAAATGGAAATAAAAGAAATATAATCGTAACACCATAATATACCTGCTGAGTCATATACCTGAAAGCTCATCATCTGAACCATCATCTGTCCTCTGAAACTGCTGTTGTAACTCTGGGAACTACTAACTGCTCTATACAAATGGCTAAATAGCTACATCGGTCATCTCTCTGAGTGTCCTGAGACTCATTCATGGCATGGGGAATAAAACTGTTGTGCATAAACTGATAGTGGTCCATAGTATATGCTCATCTCAACATCTCAAATGCAAGGGAACTGGCTGAATAGTGTACTGGAATCAGAAAAATAATGTATGGTAGTCCAACTACTATATATGTGATAACAGGCCCCACCTGTGGACTTTGAAAGTATCGTCATGTATTTCTTACTTAGAAGACTAAGGACATGACGCAACCTAAACGATGAGAAATGGATCCACTAAGGGACGAGGAAGCTTGGCTAGGAATCCATGAAGGTTTAGGATTTTTAATGACGAGTGTCATCTTGGCAGTCGTAGGCACTTAGTAATTATTTACTTAAATTCCTAAACGATATAAGTGTCTCCTTAAGACCTAAACAATTAAACTACCTACCGCAAGTTTTTCATTTACAAAATCCAAAAGAAGCTAGAGTTAATACTAGCTTATTATTATTAATTATGTTGTAAAGGAAATTAACTAGGTAAGGCTAAGCTCCTATAGCTTAGTGATCTATCATATCTACGTGTTATTATTAATTATGTTGTAAAGGAAATTAACGAGCTAAGGCTAAGCTCCTATAGCTTAGTGATCTATCATATCTACGTGAATTGTACATATAGAAACACTTAGTGTATATTATATATCTATGTGGGTATACATATAATTATATATATATGGTATTACTGAAAGGCCAACAATTCCTTATATATTAAGGGAATTACCTAATATCTTTTCCCCTTTTTAAAATTAGCCACTACTATGTAAGGAAGTTCCTCGAAGTTGCTCGAGCATAAAGGAAAACCTTATTAAGAATATATATACATTTAGTTATATACCTTAAAATTCATGCGTAAATCATTTATTTGCAAGAAATTAAACTTCAAGTTAAGCTCACGCCCAATACAAGTAAGGGAACCAAGCACGATCTCCACGATCGGTTAGCTGTCATTTTGTTAGAAGCTTTAGTTATTGGCAATTTGAGTTGTGTGCTGGTGGAACCCTTCGGGTTTCCACTTGGCAAAGGAAAGATATTCCATCAAGGGCGAACTCTCCAATTTGCACCCAACTTGATATATTTAAAAAAGATCGCAGCTCACGGGGGGATATCTTCGTTTGAAATGGGTTGTCAAGAGAGAACACTGCCTGGAGGGAGAAGACGGGGGACGATGGTATTCTCAAGGTTCTCAAAATGATCCCTGCCAAGCTGCCTCGTTTCTGTGTGTTATTTTTCTCTTCTCTGTCTTAGAGCTTTACGATTTCGCATTACCAGCATAGAGAAGGGACCCTGCAAAGTTTTACTTCTTTAGTCTAACCCTGATGTCGGCGTTGCATCGACCTTGGCCATGAGATGAATGCCTAGACCTCTGCGTGATAAATAGTTAAGTGATCCCTGCGGCAAATGCTATCTCTGCGTGCACAGGTAAGGGATCTTTTGCAATGGGATTCAGTAATAGATTTGGTTGCTAAATACGCTATATTGAATATACATATGGTACTAAATGAATCGTGGTTTATCTAAATGCAACCTCTGCCTGCATTTGAATGAAATTCCGTTTTATGCAATAGATATATATATTATAGCTCTGTTTAAATTGTTGGAATTGGCTGCCTGTGCCTTGAATGCTCGATCCATAGATATACATTTACTTTTATACTTTGTACCAGCTAGATAGTGGCAGTTATACGTTGTTCCTTTGTAAATACTCGAACCCAACTGGAACGTCTTACCTATACCACGCAGTAACTCCACAGAGATTCAAATTCGGCCCTTACCCTTTTCACTAATATCTGATTATGGATGTGTTTGGACCGACCGCGGTTTTGTTGACAGAGTAAAATCTTTTGTTAACTTGAATGCTGGATATATTTATTTGACAGATCTTTGCATGTAATTGTTAGTCATTTTTGAGTGAGGGTTACATGACCTCTGCACTTGTGTTAGTGACCAAACGATTTTTCCCCTGGATTTTATCGCTGCATTAAGGAATGATTTTAACCAGTGCGTACAAGGAGTGCAGTAGCTCGATCTGGCTGTAAGTACTTCGTATGCACTAAAATCTCTTTTAAATCATAGATATTAGTGACACCCTGCCTAAAATATGCATATAGTTATTTTTAAGTGAACATCGGTAGGTGAGATAAGCACACAGTTTTATTGCTCACTCAGTGAAAAACTTTCCGAAAACTGGGTGTAGCCTACCTGGAATAGCTATACTAGGCATAACCCTCGGTTGCTGTAAATTTGTGTAGTATATATATATGTTGTTGATGGGTTGTTATCAGTAATGGTATCGTGAAGAGAGTAAGGTCACACACTTTTCCTTAGGTAATCCATACGGTAGATGATGTGCATATCTAACTATGTGCCAAATTGTATAAGGATTAGAAGGGACGGTTTATTTGTTGATTTTAACTATGTCGTAACTTTAAGTTGTTGAATTCGACTAATAGGTCAGGAATAGATCCTTATCAAGATTTTCGACCTTATTTTACTGATGTGTTCTATGTTTATCTTGGATAATATGGATAATAGCCTTGAAATATTATTTCTCTTTCCCAGCTAGTAGTCTTTGATTTTGCTATATATTTCTAGACTCAACATTTTAGAAATTCCTTGAGTGATGACCATTACTTTTCTCATTTAAGTTAGTAAGGATGTGTTTCTGATTTAAAATAAGAGTAAGAGTTTAAAGTGTATATATATATATATCCTATAGTTGTATATGTTATGAGGAGAGGCCAATATATGGCGAAAGTGTTGATACTCTTGTAGAAAGAATTAAGGGCTTAGTTGAATATAATTAAGATATCTAAGAAAGGCTTAGACTTGATCCACCATCTTCAAATCTACTAATGAAAGAATTGTCTAAGTGTTTAGGACATACGAGAATAAGACAATACTTGATAAGGATAAAGCCCTACCCTAGGGGATGTTCAATACTTATATCATTCATCAAGACGAAAATATGAATATGTCCGTGTTTAAAACTATGACGTAGAGCGGGAAAGATTGGAGAAGTTAACCTTCACCTAAAATAGGTCAGAAGGGTGGAAAATGATTATTATGACATTGTGTTGTAATCCGTCTATTTTACATTTTAATGAAAACAATCCCATTTTGTGGACGTAGCCCGAGAGCTGGTTGAACCATGTCACACACGTTCTCCTGTGTGTGGTCTCTTATTATGTTCTTATGTGTTTTGATCACTTGAATATTGAGGATGGTTTGTCTTAAAAGTGGTCGATATTTCATATTGAATTTGAATGGTATGTTGGTACCTCTTATACACAGTATGTTATCATTAATAGATAAAATTTGGACCATCAAGATGTTAGCATTCTTCAAAAGGAAGATAACATGTCAAAAGAATTGTTGAAGATAGATAGTTATGTGAGGTGAATTACCATCATTAGGCATAGTAGAGTTATTGTGTGGTTTCTGACACATAATTGTCTTAGGCAAGGTAAACAAAGTAGCATGACCTTGTAAGCTAAGCATAATGGTTGTAATCGCAATTAAAATGCCTACTTAATATGTTGTGATGTAAATGTATAGATGCAAGTATGATGGACCATCGGTATTTAACATAAATAGATTTGGACATAGATAATCAATGAAGTGCCTTACGAATATAAGCTAAGCAAAAATTTGAAAATTCATAAATTAATCAACTCTCTCAAATTTGGGTATGTTACAAATAATTTTAAATGAAAATCCATGAAATGAATTTTTTTTATTTTTTTTAGTTTATCTGTGAACTATACATGCACATATGCCCACATAAATTGGAAATCAAAACTTAAATTTGTAAAACCTAACCAATATATTTATTTTTAAAATAAAGTTTCATTTTCTTAATGGTACACATACCAAATTATAAAATCATTGGAAATCAAAATAAGCGTGGTTTCAAAGATATGTAGTAATTAATAAAATATCTCAAATATATTTAGTTTTCAAATAGAACATTATTTTTAACAAGAGAAAAATATGCAATGCAAGTAATTCCCTGCCAAGAGGAGCGGGCTAGGAGGGCCACATGGTAGCTGGCGGGACGTGACAGCAAAAAAATTGGAATGGGAGGGTATAGAAGAGTTATGGGTGAAGGAGACGACCTCTGGGCATGTGGAAGAGCAACGTGACTCCAAACCATAAGAAACGAAGTAGCAGGGAATAAGCATCAGAGAGTTATGGGTTAAGGAGACAACCTTGGAGCACATTGCAAAGTAGCACCCCCGCAACTACTTGAGTGTTGAACTTGGGAAAATAGTCAGAAAAAAAATCCAGTGATATTGCAGTATGAAGCATGTATCTTTGAATCTATCGCATTGTGTTTGGAGATATTTCAAGCTAGTAGGCCGATTTGAAAATCCATTTTAGTAACCAAGATTTTTTTAACATCTTCATAAGGGTCATGTACAGAGAGTACCTTTGCTTCAAGTATTCAAAGTGTGTGCTTCAATGCGAAGGTTCGTGTTACCTTGTCTATGGAGTTTTTTTTTTGTTCGTATTATGAAATCAGGCATAATGAAAGTGCAAACATGATAGAATTGCTAAGATTCCTCTTGTGCTATCTCCCACTGTTTATCTTAGATTTGGTATTGATTTAATTTTGGACTTTGTAAAATAAATGTCCCAACAAGCCTTGTTTTTTACTTAATATTCTAGCTTAATTTAAATTAGAACTCGCTTTTTTTTTTCTAAATATGAACTTGCTTCTTCTTGGTTCGATACAATGGAGTCAATCAGGATTTCATTACTGCTTTCTCAATGAAAATATAGATCAATTAAACATTATTCCAAAAAACATCTTAAATACATTTTTTATAAATTTTGAATTTGAATCATCATCGTAACATCATAACATTGGTGCTTTCTCGATAAACATGCACACAAAGTGTTTAGTTTTGAATTTGAATTATCATCACAAAATTAGTACTTTCTCGATGAACATATAAATCAACATAAATTATTAATTTAATCACTATTTAAAAAAAATCTTAAATATGTTTAAGAAAATTATTAGATAAGTTTAAACAAGGTTTTATACTTTCTGGAACAACACAAACTTAATCTAAAATAGAGGTAAAGTATGAAATGAGAATCCCATGCATTCATAAATAATTGAATCACTTTAACATAAATAATAGTGTTAGTTTTTCAAAATTTCAATCTGATCTAGGATCTTAAGTGAGAGAATAACATGTACAACATATCTACAGCATATCAATCATGGACACAATAATGCAAGCACACAAGAGACACAGAGTTTCACTGGGGAAAACCAAGAAGGTGAAAAACCCCGCAACTTCCTCAGAGATAGATAGAGCAATGATACAACCCAAGTACAAGAGATAGTCCTCCTAGCACTAGCTTCTCCTCCTCCACTAGTGTGCCACTCTCCAATGAGTGTGTGAGAGAGAAAGTGAATGATCAAATAGAGTGCCTCCCGCACTCTATTTATACTTGACTTGACTTGCCTAATAGCCTTTACTAGGTCGGCCTTAACTTAACCACATAACATAATGCTGATAGGGCCCACCCCCAATAGGGTGGTCTAATAACCCTTTAACCCACATGACTTATACAGGGCCGACCCCAACAAGGTGGTCTAATAACCCATCAAGTATAAGTTACGACACTTATAATATAAATGACGACACTTCGGTATAGAGGAATAATAACATCTCTATAGGAATACAAGCACTTCCGTATAGAGGAATAATAAAATCTCTATAGGAATACAATATACATATGTGAAATACATTCCAAAGTTACAAATACATCAACACTCCCTCTTAACTAGGAAGGTATTTCTCAACACATGTCTTCTAGCACAAGTCTTCTTCTCTGGATCATCATCACTGATCATCATCATCGAATCATCATCATCATCACTGCTGCTGCTATCTCAATCAATCTCTCATCTACTCGTCATAGGAAGTTCTACAGAGCCAGTCCTTTTTTATACTAGATGTAGGCCCACCACCTACAGGTCTTCATCATCTACAGAGCCAGCCCTTTTTCATGCTGGATGTAGGACTAGCCTCCATGTAGGTCTTCAACATCTCTGAAAGCAAGCCATCAAGTAGGTACACCTCAGGACTGATTACACTGCCTCTGCAAAACCTGCAAGATCTCCCAGTACTGATTACACTACCTCTGCAAAACCTGCAAGAGCATCTCAAGACTGATCATACACCTCTGCAAAACCTGTGTATCATACTGTCACATCATCGTCTTCAGAAAATCGTCATCTCCCACGGAACACAACCCAGATGCACATCACAATGTCTCCAGTATGGGAGGACTTTCCTACCACCATACGAGACCCAGTCTACCAACATGTGAGGAATTTCCTACTAGCATGTGAGACACAACACTTACATCAACTGACATGGGAGGACTTTCCTACCAGCATTCGGGAAAGGCTCACAGCACTTACATCAACGACCATGGGAGGACCAACCTACCACCATGTCGGAATGGCACATCACTTACATCAACGACCATGGGAGGACCAACCTACTACCATGTCAGAATGGCCCAGTACTTACATCAACGACCATGGGAGGACCAACCTACTACCATGTCGGAATGGCCCAGCACTTACATCTTACCATGGGAGGAATTTCCTACCACCATGTAAGAATGTCTCCAGGCCTTACATCTACACCATAGGAGGACTTTCCTACCACTATGTGAGAATGGCTCTAGCCCTTACATCTACCAACATAGGAGGACTTTCCTACCACTATGCGAGAATGGCCCATGTGCATCTATCTCTCCGGACTCATCACTTCCCCTTGGAAGGTATCTTGATCTGAGGTACACCAAGTATCCCTCTGAAGTATTCAAATTTCACTCTGGCCAGCGGCTTGGTCAACACATCGGCTATCTGCTTGTCCGTCGCAACATACAGGAGCTTCACTGCTCCTCTCTGCACCATATCCCTGATATAGTGCTACTTGATCTCAATGTGTTTCGACTTGTCATGGAACACTGGGTTCTCTGACAACTTCACACAAATCTGGTTGTCACAATATATACAAGTAGCACTCAGCTAGAGATCAAACAAACCAGACAGTAGCTTCCTAATCCATACTGCCTCACACCTAGCTGAACAAGCTGCGACATACTCTGCTTCGGTTGTACTCAATGCCACACAGTACTGCTTCCTGCTAAACCAAGAGATCATACTGGATCCCATACTAAAGAAACACCCCGAAGTGCTCTTCAGATCAATGGCACTGCCTACCCAATCCGAATCAACATAACCCTCCAGGTTAAACTTTTTATTCACCTCATACTTGAGCCCATAGTCAACTATACCCTTTAGGTACCTCAGAATATGCTTTGCAGCTATCAGGTGAACATGTCTTGGATCTGTCAAGTACTGGCTCAAAGTGTTCACTGCAAAGTAGATATCTGGTCTCGTATTCGTCAGGTACATCAAGGACCCAATCATTTGACGATACATCGTGGCATCGACCAGCTCAGATGAAGCATCACACAAAAGCTTCATGTTCGATGCCATAGGTGTGGTCATGGCCTTGCAGTCCATCATCCCGAATCTCTTTAGGATCTCTACTGCATACTTCCCTTGTCCAAGGAAGATTCCATCTGCACTCTGCCACACCTCCATACCAAGAAAGTAGTGCATCATACCCAATTCCTTCATCTTGAACTCAGCAGCAAACTTCCTCTTCGTGTCGGCAATCAGTCTATCCTCACCTGTTACAAACAGGTCATTCACATACAATAGTAGTATCACTGGATTGCCTTCCTCAACCTTGTAGTAAAGGTTGGAATCCGCTTTACTCTTAGTAAAGCCCAGACTAGATAGAAAGTTGTCTATCCTACCATACCAAGTCCTAGGAGCTTGCTTCAATCCATACAAGGATTTCTTCAACCTACACACATATGACTGTCTGTCATGTGTCTAAAAACCAAGTGGCTGCTCCACATACACTTCCTCTTCGACTACACCATTCAAGAAAGCTGTCTTGACATCCATCTGGTGTATCTTCCATTTCATCACTGCAGCCAGAGCAAGTACTGATCTAATGGAAGTGTACCTGGATACAAGAGAAAAATTTTCTTCATAGTCTATTCCCCCTTTCTGGGAGAAGCCATGAGCTACAAATCTTGCTTTGTATTTTTTCTATGCTACCAACTACAGCATACTTGATCTTATAGATCCACTTGGAAGTCACAACAAACTTCCCTTCAGGTCTTGGGACCACATCCCAAACATGATCGATTGGTGCTTCTCGAGCATGGCATCCTTTTACTGTATCCCATATCATGGGAACTTCAAATTCTTCAATATCTTCAATAGATAGTTTGAACTTCGTTGTTGGAATAAATGTTGTAGTCCTTCTTTTATAGGTGATGGTATATGATCTTTCCTACAAAGCAAGTTAAAATGAATGATTAGAAACATCTCATAGTTTTCAGAACAAATTCTTACACATAAAGAAATATGTCATATAGTCATGCATTATTTTAGCCAATGCTTCTATACAACATTTATCCATATCCCGTAACTTTCTAGATGCCTTCGAATCTCTACCAGAACATTGTTAAGAGTGTGCACAACTCCCAACATGTCAACAAAGAGGTTTCATTCTATATAAGTAGCAATGGAATGTTGTACAGTGCCATATGCCACTTACCCAACACATGCATATTAGTAGTATGCTGTTCATTAATGCAATTATTATAATATGCATAATACACAACCTAAGTCTAGGAACATAATCATATACATAATTGATCAATATTATTTAAACAAAAAAATATGCAAGAAATGACAATTCAAATACTTATCTTTGTTTGGTTTGTAGGGTGGACTCCCTCTCAATATTTGCTTCCTTGCAGGAACTACTGGAGTGTGTTCCCTCTTGATCTTTGCTTCCTGGATTACCTGTCCTTGAACTTATATCCATCCTCGATCACTTATGCATACTTACTAGTATCATCATTGTGTTACCCTCGAGATCTCATACATAATCATACATTCATTAGTATAATCTCAATACTATCAAAACACAATAATCTTAAACATGTATAGTCATGATCATTTCAAACACAGATAATAAGCATTAGGATTCAAAGTTTCAGGGAAGACTTCTCTTACTCATGCATATTCATATTTGATCATAGAACTCTTCTGGTTAGTCATATCATCAATCAAGGTAAGAGACATAATATGCATAAACCCTAGATTACTTAAATTTCTAACTTCATAAATAATCATTATCAATCATGCCATGCATACTGATATAAGAGATCCTAACACAAGGTAGGATTCTAACTTGATATAGGAAAAGCATACCTGGATTAGCATGATAGCTAGTTATGTCTAACATACCCGCATAATGTCTTCTTGTTCTCTTCAATGACTTGTGCTAGTAACCTACATATCTCATAGGTTAACCATTATAGAACCAAGTTATACATACCTCGTAAGTAGATCTTCTATGTTATCCATGACAATGGATGAATCTTTGTCTTCATGTCACCATGGTCATATGTTCTTGAACTAGAACATGATTTGTCTTTCTTGATGTACCTTTCATGTTAGCGGACAACATCAACCTCATACAACACCACAATGCATTAGTACAATCATAAGTGTCAAAACCCTAATCAATGAATATCTTCTATCATGCATTCATATTTTCATTAAGGTGATACGACAAGTCTAAAATTAATCAAGATTGTACTAATCTTAATGAATCATAAACTTAATCATGAACAGATTTCGAAACATACCCGTAAGTCATACCTGTCGAGTTTGCTTGTAATCTTCTTATGTAAGTCCTTAGCCTCATCTCCCTCTGAAACTGGAACTTCTTCACTTATGCAGGTGACCAATCCATTCTCTTCTAGGATTAACCCAATCCACTTGATTTGTAGAAACTAGATTTGGACCTGGATTAGGGTTTGTCAGGGAAAGCCTAAAAATTCAAACTCTGAATTTCAAACTTCTGAAAGGATAGAAAGATGCACCTTGATGAGCTGATCAACCTGGTATACTCAGAATTTGAAAACTGCAAAGTTTCACCCCTCAAATTTGCTTTTCAATCTCAGATTCACTCGGAAGGGCCCTGAATTAGGGTTTGAGTTTCCCGAAGCTTCACCCAACCAAATAGTTTGATCCAAGGCTCTAAACTTTGATTTTTCCAAGGAGATTCTAGCTATGGTCATAGATTTCAAAAATTCCCATTTTTGTAGAAGCCCTAATTTTCCACTTTTCTGATCAAAGTCCTGAACTAGAGTTTGATCAAGCCCGACCTTCTGCCCAACCAAAATTTTTTATCTTGGTCTCTAAATTTTGATTTTGATGAGGATCACCGAGCCGTGGTCTCCGATTACAAAAATTCCAACTTTCTCCGAAGGCCTAAATTCCCGGGGCCATGAATGAATGTGCTCAAAATCCAAATCTGTTTTGACAGAAATATGCACCTGATTGTTTCTGGTGTAACTCTGAATTTTCAGATCTATAGGGTCTGAAATTTTTTCCTATGGTATCCTGACCTGTTATATTTCCAACCTCATAGATCTGACCTCAAATGGATTCTCTGAGAGAGATTTTTTCCAAGTGTCGCAACGTGACATATTTATGGGATAAAACAAGAGAGTGAACTTGTATGGAGTGCCATGTGTCACTGGTTCACTTTCAGCCTCTGAACCTTTGACCTGTGAAATTACAGTCTGTTCCCTACCTGTCACCTTTTACAAAATTTCATTTGGAGCTTCCAATCCCAAGTTGTGACCTTTTTTCCTAGGTCACCTGTTTATGACTGAGATCTGGAAGAGGCAGAAACCCTAGATTGTACAGACCATAAAACACAAATTACAATAAATTAGAAGTTGTTGTCTGGACACAAGGTACATTGGGATCTTATCTTCGACTTGTAAAAGTTTCAGATCCTCAAACGTCTCCAAAATGGATTTATAGAGAAAGTGCTACGATGACTGGTTTTTGCTATATCAAGCCCTAGCTTCGCAAGTGCAACAAGTGTCATAAATGTCATACCATGCCTTTTTTCAGGCTAGCTCTGATACCATGTTAGTTTTTCAGAATTTCAATCTGATCTAAGATCTTAACTAAGAGAATAACATGTACAACATATCTACAGCATATCAATCATGGACACACTAATGCAAGCAGACAAGAGACACAGAGTTTCACCGGGGAAATCCAAGAAGGTGAAAAACCCCGCAACTTCCTCAGAGATAGATAGAGAAATGATACAACCCAAGTACAAGAGATAGTCCTCCTAGCAGCAGCTTCTCCTCCTCCACTAGTGCGCCACTCTCCAATGAGTGTGTGAGAGAGAAAGTGAATGATCAAATAGAGTGCCTCCCGCAATCTATTTATACTTGACTTGACTTGCCTAATAACCTTTACTAGGTCGGCCTTAACTTAACCACTTAACATAATGCTGATAGGGCCGACCCCCAATAGGGTGGTATAATAACCCTTTAACACACATGACTTATACAGGGCCGCCCCAACAAGGTGGTCTAATAACCCATCAAGTATAAGTTATGACACTTACAATATAAATGATTACACTTCCGTATAGAGGAATAATAACATCTCTATAGGAATACAAACACTTCCGTATAGAGGAATAATAACATCCCTATAGGAATACAATATACATATATGAAATACATTCCGAAGTTAGAAATACATCAACAAATAGAAAAAGGAGAAGAGGTGTTTCTGAGAAAAAACAAAGCACTTGTAAAAGAAAGCATATGCTTTGAATATTATTCTCGAGAGTAGAAGTCCATTTGGTTATGGACTCATTGGTAGTTGGCATAGTGTGAACAACACACGTGAAACTAGTGAATATACATTTTAGGCTCTCTTGCTTTTGGCACTCACCATAATATCCTCCTTGAATATGCTTCATTACCATAATATTCCCTAGTGGTGGTTGTACTATAAAAAGGATCTTTTTCATCCCTCCTATTACATAGCACAAATATCTCTCTAATCATTTTTCTGGTTTAACTATTATTTTTCCTTACTGTTGGCTTCAATTGCTAACCTATGGGCTGCATGAAGAGAAACAATGCTTTGATTAATGTTTTGATTTTGATCTCACCATAATAGACTATGCTAGCAATCCATGGGTGATTGAACAACTCGGAGCCACTCAACTCTTACAGACTATGCTCCACACACTTCCATGGAATACTCTCATGGTAAGTAATGACTATTATTTTTTTGTTTGCGTGTAATGTAAGATTGAGTAGTTTTCTAATTTTCCTATAATATAGATTGATTTTTGGTTAGTTCAAGGATGAGTTGAATTGGTTTGCCAATATTGTTAACTATTTGATTAGTTCTATGTTATTGTTCTAGTGAAACTCAAAATCCTCTAGTACTTCAAATGGATAGATAAACTAAAAATGCCATACACTAATGTGGAGAAGCATCCTTGAGTGTCTATCTGATAGTTGATTTGTTGGTTAGTGAGTGAAGAATAAAATTATGGGAGAGATGCATGAGCAGGGGAAAATGATAAATGACATTGAATATGTAATGTCCCCATTCAAATAATTGTATTGCAGACAATCCCCATCAATGCTACCAAGTTCCCTAGGTTGAATGGGTACATTGGGAATTGTAATAAGGGAGCAAAGGAATAATGTTTACACATTAGAATAGTCCAAGTATTTAATGAATAAGTTGAATAAATGAATCCAAGAGGAATTATAGGTGGCAAATGGTTTTGAGGACATTTCGAGGATGTGGGACCCACACTAGCTTGGTTTCTCATTGCCACATGGAAAATATCACTTGGCATTTCGAATCCATGGGAAGGAAAACATTATTGGGTGAGTTGGAAAGGAATACACATGCATGGAGCATCTTAGGTCGAAATGGGATGGAATAGTAACCTCCATGGCAGAGGAAGAGTCAAATTGAAGACTAGTGGACACTTAGGCTAGATTCCCTAGTCTTATGACAACAATGATGAAGCATCTATGACAACTATGAAAAAATTCAGATATGACTTCTTACACCTGACCATTATGACATGTCAACCCCAAAAATAGTCTCTAGAAGGAACTCATGGAGTTGGGGGAAGCTAAAGAGACTCCTACTCGAATTTGGGAGAAGATGGAGGGTTGGAAACTAGGAGACAATTGGCAAATGTGGAATATTTCCTAAGTGGAAATATCTAGAAGCTAATGAGGGGATTTCGACCCTTAGAAGGATAATTTTGGTTATAAAATGTAGAAATCGATTATGAGAATGGATTTTGATGATTTGAGAAAAATTGCATTTGTGAAGAGAGAGCTAGTGGATGACTAGGTTCTTGCCTTAGCCAATTTTGAGGGTGAAAGATTCCCATCCAAGTTGGTGTTTTAATGGAGTTTGTATTTGCAGGTATTAGATATAGGAATTTTCATGGTTTGGTTTAGTGCAACACTATCTCTCCACCATTTCCAATTTTGAAGGCATATTCATGCTCCTTGAGGGATTGCACTTTGGGTGAGAACTTGTACTCATTGGCAGAGATTCATATAATATATTTCAGATTGTAATAGCTTCATATCCTCTGTTATTCATATTCAAAAAGTCTCAGGTCGAAATACCCACTGATTGTATGCAAAAATGTTGACTAATGAACAAACAATGTCAATTTCCCCAGTACATTGATGTATAGCATGATAATGCTGATGATTTTGAATGAATGGATGATTCCATGATACATTTATGATTAATAGACTTCCATGGATGATTTTTACAAGTTTCATGTACTGTACTTGAGCATTTGAAGTATTTTTACTCAGTTTAATTGCATTGGGAGAAGAAATAGTGCCATTTCCCCAAGGGTCGAATTGATGGTTTTTTAAGCTAAATGGGAGAGGGTTGGAATAGAGATAATAATAAATTAATGATGCACACAAGAAATTAATAAAATACTTAATACATTCCCTACCTCTATTCAGAAATTCGAGGGATTTTGGAAGCATTTGGGACGCCATTTCAGTGTTTACCCATGGGGGATTTGATGCATAAATTGCTAGTTAAAATACCATACATTGACCAGAATATAAATCAAATTTTCAGAAGTATTTTGAGGGTTATAAATCATCCCTGAACCTAATATTCAAGTCTAAATATCATTCATATAACCTTATAGAATATTTGGGAGCATTTGGGTTAATTTCGAGGCCAAAACAACAAAACTAGTCAAAGGTCGAATTTTGGAAACAATTGGAAAATTGGGCATTTTCATAAATTTTTAAAACAGGGTCATTACAGGTGGTATAAAAGAATGGTCTTGGCACCTATCGGTATTAACAAGAAGAAAACAAATAAACCACCACCCTTTGAACTAGTAGTTGAAGAAGTTTTGGTTGAAGAATAGATAGTAGGAGAAAAAGAGTTTTTTTCTAAAATAATGGGTAGAGAGGAGAATGAAGAATTAAGATAGTAGGAGAAAATTATTGAAACCTTAGAACCATGTTTATCTAAACTTTCCACTAGCATGGACATAATGTGTAACAAAATTATGCAAGGATTGGAATTGTTTATCAGCCAACTTGGAAGCAAAGGGGTGATAGGAGATAACAGTGGTTGACACTCAGGGGAAAAGATAAAAGGGAGTGAGAATATTTTTTGAAGCACAGGACCACATAATAGACCTGATGAATTCCAAAGCACCCAAATGCATACTGCACCTAAATTTATCACACCCAAAGAAGAGCCTGGCATTTAGATGGATAGTATTAAACTAGCAACTGATTGGAATGGATTGAGCGAAGAGTGTAAAAGAGGTTTACCATTCAGTGATTATATTGATGCTATACATAAAATTAAAAGAAGGGAAGACAATAGGAGTCTATTCCAAAAAAAATAATTAAATAGTGCAATTGGAAAAATGACACTTCCTACTTTTGATGGGTCTTCTCAAAATTCTGCTAACACTTGGGTGCAAAAATTGGATGTGTATTTTCAGGTGAATCCTATGTTGGAAGAGGATGCATTAAAAATGGCCATTTTCCATTTGGAAGGAGATTCCAATGAATGGCGGTTTCATGGGCTGAAAACCTTGGGTCATACGCAGGTTAAAACATATGGAGAATTTGTTGACAAGGTACTAGAGAGATTTGAACAAAAATATCCAGAATTGCCTTTCAAAGAACTAGCTCAATTGAAGCAAACTGGGACCCCTACTGAATATATGTTGGACTTTCAAAAAATATCAGTTAAGGTGGTTGATGTCTCTATGGGAAGTTTAGTATTTCCATTCACTAAAGGTTTGGCTGAACCCTTAAAAGGTTTGGTCAAATCCCACAAGCCAACTACATTAAAAGATGCAATGAGCTTGACTAGGGATCTCCAAAATGTGCTTCCTAGAACAAGATTTCCTCCCAAGCCTAGCTACAAATTTGAAAAGAAACCTTGGCAAAGGGATGGATAGTATAAGAAACCTTGTAAAATATATTCATTTGAAAGGAATAAAAAAGAAGGACTAAACAGGGATGAACTTCGAAAAAAGAAACTGTGCTTCACATGCTTCCAACCATGGACACTGGGGCACAAACGTACTAAATGAAAGGCTCAATACATAGAAGTATTTCCTAATAATGAGGGGTATGATGGGGGCATGGGTGAAGATGGACATATTTCAGATCAAGAAGAGGCATATGAGACAGCAGTAGAAGAGGAAGGACAAGAATAAAATCACCCTTCACCAGACAAATCAAGAATGGTAGTACTTTCAGCAGTACCTCGCTATCATACTATCTAATGCAAGGGTGTGGTACAACGACAAAGGACTTCAGTTTTTGTAGATGGAGGAGCCACCCATAAATTCATTGATGCAGAGATGGTGGAGAAAAGAAAGATACCTATTGAACCATTTGATGGCTTCACGGTGGTCATTCCCAGTCACAACACAATGCAATGCAAAACATGGGTTCCAAAGCTGCAAGTCACTATAGGTAACTATACTTTTGTTGATATTTTTTATGTGGTTGATGTTGCTGATACTAATGTGGTTTTGGGAGTGCAATGGTTGTATTCAAAAGGAGAGCATATAGTAAATTATCAAATTCCTGAAATGAAATTCCATCATTCAAAAGGGGTACAAAGAGTTGTGAGAGGACAGCACACTTATCCAAATCAAGTAGTGACTTGCAATAGTATGAGATCTATATTGAGACACAGGGACATAGAATGGGCTGCTAAATGTCATATTACATCTCCCAAGCCAAATATAAATATTTTTGAACACCCAAAGGAGATAGAGAGACTTTTGCAAAAATATGAAAAAGTTTTTAGAGACCTTCCACATGGTAGACCACAAGATATGGGTGTTGAGCATAGCATTATTTTGGAGGAGGGTACTTCACCCATTCAGATACCACCTTATAAACATCCTAAAAATTTCAGAGATGAGATTGAAAAATCCATCCAAGAACTCCTAGAGTTGGGACTCATTAGACCAAGCTCTAGCCCTTATGCTTCTTCAGTAGTGTTAGTGAAGAAAAAAGATGGAACATTGAGAATGTGCATAGATTTCAGAGCCATGTACAAAAAGATTATCAATAATAGATATCCTATTCCTAGGATTGATGAGCTCATGGATGAGCTACATGGGGCCAAATACTTCTCCAAAATTGACCTTATATCAGGGTATCATCCAATTCAAATGAAAGATGAAGAAGTGCAAAAGACTGCTTTTCGATGTCATTATGGTCACTTTGAATTTTTTGTCATGCCTTTTGGGGTAACTAATGCTCCAGCCACATTTCAAGCATGCATGAATAGGATCTTTTGCAAGCAACTACGAAGGTTTGTTTTGGTTTTCTTTGATGACAGTCTCATTTACAGTAAAACATGGGAAGATCATTTGCAGCAGTTAGAGATTGTGTTGAAGGTTTTGCAAGAAGAGTGCTTATTTGCTAAGTTGTTAAAGTGTGAATTTGGAATGAAAGAATTATTGTATCTTGGGAACATTATTGGGAAAGAAGGAGTGAAGGTAGACATGGAAAAAAGCAGGGCTATCTTAGAATGACCATCACCAAAAAACATCACCAAATTGAGGGGTTTTATTGGCATATGCACATACTACAGAAAATTTGTGAAGGGATTCTGCAAGTTGACTTCTCCACTCACTGATTTGACTAAGAAGGATGCTTTCAAGTGGGATGAAGAGGATGAAAAGGACTTCCAAAAATTGAAAGAGGTAATCAGTAGTTGTCCTTGTTGAGGCCTTGGGGGTGTAGGGTAAATGCAAGGTGCTGGAGTGGGTCCAAGGCTCCCAACAGAGGGGGAAAAACTAGACTGAAAGGCTTTGAAAGACCCTACGCAAGGGTAGTTCTATCCCTAGCCTGTTTGGTATGGAAATCTCCCATGGATATTCGGCCTCCATTTGCACTCTATGATTTGAAGTTTTCGATCAAGGATCGGTTCTCTAGTTAAGGAAAACGAAGTGTGGAAAAATTAGAAGAGTACTAACTTAACCTATTTAAAACAGAAATATCTAACCTAAGTTAGAACTATTCTAAGATGAAGGCTTGTTGTTGTGCAGATCAATCTTGATGTGAGAGGGACAAGTGTGTTTTCCAACTTCAACAAAAATGTAAAAGATGCATATACTTGTTACTTATATCACGATCAATTAATGAAAATTAAATGATGTTAACATAAGAACAATAACCTATTAAAGACAAATCTGTAATCACTTTGTTAATTGAAAAATTAACAATGATTATTTGAATGTTGATCGCTTGCAGAAATCGATAAAGAAAATAACTTAATTGACAGAAATTCAATTAAACATTTCCTTACACAAATAAGCTATAAAGAAAAATCAGTATAACAGGTATTTATGTAAATCAATTTCTTGCAAAGATCAAATACTATAGAGGACAATTTAAAGTAAGAAATCAGGCATCGTCAAAGAAACTTGAATGATAAATGAGAGATGATTCAAAAGATTACTTGACTGTATTAAAGAAGTTGTGTAAACAAAATTACAAAGCTCTGTAAAGACAGAGTATATCCAGTTCGTCTCCGGCTGATCCCTTAACAAAAATTTCCCCACCCCGCACAAAGAGAGGCATTCCTCTTTAAATAGGAAATTACAATAGAGCACAAAATAGAAATTCCCAGAGGATAGGGATTACAATGTTAGATAAAGCTACCAATCGAGGGAATTCTGCCAAAATAATCTAAACAGTTTAGCTCAAGTGACTCCCTAACAGCCTGAGATAAAGTTTGAAATATGTGTCATCCTCTTCTTTCGGGGTAATCCTATAACATAATTGTGGTATTGAACAAACGACCCACTAGCTGTCAACAACAGGCAAGAGTCGGTCCAGGAAATCCTCCTGTTGAGTCACCACGGGATCCTCTGAATGATCTTTTACATCGTCGAAAACAGAAAAGTCAGACAACGGATCCTACTTCTCAGGAGTTGGTGGAATATCAGGTTCCTCATTGATTATAAAATCACATATAATGAAGTCATCTCGCTCATGCTAATGTTCATCAATTTCCACTTCATCCTTCTAGGGGAGTGGTATGCAAAGGGGAAGAATTTTAGAATTTTCTTTTTTGCTATCAGTGCTGGTATGAAAAACACCTGCGTCAAAAGGCGCTGACATAGGTTCTAGAAATAGAAAAGCATGAAGTTCTTCTTGCATATAACACTCATCAGAGGATTCCTGACTTGCCTACATATTAGTCATCAAATTGTCAGGCGAAAAGCTTTAAAAGTAAATTGGAAACTTATCTAACAAATACAAATGACGAACCATATGCTTCATACTTGCGATCATATTTAAGAAGGATTACAGAAAAAAAAAAATGATTAAAAATGATTAGTTGTTATGATTAAAATCATATGAATTCAAGACTGTAATCATTTGAACTAGAATGAAACGACATCGTAGCATGTGTTAGCCCCGATGGGATCACGAAGATGTATATTTTAACAGAGTTACACACGATTTGAAGTAGGATCTAGAAACTGTCATTACGAACCAATCTAATCAAGCAATCATATCTTGAAAAGTGATCATGAAATGAGAATTGAAGTTAAAAAATCCGGTCGTAAAACAACATAAACGAGCTATCAAAATGGCAAGTTCTAATGATGGAATTTCATCCACCAGATCAAGTGAATCGGCGGCTAGGATTAACTAAAACAGGATGCGGGATGAGGTCTTGGGGATTTATTGACAACTTTATTCACGGTTTCTGAAAGCCGCAACCCGAAAGTTAAGGGTTTCGGGTTGGAAAAACGAGCCAAAACATACATAAAGGGGTTTATGAAAAATGCAACCCGAACTTGCGGATTGCGGGTTTCGGGAACAGGAATAGCCCGTAAAAAATAAAAGAACTATTTCCGCACCCCGCAACCCGACACTTACGGGTTGCGGGTTTCACGAGCAAACAACGCAACTTAAAAACTAATTTCTGAAATTCGAAAGCCGCAGTTGCGGATTTCGGGTTTCAAGGTGGCAGATTATTAAAATTATTAGTAATGACTCCTACAACCCGCACCTTTTAGGTTGTGGGTAGGCCAAAATCAAAAGACTCAAAAATAAATTCCCGCAACCCGCACCATTCAGGTTGCAGGTTTTGGGTTAGCAGGAACTAGTGCCAAAATACTCAAAATGTGAATCTTCCTACAGCCAAAACACGTAGAAATTTCCAAGATAAAGTGGCAATCAGGCTAAACAAAGGTACAAGCATAAGATAATAGAAAGCAGATTTAAAATCTGGTGTTCACAAGAACACTTACCCAAATACCTTTGTGTTTATTTAAAATCGGGGCCCCTATGCTTAGGTGAAGCATGGGATTTGTTGTGGCCACAACAAATGGCGATTGGCTGGGAAGAACCAGTTATCTCTGCAAACAACTTTAGTTAGAGAAAATATACCAATCTACTTCTTTTCGAAACTAAAACCTTTAAAAAGTATTTATAAAAGGGACAGCCAACAAGCGGAAATCATAAGATTGGTATATCCCCAGCAATGATCATATTAAAGATGGTGCAAATATGATAAGAAGAATTAAGAAACAGCCGAGACCCTGTACCATTATGCAATCAATGTTCATCAACTAATGTTGAATCTGAGATAAACTTGAAACTGCTCATGAATATCCAATTTACATATCACCTTGGTTAGTCACTTGGTTT
The DNA here is from genome assembly GCA_027924585.1 of Larix kaempferi. NCBI lineage: Eukaryota > Viridiplantae > Streptophyta > Pinopsida > Pinales > Pinaceae > Larix > Larix kaempferi. Next base: position 4,293,471 of record BSBM01000049.1, on the reverse strand, counting down.
TATATACAACTCTTTTTTTTTGTATTTATTTATTTATTTTTTTCAAAAGAGATAACTATACATAAGACCTTGTTGATAAAAGACCACTACCCTGACTTGATAATTAGATATCAGCAATGCCATTCACAAGCCTGATTCAGATACTGATCAAGCTGGCTCGATAAGGAGACCCCTTGTCCTTCAGCTATGATACTGAAGGCAACTATCATGTCTTGGTAACCACATGATGATAGCTCCAATCAACATTAGGCCCATGATCACGGCAGGGATGGCTTGTGATAAGACCCCCCTGTTTTTGTACACAACAAGTATCTTATAAAAGAAAAGTAAAGATTTTATTTAAATAATAAACTACAAGGCACTGCTAAGGCTTGGTAACCTTATGACAGCAGTGTTACTCACCAGTGTTTTGCAGATCATGAATGGACCGACCTATGATAGGATCTTCCACCTCTCAGCAAAACTAAAAGTCATCTTCCAAGTGTGGTAGCTTGATGTGAAGATGTCATTCCACTAAACACCTATCAACCTAAAGGGTTGGCTTAAGATAAGACCCCCCTCCTTGTAATCTATGTTTATTTTAAGAGAACCTTATTATCAAGGTGATTGTAAAAGGATCTAGATCAGATAAAGCTGATCAAATTTTTATGATATGTTTTTACACTGAGACATAAGATAAGAATATTTCAATGATTCCCCATATCTCAATTAAACAGATAAAACATATGAAAGATAATGACCAAGGTGGAGAGGTATCAATACCAAGGTCCTGCATTCATTGGTTGTATACTTTTTACAAAACACATTCAGATATTAGTCGAAAGAAATTGACACTAACATACTATTCTGCAACTTCAGTCAAAAAATCATCTTCAAATAAAACTGGTTTTGATCCCTTACCAAATGTATGGGGTTTATTATCAATAAAATGAAAGAAACCAATCAAACAAATAAAGAATAAAACACACGCCAAACCTTAGTACAAAAGCACCAGTTGTTCAAACGAAGTACTTTTTGAGCAGCGAAACATTCACTGAGTAGGTGTCCACAACCCCTTCCAATGTTGGCAGTTGGACTGTACTGGGACCTATCTTTTCTGTAATAATGAAAGGTCCCAGCCAAAGGTGTTGGAATTTGGTATACTGCTTTTTATCTTTATGTTGTTTGTCCCATCTTAACACGAAATCCCCAACTGAGAATCTCCTTTCAGATGAAGATTTTTCATCAAACCATCTCTTCACCATCTGCTAATGATGATATAACTTATTCTTGGAAACTTCCCTCTCTTCCTCTAGCTTAAGTAAAGTATCAATCCTATACTGGAGAGGAGAGGAATCATCTTCTTCAGTAGATTAGGCTAGTTGCAGTGATGGAATAGTAAGGTTGGAAGGAAGAATGGCCTCCTTGCCATAAACCAAACAATAAGAATAATTGCCAATGGCTTCTTTTGGGGTGATCCGATCCGCCCAAAGAGCATTATAGAGCTGTGTGTGCCAATCCATGTGATGAGTGGCTACTGTCTTCTTGAGAATATTTATCAGGTTCTTATTCGAAGATTCAGCAAGCCCATTACCCTGTGGGTAATAATTGGCAGAAAATTTTAATTTAATCCCTCTTTCAAAGGCATATTGCGTCAATTCAATCGAAGAAAAGTAGGATGCATTGTCAAAAACAAGATACTCAGGGGCACCAAATCTTGTCACTATCTGACTATCTAGGAAAGATATTACCTGGTTTGCATTGCACTACTTTAGGGAATTGATTTTGTCCATCTGGTAAAGTATCAGTGGCGGTAAGAATATACCTGTGTTTAAGGAAGGAAGTAGGATTAATGGGACCAACAAAGTCTAGTCCCCAATGCTGAAATGGGAACTGGACCATCAATAGTTGCAGAGGAAAAACGGGTTTCTTAAAATTCCCTGTACATTTTTGACACGGTTCACACCTTCTTACATAGGCATACGCATCCTTGAACAATGTAGGCCAATAATATCCTGCCCTGAGGATCTTGTGTGTCATGGTTTCGCCTGAGAAGTGGCCTCCAACAGGTCCTATATGAAATTGAAAAAGCATTCCATCAGTTTCAGGCTTCTCCAAGCACCTAAGAAATACTCCATCATATTTTTTTCTAAAAAATATTCCATTAATGAACTGATAAGGAGCAGAATTTAATCTTAAATCTAAGGTTTCGGGAGCAAACCCATTGTTCAGAAAAAACTTGATATGGTCATACCATTCAGAAGGCAGAGTATCTATTGCATTGACAAAACCTGTAGGGATCTCTTCCTCCTGTTCCCATTCTGTCTGGTGCCAAACAGGGTCATTCAACTGGGCAGTAAGCAAGCATAAGCCTTGCCCCTTCACAATTTTAGCTCGCCTGATTTCCAAATCATATTCTTGTAAAGATGTCATTCAATGGACCTTTTTCTTGCCCAATTCCTTCTGGACTAGTACATTTCTTATAGCTGTATATGGGAGAATTACCTTAGTTCTAGATTTCAACAAATAAGGCCTCTAATGTTTAACAGATTTATAAACCGCATAAGCCTATTTATCAATTTGGGAGTAATTCAATTTAGCTCCCTTGAATGTCAAACCCATGAAGGAAATTGGAATTTTTGCATCACTATCATGCTTCTATGTCAAAACAGTTGCATAAGAAAAATCAGTGGCAAAAGTATAAAGAATGAAATATTTATCAAAATCATGGGACATGAGAGTAGGAGCCTCAGCGATAGCCTTTCTAATTTCCACAAACGCATCTTTTTGTTCCTGTGACCAAGTAAACTGTACATCTTTCTTGACTAATTGCTCTAAAGGTTTAACTATTTGTGCAAAATTGGGTACAAATCTGCAGACAAAATTTATCTTACCTAGGAAGGACTGCATGGCCTTGCACGAACCATGAAAGCCAATCTTTTAAATAGCATCGGTATGTTCAGGTTCAATTATCATACCTTCTTTGGATACAATGAAACCAAGAAGCTTTCCTTCTGTAACTGCAAAAATAGACTTTTTTAGATTGAGGGAGATCCCGTACTTCCTGCAATGTTCGAAAACCTGTTTCAAGGAAAAAAGATGGTCATGTCGCTTCTTAGAATATATAGTGATATCATCTAGATAAACCAGGACAGAGTTATGCATCAAATTTCTGAAAGCTATATCCATGGCTCTCTGAAATGTAGCCCCGACGTTCATCAACCCGAAAGGAATCCACCTATAGGCGAAAGTGTCCTAAGGGGTTTTAAAAGCAGTTTTGAGTTAGTCATCGGGAGCAACCATAACCTAGTTGTATCCCAAAAAACCATCCAAGAGTGAGAACATCTTAGATCCTCCCACCTTTTGCAGAATCTGTTCCATGGGTAGAAGAGGATAATTGTCTTTTTTGGAGGCCCAATTCAAATTTCGGAATTCAACACACAGTCTGATTTCGCTGCTCTTTTTATGCATAGGCACTAAATTGGCGATTCATTGGGTGTGTCTGACAGGAAAAATGATTCATGCCGTCAGCATCTTTTCTAGTTCTTTTCTCATAGAAGGTTCTAAGTTGGGGTGCATTTTACGCAATTTATGTTGATAAGGCTTCACCTACGGCTTCATAGGTATGTTGTGGTGCATGATGCTTGTATCGAAAGTTTTCAATTCATCATAAGTCCATGAAAAAACATATTTGTATTCTTTACATAATTTAATGATAGCCCTTCTTTCTTCAGGAGAACAATCAACTCCTATGTTAATAAAACGAGGTTCTTGCTTAGTACCTAAGTTGACCGGTTTGTAATTAAGTGAGGAGCTCTGGGTTTTGCAATTGGTTTTATGTCTGAATTTATCTTGTAAATCGTAGAGCTTGTCTAGATTGATAACATATTTCGGGATGACGTTTGAAGTATTAGAGAGTGATTTTTCATGTTCTTCTTCATCTATAGCCATATTTTGAAATGTATCCTGAGCTGTGAGGAAATCAAGTATCTACTGATCATCGTCAAAAACTTTCCAATTGGTCACTTTGTGAGGTATGGACGGCCTGTACATGTGTTCAATCGAAAAGGTTCGAGGAGAAAAACCCTTTGGTGGTATCAATCTAGATTTTGTGTTCGCTAGGAGGTCAGCATCGAAGTTCTATGACCTAGGGACTAAGTTAATATTAAATGCAGAAAAGGAACGGGTAAGATCTCTTACCATCTTGTGGTAGTTCATCAAGCATGGAGACAAGCAGTGTATCTTATTCCTTACCTGTTTGACAATGATTTCAGAGTCACCGAAGCAATGAATTACTTGTACCCCCATATTAGCAGCCTTTTTAAGTCCTTGAAGGAGGGCTTCATATTCAACTACGTTGTTGATACAATCAAATTCCATTCTGCATGCTATCATAGTTTTAATCCATTTTAGGTCAATGAGGACACAACCTACACTAGCTCCTTCCTTAGACTTGGAGCCAAAAAAAACAAAGTCCAACCAGTTGAATCTATTCTAAAATTTGTATTTACATTAAAAACATTATGTACAACATCTCTAGTGAAAGGTACAAAACTGACCTGAGTGATCTGTGATTCTTTCTCTAAATTTTCATCTGGGGAACAGTCAGCAAGAAAATCTCCAAAGAAAGTGTCAAATGAAAAATGTTCAATATGTGCACTGTAGTAGTCGGCAGGTTCACTAGAATCATTAAGGTTCGTGACTGTCTGTTTCATGAAAGGCTCCCTACTGATTTTGATTTTACTAGGCTTTCCATTATACAATAACCATAAGTGATACCAATCAGTGGCGAAGTAGCCCTTGAGCTTTTCCCTGCTCAACCACATCCCATAAGCTTCAACAATGTCAGCCACTACAATGTCAATAGTTTGGTGGATACGAGGATCTGTAGATAATGTAAGAAAGACATTTCTCAACCTTCCTACTACCTTGACTTTTGATCTGTCAAGTTGAACAATCTGAGTAGGGCAGGGTTCCCAAGTTGCATTCAATTTCCTACATACAGATAAGGGCATCACATTTGATGAGGTGCCCGAATCTATCATGCAGTTATGTACGTTCCTGTTGGAAATCTCAAAAGTAAGAAGAAAAGGTGGTGTCCTTTTGCTTCTAGGTTTTTGATCATCTGGTTTAGTGAAAGAGTCAACGTTATTATTCTGTAATTCTCTAGGTTATTTGATTATCATTCTTTTGGTAAAGTATCCCTCATATAAGGAATCTTTAAAAGTTCAAACAGAGAGATGTTTTCCTTAACTCTTTTCATATCTTCAGCTAGATTGTACTCCATCTCTGGGATGACTGTAACCTTTTGAGGAACAGTCTTGCTTTTATTGGGGGCTGATGTTGAAGACGAAGGTTCCTGGGGAGGTTGTGGTCTTGATCTTGTGTTATAAGGGTGTTGGACATTAAACACAGTCTCAGGTTCCTCTTGCTCTTCATTCATAGGAAGTTTCAAAAAATAGCTAACAGTGTTCCCCTGTGAGTCCTCTTGTTCTTCATCCTCTTCAGGTAACAATAAATCTTGATTAACCTAATCATTGGAGGATTCAGGTATAGTTTGAGATTCTGTTGCTAGGGCCCTAAAGATAGAATAGAGTTCTTCATTTGAAATTCCCTCAGCAGGATTGGGAGGTGGTGGATTCTGAGGAGGCGGATAAGGTCTCCTAAAAGGAATCCTTACAAACCCTTTGTTTTGATTTTGATTGTTGTTGTTGTTTCTTTTCAAATCGACCATCTCGTTTGACATTTTTTGAAGGAACTTCTTCAAATCAGACATGTCGAAAGGATCCTTGTTTTGAGCGGTGGTCTTAGGGGTTTTATCAGTCTTTTTTCGAGAGGTAGAAGGTTATTCTTCTGAAATTTCAGGACTATCCTTCAAACAGAACATATCTTTCTCAACTTGTATTTCTTCAGCAAATGCTTCTAGCAAAGTCCCCTTTTGTGCCCTTTTCACCCACATGGCAATAGGAATAGGAAAACCCTTTTCATAATAGGCTACCAGCAATTCTTCTGCAGGAAGAGGGTTGGCAGGAATTCTATTGTTTAGATAAGAGAACCTCTGGTTAAAGTCTTTAACCCTTTCCTTTCCTTTGATCTTCATAGAAGATAACTCTAAAACTAAGTCCTTCGGTGTTTTGTCATCTCCAAAATTTTGAATAAACAGCTTCTCGAACTCATCCCAAGAGATTATAGATTGGTCTAGCAAGGAGAAATACATGTTGACGCTTTCCCTTCAAAGGTGTAAGGAAAAAGTATGCAAACCACATCCTTGTGAACTACACTCCTGAGCCTAATAGCCTACATAAAATTCTTAATGTGATCTAAGGCAGGCATCTTGACATCAGGGTTGAAATTGGGAAGCCATTTCTCGGGGTTCTTAGGTAGTCTATGATAGTCCCCGAGTATGAATACTGCATCTTGGTCTAACCAAGGTCTATTCTGGCGTTCTCCAGCCATAGGTGGTTCTTCTTCTTCTTCAGATGAAGATCTAGAAGAATGCTCACTTTCGGATGAGGAGGATGATGAGGAAGGAGGACTAGGTGGGGGTCCACTATTTCCAATTTTTGGTTGATCTTGTACTTCTTGGAAAAGCGGCTCAAGGTTGTATTCAGAAGATCCTAAATTGTGGGCTGTTTCAGTGTTTTGAGGGTCTTCATCAGCTATTTCTTGGTTTTGAGTATTTTGATCAGCTGTCAATTGTGTTCCCTGATCACTAGTCTCCAAAATATTATCTGTGTGAATAGTTGCCAGACCTCTTCTTCTTTCAGCAGTGCGTCTTTGTTCTAACCTAGTGACACTATCGCTATATGCTTTCAAGATTTTCTCAATCGTGAGGGGTCCTCTCATAGGGGATATGATGAGGATATCCCTTCTAGGTACTTTCTCTACTACAGGTTTAGTAGGAATGGTAGTTGGTTGTGACACTATTTGTTGTTCAGACGTTGAAGCTCTAGATTGGAATCTAGTGACAGCCAATGAAGTAGTTGTTGGAGGAAGTTTCTGAGTGCTCTGTTTAGGCATGTTATACTACTGGCCCTCCTTCTAGAGCCATTTGTTGAGGCCTCGGGGGTGCAGGGTAAATGCAAGGTGTTGGAATGGGTCCAAGGCTCCCAACAGAGGGGGAAAACCCAGACTGAAAGGCTTCGAAAGACCCTACGCAAGGGCAGTTCTATCCCCAGCCTGTTTGGTATGGAAATCTCCCACGGATATTCGGCCTCCGCTGGAACTCTATGAGTTGAAGTTTTCGATCAAGGATCGGTTCTCTAGTTAAGGAAAACGAAGTGTGGAAAAATTAGAAAAGTACTAACTTAACCTATTTAAAACAGAAAGATCTACCCTAAGTTAGATCTATTCTAAGATGAAGGCTTGTTGTTGTGCAGATAAATCTTGATGTGAGAGGGACAAGTGTGTTTTCCAACTCCAACAGAAATGTAAAAGATGCATATACTTGTTACTTATATCATGATCAATTAATGAAAATTAAATGATGTTAACATAAGCATAATAACCTGTTCAAGAGAAATCTGTAATCACTTTGTTAATTGAAAAATTAGCAATGATTATTTGAGTGTTGATCGCTTGCAGAAATTCATAAAGAAAATAACTTGATTGATAGAAATTCAATTAAACATTTCCTTACACAAATCAACTATAAAGAAAAATCAGTATAGTAGGTATTTATGTAAATTAATTGCTTGCAAAGATCAAATACTATAGATGACAATTTAAAGTAAGAAATTAGGCATTGTCAAAGAAACTTGAACGATAAACGAGAGATGATTCAAAAGATTACTTGACTGTATTAAAGAAGTTCTGTAAACAAAATTACAAAGCCCTGTAAACACAGAGTATCTCCAGTTCGTCTCCGGCTGATCCCTTAACCAAAAATTCCCCACCCCACACAAAGAGAGGCATTCCTCTTTAAATAGGAAATTACAACAGAGGACAAAATATAAATTCCCAGAGGATAGGGATTACAAAATCAGATGAAGCTACCAATCTAGGGAATTCTGCCAAAATAATCTAAACAGTTTAGCTCGAGCGACTCCCTAATAGCATGAGATAAAGTTTGAAATATGGGTCATCCTCTTCTTTCGGGGTAATCTCATAACAAAATTGTGGTATTGAACAAATGACCCACTAGCTATCGACAATAGGCAAGAGTCGGTCTAGGATATCCTCCTGTTGAGTTGCCACGGGATCCTCCAGCTGATCTTTTACGTCGTCGAAAACAAAAAAGTCAGACAACAGATCCTTCTTCTCAGGAGCTAGTGGAATATCAAGTTCCTCATTTATTATAAAATCACATATAATGGAGTCATCTCGCTGATGCTGTTGTTCATCAATTTCCTCTTCATCCTTCTGGGGGAGTGGTATGCAAAGGGGAAGAATTTCAGAATTTTCCTTTTTGCTATCAGTGCTGGTATGAAAAACACCTGCGTCAAAAGGTGGCGACATACCTTCTGAAAATAGAAAAGCATGAAGTTCTTCTTGCATATAACACTCATCAGAGGATTCATGACTTGCCTGCATATTACACACGATTCGAAGTAGGATCTGGAAACTGTCATTACAAACCATTCTAATCAAGCAATCATATCTTGAAAAGTGATCATGAGATGAGAATTGCGGTTAAAAAATCCGATCGTAAAACAACGTAAATGAGCTATCAAAATGGCAAGCTCGAATGATGGAATTTCATCCACCAGATCAAGTGAATCGACAACTAGGATTAACCAAAACAGGACATGGGATGAGGTCTTGGATATTTATTGACAACTTTATTCACGATTTCCGAAAGCCGCAACCCAAAATTTGCGGGTTTCGGGTTGGCAAACCGAGCCAAAACATATATAAAGGGGTTTCCAAAAACCACAACCCAAACTTACGGGTTACAGGTTTCAGCAATAGGAATATCCCATAAAAAATAAAAGAACTATTTCCGCACCCCGCAACCCGACACTTGCGGGTTGAGGGTTTCGCGAGCAAACAACGCAACTTAAAAACTAATTTCTGAAATTCGAAAGCCGCAGTTGCGCATTTCGGGTTTTGGGGTGGTAGATTATTAAAATGATTAGCGATGACTCCCGCAACCTGTACCTTTCGGGATGTGGGTAGGCCAAAATCAAAAGACTCAAAAATAAATTCCCACAACCTGCACCATTCGGGTTGTGGGTTTCGAGTAGTATAAATGTCGGGTATCAGGTTAGCAAGAACTAGTGCCAAAATACTCAAAATTTGAATCTTCCTGGAGCCAAACAAAGGTACACGTATAAGATCATAGAAAGCAGATTTAAAATCTGGTGTTCACAAGAACACTTACCCAAATACCTTTGTGTTTATTTAAAATCAGAGCTCCTATGCTTAGCTGAAGCATGGGATCTATTGTGGCCATAACAGTCCCATACTTGCACTTCCTGATTTTACTAAACCTTTTGTTGTGGAATGTGATGCTTCAGGTGGAGCAATAGGGGTTGTCCTAAAGCAAGGCCAACACCCCATAGCCTTTGAGAGCAGAAAGTTGCAGCCTCATGAAAAACTTTACACCATCTATGATAAAGAAATGCTGGCCATTATGCATGCATTAGCCAAATTCAAACAATACTTGGTGCTTAGCAAGTTTGTGGTGAAAACTGACCACAATAGTCTAAGACACTTTCTCACCCAAAAAGATCTAAATGAAAGGCAACAAAAGTGGGTAAGAAAAATCCAAGCTTATGATTTTGATATTGAATATGTCAAGGGAAAGAATAATATAGTAGCAGATGCTTTGTCGAGAGAACCTTATTTTTCTCTCATGGACATTGCCAAGGATTGGAAAAACATGCTACTAGTTGAATATGCTAAAGACAAATTTGCTTGTGATGTGTTGGATGGAATCAAAGGGGATTATAACTACAAGATTTTGAATGGGTTGCTATATTATAAGGGCAGAATTTATTTAGTTCAGAACTCAAAGCTCAAGTATCGAATTTTGCAAGAAGCACATGATTCTCCACTAGCGGGCCATCCGGGGATCTTCAAAACTTATAGACAGCTGAGGCAAAGGTTTTTTTGGAAAGGGTTGAAGGAAGATATTCAGAAATATGTGAATGAATGTAAAGTATGTTAGCAAAACAAATCAGAACTCACATGTCCAGCTGGGCTATTACAACCATTGCCCATTCCGAAGAAAAAATGGGATAGTATCTCCATGGATTTCATCACCGGTTTTCCTAAATATTTGGGTAAGGATTGCATCTATGTGGTAGTGGATAGGTTGACAAAATTTTCTCATTTCTTTGTTGTTACATCATCTTTTAGTGCTGCACAAGTGGTTGATATTTTTTTCAAAGAAATCTTCAGATTGCATGGGCTCCCCAAGAGCATTGTCAGTGACAGAGATAGTAGATTCATGGGTGCCTTTTGGCAAGAAATTTTTAGATTGGTGGGCACTCAATTGAATCCAAGTACTAGATTTCATCCACAAATTGATGGACAAAGAGAGAGGGTGAATCCGTGGTTGGAAGGGTACCTAAGAAACTATGTGGGAGAGCAGCAAAAAGCATGGGAAAAATGGCTACACTTGGGTGAGTTTTGCTACAACACCACTTATCATATGTCAATAGGGATGTCTCCTTTCAAATATCTATATGGTTGTGATGCACTTACATTTTATGAAATCATATTTGGTGATAGTAGAGCCCCAAAGGCTAAAGATTGGGTGGAAGAGAGCCAAGACATTTTAAAGCTCTTGAAAGACAATTTGCAGGTTGCTCAAAATCAGCAAAAACAATATGTTGATAGACATAGGAAAGAAATAACCTTTTAGGTCAATGATTTAGTATATTTAAGGTTGCAGCCATATAAGAAAACATCTCTAAAAAAGAATGAAGCAGAAAAATTAAAACCAAGGTACTATGGGCCATACAAGGTAGTGCGGAAGATTGGAGAAGTAGCATATGAACTAGAACTTCTGGAAGGAACTAAAATCCATAATGCATTCCATGTTTCTTGTCTCAAGAAAGACCTTGGTCAGCAAATCATCACTTCAGAAATACTTCCTCCCTTGGATGATGAAGGTCAGTTCACACTTGTTTCGGAAAAGATTTTGAAGACACGGGAAAGGAGGTTGAGGAGTAGAATTATCAAAGACTATTTAGCACAATGGAAGGACCTACCAAATGAAGATGCCACATGGGAATAGGAGAATATTTTGCAGCATCCTAATTTTCAATTTCTTGAGGACAAGCAATCTTGCGTGGGGAGGACTGTAATGTCCACATTCAAATAATTGTATAGCAGACAATCCCCATCAATCCTACCAAGTTCCCTAGGTTGAATGGGTACATTGGGAATTGTAATAAGGGAGCAAAGGAATAATTTTTACACATTAGAATAGTCCAAGTATTTAATAAATAAGTTGAATAAATGAATCCAAGAGGAATTATAGGTGGCAACTGGTTTTGAGGACATTTGGAGGATGTGGGACCCACACTAGCTTGGTTTCTCACTACCACATGGAAAATCTCACTTGGCATTTCGAATCCATGGGAAGGAAAACATTATTGGGTGAGTTGGTAAGGCATAAACATGGAATGGATCATCTTAGGTCAAAATGGGATGGAATAGTAACCTCCATGGAAGAGGAAGAGTCAAATTGGAGACTAGTGGACACTTGGGTTAGATTCCCTAGTCTTATGACAACAATGATGAAGCATCTATGACATCTATGAAAAAATTCATATCTGACTTATTACACCTGAGCATTATGACATGTCAGCCCCAAAAATAGGCTCAAGAAGGCGCTCATGGAGTTGGGGGAAGCTAAAGAGACTCCTACTCAAATGTGAGAGAAGATGGAGGGTTGGAAACTAGGAGATAAGTGGCAAATGTGGAGTATTTCCTAATTGGAAATATCTAGAAGCTAATAAGAGGATTTTGACCCTTAGAAGGATAATTTTGGTTATAAAATGTAGAAATCAAGTATGAGAATGGCTTTTGATGATTTGAGAAAAAATCATTTGTGAAGAGAGAGCTAGTGGATGACTAGTTTCTTGCCTTAGCCAATTTCGAGGGTGAAAGATTCCCATCCAAGTTGGTGTTTGGAGAGGCCACTCAGGTCTTTCATGGTGCTTTAGTGGAGTTTGTATTTACAGGTAGCAACTACAAGAAGTCTCATGGTTTGGTTTAAGGCAGCACTTTCTCTCCACCATTTCTAGTTTTGAAGGCATATTCATGCTCCTCGAGGGATTGCGCTTTGGGTGAGCACTTGTACTCATTGGGAGAGATTCATATCATATATTTCTGATTTTAATAGCTTCATATCCTCTGTTCTTCATATTCAGAATGTCTCAGGTTGAAATACCCACTGATTGTATGCAAAAATGTTGATTAATGAGCAAACAATGTCCATTTCCCCACTACATTGATGTATAGCATGGATTTCGAATGAATGGATGATTATGTGATACATTTTTTATTAATAGACCGCCATGGATGTGTTTTACAAATTTCATGTATTTTACTTGAGCATTTGAAGTATTTTTACTCAGTTTACTTTCATTGGGAGAAGAAATAGTGCCATTTCTCCAAGGGTCGGATTGATGGTTTTTGTAGCTGAATGGGAGAGGGTTGGAACATAGATAATAATCAGTTAATGATCTACATGAGACCTTAATGAAATACTTAATACATCTTCTACCTCTGTTCATAAATTCGAGGGATTTTGGAAGCATTTGGGAGGCCATTTTAGTGTTTACCTAGGGGGGATTTGATGCATAAATTGCTAGTTAAAATACCATACATTGACCAGAATATAAATCAAATTTGCAGATGTAATTTGAGGGTTATAAATAATCTTTGAACCTAATATTCAAGTCTAAATATCATTCATATACCCTTACAAAATATTTGGGAGCATTTGGGTTAATTTGGAGGCCAAAACAACAAAACTAGTCAAAGGTCGAATTTGGGAAAAAATTGGAAAATTGGGCATTTTCATAAATTTTTTAAAAAAGGTCATTACAGAATAAAGGTTGAATTCGATCCCTCTCTACCCATAAATTACAAGAGAAATCAAATTCTCCTTCTCCTTGTGGTGGGTAATAATACTATGTCTCTTTTTCCTTGTTTTTATTTTACTAGATTTCATTGGAGGAGTCTACATTGATTGTAATCAAACATTTTTTTGTTGTTGTTGTGCATATGTGATCTTTGAATTTTGAGCAATGCTATTTTTTTTCAGAAAGACTATCCTTCAAGCTCATGACCTGCTCCAATGCTTCACAGATATTAAGACAAACCGTGGCGACATTTGTTGATGAAACATGGAGATTGAGTATTCATACTTTTACTGAAGGACCTGCTCATGGTTGGAGCCTCTTCTCTCTTAATATGTCCAAGGTACTGAGTATTCTCCACTATTACACATTATAAAATGGCCATATCATTTAAAATTATAACGTGGCCATATCACATGTTCATTTCTTTCAATAACATGGAGAAAATTTTCTTCTGGTCATTCGAATTTGGTTATGTAAGAAGTTTGAGATTTCTCCATCCAATATTTGGTTCAGTTTATTCAATTTTCAATTATTTTGGTAGATGTAAAATTGGGTAATTTTGATCATCATTAAACCTTGACAATTAATAAAATTTATACCAAATATATCTCAATATTGTAATGCAAAAAGGATTTTGGGAGACCAGGCATAAAACAAGGAAAGGGTGTGGCATTTCCTGGATGTTCTAGAAGATGGGGAGAATCTCAATCTATTTGGAGTGGATCTATGAGAAGAGGGAAGTTTCTAGACTACCATCGTCTACTATGATGGTGTTTTCATGTGGCTAGTCTTGTCGAGTTTTCCAACCAAAGTGTAGTTCGTGTTGAGCTAGCCAACGTTAGGTTAATTATATTTAATGTAGTGAATTACTTTAAAACATGTGGAATGTCTATAATTTTTTTTTTTTTTTTTTTAAATTTTGAAAACAAAAATCACTCCACTTGAGAATTATGTCCTATTCAAGTTGTACTAAATCAATTAAAAAATCAAATTTTGTATTTTAAAAATTGTTAAATTTATTTTAATTTTTCAAAATATTAAATTTAATATTAAAAGTATGCAAAACATTATGAAACTTTGTAAAAAATGTGTTCTAAAAAACAAATTAATACAATTCAAAAGAGTTTGACTTTCCAATGGAAAGTATATCCCTACCATGGCACGAAATAATAATATATCAATAATCTTTTAAATGTGTGACTTTATTTCATATACACTACTATATTTTTGGCCTTTAGGGGGGGTTGTCTTCCGCCCCCAAAAGTGACCTACAGGGGGGGTTTTGGCTTTAGGGGCAGTTTTGGAAAAACCGCCCCTAAAGGCACCAATGTTAAAATTTTTTCCCTTTAAGGGCGATTTTTGACGAGATTGGAACCACCCCCAAAAGTGACTTTTGGGGGCAGTTTGTGACCCCCCTCGTAGAGGTCTACGGAGGTGGTTTTAAACCCCCCTCATAGACCCTTTCATAGAGACCTACGGGGGCGGTTTTGACCCCCCTTCATAGAGACCTATGAGTACGGTTGTGAACCCCCCTCATAAACCCCCTCATACAAACCTACAGGGGCGGTTTGGAACCCCCCCGTAGAGGACTATAGGGATGGTTTCAAACCACCCTCGTAGAGGCCTATAGGGGCGGTTGTGAACCCCCCTCGTATAGTCCTATAGGGGTGGTTTGGAACCCCCCTTGTAGAGGCCTATAGGGGCAGTTTAGAACCCCCCTAGTACAGGCTTATAGGGGCGGTTTTAAACCCCCCTCGTAGAGGCCTATAGAGGCATTTTGAAACCCCTATAGGGACGGTTCTAAACCCCCCTTGTAGACACCTATAGGGGCGGTTCATAACTACCCCTAAATGTTCTTATTACAAACCTTTGGGGGCAGCTACAAACCCCCCTCGTAGGTACCTACAAGGGAGGTTCTAAACCCCCCTCGTTGTAACATATAGGGGCAATTTTGAACCCCCCTCGTAGTGACATATGAAGGCAGTTTAGAACCCACCTCATAGAAACATATAAAGCCAGTTTGAAACCCCCTCTATAGCCATAATAAATCATAATAAAATATATTTTATTAAAAATATCAATATTGCAATATCAATAGGGCATGGAGGAATCGAACCACCAACCTCCTGCTTGTAAGGCAGGCGCTCTTCCATTGAGCTAGCACCCTTTCAGAATTGGGGAGAGGAGCAATATGAACATCTAGATTGCATCATTTGTAATTCTAAGAAAAGACACTAATATCCAAAGAAAACCATGCTTAAAATCCAATTTATTTTTCAAAACACACTGATAATCACAAAAATCTACCATAATAAGGCAACAGAATATCCAAAACAATTATACAATCTATTAAGGTGGTCTGCAAAAGGGTCTAAATGCCATATTTTATTTTATTTCTCTACTCGCGCTGGCTGATCTCCATGGCATGAACTCTAAACTTGAAGAAGCCTTCTAGCTTATTAAAGGCAGTTTAGATTCTTATGATGGATTTTTATTAGAGTGCCCTCATCCTTTGACCCTTTGTCAGTTTTATTAGCCATCTCTTCTAGTGTGACTTCTGTGTGTATTCTAGTGAGATATGTTAGCAAATTGAGATGCTTGTTGGTTGTTGATCTAAAGACAGAAATATGGACAGATTTATCAAGACGATTCCATGATGGTTTTGTTGGATTTGTTATCAAAAAGGAAAGGTCCTGACTTATGTTCCTTGAGCAGACATCTATGTATGTAGCAGCAGTGCCATGTTTTCAGATCTAATTTTGTAAACATGTGGGGTCTTACTTTTACAACCATCTAGAAATGTAGTTGAAGGACACATGCTAGTATTTTCATCAATCCAAGAACCATTTTGTAGCAATGTATCATTTATCAGTCAAGGAGACAATCAGATCCTCGGTGTGTCTAGAGCAGCACTACAATGAAGTGGTAAATTGAAGCACAGAAGTTTCCTATGCTCATATTTGGCAGCAATCACATATCCTTGAAGTAGTATCTCATCTCTAGCAGAATCTAAGAAATGGCAGCTTGAATATCTTGATGTATTTGAGCAGCCTTTGGCATCTACTAGAGTCTTATTACCATGTGTTTGATAGACCTGTAGCAGCAGTATCCTCAGGATCCAATAAAGACTAAATACAAGGAATCCTTTTATTGCAATCCATAAAGTATACAAAAAAAACCCCTGTTGTATCACGTTTTCCTGTTGCTTTTCAAACAAGCAATGGAGTTATGTCTAGTTGGGTCCATCCCCTCTCTGATTAGTATGTTGAGCATCTGTTTGGGGATGTTATACATTGGATTATGCTTGAGAGATTGGTTAGAATTTATTCCATAGATCCGTCCCTTTGCTGGTTAGTTATTCACCGGAATCTGATGATGAGGAATGGATCTGCAAACTTATTAAAGTATGTGCCTAGTATGCTGCGAATGATTTGCCATCATTTTATGTGAGCATTCTAATTCCTTGTCATGTGGATGACATCATGGTTCCACTATCCCCCATAATCGGTTGAGCGCTCACATTATTCCTTGTTTGGCATGTGTGGAGGGATTTTATTGGTTTGCAAAGAATCCACGGCTGTGGAGAAAGTAAGAGATGGAGTCTCTGCTACTGTGCTGATAAGTTTATGAACTGTTTATCCTGCTTATGTTTCCTTTATTTTTATGAAGATGAAATGTATTTTTAGTCTTGGATACGATGTTTAGCTGGAAGGAGTGTTTGAAGACAGTGATGGAATAGATCTATTTTGTGGTTTTGTTGTTTTATATGATGTAATATCCTGAAATTGTAAAAGGACTGTTAACTTCTTTGACCTTGAAACTAAAGGATTTTCAGTTCTGGTCCCTCAATGTGGTTATCAAGATATTCCCCAAATTGGCCATTTTAGGTCTCAAGTATCAATAAAGTCATATAGTAATCATGTAGATACATGTGTATCAAATTGACATTAGATCACATGCATCATGTGCAGATGGTACATATGGAAGAAGCTGTAGACCTTATATGAAGATTCTGTTAAAAGATGAATTTTGTATCTCACCTTAGAACTCTGAGGAACACTGGGATCAACTATTGACCGTTCGTGAGGAAGTAGAAGAAAAACAAAATTCTCATCATTTTTTTCTTTGTTGTTTTCCAATGTATTTTGAAAATGTTGTGGAAATGCTTAATGCTGTAGTAGGAGAATCATTTTTTTTTGGAAAACTCGTAACGTTGTTCTTACAAAAGGAAGGCTAGCAGCATGATCAAGATAATATTGAAGAAGAAAAACATGTGTAGACAAATAAAAAGGCAAGGGGTAACAAACATATTCTCAAAATAGGGGCAAGAAGGTTATCTCACTGAAATTCAAGTCAAATGAGGAGGAAAAGGCCAATGATGAGCCAATTAAAGCACATAAATTAAACCCAATCTCTAGTAAATAAAATAAAATTATTGTTCTAGATGGGACATGCCTAGACATAAAGCAAGTTTATTTTCCTAAATTTTTTAGAAGGCATACAAATATTTATGTAGACTATAGAACACTAATAAAGGAAAGTAAAAAGAAGAGGAATTTTTATTTGTGGCTTCACAGAATGTTGCAAAGAAGGAAAAAGAAGAGGAATGCCTATTTGTGGCTTCACTGAATGTTGCAAAGGATTCCAAAGAGATTTGTTACCTTGATGCACATAAATGTCTGGAAGGATTGATTTCCCTTGGATATTGGATATGGAAAACAATATGAGGTGCAGGGGAGTTGACACTATCTATGAAAATGATGAATGGTAAAGTGTAACATAAAAAACATTTTGTATATTCCTTGTTTGGAAACAAATCTACTTTATGTTAGTCAAATTGCAAAGCAAGACTTTGAGGTGAAATTTAGAGATGGTAAATGTTTGATTCAATATCACAAAGTGGCCACAAAATTGTAACAGTTGGATTTGAATAGGGGCTTATATAAGTTTGTAGGGACAACACAGGTTTGCAACGGCAACACAAAACACCAAGCAATGGTCGTAGTTGTATTTGAAGGAGACCAACTCTGGCATGGCATTGTCATTTCAATTACTATCATATTAGAATGTGATTAAGCTTAGGATGGTGATTATATTGCCTATAATTCTAGGAGTAACAGGTGCCTGTGAATCATGTATTGCAAGTAAGCAACATCCTGGAAGCTTGGAAAAGGGTGTGGTGTGGTTAGCAAGACAACCATTAGAATTGTTTCATTGATTTCTATGGTCCAATGAAGACATAAATATTACAAACTTTTCATGGATGAGTATTCTATGGAGATATGCATTTGAAGTTTTGAAGGCTTTTCGAAGATCGATCGGAAGGTAGAGTGGTGAAAGCTGAAATTGTCAAGAGCTAAAAGTGGCTGTGGGTATACTTCTTCACAGTCCTACATGTAACTTACTATAGGTTATGTCTATTGGAAAGAGGTTTGTATGTGTATGTAAAGTAATCCAACCAACAAGTAAATAACCCCGTATATTGCTCATTCATTTTCCCATGAAAAATATAGACATGTAAAGAGAACCAACAATAAGGATTTGGCTCAAATCCCTCTTGAACTATCAATTATAACTTCAAGAAGAGTTGTGCTCCAATTTGGGAAATAAAAGTTTATGTTGCCTCTTTGACCCAGCTATGTGAACCTATAATAATTTCTTCCCTTTTCTATATTTTGAGATGGCGAAGCTCAGAGATCTAATCTTAATTAGTCACCCACGTAGTCACCAGGAAATTAGCAGTATGAATAGTTTGCAGAAGGTTTGACTCACCATCCCACCATCTCAATCCTTTGTTTTTGAAATGCCCATTGTGTTTCATGAGTTGGGGTAGATAAGAGCCATCATTTTTTGAATTTTGATAGCTCTTTTAGCTTTTCCCTACATGACCTTACCTATGCTTATTATTGAATCCATAATTTGTAAGCATTCTTCCTTTTGTTCCTTCAGATTGTTAGAGATGCATATCGAAGTCAGACTACCTATGAAAGCCCTCCTCAACATGGATTAGAAAAGGGTCTTTCTGAAAGTCTAATCTATGTTGCACCATCAAAAGTCTTTGCATTCTTATTCTATTGGAGGTTATCTCCATTCAGCATCTTCAGAAGGCTGCCAAGGCAGCATAAATGGTCATGCTAGTGTTGCAACAATGGATACTTTTAGAGTCAATCTATCAAGTGATGTAAGCTCTTCTAGTCAAGGTTCAAGCCAAGATGATGTTGATTCAATGGGAGATGTCTTGATTTGGGGAGAAGGGACTAGGGATGGTGTAGTGGGAGGTGGGACATGTAGGTCTGTAAATGAGGTAGGTTCTAAAATGGATTCACTTTTTCCAAAAGCCTTAGAGCCAGGTGTTGTGTTGGATGCTCAGAATATTGCTTGTGGAAGTAGGCATCCTGCTTTGGTCACAAAGCAGGGGGAGGTCTTCTGTTGGGGAGAGGAATTGGGAGGTCGACAAGTTGGCCATGGAGTAGATGTAGATGCTCCACATCCAAAACTAGTTGAGGCTCTTGCAAACACAAACATCAAGCTTGTATCATGTGGGGAGTATCATACTTGTGTTGTTACACTTTTAGGTGATTTGTACACATGGGGAAATGGCACTCATAATTTTGGGATTCTTAGACATGGAAATGAAGTGAGCCACTGGGTTCCAAAAAAGGTTAATGGACTTTGGAGGGAATTCACATATCTTCAATACCTTGTGGGCCTTGGCATAATACTGCAGTAACTTCTACAGGTCAGTTGTTTACATTTGGTGATGGAACATTCGGTGTTTTAGATCACTGAGACCATAAAAGTAATGGTTCACCCCGCAAAGTATTATCACTTAAAGGATTATAGATTGTAAGAGCAACTTATGGAGTGTGGCACACTGCTGCAGAAGTGGAAGTTATGGTGGGATCTTCGAGCTCTAGTAATTGTTCATCATGGAAGCTTTTTACATGGGGAGATGGTGACAAGGGTCGGCTTGGGCATGGGGACAAGGAACCAAGACTTATTCCAACATGTGTAGATGCCCTCGCTAACCACAATGTCTATCAAGTAGTTGTTGGACACAGCCTTACAGTTTCTCTAAAAAACCTCAGGACATGTATTTACAATGGGAAGCTCTGTTCATGGTCAGTTGGGAAACCACCGGGCTGATGGTAAGTTTCTTGTTCGTGTGGAAGGGAAAATCTGTAATTCCTTAGTTGAGGAAATGGCTTGTGGTGCGTATCATGTGGTTGTTTTGATCTCAAAAATAGAAGTATACACATGGGGAAAATGATTGAATGGGAAGTTAGGTCATGGAAGTATTGAGGATGTCAAAACACCAACATTAGTTGAAGCATTAAAAGACAAGCAAGTTAAAGGCATAGTGTGTGGTAAGGACAACACTATGCCACACAATGATTGAAGGAAAGTTGTATGTGTGTGGTTGTGAACTAAACAAAGAATCCAATACCAACAAGCATTATCACGAATTCATCTTCAAGAACTATATGTAAAATGCTAAATTGTTTTATCTCTCATACCCTCTTAAACCAAATAGAGATCAATGTTGAACAGTTCTCACTTTAGATATAATAAAATTCTAAACACATTGCATAAAAATATATGTTGAACTTGTTAAGGATTTTACAAATTTAAACCCTCAATATTTATCTTCCTATGCCTTCCTATGTCTATATTGAAGAATGTACAAAAGGCCACACATTTTAGAGAAAACAAGAAATATATCCTTCTATGTGAGGAATCATGCATACCAAAAGATATAGTTGTAATAGAAGGCTTGTAGCCATGGGATGCTACTCAAGCAATGTTGTTTGAAGCTACACCAAAAGAATTTTCATAGTAATTAAAGGCCCTTAATTTTGCATTTGCCTTGATATCTTAGTAATCAAATCCCTTTTGTTAAGTGAAAATGAAGAACAAAATAAATTAAATAATCAAATGGAAGCACCCAACAAAATTAAACTTATTTGACCAAGACATCCTATCTTTAATAGATGGACTACAAATTTGATATTCAAGATACAAAATGGCTACCGTGGACCAACCATGGGCCTTAGAAACTAAAATATAAAAATTTCCTTCCAATAGAATATGGAAATCACATGTAAGAGATGGTGGTTCTAGAGTAATCCTATGTATGTTTCCTTATTGCATTAATGAGTTAAAATGCTAAGAAAGACCAAGATAGATTTTGTTGAGATACCAATAGAAGTCGCATACCTTTGTATATGAAACAAATTTATGAGGAAGCAGTTCTGGATATGCCTTGGTTATAGTGTAATAGCTCGACAATGGAATCCTTTTTAGTGTCATTCACTAGCATATGCCTACATCTTCCATCTGCATGCATGCAACAAGTGAGAATATTATAAAAAAAAATCAAAAGTCATTCTAGTAATGAAATCGCTGCTTCTTGAGGTGTGCATTGAGTAGGACTTAAGTGTTCTAGGTTGGAAGAGATTTGTGGAGCTCCAGCAAGCATTGGTATCATGTAAAGCAAATCCAATTTTGAAGTTGAAATCTTCAAAAATATAGTACAACTACTCCCTATAGAAAAATTGATACTTTTGAGAATGTGCATAATAATGTCAAGGTCAAATGAGAAAGTGCATAATAATTTCAAGGTCAAAGTCTGTGTTGAGAATTCTCTTATGATTTATTTACTTTTCACTGCTAGCTCTACCAAAATATAACCTATATTTTATAGAATCCTCTCATTCTTAGGAATTGATATGACCTACTTTAGTTCAACAATAATGGCAAACTTTGATAGGATTGTTTCTACTACAAGATTACTATTTGACTCCAACCAAACACAGGAAATAGTTAGCCAAACATTTTCACATTCTATCAAGTTTTTTGAAGTGCACAATGTGGAAATAACTTACTTCATGTTACTTAAAGGAGAATCGGAAATTGAAAGTGTAGGATCAAATGATTTTCTTGTAATATGAGAGAAATTCCTAGTCAACAAACAACTTGGGCTTGAAGTTTCCATGTGGTTGTTTACATGGGTTTACTTGAACATTACTTAGATGATTTGCAGGTGATTCTGTTGCATGACCACTTAAATCTACTTTGTTTTCAGTTCTAAAATAACATGAAATTTTTTGTTCCAATTACACATTGGAATCTCCATGATTACTAAATGATCTGATTTCCAGGCATCCATAACTTCCTTGATCACAAAGTTTGTTTTCAGTTGTGACAACATTTCCAATTTTTACCGAGTTATAGGGCATGCTGCATTGCCATGATTCATCCATTCACTTCCTTGATCACAAAGTTTGTTTTCAGTAGTGACAACATTTCCAATTTTTACTGAGTTATATGGGATGCTGCATTGCCATGATTCAACCATTCCTGGATTGATGCATGCTCATAACTTTGCCTAGTCTATATTGTCACTAGATCCTCAAATAGTTGGGATGTAATAGGGCATACAAATTCTTTGGGGTGTTTAACAAGACATTATTGTTTGGAATATACAACGCTTTGTATAATTCATACAATGCAATTAAAGGAAACTAAAATATAAGTATATAAACCAGACAAAATGTATAGTTATAAAAATGAAATTGTATCTAAAAAGTGAATTGAATGATATGGGATTGCTGCTTGAAGATAGTAATATTTCTCTCATATATATTCTTCTCCTTGTAGTGTACTTTGTTGATGTTGATGATTGCCGAATGACCCTAGTTTTCTCATCTGTTATTGATGGACATTAAAAAACAACCACATGTTTTGAGCCTACTCTTTCTTCTTTACACTCTATTTCAAAGGTCTATGGGCCAGAATTTAGATCCAAGTTTGGCCTGGACCATATTCTATCATTGCTAGGGTTGGAATTTTTGTCATTTTTGTCAATCTCAATAAGTGAGGAAGCTGTATATGGCGAGGAAGAAACGCACCAAGGTCGGAATCTAAAAAACACCTGGGGTAAATGTGTGAACCTATGGAGTCCAAGAAATATGCAGACACAATAGGAAAATAGGCAGAGATGAATCCAAAGGGGTAGCCACTTTATGAAAAAAAAGGTGACTTCATTGAACATGAAAATGTTGTAGCAGTAGGTAATGAGAAAGCAATACGTGGACTATAGATATCTACATGGAATGAAGGAATGCCTCGCCATCACCCTACACTGAAGAATATATGGGGAATAACCACATAAAATGTAGATTCTATCCTTACAGGTGCATATGCTGGCATTGCAACTACAGGAATTGGTCCTCCAGAGTTAGACCAAGGAGTTAGATTTATCATTTCAGCAGCCATTTTAAAGTCTACAGGGGAGAAGGCTTGATTTCCAACTATTCGCACATTTCCATGAGAAGCAAGAGAATCATCTACAACTATTGTGACATCCATACAGAGGCCATCATACAAGTCAAGGTCATGCTTACTGCACTTTGATCCACTAGAAGAACCATTGTTTCTATTACTAGAGATGTCCCTTAATCCAATCTTCCTTTAATCTAAAATTAAGGCTACTCCATTTTCTTCACTCTCATTGTCACTATTTAGATCCAAATCAGGTTTCACACTTCAACGTATATTGCTTGAGGTGGAAGATGATGAATTCTGTGCAAAAAACCTCACAGTAACTACTGTCTCCTCTTGTAGCAGACCCTCATTAAGAACATTGAGATTGAAATTTAAGAGTTCATCAATACAAGGTAGTTGATATCGATTACTCATTATATTGTTCAAAACTTTATATTATGTGCAAAGATTCCATATAGAATCTCCTTTTGACACTAAAAATATAGCACCATGGAAAGGATAAAACCAATAGATAAATCACATACATGATCAAATACTAACTTTAAAGATTGAACATACAAGTAATAGGAATACTGGACAACTACACATTTGGCTTTTAAACTGTGCTGAGCATTATATTGTCAAGCTTACTTGATTGCATTTTACAATTAATTTTTGTTAAGGACTTTTTACAGGAATCACTAAATTTTTTTCTTGGAATGGCCGGGAGCTGTAACAGCTCTGGGTATAGACAACAATCAACTGGGAAAAATATACCCTGAATAAATTTGTTCTTAAAATGGATCTGGGATAGGTATATAGAATGAATATGTTTTTTTGTGAACCTCGTAATTTTAGTAAGTATGATGCCTTTCGGTATGAGAAACCATCGCTATAAAGTCTAATGCAAAAGCTAGAAAATAAATACCACTAAGCAGTAAACAAGAAGACAAATCCAATTTCAAAAAGAGCAATCAGTTGGCTGAGCATTAAATCCTATGATAGCCATAACAATATACAGCTATTACCATAGAGAGAAGCCTCTATGCAAAGTAGAAAGGTGACTAAGGTATTATATCAGAACTATACTTCTATGGATGATCGGAGTTAGAAGAGCTGGCATATCTTGAACATTTGAGGTCATTGGAGAACTTATGCATAATTTCCTAAGATATTTCAACATCATATAATGCATCATGATATAAAGTCAAATAACATTCTCTTATCCTTAAGTGACATTTCCGAAGTATAGAGTATAGCAAGGCCCATAATGTAGCATTTTTATAGCTTTTAAAACCCCCGAATAACAAGAAACGAGGCATGGTTTTACATAAGGATCACTCGCCGGCGATTAGCTTTCTTGAACCTATCCCTTTAGTCGAGCTGCTTCACAACCTTGTGAAATGAAAAAAACAATGGAGCAATCTCTCGACCTGAGTATGCATAGTTACTTGGTGAGGACAGAACAGATGCGGGTGGAAAACACTCTTTATATTAAGTTGGTCCTCAATGAAACTAGTAATGGTATGGTTTCAACTTTCAGGCAATGATCCAATGATATTATAAGATGGAATTATGGGCCAATAGATTCCTATTTGGAAGATTGGTATGTATATCATCCTTCCGCTTTTCCATACCTATCTTCCTCAGCTCTGTTCTACTTGCTCCAAACTCTAAATCAATGAATTGAATGCATACTTATAAAATTATTGTGGGTTAGGGAAAAAAAGGAAAGCGAATGGCACCCCTTACCATGCAAGAGGGAACCCACATGACCTTTAGTACAGCCAAAGATTCACCTAGATGTTAATTCTATTGTCCCCAAGATGCTTTTGGAGGTCCTCTTTTTTGGCATAACCATGCTCCATATCTCCATACTGTGCAAATATCATTGGCTTGGGGTATCTCTGCTGCTAGGTTTAAGACTCATTTAAGGTTTCTATGAATCCCCTTGGCCAATTTTCATTTATGCTACACGATACTGGTGACTCAAAAGTAAATGATTTCACCAAAATATACTTGAGGAGTCCTATAGGCCTTACACTACCACAGTCCTTGATTTTCGCATTAGCTCTGTGCATAAAAATCATTTTATTTCCTGCATCTTATTTCCTGGAGCTGTATCAGCTCTGGGTACAGATAGCAATCAACTAGGAAACATACCCTAAATAAATTTGTCCCTAAAAATGGATCTGGGATGGGTATGTAGAATGAATACGTTTTTTTGTCAACCTTGTAATTTTGTGAAGTATGATGCCTTTCGGTATCAGAAACCAACGCTATAAAGTCTAATGCAACAGGCAGGAGATGAATACCACTAAGCTGTAAACAATAAGACAAGTAATACAAGTAATACTGGACGACTACACATTAGGCTTTCAAAATGTGCCCAACATTATATTGTCAAGCTCACTTGATTGCATTTTTCAATTAATTTTTGTTAAGGACTTTTCATAAGAGTCACTAAATTTTCTTCTTGGAATGGCCTGGAGCTGTATCAGCTCTGGGTATAGACAGCAATCAACTAGGAAACATACCCTAAATAAATTTGTCCCTAAAAATGGATCTGGGATGGGTATGTAAAATGAATACGTTTTTTTGTCAACCTTGTAATTTTGTGAAGTATGATGCCTTTCGGTATCAGAAACCATCGCTATAAAGTCTAATGTAAAATCCAGGAAATGAATACCACTAAGCTGTAAACAAGAAGACTAAGCTATAAACATCAATAATAGTGTAAAGAGACAGATCAGACCTCTATAATATTAATAACTATTGGACACAAGTCTGACTTTAGAAAAACTAATGGACACCAGTCAGACCAAAGAAAAACTTACCCAGCAAATCAGACCTCAAAACAACTACTCCACAAAAAACACACTATGGAAGAATTTTCACAGAACATAAGTTAAACATCAAAAATCGATTGCCAAGCATGAAAAATGCAGTCTAAACTCTAAACCTCAAAATTGTAATGTTGGGCAATTAAATATTCAAAATCTGTAAACAGGGTCTTGGTTCAATGGTTAAGCTGGGGTGGTGATATTCCCTTCACCAAGGTTCAAATCCCCCAAAGACATGTTTCACCCCTCATTGGTCGTCTCAATAATGAAAGTGGTCCATCTCAAGTGGTCGGAGGTAGGTGCAAGTCTCAGGCAACTTTAAGAGAATAGATACCCCCCACCCACAGCTTCTTAGCTAAAGATCTTCCTCGAGTGTTGTAAGCTGGCTGTTGTGCTGGCTACACAATATTCCCAGATTGAAGAAGGGCATGCTTTCCACCTTGTGATAAGAGGAAGCATCTTGTCAAAAAAATCAAAATCAAACCTCCTCTTAAGAGGAAGCATCCAATTCTTGCTGATCTTCCTTTATAGAAATTGTTGGAAGTTATTAACATCCAAAAAGTAGAAAGCTAATAGGTTGACATTTTACGGATAGCTTATCCAGGATTTGTCAATTTTGAAAGCAAAAGTAGTTATCACAGCACTTAATTTGTTGTGGGTCTCGTATTACTGTTACCTGAGTATTTTTGAGGCCAGAATCACACAATTGTTAACAACTAAAAATTTTGGGAGCTTGAAATAATAGATTTTACATTATCCTAGTGTCTGAATATTTTAACACAATTTTCAAGGCAATGTGGAAAAATTCTATGTCTTACCTTCAACCCATGGTCATTATTTTCTCTGGACTCGGACTTCATTCAGCTCATTGTAATCAAAGTCCTGGAACATAAATCAAAATAACTTCAGAATAAATAAAGTGGGAAAGTACCAAATTATATACACTAAATGCATGTAATATGATTAAAAACCTCATTCATCTCTGAATCCAGTAAGCTCTCAGAAAAAAGACAGAATCACATCTGCATACCAGAGTGTAGTTTTTGGACTTGCATCATCAACGGACAACAAACACCCTTACCTCCTCAATAGTATCAACACCAAACTCCTTTCTCCACTGCAGCATCTCTCCCCCGATGTGGACTAATTTTTCAGTATCAAATTTCCTAGCTTTCAAAAATATGCACCAGTAAAAATTCTCATATGAAATTTTGTTTTAACCTTGGTAAATGACTTCAGAAAATAATGATTTCAAACAAACATTAGGACAGAATATCAATGCAAAAAAACAGAAAATAAGACAGTACTGCAATAAGAATACATTCATCTACAATAGACATGACCATGCATAAGACAGTAAAACCAACATATTCTAGTTCTGAACTATAGAAGCATAAGCGGGACTCAACAACTGTACAAATATTTTTCAGATCAAAAACATATGGAGGATATAATATTTGTCAGGTTTCCTAATGCCCCTGCCTATTGTCCACAATTCTCAGGACCCCCAAGGATTATTGTATAGCATTCAAACCTAAATATTTTATGGGAAACCAATGGTAGCAACAAAACTGGTTATTGATCACTACACTATACTAGTTGAAATTCAAAGGACTAAATGTTATTGATCACAAGCACTACACTGTACTGGTTGAAATCCGAAGGACTAAATGTTTTATTAAAATTATTATTCTTTTGAATCTCTTCAAATATGAAGATAAGTGTAACGAGATTTCTATCAAGAATGCATCTATTTTCCCCAAATCTAACTGATGTAAATCATGGATCCATGCATCCCTTGTGGTATCCAAAATACCCATATGAACAGGGTTGATTTTTTTGTCCATGGTAAGCCTATAGGAGGCCTTTGTTACATATATGTCTAAATGGCCTATGTCTGTGATGATAAATTCATAAAAAATAATTCTAGTGCAGGTGTCTGAGACTCTATCTCAGACTCCCGAATTTCTGCGAGGGAAGACAGAATAATGCATCCGAATAAAAGAGTAATTAAAATTGTTTGCAAACAATAGCTTCCCATTGTGAAAATACCTTTAAATTGGTCGATTCGGCACAATTTTGTTTGGGAAGAAATCGATCCAGTCAAGTTTTGACCCTTCTACGGATGATTGATGGAGAATATTAGTAGATTGCAGGTAAAACTACGATACCGTTGAACTTAGTGGTGTATGACATCCACGAGATCCCATGAGAGTCCAGCTTCACAACTGCCACCAACATCTTATGAAACATCTCCAATGTCTCAAACCTATGTCCATTCTGAGCATAACAACAACCATATCATTCCATGAAACAAGATCTCTTTCATGCATTTCATCGAATACTTCTCGTGCATCTGCAATACTTCCAAATTTAGCATACATATCTATCATACCAACCTCCAAAAATAGATGCCCTTAAATCCCACCTCTAACTATGTGATGATGAGTCTTCTTTCCCTCTTATAGAGACAATAAGCCCGCACAAGCATCCAATACAAAGGGGAAGCTAAAATGATTAGTGCGAATTCTTGTTCCGTGCATTTGGTAATAGAGCTTAAGGGCTTGATCACACAAGCCATTTCTGGCATGCTCTCTTATCATCACATTCCATATAAAAAAATCTCCATCTCTCCCACATATTTTGTCAGACTTTGGGATCCTTCAAAATACCCATTTGAGCATATACACTGACAATCTTGGTACCCACAAAAATGTCTTGGTCCAGTACAATTATAAGAAGATGAGAATGGAATTGGCTGAGTAAATTGATCTCTGTGCAGGCCTACAAGAGAGAAGCATATAAATTGGCATCGTAGGGATTTCCCATATCTATTTTTTGTTTGGGTTTGGCTTGGGTTTCAGCGTCAGACCTTGCTTGATAGGATGAAAAAAATTCCCGCTTCCTGCAAAGAAAAATGTTTGAAGGATACCATCAAGAGGATATTACCATAAAAGTCAACACGGGTTAGGAATACTTAGAAATATATTGAGCTATCTCATGGATGAGATTTAATTTTGAACAAACCTATATATAATATCTATGGAGGAAATAATGGCATAATGGTCAAGTAGGTGGACATCTTGATAAAATTGGTGGGAAATGGAGAAGAAAAAAGGCAGTGGCTGGAAACATTTCTCATGTCACTTTTGCCACATCATGCCACCAAGGATGTTGGTGTGCTTGTTGGGTTGAATGTCTTGAGAATTAAAAATGAGACCACTACTATTGTATTCTATCTGGCTATAGTTTGGTTTCTATAGCTAAGCATGGTGGGGTGCTCTTGAAAACCCTTTTCGATTTTATATTTCCAACAATATCCTTCAA
The DNA here is from genome assembly GCA_027924585.1 of Larix kaempferi. Classification (NCBI taxonomy): domain Eukaryota; kingdom Viridiplantae; phylum Streptophyta; class Pinopsida; order Pinales; family Pinaceae; genus Larix; species Larix kaempferi. The sequence goes on along the minus strand of BSBM01000049.1, from coordinate 4,264,013 downwards.
TCTAAATCTCAATATAAAACTTAAAATATTCCGATAAAAAAAAAATGACAAAGTGGAACCTTTATATTCATTTTTTACTTATTGTATTCTTATTTTTATTTTGGAAAGTATAGTATTCAGTATATATAATTTGAACAAGCAAATGGGATAGAGGATGAAATCATTGAGGATCGAGTTCTTCTACACTTATATAATGCAATAAAAAATATACATCATTGGAATCTAACTGAAATAGGGGCACAAATTCCACAATAGTTTTTAAGGATGATGATGATGTATTGGTTTCATCTCCAAGGTCATGTTGTCTAGAAAGGAGTTTAGTGTCTCAATGAATTGGTTGCATACTATTTGTAAATGAGGAAGACTTGGAGCTTCGATTAGAACTGATGGTTAAAGGAAGTACATCAGTAGACCAAAAATCTACATCACAAGTATGGTATATATTCTCCGAATAGAACAATTTTTCTTCTTGATGATGTTGGTGAAGATGATCAAATTTGTTCCAAAAATAAGAATAGGGAACAAATCAACCATTGATGTTCAAACTAATGAATCAAATGAAGTCAAGATCAACTATACAATTTAAAAATCCACTGTGGAGGAGGATTTATGTAGGATAAAAAGCTTGTGTATCATAAAAAGTATTTATGTAGGATCAACTTCAACACTAGGGATTCTTATGTCCAAATATGGATAACTCTTAAGCTTGTTATAATATTAATATGTTCATTCCTTTTTGGGTATTAGGGTTTTCACATCTGGTTCTTAATACTTTCCTAAAGATGTTAGTTTCTATTGCATATGGATGATGGAGGTGCTTATCCTATTTTCTTTTATGTGGTCCTCAGACTTCATTGTATTTGTTTTCTCCCAAGGCATACTATATCCTTTATGTTAGAAATTGTTTTTGGTCAGTAAAAAATGTGCTTTTAATTTCCACTACAAATTAATGATGCTATAATTGCGGGATGAAATGAATTGTGAATTAAGTTGAAAGAGCTGAAAATTATACTGCTAAGCTAAAAATTCAACATGGTATCAAAGCAGTATTGAATAGAAGCCATTGCTAGAGGCTATGTATGCCCTCTCCAAGGAAACAAGGAAACAATAATGAAAGTTTAAACAACTAGGATTTGGGTATTTACAATGATTGCCCTTGGAAAATCGAAATAATTATCCAACCAAGGTAATAACTACAAAACGTATACTTTATACCATGCTAAATTATTAACATATTAAAGGAGGTTCTGAAGTATCAAAATAGGTGTCCCCCTTACATGCTCTACCTTCAAAGCACAAGATGCCTAGTCATGAGCACTTTAGATACCAGTGTAGGATCAGTGGCATACTGTGTCTTCCAAATGAATCTTTGGATTGTTGGAGAGGCTCTTTTTTAACACAAAATGTTGTTATGAATCCTATGTGAACAAGTTATTTTGCATACAATACCATAACTTCACAATAAAGCCATAGTGCTAGGACATTTGATATCACACTATAGTAAAAGGCCGCAAGGCCTAAAGCAAATTATTAGGTCTTAAATGCCACTTAGGGTGACTTCAACCTCGAGTTGATGATATTCGCTATGGGTTGCAAGTCGTCGAGTTGATCATATCATCCTCCCTCACTTCCTTGCTAACATTGTCAAAACTTTTGATGCCATGACATGTGGGTCATCTTTTCAAAAGTTATGCTTATTGAACATGTTTCATATGTGTAATTGTCTTTGTATTTCCTTTGTAATGGAAATATTGTCTTCAGTGATAATCCTTACAATGAAGATCAGACAAGCAACCATGGTTGACGAAGAGGTGGATTTGTGGCATAGGCTTCTATGGCTATACTCCTTGCATAACAAATGTTGAGGATCCCTGAAGAGGCGTATCAAGGGTTTTGAACTAATGGTTTGCGTGCACATCTTTCGACGAAATTATTGTTGAGGCAATGATGTTTTTGTTTAATGGCTCTTTTGAAAAGTTGTTGTTATGTTGCTTAATTTAGGCTCACCATTTGCACATTCAATGTCATTAAAGCCTCAACAACAAAGATGGATGAATAGGTGCAAATTCTCAGGGTGAGTTGTGTGACGGTGAGATTTCTATGTACTTATTTTATAGGGGGTTTTAGTATAGTGGAAAATAGAGCCACTATTTTAAAAAATGGTTGCATTCCTAGTTCTCCAAATCCCTCCAATGAAAAATCGTAGACACTTATTTAAAAAGAGGGGCATTTTTTATCCATGTTTCCATACTTATATCAAAAGAAGAAGATTCCCAAACCTCATAAAAATGTAGACTCAACCTCAGTTCCATCCAAACTTGCTTTGAGAATTCACATTGTACAAAGAGATGAGTTATATACTATGTATCCTTAGTACACTAGCTAAAGAAAATATTTCTTTCCAATTGCCAATTTTCCAAGACAACCAAGAACCCATCCAGGGGAATATGTTAACAAGCCCTCTCCAGAACCCATCTAGGGGAATATATTAACAAGAGATACTCTGTCTAAAGAAGAGGACATGGATGTATGAATGCATTCTCTATGTTTGTTTTGTTTTCAGTCCATGGTAGAAAAGCACATAAGGAGTTATAAAAATGGAGGGAAAATTGGCTTGTTGATGTTTGAAATAAAACGTGTAGCCTTTGTCAAGATATAATCATCTGTGGCAGGATTGTGAGGGATTTTGGTGGCATATATATGGTTAGTGAAAAGGGAACTATGGGTTAGTTAACACGTTAGATTTGGGTAGTGTAAGAAAAATGGCTCTCGATATTTTTCTTGGAGTTTACTTTATCTTAATATTTGGTGAAGGGGCTTATATATATAAGTAGTTGGTAGTGGTGTTTAGGTGAGTCGCAATCAATCATGATGAAGATGAAGATGAAGATGAAGGTAAGTTTAATACTTAGTTTTTTAGGGAATATTCAAGTTCTTCTAAACAAAACATTAAATTGTTGTTGCAGATATGGTTGAGAGTTGGAGTTTTTTTTCTAGTTTCTTAACAATGTTCTTAGTAGGGAAAAAGATGGATATCGCATAATGTTGGAAAAAGATTCCATATGTAGTGGTCCATGGTTCATGAGCCTTAATATCATTAGTTTTGTGTTAAGTTTATGGTTTTTTTTCCATGGATAACAATTTCTTCAATCATCAATTACTTACTTACTGCCACCAACAGCTAAACACTCCTAACACAACCAACACACACAAATGACTCATGGACCTAGCACACCCAACCCATATAATGAATTCATGCACCTTGGAAGATTCAACCTCTAACCTTGTACCCTAACCCTAACATCTAACCCCTGACAAACTAACATGTTAACTCATAAACTACTTACCCACTCGTACCCCCAAAACCTAAACCATTTAACCACTAATTGAATACCCCACTAATGCCTTACATTTAACCCACAAATCCCTCAATGCATAATTCATTACTAAATTGTACGCATTACCCTATTAAACCATTAGCCCTCGAACCCTAACCCACTACCCTTTGACTCATGCACCAACACACCTAAAACACTACCATAGTGAACTTTGACCTTAGGTTCTTAAACAAGGATTCAAAATTCAAGCTTAGTAATAGGACATTAGTTTCTCAATTCAAAGCCTTCGACATTAAGGTTGAAGGATCACTACATGGCCTTTTATCAAACCAAAAATAGTTTTCAGCAGTTATGGTTTCCTTGGCTAGATTGTGGCAGTGACCTTCCAAAATATCGAGAAATTTGAATGTAGATTGATGTTTTTATAGTATTTCATGGTGTGTGGGTGAAGCATTTAACCCAACAATCTTCTTTAGGCCTTGGGGTTATGTGACTTATGGTGAGTTATGCTGACATTACCCCATGCATTGGTGTGGTGATTTGGCATAATGAGGGAAGGATATTGGTTGGTACATGATGGTATGAGGTCACTCGAGCTCACCGCCTCCAAAAGTTCAATTCTCATGAGTTTTAAGGGGGGTTCCAAAAAAACCCCCTCGAAAAGTTCAATTCTCATGAATTTTAGTGGGGGTTTTAACAAACTGCCCCCACAAGTTATGAGAATTGGGATTTTAGGGGGGATTTTCAAACAACCGCCTCCAAAAGTTCAATTATCATGACTTTTAAGGGGGGTTCCAAACAAACCGCCGTCAAAGTTCAATTCTCATGACTTTTAGGGGGGGTTTTGAGAAACCGCCCTCAAAAGTGATGAGAATTGGGCTTTTACGGGGGGGTTTAAACAACTGCCTCCAAAAGTTCAATTCTCATGACTTTTAAGGGGGGTTCCAAACAAACCGCCTCCCAAAGTTCAATTCTCATGACTTTTAGGGGGTGGTTTTCCAAACCGCCCCCAAAAGTTATGGGAATTGGGCTTTTAGGGGGGGGGTTCAAACAACCGCCTCCAAAAGTTCAATTCTCGTGACTTTTAAGGGGGGTTCCAAAAAAACCACCTCCAAAAGTTCAATTCTCATGACTTTTAGGGGGGTTTTGACAAACCGTCCCCAAAAGTTATGAGAATTGGACTTTTAGGGGGGGTTTTCCAAAAACCGCCCCCAAAAGTCAAATTTTAGGACTTTTGGTGGCGGATTTAAAAAAACCGCCCCCAAAAGTCCAATTTCCATGACTTTTAGGGGTGGTTTTAAAACACCGCCTCCAAAGGTCTGAAAAAACTTTTAGGGGGGGTTTTACCAAGACCCCCACAAGCAAAAGCTTCCCCTAAAGGGGTATTTTGTTGTAGTGTTAGTAATGTATTCTACAAAATAATATGGAATAGATTATCACAAAGTGATATGCAATGTTAATGTTATGTGGATTTTAAGCATATACCAATAAAAATAAAAATTGTTATGATTATTGATTATGGAATAGATTATTCAAAGTCATATGCAATGTTAATTACATCGATAGGTTTTTATTTCTTAGAATTCGGGGTGGACTACCATCTAGGATTTTCCTAGATTGAAGGAGGAAGAGAAAAGTCTACTATCCAGATTGATTTATGGGCGTCATTCAAAATTCAGAATAAAAGATTATGGAAAAAGTAAATATAAAAAATAACTGATAGTTGATGCATGGATAACTCGTAGCTCATGCATGGATAACTCGTAGTGAACATATAACCCATTTAACTAAAGAAGGTAACAGGTAGTTTAGTCATAGACAACAACAAGTGATTACAACTAAGCATGGAGAACAACTAACATATAATGTGTTCATAACACTTAACTTGAGACCTATCAGTGTTCACCGACCACAAGTTAAGTGGTTGTGCTAGTGTTATGTCAATTTTAAATCTATAAAAATAAAAATAAAAGGCTCAAATACTATTATTATTCAATAAATCATTTTAATTAGTTAATATATATATATATATATAAATATATATATATTTTCTTAATGTGGATGTGGTTCAAGGATTTGGATATCGGTGCCTAAGCTGGTAGGGACATCGAGTGAGGCTCTATTAAAATCTATGTATACCCACTTCGGGATTTGAATCCAAATCCTCCTTCTTGCAAGAAATAAAATAGCTTTCAACCACTCAAGTTAAAAAGATTCACGTATATCTAATCACTATAGTGTTCTTCCGGTATTCGTAACCAACAACTTGGAAACCATAAAAATGAAGAACTTGGAGCTCTGGGGTTTTCTGCTGCTTTTGACGACACTTTGAGGAGGACGGTTGATGGTATTTCATAGTAGCAAGGACGGGGGGAGGATATTAGTCCTCCCCCAAGACAGCGGTTGTTGGGGTTCAAATCGGAAGTGTTCAGATCCCTCTAAATGAAATGGGAGGAGATGGATCGAGCAAATAGGGTATGAAGGAAGCTTCTAAGGGGTGGCATCTGGGGCAGTGTCTGCCCAAATCGGATTTTCTCTGCTCGATGCAGATCAAATTGAATAGACTTAGGGATCATATTTAGTATATGAAATACTATGCCCTAATCAAAAAATTTGTGGGCATGTTGCAGTCATAAAAAAACAAAATATGGTGGATTAACTCTACTTGGAAACTGAGGGGTCATTACAATTTGCACATTGGCTGCAAGGGCTTCTTCACCATATGCTTTATTAGTCTGGAAGATAGAAACTGGGTAATGGGTGGAGGTCCATATGTTTTCTATTCAACGAGAATCTTCCTTAGACCCTGGAAGGAAAGGCTCTATCCAAAGAAAGAGGATATGAGAATATCATCGGTTTGGATCCACTTATACTCTCTTCTAGGGGAATATTGGGATCCATACATTTTGGAGGACGTAAGCAACAATATGGGATCCTTCATTAATATCTTGGAACACATGAAGGATCAAAGGTACATGGAATATGCAAGCATATGTGTTTATAGGGATTTATCAAGGGTCCTCCTGGAGGCCATTAACTTATCTTGGGAAGACGAGGACTAGACGCAACCCTTAGATTATGAATAGATCCCTTCTGATGTTGTCAATGCCATGAGTATGGGAACCTTTACAGATATTTCCCACAAAATAACACCCACCAACCTAAATAGTCTGAATATGTTGATGATCATCGGTTCTCAAAAGGGAAATCTCGGAAGAGGGGAGGATGAATACAGGAAGACCCTGAAGTGCACGAAAATCCTACAGTTTCTAACTAATTTGCAGTATTAGAGGAACAAACCGAGAATCATACAAAGCAGGCCCCCCCTTCTAATAAGTAGTGCAGTCCAAACCCAGAGACAACGCGGAAGGGAAAGGATGGAGGTCACAATAAAAGTGAGGAAGAGCATATCTATATCAAACAGAAGATGGAGCTAGAAGACGAATGGAAGGACATGGACATAGGGGAACTAGAACTAGATGGAATCGAACATGCATATCAAGAAAAGGAGAAGGGATGTGTAACCTAAGAAAAGGTTTCCCTTATTCAGACTGTGATCATTAAATCCCGATCTATGATCCCCCTAGGGATTTTCCTCGGACCCTAAAAGGATAAAGAAAGAAAGCATGTGGAGATAGCAAAGAAACCCTAGAGGAAATCGAACCGACAACCAGTTAGAGCATCGGGACTCAGGTTGGTGGAATCAGGTCAATACCCTACAATTAGGGTTTCTTTGGGTCTTTAATTTTTCTTTGTGTTCTGAATGAATGTTATAACTAAGAATATTAGGGGGTTGAATAACCCTCATAAAGTTGGAATATTGAAGAAAAAAGTTGAAAGAGATAAAATGGAAATAATATTCTTGCAAGAAACTAAATGTTCTAAGATCCAACTCTATGAGGTAGGAAGAAAATGATAGAGAGGTTGTCATGGGGTGGGGATTGATGTGTAGGGAGTTACAAGTGGGCTAGGTGTCTTTTGGGACCCGGGAAAGGTCTCTCTAATTGGGTTCATGGTGTACACGCAATCTATTTCTGTTGAATTCCAAGTGATTAGTTATCCAATCTGGGGGGTCCTGATCACTAATGTTTATGGCCCCTACCTTCCTTAACAGAAACCAGGATTTGTTGAATCCTTGAGAGAGATGCACAGATGGTTTGAGAGAAGAAATTGTATACTAGGAGGTGATTTCAACTTGAACACATCCCTAGATGAGAAGAAAGGTGGGAAAAGGATATTGGAGGATGAAAATATCCTCTTTAGGGAAACCATTGAGGGCTTGAAGCTTGTAGAGATTGTTACGGGGAACAACATCTTCACCTGGAACAATAAGAGGGGTGGTGATCATCATATTGTTTCCTGTCTTGGTCGTTTCTTGGTGTTGAATCAATTATGGATCTTGGAAGTCACATCTCGACCCTCATTCTCCCATACATGTGTTCAAATCGCTGGCATGTCTATTTATGGTGGAGTGGATTGGGATATTTGTTCAAAAATCCTTTCCGCTTTGAACAATTTTGGCTCAACCACCCAGATATTAAAGATAAAGTGCATTAGTGGTGGAAATAATTGGATCGAGGGGAGGGACACAGCATGTACGAGTTCCAACAAAAGATTAAACATATTAAAGAGAGAACCCATAAATGGAATAAAGAAGAGTTTGGAAACATATTCTTTGATAAAAGGAACCTAGAAAGGATATTAGAAGAGATTCAATTGCAAGGAATGAGGGAAAGCCACTCAGATGAACTCTGTGAAGAAGAAACTCGGATGATAGCTAAGTTGATGGAAAAATAAATTCAATAGGAAACCCTATGGAAACAGAAATCCAGGGTAACCTGGATTAGTGAAGGGGAATGGAAAACAAAAATTTTCCATGGGTTGTTAATTCCACACAGTATCAACAATAAGATCGTCGTGCTCATAAATGGGACAAGAGAAAGGGTAGAAAATGTTGAACACACCTGTCACATTGAGAGGGGGGGTGAATCAATGTGTGTAATTTTACTTTCTTTTAACCATTGCTTGCAACACAGAAAGATAAATATGAACATCAGCTAAACATGTCATTTATATTTATCAAACATTAACTAGAAAAACATATCAAAGAAGAACACATAATATATATGGTAATCTTTTTATATTTTTATGGAAAACAACAATATTCGCGATTACAATCAACACAAACTGATACAAAGAACACCAAATCTCAATAAATTACCTGGCTTAGTCTTCTCAACTCCAACCTACGAAGGGTGAGGAGTCCAACCCTCGAGTGCAAGACTTAGCTTGCGATGAAGAAAAATAATGTCAATATAGCAATTGTTGTCTATGTTAAGTCAATTGCTATGGCAATCTGATATCTCTTCATCAACTCAATCAACTTCCAGGTTAATTGGTCAAAGGATGTTACTATCAATCTGTCACTATCATCAATGCAACCACTATCATTTCATATCAATTTTCTATCTTTGTCATATCATGGTTGCCACTGTCATGTACTTGGTCGTTAAATCATGACTAATTGATTTCACTGTTGTAGTTTTCATCTGAAGAGATTTTACTACTGAGATATTCAACTATATTCAATTCACTTTAAATTTTTTCTCTAGATATGCTCCATGTGGTTTCCTTTGAGTTTGATCAAGGTACCGGGAATTTATTCTTTAGACACCCATTTTGTATAAGATTGTTTCTAGCTTGTCCACAATACAGGTTACTGGAGTAAACGATCAATCCAACCTCACTTATATTTGGATATGTTTTAACAGATGACTATATCAACTATCTAGTTAGATACTCCCATGCTCAAAGCCAGGTCAACTACACAGTCTTCTCCAATAATTCAATAAATTTCTCCAAATCACACATACAATTCTGATCTAAATCTTTTGCAAATATTGTCCCAAGTCAAAACTCTTCTCAAGGAACCAATAGTTATTTCAACAAAGCTTTTACTGTCAAATCAACGACTCGTTCATCAAATCATTTCAAACATTGTATCGATGTTGCTATAAAAGAAGACCTTCCAGTCACAAGTGTGACTATGAAACCATAAGAAAAGGTTCAATCTTCAATTGTGGGTATGTTGACATATATTATCAAATACACCTAACTATCCAAATGTGATATCATATTCAAGGTTGTCACTTATTGAAAAAAAAATGTCACTTCAATCAGAAGTTGTCACTATCAAGATTAAAGGTTGTAACTGTCATGTTGTTGAACTCAGAATTGACTTAGGGTTGCATACTACATTAGTTGAACTGCAAGGAGCTACCTCTTTGTTAAACAGTCCTGAGTTACTTCATACCTCAATACAAACATACTCCTGGATGTTAAATTTTGAGCATTAATTCACAATACTCTAGGATCTTCACTGAGAGAATAACATATATAGTATATCAATGCATAACAATCACAATAAGCATGACAAGCATCACAAGAATCAAAAGCATGAGAGACAAGAGACACAGAGTTTCCGTGGGGAAAACCCTAAGGTGAAAAACCCCACAACTTCCTCAGAGATAGAGAGAGCAATGGCTCAACCAAAGTACAAACAAAATACCCTCAGATAGTCTCCTAGTAGTAGATGATCCTCCTCCTCACTAGTGCGCCACTTTCTGAGTGAGAGAAGTGTGACTTTCTGAATGATCAAAATAGAGATCTCCCGATCTCTATTTATACTAACCTGTTTTCCCAGTTACACTATGGGGCTAACTTGTCTATCTAGATACATCCAAAATATAATATATATTTCAGGGCCGACCCCACACATGGTGGTCTAATAACCCATCGGCAAGTACACACACTTGCGACACTTGTCAATCCACATGATGACACTTCCTTATAGAGGAATAACACATCTCTTATAAGGGTACAATAAATATATATATGAAATACATAGATGAAATACATTCCGAAGTTACATATACATCAACACTCCCTCTTAACTAGGAAGGTATTTCTCGACACAGTTCTGCTAGACAAGTCTTCTTCTTGGGATCATCGTCATCATCATCGTCACTGTTGCTGCTATCTCAACCAATATCTGACTCTACTTGTCATAGGAGGTTCTACAGAGCCAGTCCTTTTTCATACTGGATGTAGGCCCACCACCTGTAGGTCTTCATCATCACTGGCCATACTGTGGAATCCTCAGGACTTATTACGTGCGTCACAAAACCTGGCTGTAGCATCCCAGGCTATTAGGAGCACACAGCTCTACCTGTCGGATATCCTAGGAGCACATTACATGTGACCCATCACAAAACCTAGCTGAGGCATCCAGGCTGTTACGAGCACACAGCTCTACCTGTCAGATCTCCCAAGAGCACATTACATGTGATCTCACCACAAAACCTGGCTGAAGCATCTGAGGCCTTTTTCATCCTGTCCAGATCTCCCAGGAGCAAATTACATGTGGTCCACCACAAAACCTGGCTGAATCATCTGAGGCCTTTTTCATCCTGTCCAGATCTCCCAGGAGCAAATTACATGTGGTCATGGCAAAACCTGGCTGAAACATCTGAGGCCTTTTTCATCCTGTCCAAATCTCCTAGGAGCAAATTACATGCCATAGGACAAAACCTCGCAAGAGCATCTCAGGATGTTACGGGTACACAACTCTGACCTAAAGATCTCCCAGGGCACAAATTACATGTCCTCCCAGAGCAATGTATCGAAAGAGCATCCCAGGCTGTTATGGGTATGCAACTCCGTCCTATAGGATCTCCCAAACATGCTCATCTGCACAACTTGATCCACGGCCACAAAGTATCATCTGATACTCACCATACATCATCCTGATGTACACATGATCATCCTGATCATCATCACTACAACATCCTGCTGCATGTCATCTGGAGAAGCTCGTCATCCACGATCACCCTGATCATACAATGCATCCATCTGATGTACACCAAGTATCTACCTGATAGATATCATCATACATAGTGTATCCACCTGATACATAGATACATGATCCACACAATGTATCCATCAATATACATGATCTACCTAATCATACCTGATACATATCAATATAAATGATCTACCTAATCATACAATGTATCCACCTGATACATATACAGATACATGATCCAAGCATCTAACATGATGCATATACAAAATACATGCAAATGATCCAACCAATCATATCCAACATCCAACATGATGCATACATACATATAAATGATCCAACTGATCATATCCAGCATCCAACATGATGCGTACATACATAAACATATAAATGATCCAACTGATCATATAAAGCAGAAACCAGAACATCATCCTCATGCTCATCATCCAGCGCTTACATCCACAACCATGTGAAGGATCCTCCTTCCAACATGCTTGGAATGGCTTTAGAAAATGTGTCCATCACTTCTTCCTCGAAGTGTCATCAACCTAAAGAACGCCAAGCCTCTCCCTGAAGTACTCGAACTTCACCTTGGATAGTGGCTTCGTCAACACATCTGCAATCTGCTCATACATCGCAATGTACAGGAGCTTCACAGCTCCTCTCTGCACCATATCCCTGATATAGTGATATTTGATCTCTATGTGTTTCGACCTGTCATGAAACACTGGGTTCTCAGACAGTTTCACACAACTCTGGTTATCGCAGAAGATACCAGTAGCATCCAATGGGAGATCAAATAACTCAGACAGTAGCTTCCGTAGCCATACTGCCCCACAACTAGCTGAACAGGCTGCAACATACTCTGCCTCAGCTGTACTCAATGCTACACAGGACTGCTTCCTGCTAAATAAAGAGATCACACCTAATCCCATACTGAAGCAGCACCCAGATGTGCTCTTCCTATCTGCAGCACTACCAGCCCAATCTGAATCAACATAACCCTGTATGTTAAACTTTTGATTCGCTTCATACTTGTGCCCATAATCCACTGTACCCTTCAGGTACCTAAGAACATGCTTTACTGCAACCAGTTGAACACTCCTCGGATCCATCAGGAACTGGCTCAATGTGTTCACAGCAAAGAAAATATCCGTTCTCGTGTTCGTCAAGTACATCAAGGACCCAATCATCTGACGATACATAGAGACATCAACCAGCTCAGATGAAGCATCACATAGAAGCTTTAGATTCGATGCCATAGGTGTGGCCATGGCCTTGCAATCCATCATCCTGAATCTCTTCAGGATATCTACTGTGTACTTCCCTTGACCAAGGAAGATCCCACCTACACTCTGCCACACCTCCATACCTAGGAAATAATGCATCATTCCCAAATCTTTCATATCGAACTCAGCAGCAAGCTTCCTCTTAGTATCTGCAATCAATCTGTCATCTCCTATTACAAATAAGTCATCCACATATAGGAGTAGAATCACATGATTCCCTTCTTCAACCTTGTAGTAACGGTTGGAATCCGCTTTACTCTTGGTAAAGCCCAAACTAGATAGGAAACTGTCCATCCTACCATACCAAGTTCTGAGAGCTTGCTTCAAGCCATACAAGGCTTTTTTCAATCTGCACACATATGACTCCCTGTCATGTATTTCAAAAACCGAGTGGCTGCTCCACATATACTTCTTCTTCAACTACACCATTCAAGAAGGCAGTCTTGACATCCATCTGGTGTATTTTCCATTTCATTACTACAGCCAGGGCAAGTACTGTTCTGATGGAAGTGTACCTGGCTACAGGTGCAAAGGTTTCTTCATAATCTATTCCCTCTTTCTGAGAGAAGCCACGAGCTACGAATCTTGCTTTTTATTTCTCTACACTGCCATCTGCAGCATGCTTGATTTTGTAGATCCATTTGGAAGTCACAACAGACTTCTCTTTAGGTCTTGGGACAACATCCCAAACATCATTCTTCATTATTGATTGGTATTCCTCAACCATGGCATCCCTCCATTCTTTCTTTTCTGCTGCTTCTTCATAACTGGAAGGTTCTTTGTTCATAATATCACAGAGTAAAGCAACATAGCTGGTATGTGATCTGGTTCTCTTCTTTGCTCTGTGTTCTTCTTCTGGAATGCCAAATCTTTCTGCATCTTGAATGAGCTCTCTAGCCCATGTAGGTTTCCTCTTATGAGAGTTATCCTCACAGGGTGGATCTACGGGTTCTTGCGGATCTTCAAACTCACGAACAACTTTTGGAAGTGCTTCAGTCATGGTAGTGTCTTGAAATCTAGTTTCCTTAGGCTCTTCATAAACTTCGATAGGTGCCTTCCTTGATTTGATGAATGCTGAGTTTTCATCAAATGTCACATCCCTGCTAACATCAATCTTCTTGAACCCTGGAAAGTATATTCTGTAATCCTTCGAGCTTTCACTGTAACCCACAAAGATACCCTTCTTTCCTGAAAGATCTAGTTTGGTCCTCTTTTCCTTTGGGACATGAGTGAATACTAGACAACCAAATATTATGAGATGGCTGACTTTAGGTTTCTTACCAGAAAATACCTCTTCTGGTGTCTTGTTGTCCAATATCTTATGGGGTGTTATGTTCTGCACATATACAACTGTTCTAGCTACTTCTGCCCATAGATGCATAGGTAGATCCTGGTCATGTAGCATTGCTCTTGCTGCTTCCATGATTGTTCTGTTCTTCCTTTCTGCAATTCCATTCTGTTGTGGATTGTAAGGAGTAGTCAACTCCCTCTTAATCCCTAAATCACTGCAAAGCTTCTTGAAGTCACCTGAGGTGAATTCTACACCATTGTTAGATTTGAATGTTTTGATCTTCTTGTCAGTTTGATTCTCCATCAAGGTTTTGAATTCCTTAAACTTATCAAACACCTCATCTTTGTTCTTCAAGAAGTATACCCAAGTCTTCCTGGAGAAGTCATCAATAAATGAGACATAGTAAACATACCCACTTAGATAACTGGATGACATAGGACCACATACATCTGAGTGGATGATTTCCAGGATATCCTTTGCCTTGCTTTCACTGCTTGGGAAAGCCTTCTTAATGTTCTTACCTTTTGCACATCCTTTGCAAACACCTTCATGTTTGGTCTTGATTTCAGGAAGACCCTCTACAGCCTTGCTTGCAATTGAAATTTCCCTATAGTGCATATGAGCAAGTCTTCTATGCCAAAGTTCACTTGGATCCATGGATTCATGCACCATGGCATGTTCAGGTTGTCCCTTCAATTTATACAAACCTCCCTCTTGCTATCCAATCACTACTACATCATCTATGGTCTTTCCCCTTGGACACATTAGGACTTGGCCATCCACAAATGAAATCCTCATACCTTTTGCATCCAATGCAGAGATGGAGAGTAAGTTCTTCTTGAGCCCAGGTACATAAAGGACTTCTTTCATCTTCAAATATTTTTCAGAATCTAGGTTGTAGGAGGCTTCATCACTTCCTTTGATTGGGTATTGATAATCATCCCTTATGGGGTGATTCATGGTCAGATAGGTTCACAAAAGATTCCTTAAAACCAATCATGTGTTTGGAAGCCCCACTGTCAATTAACCAATCATTACAACCATGGGAGATAGTACCTGTGAGAGCAGAGATCAGAACATACTCTTCTTCACTTGATGAGTCATCATTACTATCATCACTTTCTGCCCTAGCCTTCTTCTTGGGTGGTTCATCATCCTCGGCAGCATGAGCATGAAACCTTCTTTTGCTGCCCTTCTTCTTCTTGTTGAAGTTGTTGTTGTTCTTCTTGTTCTTGGGACAATTTATGGCAATATGTCCTTTCTCGTTACAGGTGAAGCATATTCTTCTTTCTTTGAAGTGATGTGAAGATTTCTTGGAGTGAGATGGCTCTCTATTGGACTTCCCTTTCTTGGTGTGAGCTATGAGAGCTTGATCTTCATTCCCCATCTTTTCTTCTCGTGCCACAAGCCTTGCTTCTTCTTGTGAGCATTCTTCCCGTAGTCTACTAAAGGAAATCAACTTCTTTCTTGCATAGATTCCTTGAGTGAAGGAGTCCCATGACCTAGGTAAGCCATTCAAAGTGGTCATGACAACTTCACCATTCTCCACCATTTCATCCACTGCTTCTAGTTGTTCCTTGATCTGGGAGACCCTTGAAAAATAAGATTGAATGGTTTCTCCATTCTGAAACTTTACTCCTTTCGATTGGTTCCGCAAGTTCATCTTCCAATTTATGTTCTTCCCTTCAAATAGCTTGGTGAAAGAGTCGAACATCTCTTTGGGTGTATTTAGAGAAGACACATGGGGTATGATATGGTCTTTGATAGAATCAGCAATGATTCTCTTTGCCTTGACCAAGTTCTTCTTATGCAATACTTTAGCCTCTTCATCCTCTGGGATAGGGATGCCTTCTTTTATATATGAGTCCAACTCATTCTCTTCCAGGATTAAACCAAATCCTATACTTCCAAGCTCGGAAGTTATCAGCCCCTTCAAGCTTATCCTCAAGCTTGGTGTGGTGAGACATTTTAAAGAGTACTTCAAATGGAAATAGAAAATATTTAGGTCTTACCACTTGAAATGCTGAAAACTGGATCTGGTCCCGGATTAGGGTTTGTCGAAAAAACCCTAAAAATTCAAAAATGTGAATTTCAACTTTCTGAAAGGATAGAAAGATGCGCCTTGATGAGCTTATCAGCCTGGTGCATTCAGAATTTGAGATGAGCAATGTTTTACCCTTCAGATTTGACTTTTTGTCCTCTCGGGTTCACTAGGAGAGCCCTGAATTAGGGTTTGAGTTTCCCGAAGATATACCCAGCCAAAAATCTCGATCTAAATCTCTAAACTTCTATTTTTGCAAGGAGCTTCCAACTATGTCTTTAGATTGTAGAAATTCCTATTTTTGTGGAAGCCCTAATTGTTAGGGCCAAATCTGAAAATGCTTAGAATTGAATTCTGATTGGATAGATGGATTCTCCTTGATGCGTAGAGTCAATCTACTATACTGCTTTTCCAAAATCTATGGAGAGAAACCCAATAAACAAGAAACTCAAGTTTTCGTCACTGCAAAATGTCTTCTTCTCAGGTTAGCTCTGATACCATGTTAAATTTTGAGCATTAATTCACAATACTCTAGGATCTTCACTAAGAGAATAACATATGCAGTATATCAATGCATAACAATCATAATAAGCATGACAATCATCACAAGAATCAAAAGCATGAGAGACAAGAGACACAGAGTTTCCGTGCGGAAAACCCTAAGGTGAAAAACCCCACAACTTCCTCAGAGATAGAGAGAGAAATGGATCAACCAAAGTACAACCAAAATACACTGAGATAGTCTCCTAGTAGCAGATGATCCTCCTCCTCACTAGTGCGCCACTTTCTGAGTGAGAGAAGTGTGACTTTCTGAATGATCAAAATAGAGATCTCCCGATCTCTATTTATACTAACCTGTTTTCCCAATTACACTATGGGGCCGAATTGTCTATCTAGATACATCCACAATATAATATATATTTCAGGGCCGACCCCACACATGGTGGTCTAATAACCCATCGGAAAGTACACACACTTGCGACACTTGTCAATCCACATGACAACACTTCCTTATAGAGGAATAACACATCTCTTATAAGGGTACAATAAATATATATATGAAATACATAGATGAAATACATTCTGAACTTACATATACATCAACACTGGACTACCTTATAGCTTCATTATTTTGACTTCATAGTACAACTTTTGTTGCATCTAGAGCTTGATCTCTGCTTATTACCTGGAATCAAAGAAGAATGAAACATTTACTAAGGTTATGCCTCACACCCATGGAAACCTATACTATACACAAATTCCTAGCTTTATCATTCATCCATGCATGTGTTGTTTTTGTGCATGCTGCTACTTGTCATATACGAATACAGACATAAACACTATTCAAAACTTTATTTTGCGGCTGTCTCAAAGATCTCTCATCGTCACCAAAATTCAGAGAAAAATTAGCTTCCTAATTCACACAAAATGAGTCGATTTTCATCTTTATTTATACACTTCAACCTTTTCTTGATTGGGCTGACTTGGAGTTTTATTTGTCCCCTTTTTTTTAAGCCCATGTTTAGGGCCGACCTAGTAAGTATTGCATGTTAAGAAAGGTTTATTAAAAATTAATTAAACCTTGATTTGTTGGCTGACATTACTTCTTGCATATATTTTTAATTTTAAAATATTATGCATGCTCACGTGGAGTGCTACGTATAAGAGGCCGACTTCAAATGTTTGTTAGAGATTCAACGAAAAGGTTTTAATTTTTATTCAATCAAGTTCCTTTCAAGGATAATTTTAGGGGCGAAATTTATCCCATGGGCTATTTTTCCATGTTTTTTTCCAAAAAACGATTCGCCAATTTGCATTTTTTGAAGCCCCGTTTCGCCCAATTTTGATGGGGTAAACTTTTTTCACTCTAAAAGTCGCCAAATTATTATATAAACTATATAAAATCCTTAGAAATTGAAACAATTTTAGAAAAATATCGCCAAATATTTTATAGTCGACATTTTAAGAATTGGTAAGATTCGCAAAGATTTATACACTTTTAAATAAGTATGGGTTCTTAAATTATTCCTGGTTCCTTTGTGCCATGTTGGGGTTTCACACATGAGAGAGGGTTCCAAGTCTACACCAAATGTTGGGCTAGAAGGGCCACTGGACTGAATTCCACACTTGTCAAGTTTTCCTTAAATGGAGATGTTGTCCACTCATAGATTTATCAAACACGTCATCATTATCTTATTATATCCTCTTGATTTGAAGGGTTTCATACATATGTGGGATTTAAGGAAATGATCCATCAAATTATGTAAGGATTTCATGCCATGTGGAAGAGATTGTTATCCACCATACATCATAGGGTCATTATCAATTCTTCAAAGTCATCATGGAATCATCATCAAGCAAATACTTCATCATGTGTTCCTTCAAGTTCCATGGGCTTCCAAGACATTATCATCATCATTATATCAAGAGAGCATCATCATCATGGTAAGAGGGATTCTTCAAAGGTTTCAAGGGAACCATAAGTGTGGATTCCAAGACCCAAGGCTCCACATTAAATCACATATGTGTGGGTTCCAAAACCCAATCCTTTATGTGTGACCATGATCATCAAGTTATCAAGAAATAAGCATTCTCTCAAATGATTCTCTGCATGATCCAAGGACAATATCATCATAAAAAATGCATGGTGCATTATAATCAATAACTCCACCATATCATAAACCAACTATATGAACCATAAGTGCAAGAGAATAAGGGAATATTTACCATGTCAACTAAGTCCACGGCTCCACAAAGTGCTCCAAAGCACACGCCACCAGTGTATGCAATCCAAATCCCAATTTACAACTTGTGATGGTACCGAAATCATGCAAAAAACAATATGACCACTGTGTGTGGGGAGAAGGCTCCCAACTATTCAATATACCCCACAAAATATACCAATATAATGTGTAAGTGTCCATGATCCAGTCCATACCTGTCCATCAAGATTTGCCATTGCAAGGGGCCTTTGTGGCATCAATGGCAACTCAAATACCACTACAAGTTCCTTTTTAGCATCAGTGAAAACTTAATGAGCAATCTCCCCCTTTTTCATTTATGACAATAACTCATTGACTCCCCCTAAGATCATGCCCCCCCTTTCATCTGCATCTCTCCCCCTTTTGCATCAATGGAAAAGGGTGGCCACAAATCAACATCTCTCCTCATGAGGTCAATATTGAGTACCCCCTATTAATATGCAGAAGTGTCTATGTTCTATTTGGTTGCAACATGATCCTGGGACCTATTTCTCTTCTTGGAGTAGCCATCAGTTGTTCTTTCCTACCTTTGAGTTCATCCTCTTAATGCTTTAGTGCATAAATTTCAATCAATGAAACATTTCCATTCAAACCCAAATAAAAAACACTATAGTGCTTAGGCTAAGTCCTTATTCTTTTAACGTTGTATCGGTTAGCTATTCCATCTACTATTATACTGCTGCTCAAATACTTTACTAATCACTTTCAAGTCATCAAATGAATTTAAAGACAACTCCTATGTATAATTACACAATCCTCTTGACTGTGAAAAAATTCCCTTAACAAATACACCTTAAGGAATCCATAGATTAGTCCTTTAAGATATTCTTAAGGTTAGTTCCAAATGTGTTCTTGATAGTCCTTAAGACTGTAACAATTTAACCCTTAAAATGACTTCAAAACAATCTTAAATGGCGCTTAAAACATACCTCAAGAATATGCAATCAAATTTCTTTGAGTGTATGTGGGAGATGCTCTATAGATCTGTAACATTCTCCTTGCAATATATGCCAGAGGTAGTCCTTAAAACTAAGTCCTTGAACCAAGCTTCAAATATGTTCTTAATTACCACCACAACATGCTTCTTTAAAAAGGTGCAAAAAAAAGAGAAAAAAATCATCTAATCTACCCATAAAGCTCAGATTCAGCTGAGGTGTTAAGCGAGGTTTGCTTGTGAAATATGCCAGTTGACAACAATGCCATAATTCATTTACTTCTAATCATAGCTCTGTTATAAATACAGTCCCCACATATGATATTTTCATGCTTTCCCTCATGGTATATGTTGCGACAGGAGTCCTCAAAATGTTGATTTGGATCTACTGCAATATACAATAAATCCAACACTTCATGATGGCTATCTTAACATGCTATAGAATCACTTCAGATATTACCATTGCAATCTATGTTAACTCAGATCAGAAAACCATACATGGGGCCTCTTTAAATTGATTATGACTGTCCTCAATTCTCAAATAAGTCAAGGTACCCCAAGGTCCTTGAGAGACTTCATAATAGGTTGGCCATATGGAATCCATATCCTTTTCAATTATCAATCTCTCCCATGCTCAACTGTTCAGTCTTATTCATCCATATATGAGGGTGTCTTTGTTCAGTATTTTTCATCCATGTTTGTTCTTTGACACTTGTCCTTTGAGTTTGCATCCTTTTAGCATTATTCCTCTTCCAAGGTTTATTTTTTTTCCTTGCTGATGTGTATGAGATATTTCTCATGGATTGTCTCCTTGAATTCTAGTAGTCTTGATATTTGTGTCCAAATCTAGTACAACAAAATCATCTCATAGTACAACAATATGCAACAATATGACCAACACGGTTGCATGTCCAACATCTAACTGTGTTGTTGGGATTTTCCATTCTTCTTTTTGCATAAGATCTACAATCCAAGTCTTTGTGACTAAAATAATTGCAAGAATATCAATAACCATTGAAACCATTTTCATACCTAGATTCTTGGTTCCATCTTGGGTATGTCTCTCTTCTAAATATGCTTTGAGGACTAGGACCAACTTCTTGAAGGGTATCGTTGCTCTTAATTTTGGATAATGAAGGGCTTGGTTCAGGAGTCTTAGGTGTTCATGTGCCAACTTCAGATTTGTTTTCTTCCTTATTGTAGCCAAGACCATATTTTTCAAATGGATATCTTTGACAATCCAAAATCTCATCCAAGATCAATGAACTGTTCTTGAACTACACAAGAGAATTTGAATTCTTATCCTTCTTTTTGAGATCAACCACATCCATTTCAATATTTTGGAATGATTTCTCTTTTTCATCCAACTGTGTTTTCTAAACCTATTCTATCATTTGGGCTTCCTCAAGTTTAGTCTTCAAGTTGGCACTAGCTTCTCTTGTTTCTTCAAGCTCTCCTGAATTTTGTTCATGTTCTTCTGCTTGACTGATGAATTCAGTCTTTAGTCTTTCAATTTCATCTTCTTTATCTTCTAATTGATCTAGTAAACTTGTTTCCTTGTGCTTAAGTTTGTTGAGAATCTCTTTTAGTACAATAGTCCTTTCTTGGTACTTATCTAAGGATTAAAAGGTTACCTTTTTAAATGTTATAAAGTCATACCGATTTACATTGATAGTGTTAGTGTACTAATCAGCACTGAGATCAATATTCAATATAAAATGTGTAATTTCCTTTTTGGATTTCAACCAGTTTTCATCATTATTTGCAAGAGCATTTTCAACATCTTCATTTTTAAGACTACAACAATCAGAAGGCTCCTAACCTTTATTGGTGTTTGAATCTTGATATTATTCTTTCTTTACATATTCAGTGGGATCAAATTTTGTATCTTGCTTGACTTTCTCGGTATCTTGTCCTCTTCTTTGATATTCACTTCCTACCTTAAACCAGATGTCTTCGGAAGAGGTATGTTCTCCTATACTTTCTTTGAAAGAGACTGGAAGACCATCCGTGATAAATTTTAAGGTAGTTGTGTTCTTATTATTTGCTTCTTTCTATGCAAATTACTTGGATTTACTATTCGAAGGAGCAGATTGATTTATCACAATCTCCCAAACACCAAAAATTTTCAGGTACCCTTTCATTTTGGATCTCCATCCAAAGTAGTCTATCTCATCAAAGAGAGGGACATAATTATCAGAAAATGTTGGTATGCTTGGGATGAACCGGGTTCGGCGAATTTATTTGCAACAACAACAAAACACCTTTAATTGGCCCTTTCAGCATCAACCTGTAACTAGGATGAAGTCTCTCCCTAAGCGAAGATGGGGAGTTAAAGAATCATGTTTCTGCAAACATGGCGATGTGACGATGTGGTTAACGACCTCGCAACGGGTCCCTTACTTAACATATCCTAACAAGACAATATAAGCAAATGACTTCGCACCTCGCAGTTCCTGACAATGTACAAAACTACGTTGAATCTATACTGTGTTTACCCTCTAACAACACATTCATCATACTTAGTGTTATTGCGCAACATTCATTCACTTGTATTCCATTTACTTAACATATGATTACCATTCACATACATATGAAATCAAATACATAAACACATCATAATATGGACACAAAACTTATCATACACTCATACATAACACATGATTTACGTGGTTCACCCCCAGGCAGGAGCTACGTCCACAAGAACTATTCTTATATTACTTGGAAGGGTAACAGTTCTAGTCTGTGCACTCAGCTGTAGACTCTTCTCTACAATAAAATATCTACGCACTCAGTTGTAGAGTTTGTTCTCTCTTGGTTTTAACCAACCAAAACCCAACAACCACTAACTTCCGAACAACCCCCTCTTCCTTATACAAAAATACTCTTACATATAGATGTTCCCGAAGGTCACATATAACAATAACTATGGGTCAACACCCATAGTACCCAAAACCCAAAAACCTCATGGTTCTCCTATAGACCACACTTAGATTTAACTTTGTTGTCTTGTAATGTCCCCATATTAACCCTATTGCATTAAAAATGTAAAGGATGTAATATTGTTATAAAATCATGGTGAGGAGGTCAAGGCCAAGGCCCCGCCATCGATTTATTGATGCATATGATTTGTGTTCTTTCTAAGCACAATGAAAATTTGAATATCATGTAAATATGCATTTTAATAAAATACCCACAACTAGCTATGCAATGCAATAAGAGATGGGGGCATGATTTTACAAGGAATTGGGAGGGAAAACATTCAAACCCTTGGATCCAACAAAGTAAAGCAAATTGTCAATGAGAGAACCCATCAACCCTCAACTACCCATGTTGACTTTTGTACCCAATCATTGATCTCTCCCAAGAGTTGGTTGAGGTGGTTTAATGCCTTGGGGAATGGGAGGTATGGCCATCCAAATTCAGGTATGGGAAAGCCACCCTGCATGGAAAATCATGTTTGGCTTCTTGGGCAAGAAAAGAGCCATGAATTGCTCCCCCAATCCATTATCCATCAACCAGTTGCTCTCCCTCACGCGTTTGGAGCTACCTGGGCATTTTCCAGCCATGTTTTTCTGTGTTTTCCTTCATTCTCAACTGGGAGAAGGGTGTTTTTGTGTTGTATACCAGTGGGGAAGAAGGTGAATCAAACTGGGGTTACATAGAGATTGTTTGGCTGCTGAATGCTCAGTTATTTGGGGAAGAAATCGTTTTCCTCCCTGTGATTTTTTTTTTTCCCCATCCCATCATTCATTTTTGTTTGGAAACGAATTGGGGAAAAACCCATGACCATCCTATTGTAAATCCCATTGTTAAATGTGTACCCCTTCCCAATGATTGTGCTTATTGTGTGGGAAAAGAGTATGTTGGGGTATGGGTTATGGTTCTCCATTGCTTTGGCTTGAGCTTCAGTGCAAGCATCCAAGGTTCAGATTTAGCTTGATATACCTAACTGTGGACTGGCTTGGCTTAGATGAAATGATTATTTGGATGTGTGTGAGTATGAATGTCGCCTTTTCCTTGTAAGAATCATGCCTAGCTCGGGGGTGGTAGTTGTGTTGAGAGATTGATGAACACAATTGGCTTATGGTTGGGTTGAACGTTGCAGCGACATAGCTAGTTGTTTGGGACAATTGCACAATGAAGATAAGTATTATCTATGTGTATTTACTTCTGCAAATGATTAATTTGATGATTATTTTGATATGCTGGATGAGTATGAAATGTGTGTTGATGATGTTTTATTCCGCTGTGCATATTTGCTTAATTTGCATCTGCACACATTGGCTTTATTTGTATAAGTCTAACGAATGGGATGAGTTTATGTAAAATCCCCAAATATTGTCATCATGTTCCCTTCCTTGCATTGGGACCTCGGGAGGGTGTGTTACATGTCCCTTCGGTCCCTCTTCTTTTGAATCTGACGCTTTCGCTGACAGGCACAGTTCTGACTTCTGTAGTGGCATGTCCTTTACACCATTATGCTTCTTTACTTTATGATCATGTAGCATTCAGGTCGTCTCTCGACCTTTAACTGCTTCAACCACTTTTGGTTGTCCTTAGTACTTTGTATTTACTAAGGAAACATGTCTTTTCTTCTCGACTACACTTTGCTCCATACCCTCTTCCCAGGATTTGCAAATCCGTTTATCTCCCCAAAATGGTTAATGTTAGACCTCCCCTAACTGTACTTTTCATTCAAAACTTCCTTTACTTGGTATGCACCCAACAGACCCCTAACACTAACTTATGGCTCGTCCCCGAGCCACTTACACTGGTATTTTTTGATTTTGCAACACTTGGGGTATTCATATTTGCTGTGAAATCTTGATATGTTGTGCTCAGCTTCGCAACAGCCTCCTTAGTCTCCTACTCATACTCTTTCACCATGTTGAATAGCATCGTGGATATTGGTTCTTGCATTTGGTCCTTCACGTTGTTCTTTGTCGTGCAAAGCTCTTGCAGCTTCACCTCAATCTCTTCAGAGAGTTCCAGTGCCTCTTCTTGCATAGGTTGTAACTTCGTTCAAGTTTCAGCTTCCTTTTCCATTAATGGCTTCAATTCTTTCTGAAGCTCCTTTGTCTCTATAAACTTTTGTATTCTTTTCCTTGGTGTAGCTAGGGTTTTCACCCTAGCTTGTGCAAATGAGCACCTACTAAGGAGAATGGCCTCCTTAGTAGCAATTCAATAAACAGTAAAACAGTATAAAATCTAAGCTAACATGTGCATCAATAGAAATAAAAAGACAATGATAATATGATGGAAATTTTTCTTTTGTATTATGATATGACCAAAGTTACATTTACCTCAAATGTGGAGGTTGGTGGAGCTCTTGCAGTAGTCCAGGAGGGCTGCTTCCGTGCTCCAATGGGTTCCTTCTTCTTCTCCAAGGTGCTTGGATGATGGGCTAAAAGGGGCACTCAAATGGGAAAACTAGCTCAAATGGTGAGCTTGGGTTTCACGAGTGATTTTGGCAGCATGAGGATAGGATAGATTGTGAATATGAAATGGGGAGCCTCCATCACCTATTTATAGGTTTTTTAGTGGTGGAGTGTTGACCCATGGTTTTTGGCACCATATGGTTTAGGTCAATTGTTTTAGGGTTTTTGCTTCCTTTTTCCCTCTTTTTTTCTATTTTTTCTATTTTTTATTCCCTTTTACTTGATTTTGGGGAATTTAGGGCCTTGTTAAAGGGTTTTTGCCACCTTTTGAGGAAATTTAATCATTTGGAGGGTGAAAAAGGGGTTTTTTTGGCCTTTTGGTGACCAATTAATGGTTTTTTGAGGTTTTGGAGGCAAACATGGTGGGAAAAATATACAAATAAGTCATGTAGTGAGGGAGATGAGGTGGTGAGCATTTTTTGGGTATTAATAGATTGCCCCCTGATGTGTGAGGGAAGGAGCTCATCGTATGGCCGATAGACATCATAGGTATTTTATGGTTTTCCTAGGGTGTGGAGAAGAAAAGAAACGGATTAGAGACCGGAACAGCGGTCCCGTACAAACTACAAAAACTGAAAATACATGACCTCAATAATGAATGAGGAATTATCTGAATATATGGACGAGGCAGGCATACCCATGCTTGTATCAAGATATATAAAAATAACAATGAATCCCAAAAGGGGGATCTGAACAATACATGAAATACTGTGGTGTACATTATAAGGGTCCAGAGGGGACACAAATCTGGGA
Organism: Larix kaempferi; assembly: GCA_027924585.1. Lineage (NCBI taxonomy): Eukaryota > Viridiplantae > Streptophyta > Pinopsida > Pinales > Pinaceae > Larix > Larix kaempferi. Next base: position 4,238,303 of record BSBM01000049.1, on the reverse strand, counting down.
CATACTCCTGGTCGGACCATACCGACGCTGAAGAACTGATATAGTGGTGCTGAGTGTTGTACCATAGGAATTGATGAGCTATTGGATCTGAAGATCTCCAATAACGGGGTGGAGATAACGATGGAGAGTCATAACCTCAATGGTACACTGGACAGCAGCTAAATTGGGTACTCAAGGAAGCACACGAGTGGATGGCTTCTGAATACTGTTGCCAACGCAACTTGAATATCCATAGGAACATATAACTGGGTGTTCCAAAGTGACTCACCAATGTGCTAGAGTCGGGAGAATTCCAGGGTCTTCGACCAATAACTGAAGGGATGTATACCCTGCACGGATCTCAACGGTGTGATCAAGGTGTTGAAGACGAGCACTTGAGAAACAACCATTCAGAGAGGCACTGAGGACTCCACTCAAAATGGTCTATGGCGCAGGGACCTCTGGGTCTATCCTCTAGAATAGATAGGCTGGCGTCGACAGAGGGAGACCTGCAACTAGCAAGGAAATGATGTTTCCTTGATAGGAGCACGAGGTAGATAAACAAGAGATGATAGGATTGGCTATGTAATTGACATACTGGGAGGGTAGGAAACATGGGTTGTTGGGTGGGGTGACTCAAACTTCCTTTGATCAGAGTATGATGGCGGGGGTGGTCGGGCAGCATATGACACTGACTTGGGGTAAGAGGATCATAGATTTTAAGGGACCAGGGATTGTGACTGTAATGAGGGATGCTCAAGTTAATGTAGGGTGACATGAGACTCTAAGGATGGTATATCGCAGAATACTCTAAACAAAGGCGACCTTATTGGGGGTGCTGCCGAGATGATTGATCATAGTGCCAAGAGACACCGGTGGGGTCTTCTTCATGGTTTAAGGAGTTAGAAGAAGGGATAGAAGTGTGCTAAAAATGGTACTGTAATGTGGATTTATACGAGCCCAGGACAATTCATGCTCGTGATTGCTTTCAATTTTAAGGAGTCTGAAAGCGATAAGAAGACTCTGAAATAATGGAATGGTACCATCGTGTGGATTTGTATGATCCCAGGACAGTGCATGCTCATGGTTGCTTTAGATTTTAGAGAGTCTGAAAGCAATAAGAAGACTCCAAGGGGGGTTCTTTTCATGTGTTAGTCTCCAAGGCCCCAAAAAGCATAAAACGAAGCATTGAAGAACTCTTCTAGCTGGTGTGACTAGAGTATTCCTTTTTCGTAATTAGTCTACCATGCCCGGAAAAGTTTTAAACTTATACTAGATAGACGCCCTTTCAGGTACTTTAACGAGCATGAAAGGAAGCAAGATTGCTTGGTGATATTTTCATTGTTTTAGGAGTCAGAAAAGAGCTTAACAGAAACTCCCTAAGTGCCTTTTTCGTAAAGGACTTGTCAGGCCTGAAAAAGGGATAAAATTATACTGAACAAAAGGAATGGCCAAGCAAGGAGGGAGTGTTCTGTCAAAGGACATAAATGAGAACCAAGAATGAGGGTTGGGGGGGGGAACACTGGTGGTGCCTCCTTGCGGGATGATGAATGGTGGAAAAATAATGAAATGTTTGTAGTATGAATGGAGCGGAGGGCTCAAGCATCATCACGGGCGTGGAAAACTGAATCCGGCGATATAAAGAATGTCAAAAAGGGAGAGTGACCGATGTGGCACATAAATCGAGGCAACGAAGGGTGCCTATAAAAAATATTCCTGAAAAAGGTGTCGAAAAACATGAGAAACTTACTCGACCACAATGAGGGTCTCGTCATCCTGATTCTAGTGGTAGAAGCAATTTGGAAAAAGGATTCCGTATGGATCTGGAATGGCCGAATCAAGAAATGGTCAACTATCTATAAATAGTAAGTGGACCCATAGTGCCATGTGTCATTGGTACGATTGACTTTGACAGGAGAGTGTAGTGAGCCAGAGCTGATTTGGAATTTGTGGGCGATCCGACCGGTTGATTTCATTTCTATGAGTTGCAGTTATCTCACTGAGCTTACACCTTTAATTTTATCTCAATTCAGGAGGGTAGTGGGTCCTCAAGAGGATGGTATCATTCACAAGGGGTGTGGAACGCGAGTTCCTAGGTGACGGTCGCGATCAAAGATCACGGTTGTGGCCCCGATAACCACGGTTCAAGATCGCGACTTTGGCTTTGGCAGCCACAATCCGCGATCATGACTATGGTCCCCATAGCCGTGATCTAAGATTGCGGCTATAACCCTGACAACCATGATTTGGGATCATGACTGTGGCCCCCACAATTGCGATCCTGGATCGCGGCTGTGGGCCCCACAGCCACAATTTAGACTACGGGTGTGGAGTTTGTCGGGACATCTTTCTGGGGAGAATGATGACTTATTTGAGGAGGTTCTAATCAGTTTTCATTGTGTGATTGACAGCATGTCGAGAGTACGATGGCGAGAACGCGAGATGCCCGACGATCTCATGGAGTACATACGGCGTGATCAACATGTCCGGGGGACTTTAGGGTTGTGCGGGCTGCTGAAGTTCACGTAGGTGTCGATGATGCATTCAACAGCATTGTTGCTTAACAGGTTGGTGGGCTTCTGGGATCCTGGTTTGGAGGCTTTCATTGTGCAGGGAGAGAGACTGGATCTTACCCTAGCGGATGTTTACTTTCTAACGGGATTGCCTTGTTTGGGTAGGGTGGTGGATACCCAGCCACGACGGTCCACAGACATGGATATGGAGGAGATACTGGACCGATACTGCTTCCTCACAGCAAAAGTGCATAAGAATGCACTTCTGGTCTACGACTTCTAGGAACCGTTGATCCGAGCAATCGCGGCGTGTGTGGTTCGAGAACTGGGGTCACAAGTGCCCCACCGAGTGTCATGGTGACAGATGCAGCTGGTAGAGTGAGTGATACAGGGTACCTTCTTTGCTTGGGCCCAGATGTTCCTTACCTGTGTTCAGCAGGAGTTGAGCAAGGTGAAGGTATTGGGAGGGGAGTTCTGCTATGGGTCATTCTTGTGCGCTTTCTTCATGGAGTGGGTGCCGATGTTGCGACCACATGTGCCAATCCTGGATGGGGGGCTAAGGGAGCCATGGATGGTGCAGTGGGGTCAGATGATGTGCCGACGGGGTGTTGGGGAGGTAGGGCGGTACTTTATGGGGGAGCTTTATTTGTAGTGGTTGCAGATGCTGGTGGTTTTTAATGACTACCCATACTGTGATATGGACTACCGGGGATATTCAGAGGTGCCACGACCTCCTAGGTAGGTTTGGGGTCCAGATGGTATGTATCTAGCTTTTTGATTGATGGTTTTATGTTAGATCTGTTGCTAGAGATATATGATGATTCTGACTACTTGTGATCTGGTTTGATGCAGATGAGGGACTGAGGCCACAACAAGGGCATAGGGACCATAGGGGTCACATGGCAGTTCCATCCCTGCCAGACTGGGGGGAGGTGCGACGACGAGATGCTGACGGGACTTTCGATTCCCTGCGGGTTACCCTAGATCAGCTATTAGCGGGGATTGCCGACGAGGGGTGGTAGGAGCTAGATCAGCGGATGACCGAGGCCTTCTACGATGCTCCACGGGACTGGAAAGTGATTCTAATGTGGGTGGCGGTGTTGGATGAGGAGAGGAGGGCTCAGGACCGACAGGGGGATGAGGAGGATCCAAAGGAGGAGAGAGGGGAGGATGAGTCTGCAGCAGAGGCGGCTATGACACGGGGTGATGAGGACTTAGACAGGGGATTTGACTCTTGTTAGGGAGTTCTGGGGACAGCCCCCGAGTCGCATGGGCATTCAGGATTTTTTGTATATACGGCATGTATTTATGACGAGGATGTTGTTGGGGCTCCTTGATGTATATTTTTTGTATAGCTGAGTGTTGGGGCACTTATGACATTTGTATGACGATGATATATATATGTGCACATGGATGCATTTTATGGTGATTATTTTTGTACGCACATGGATGTGCATTTATTGTTTTGTGTTGGCTATTGCATGTGGATGCAAATGATGTGTTGTAGTAGGCACGTGGATGCCATATTGTAGATGCAGTCTTTTTGGGATTTTTATGTTTTTTTATATATCTACATGTTGTGATTATGATGCATGGTGGATGGTTTACATGATGTGATTGATATGCCAGTCTAGGATGTTGTTAGCCATTTGATCTGCGACACTATTTTGAGCTCTTCAGACAAGAGTGAATGTGATGGATTCAAACTGTCGGCTAAGTTGTTTTGTGTGCAGGAAATTTCTAAAGAGGCAAGGATCACATACCTGGTAGTAGTTGTTGAGCTGCGAGACAAGAAGTTGGGAGTCAAGGAACACACGAAGGTGACGTATACCCATATGAAGGGCAGCAATCAAGATAGTGGTCATGACATCATATTCAGCCTGGTTATTGGTAGCAGCACCTATGCACATTCTGTCAAGATGAATCAACTCGTGTGAAGGGGAATATAAGACCCAAGATACGGAGGCCAAGTGTGGAGACCAGCGACTTGCTCCATCGGTGAAGCCAATGTAATAAGGTTGGAAATTGTCCATCTGTGATCATGCAGGAAAATGACGAATGTAAGGTTGCAAAAAAAAGTGAAAAACAATGAAAGCAAGTAAACTGTACAGTACGGACTAGTGGGTCCGAAGGAATGTTTAAGGGGAAAAACGTTTGAGATACAACCCATTACGGGGGTTGCATAAGGGGTGGCCTTTGGAATCGGTTAGGATATATGCCCCATTTCCAAGGCAAGTATGTACTATATATGGGCCTTTCCACATGGATTCAAACTTCCCTTTACCTGTCTTGTCATGAGCTTGGTCGTAAACAAGCACCAGATCTCCTTCATGGAAATCTCGTGGGTTTACGTGTTTGTCATAACCAGCTTTGGAGCGGCTATTGGTGGCCTCAATGGTTTGGAGGGTTGCACGACGGTCCTCGTTGGCTTTCTCTAATAATAGCAGATGTTGTTCAAGTGGTGAGGTGTCTGGAAGAAGTTCGATGGCAATGTGTAGGGTGGGGATCTAACATTCGATGGGGAGGAAAAATTCGACACCATGAGCTAAGTGAAAAGGGGTAAAACTGGTCGCAGTCTTAGTTGATGTGCGGTAAGCCCATAATGCAGGGAAAAGCATGTGATGTCAGTTGGACTTATGTCGGTCAACAGTTCGTTGGAGGATTGTTTTCAAAATTTTGTTAATGGCCTCAACTTGGTTGTTCCCTTGGGGGTAATAAGCAGAGGCATACTGATGTTTGAATTTAAGGAGAGTTGAAAACTCGTGCCAAATGGCATCTTCAAAATGTGAACCGTGATTCAAGGAAAGATGTTTAGGGACCCCGAATCGTGTGATGACATGATTAAAAAAGAAACGGGAAGCAGTGTCGGCTTTGCAATTAAAGGTAGGCATGGCTTCAGCCCATTTGGTGAAGTAGTCGACGGCGACAATGATGTACTTATGGCCGTTGGCGGATGGTGGATTACACTCCATGAAGTCGATGGCCCATTTGCAAAAGGGCCAACAGTGATGACCGGGTGGAGTGGGGTGGGTGGTGTCCGGGCCTTAGGGGCAAAGAGCTAGAAATTACGGCAATGCTTGACCGCTATGATGCAGTCGGTGAATAGTGTGGGCCAGAAGTATCCGACGCGGAATACCTTCTAGGCTGTGGCCATCCCAGAAAAATTTCCACCGTAGGTTCCACTATGATAGTCATTAAGAACTTGCTCGGCCCACACCCAAAATAGTTAAAAATCCCCCACCATTTCGATCTCCTCCCAAATGCTCTTTGTGTGATAAGTTAGGCCATGCTACCCACCAATGTCCACAATTACCCGCACTATAGGAGCACATGAAAATTCTTGATGATGACCCCACCATCTCGATTGTCCACCTCGACCTTACCCTTAAGCCTTGCGATAAGTCACTATGTACCAACCACCCTTGTGCAATATGCAGTATTTACGACCATTACTCACATCACTGCCCTGATCTTCCGAAGTACCTCGACACAATGAACATGGCTATGAAGGATTTTAACTGTTTAACTTTCTTTGCTTGATCTTTTGTTTTTTTTCTAGTGCATGTCGCGGTGAGGCTCTAGAGGTCCCACCTTTCTCTTGAGTTTATTTCTTTACGTGAGTCTTCATATCTTCTTCTAAACTAGACTGTTGGAATTTCCTTAATATATCCTATAGACTTTCTTTCTCAGACACATACTATTGGAATTCTCTATTCTTAACTTGTAAAAACTCTGAAGTTACTCGCGGTAAAAATTAAAAGTCACTGTAAAATTGGTAACTATGTGCTCCTTGCTATTTATAGCCATAGCTGCACTAAGAGGCTCCCAAAAACAACTAAGTTAACATTAAATGCTATGTCCGTTGGCCAAATCTTGCTTATATATTGGTCATTTCCTTTCATTTAATGTGTCTTCAATGGACAAATATGCCTTAAAGCAGAAAAATATGGTTTCCGAAAAGTACTGCATAACGGCTAGTTTTCGAAAAAAATTGTAACGACTAGTTTTATCTAGTTTCGCTGATGGTTAGGTGAATGGCGAGGCTCACTTCAAATTTCCCTTCTTTTGATGGAACTTCGCAACAGTACCCCCTTCTTTTAATTGAACTTCACAACTTGACTTGTTATGTGTACTTTGCAGCACATCTTCAAATCTTGTGGACTTCTCATTATAACAAAATTGTTGTGTGCAAACTCTATTCTCTGTTTAAGTGTCCAATTTCAACTGCACTTGAAACTTAAAATTTATTGCATTGTTTAACTTCTGCCTGTAGGATTAGGGCCATCTCTGTAAGGATTTAATCTACTCCCATTAAAAATTCCTTGTAAGTGTTTTCCAATTAATGTGGCTAACTGTACTGCACCACCATTAGTAACATGTTTGACAATGTATTGTCCTAACCAATGCATTCTGAATTTTCCAGGAAATTTCATAAATTTTCTATTGTAAAGGAGAACAAGGTCTCTTACCTTGAATAACTTGTGCTTAATGTGTCTACCTTGCCATACCTTTTCTCTCTCATTTTGCACTTGTTGGTGAAATCCTACAATGAAGCGGTCTTCCTCCAATCCAATTAACTATAATAGTCTTTGATCCACTGTTTCATCATCATCCATGCCTGTAAATGCTGCAATTCTCAAGCTTGGTACTATGTATTCCATGGGCATGACAACTTCCTGTCCATATGCTAACCTGAAAGGTGTATGGCATGTCAACCTTTTGCAAGTTGTCCTATATGCCCACAATATTGCTGGTATTCTGAGATCCCAATGATCCCTGTTTGTGTTGCATACCTTGGATAATGCATTCTCCAACACTTTATTAAAGGCTTCTATGGTTCCATTAGCTTATGGATGATATGGTGTACTCTTGTGATGGTAGATCTGAAATTCTTCTGTCAAGGCTTCAATAGTTTTGTTCAGGAAATGGGTCCCCTGATCACTCATTAGGATCTTTCGAAATCCAAAACTTGTCAAGATGTTCTCAAAAATGAAATCCATTGTTGTAACTATGCTACAGTCCTTCACTGGTTTTTCTTCTTCCCATCTAGTTAGATAATCTGTAGCTGTAATAATGTATCTCGAGCCAGTTCTCTTCCCTAGTGGGTTAATAGGTCCCACAAAGTCAATGTCCCATCTATCAAAGGATTGTAAATTCAATTGTGGTATCAATGGAATCTCATCTCTACGATATGGATTTCCTGTTCTCTTGCATACATCGCAATTCCTACAACATTCCTTTGAATCTTTATGTATAGTAGGCCACCATAGTCATGCTCTCAAAATATTCTGTGCAGTAGTTTTCCCTACATATTGTCCTCCGGATACTCATGAATGCGCTTCAACAAGTATAATGGTTCTTTCATGTTCTAGTACACATCTACACAATACTTCATCTGGTTCCGATTTGTATAATTGTGCTACAATCAGGGTAAGATCAGTTGATCTTACCATTAATTGTTTCTTCTGCTGCATAGTGAGCTCTGTAGGTGCTAACCATATAGTTATATATTCTACAATGTTTCAGAAGTAGTCATATTCCATGTGAATAGAAAACAACTTCCTATCTTGTATATTATCCTTCAAATTATTAGGTTCTTCTCTTGACTCAATTCTTGAAAGATGACCAAGTCCTGCATTTAATATTCGTGGCTTCACTATGATCTTGAAATCATATTCCTGAAAAATTAAGATCCATCGGCATATTATTCCCTCTAACACTAGCTTATTGACCAAGTACTTCAAAGTTGAATGGTCAGTGAACATGCAAAAGTGTGAACCTAGCAAATAGTGTCTAAATTTCTGCAATGCATACACCATAGCTAAGACTTCCCTCTCTGTTGTGGTGTAATTTTTTTCTGCTAAAGATAGCTTTCTACTAGAAAATGAAATGGGATGGTCGATGCCTCCATCACCTAGTTTTACTAGTACAAATCCAAGTGGTATAGATGAAGCATCTACATGTACATGAAATGGCTTGTTCCATTCAGGAAAGACTAGAATAGGCGTTGTAACAATCTTATCTTTCAGTGTGTAGAATACTCTTTGGCAATCTTCAGTCCAGTTATACTTCACTTCTTTTTTCAATAGTTTCTCCATAGGTGCAGTTATTTTCGCATATCCTTTAATGAATTTTCTATAATATCCTGTGTGTCCCAATGTAGTGCATAGCAACTTAACTAAATTAGGCACTGGGAGGTTTAATATGATCGCTATCTTCATTGGATCAACCATCAATCCTTGTTTACATACTATGTTTCCTAATAAAATACCATATGGAACACAAAATACACACTTCTTCAAGTTCAAGGAAATCTGATACTGTCTACAGTTTGCTAACATCATCCTTAAGTTCACATGATGGTTCTTCAGGAGACCGAATACTGTCCAGTCATCAAAGTAAACTTCTAAGAATTTATGAATATAATCCTTAAATGCAGATACAACCACTCTTGAAAAAATAGTAGGTGTGTTCTTCAATCCAAAAGGCATAACACTATACTGAAATGATCCCCATTTAGTAGAAAATGTAGTCTTCTTCATGTCTTCCACACCAATTCTAATATGATGGTAGCTCAAAAATCCATCAGTACAAGAGTATGCCTCCTATCCACCTACATTATCTAGTACTTCATCTGTAAATGGTGTAGGAAATGGGTCATGTACAAATGCATCATTCAATTTTCTTAGATCCACACAAATTCGGATTTTGCCTTTAGATTTCTTGTCTTGAATCACCATGGGAGTTATCCATTCTAACTCTTCTACTGGTTCAATGATGCATGCCTCGATCATTTTATCAATTTCTTCTTTCACTCTTTATTTATATCTAGGGTTTAGTCTATAAGGTCTTTGCTTGATAGGCTTCACATCCTTCTTGAGAGGTATTTTCATAACTCCCAAGTCACCTAAAATGGCCTTCATTTAGAAAAAATTGGTAGGGAATAAGTCCTGGTATTCACGTAGTTGGATTTCAATATGTCCCATTGTTTCTTCATCCCAGTAATCTCCAATAGAGGTGAACTCTGGTTCATCATCCGTGCCAATATTGATATTTTTAGTCTTAATGGGGTTACTCATATCTAGAATTTCTAAATCAGGTCCTTGCACATCACGTTTTCCTTCATATTCGGGTATATTCACTTCGCGAGGATCTTCCTTTTCATTTTCATCTAGTGAAAAATTATAACACTCGATGGCATGCTCCAACTGTATTTCCCAATCTGGTTGATTATACACAAGCAATGGGACATCATCAAATATTTTCTTTTTAATGATCTGCAGAGCTTCATTAATGCTCGGACATTCATCCTCAAAACTGAATGTTAGCTAAACGTTCTTTATCATCATTTTCTAGTATGTTTTACCATGTCGAATTTCTATTTCTATATACCAGTTTTTTTCCAATGGATCCAATGTGTGCACAAACATATGGACCCATTCAGTCTTTGGTATATGCCTCCATGCTTTCAAGCAAGATTCGATATGATCTCTAGGATCAATTTGTCCACTATACTTTTCTTGTACATTCTCAGTTTTTTCATCAAATCTAACTTCCATTAAGTGCTTACATTATTTCCATGTGCTCAATTTGTCTTTATAGGCATCCCACCACCTAGCAGGTGTAGCTTGCAATTCTATGTCTAGAGCTAATAGTTTGTGTTCATTTGAAACAAATGCTAGATATTCATTCAAAAATGCATGGATATTACTCAAACCATAATAAGTAGGAATTGGACTTATCTCTGTTCCAATCCAACGGAGTGACTTTCATATCTTCGCACATCATGTAACTAATACTTCATGCATTCTACTCTGCCATTTTTCCAGTCCTGTGTCTGACTCTGATACGCAAGAGCTGCCACATCTCCAGCTCAATGTTCCATCTTTTGTAGGATTAATGTAATATGCTTGATCAACTGTCATCTTGTAGATGTTATCAAGTTCTTAAGCTTTGCATTCTTCTCTTATTGGTTCAACATACCTTGTTCCTTGTGAAGGATCCACAGGTGCAATAACCCCGATATTTTTTCCTTTGAATATCATTTGTTTTTTATTCAAGTTGATAATTACGAGGTTATAAATTACCTAGTCAATCTCTAATAATTCATGATAAGGATTACTTTTATCTATGATCTCAATAACCTGAAAGTCTTCTTTACTTCGCACTCCATCAATGTTAACAGGAACGCTTGATAATCTCCCAAGAGGTATAACCTTCTACTGGTTAGAAAATCTCAACTGTATAGGAGACAAAGATAACTTTGGTTTCCCCATCTTCTCCCATTTTTGTTTTGTTAGTACATTCACCTATGAACCCAAATCAAGAATGAACTGGTTCATTTCAAAATCTCCAATCTGCGCACTTAACCTCATTTATCTTCCTGTCCTTTTATGGTTCTTAATGTGATGGAATTCTCTACGTGCCTTGTTCACTATACTATGTTGTTCGTAATATCCTAGAACATTCTGTAATTCTCCTAAGGCGTGCCTTAGCATTTTTATGCAACTCTATAGAAACTGTGTTACAAGACTTGTTTGTTATGGCGAAGCTCGTGACCCATCATACAAGGATGGAATACCTAATACATGTTTCTGCTCACTTCGCAAAGGGATCCTTGTGGTCGAAGATCATGAGTCCTGAAATCCTTTCCTTGCTTCTATGAATACTTATTTTTCTCTATTAGGGTCGAATACAAGTATCTTTCCAACTTCTTTTCTCACCCAAGGCCCATCAGTAGGCTTTACTCCATTTATATGATTATCAGAAGTTGAAGCTTTGTTTGTTCTACCATCTTCGGTCAAAGCTCCACTTTGGGTCACAACATGGATGTTGTGATATTCATTTATTTTTTCAGCTACAATCATCTGAATACTCTAGTTCTATCCTTCCGATATTTTTTCTTGCATTTTTCCTAGCAAAATCAGCCATGCTTCAATGATATGGTCGTAGGATTTACAATACTTACAAGTAGTGCATGGGTTCTGACAATATCTTATGAAATGTCCAAGTTGATCATAGTTATAACAGACAATATGACCTCTTCCTCGTCCTTGACCAGTATTACGTCTTCTTCCTCTAAATCCCCCACGTCCTCTGTATGTAGCTTGATCATACTATGCATTCTCATTATTGCTCTGTGTTTCTCCTTAGACTCTGTAGAAATCATGTTTTATTTCTATAATAAGGTCATATGCTCTATAGTTGGTTTCATCATGGCCAACTGACTTACAAAATGTGCAGTACAGGTTATTTGGTGTCTGTACATACTTCTGAAGTAGGTAACAATATTCTGCTCGATGTCCTCTACATTGACAAATATCGCACCATGGTCCTTGAGGTTGATTTAATGGGTTCGGTGCCCCAATAGCAAGGTAATTTTTGAATATAGGACAATGTTCGTTGGAATGTCCTTCTCCTTTACATTTAGTACACCAAACCTCTTCTCGTACTTCTTTTCTTTTTTGTATATCCTATAACTGTAATGTTAGGTTTTGTAGTTATGTCTATATTTGTACCATTCCTGCGCTAGTTTCTCCTATGGGATAAGCTTCTAACTTCATTGCAATTTCCAATCATTCTATTTGCGAAGAAACCTTCTGTTTCATCAATGGTAATCTAATGTGAGGAAACAATAGAGCGATAAACCATTCTTGTTGCAATGCTATATCAAAGCTAACTTGATCCAACAAGGCTTTGAATTTCTGATCAAATTCCGACACAGTCTCATTAGGTTCATGTTTTATCTCTTTTAGATCTGTAATGCATTGAGATTTTGATTTAGGATTCTCAAATTCTTTAATCAATGTAGTTCTGATATCAGTTAGTGTTTTGTTCTGTCCAACAGAATATTTCATGAACCATGTTAAATCTCTTTCTCTGAATGTGGTGAGTAGTTGAGCTTGATTTATAACATCGTCTTGTACTTGCTTAACGTTCCAGACTGCATAACAAAGAAACCAATGTTTCTCTCGATCTTCTAGACTAGTTCCTTTAAAAAAAGGTAGGTTTTTATCATCTTCCATTCTTCTTCTAGGAGCTGTAGGGTTCTGAAATACTACAGTACTACCAACGGAGTGAAATGGTGGAGGCATCCCACCACTCGGATGATTCTTTGTGCTCATTCCTATAGTATTGGTGATACTAGTGTTCTGTGAATTAGTACTATCTCATTCAACAGGTATAGGTTTTTGCGGAGTAATAGGCTGATAGCCAATATGTTTAGGTTTCGTCTCACTATCACACTCAGCTTGAGATGAATTTCTATCACTTTCTAACTTAGTTTCTAGGAATGTGCGAGGTTCAAATTCATGAGACCTCTTTCTAGTGCTTTGCTTATATCTTTTTCCACTACTTAAAATGCCAATGTCTTCGTCTATGTCACTATCTGTTTTTTTTAACATTACAGACTCAAATTCTAGGAATCTGACTGCATTCTTAATACGCCTTTTTTAGCTAATCTCATTTTAATGCATAAACTCAGTTTTTTCGAGTACTTACCTATAAATCCCTTGAACAAGTATCTTTCGGCTGCGTTGTAAGACTTCAAAGTGTCCACAACAAACTCTTTAATATATCCTTCCAACAAGCCATCTAGCCAAAAGTCTACTGCTCTTGAAATCTGGTTATTAATCCCTTTAAGCCTCTGAATAAATTATGGATTCCAAACTGTAGGTTCTTCACCCTGGAAACATTTTTTTCTTTCAGCTACCTTGGATATCCACTCATATAACTTGTTAGCAAAATATGGGAAGAAAACTTCATGCAACTTAGTGAATATATGTCTCTGTAGCCACTGTTTTGTAGTAAGCCCGAGATGTCTGTTTTATTTCTTCGTAAACTTGCATTTTGTTTGACTCACCCAGTTCTGTATTTCATTCTTCTCTGGATTCCACATCAACATAACACATCACCAATATAACAGTCCAAAGTTGGTGATGGAACCATTAATGTTGGTCTTCTTGGGATTACCCAGGTTCGACAAAGTTATTTGCAACAACAACAAAACCACTTTCACTCACCCTTTCAGCATCAACTTGTAACAAGGCTCAAGTCTCACCTAAAGCGAAGACGGGGGGTTACAAAATCAGTTTTCTGCAACCGTGGCGTTGTGTGAACCTGGTTAACGAACTCGCAACATGTCCCTTACTTAAAATATACTAACAAGACAATATAAGTAGATGACTTCGCACCTCGTAGTTCCCGACAATATATAGAACTATGTTGAATCTCTACTGTATTTACCCTTTAAATACACATTCATCGTACTTAGTGTTACTGCGCAAAATTCATTCACTTGTATTCCATTTACTTAACATATCATTACCACTCACATACGAAAGAAAATACATAAACACATCATAATATGGACACAAAACTCATCATACACTCATACATAACACATGATTTACGTGGTTCAATCTGAGTTGGGAGCTACGCCCACAGGAACTGTTCTTATATTACTTGGAAGAGTAACAATTCCAGTCTTTGTACTCAGCTGCAGACTCTTCTCTACAATCAAATCTCTACGCACTTAGTTGTAGAGTGTGTTCTCCCTTGGTTCTAACCAACCAAAACCAAACAACCACTAACTTTTGAACAACACCCTCTTCGTTATACAAAAATACCCTTACATATAGATGTGCCCGAAGGTCACATATTACAATAACTATGGGAAAACCCCCAAAGTACCCAAAACCAAAAAACCTTGTGGTTCTCCTATATACCATGCTTAGCTTTGACATTGTTGTCCCTTCGACATCGTTTTTCTGACTCTTACACTTTCTCTAATAGGCGCGGTTCCAACTTCTACAGTGGCTTATGCTTTACACCATTCCGCTTCTTTACTTTCTTCTCTTGTAGCAGTCAGGTCGCAGCTCGGCCTTTAACGGCTTCAACCACTTCTGGCTGTCCTTAGTACTTCATCTTTACTAAGAAAACAAGTCCTTTCTTCTCAACTGCACTTCTCTCCATACCCTATTCCCATGATTTTGGAATCTCTTATCTCCCAAAGCTGGTCAATGTCATGCCTCTCCTAACTATACTTTGTGTTCAAAAATTCCTTTACTTGGGCTACGCCCAACATAAAACTCTGCATTTTCTTCCAAAGTTTGTTCACGGATCTCGTTCAAGCCGGTAAGGCTTGTGGTGAAGAACCCCTCTAATACCAATTCAACACATGGAGCACACTCAGAGGGGGGCGAATCAGTGTGTGTAATTTTACTTTCTTGTAACCATTTCTTGCAACAATGAAAGATAAATCTGAACATTAGTAAACATGTCATTCATATTTATCAAACATTCACCAAAAAAGAATGTCAAAGAAGAACACAAAATATATTTGGTAATATTTTTATATTTTTGTGGAAGACAACAATCTTTGTCTTAACAATCAAATTAGCACCCTTAACAAGTGAAGATGGAAGCACATTTTAGCATTCACCCACAACATGAAGACTAGAAATTTGGAACAATTGAGAGATTTAATCTATCATCTTACCACTGCTTCTGCAAAGGAAGAATTTCGTGAAGACAAAGGTTTCCCTAAAGAGTCCAACTCTAGGACCACTCAAAGGGCCAAAACCCAACTTATACAACTCATGGAGTGGAAAGAATACATCAAAGGTGTATTAATTGTCCTAAAAATCTTGGAAGTGAATGTCAAAAGCCTATGTAAAAGTGGGTTTTTTAGTGCAAATATTTAAAAATCAAGAAAAGGTATTTTCCCACATTGAAAGTTGAATCATGAATTCTCATTTCTCAATGCTATAAAAGAACGACATTTGGGGCATGGTAAGAAACATGAAGTTAGAGTAAAGGGATGCTAGAAGGATTTCAAGGTTGGAAAGCTCATCTTCAAAAAAACCCTTGAAGGATCAAAGTCAAGGATGGAGAAGGTTGGCTCAAAGCAAAGGAGAAAGGATTCACCTCAAGAACATGGTTGTAAGTATTTATTTTCCTCAATTCAATATGATGCAATTAATTCCCCCCCCCCAAAATTCGTGTTTCAATTTAGGTTTTAGATCTAGTTTTGAATTCAAGTTTGATAGATAGATTTCAACTTTCGCAAAGTTTTTCAAGTTCTTAGAGATAGAATCTAGGGGTAATAACCTAGCAAGCTATTGCAAATGGAGGCATAAAGGCCATGTATGCTTAAGAAAGGGGATCTTCTTCAAGTGGCTAGATTCAATAGGTATTCTACTATCTTCATCCCTTCTATTTTCTTGAAAATTACCTAGAAATATCTAAGGAATGAATGAGTATTGCATGTATTTCTGTCATTGAATCTCACTGAGCTCATAGTGAGATATATAATTAGTGTAGATACATCCATACTACTATTGCTATCAACATATTGGTGACTCCTTAGATATGCAACCAACAATGTTGCAGAATATAGTGCTGTCTTTCAACTTCTTGTCGAGGCTATCACCCTTGACATCCGAAAAATAATCGTCAAACTAGACTCAGAATTAGTTGTATCTCAGTTAAATGGTCAGTATAAAGTTTGAAATCCTATGCTTTTTAGAAATTTTCTATGAGTACATCTTTTAGAACGTCAATTTGAGTTCATTGAATACATTCATGTTCCTAGAAGTCTGAATAGTTTGGTTGATTCCTTAGCCAACTATGTACTTGATTGGCATATAAGTCATTAACATCATTCCGAAAAAATCAAGCATGTACAGTATTCATGGAAATTTAATTGAATATATCATTTAAGGACATAAGTAAACGTTGAAATAACTAGCTTACATCATAAACCAAAAAGTGTGTTGAGGTTCTAGACATTTTGGATAGTAACGTTGCACAAATAAAAAAGAATAGTGTAAAAACTTTTCTCTTTTGGTTTCTTTCTCTTCAAGATAAAACCCCAAAAAAATCATTAAAAAATGAAAATATTTGGAAAATTCAAAACACATTTGAAACTGTTTCAAATTTCTTGGTCTGGCATGAAGACTCACCTACAACTGGCAAATCACTGAATAATGGTTCATAGCTTCTAGAAATTCATGTTGAAAGGAGATGCTTCCTCTCATGCTTCATGTGGGATGCATTAATTCCCTCCTTCCGATGGATCTATTCCTATCGACACCAAATCATCATCTAGGAAATGGATCTCAAAACCCAGGAGTACCTTCGATCTTGCAGCCATTAGTGGCATGTTTCCTCGCAAATGACAATGGGTATACATCAATGACCCCTGATTATTTGATTCTACAAGTGTTCGACATCAAAAAATATATTCACAATTTCTATTTTGTACTCAGTACCTTAGAGTCCATCATCATTATCGGTGGGTCTCTTCACATCTGTTAATGGTATACATCAATGACCGATAATCAGATCCTATTTTATTATGCTCGACATCCGTTCATTTATTCGCATGATATAAACTCTTACTATCGTCGGTTTGTATTGAAGACCTTGGGAAAAACAATTGTATCACTCATCGGTGCACTACCCGAGTTGCGCAAGATTAAACTACCATGTCACAAGTTCAATGAATATCTTTTTATTGCACTCATCAAAGTGCATGTTTACACTTCTGAAAAATTTAATTTTTGACATGGATCCAATGGGTATTGTTCGTTGCCATGTTTGTTTACTATTGAGCATGGGTATGATGGCCTTAGGAAGATGTTGTATATTTGATAAATTGCTATGTTTGACTTGCAGGTTTTCTCTTGAATCCTGCACCCATGATATAATCCTTTTTCATCCTTTCTTGGATCAATAAAGAGTATTAGTACGAAGAATACGAATATAAAAAATAATGTATTTCGACCCTTAGCTCCACTTCAGACCTCACACATTAGGGGTGTAGGGACCCTATCCTAGGAACCCTATCTCTTAATAATAATCAAAGTCTTTTACTATTACATCCTGGTTCTATTTGATTCATGTTTTTGTTTAATTCTCGTGCTTGTAAAAAAAAAATAGGGTTTAGATGCCGGTAAATAATATACTATTTTTCCTATTTTCAAGTTTCCTAACTATGCATGAGCAGCGACATATATAAGAATGTATTTTCCAATAAAATTTATTTAGTTATAACTTGCATAATTAAAAATTACAGAGTTAGAAAGGGGCTTTTATACCTAAATGAAAATTACCTCAAAATAGCTAGTTGTCCCTTTTTTGTTGCTCCTCCTTGTTTCTTCTATATGACCTGCAAACCAAAACTCTTCCCAAACTAGGTAACTCAACTAGCTAGACCAACCTGGTATGCCTCCTTTCCAATTGGTGAGGTCTCGCTGACCACCCAGCTCCAAAATTTTCCTTTTGGACACTCGATCCCAAACTGAATACAAGCCCAACCAACTTCTCGTAACAAGTATTTCTCCAACACTTCCCCTCTTCTCTTCTCTTCAAATTTCCTTTTTCTTTTCTTCAAATCCAATCTCCATTTTCATATGTCTATTCTTCCCCTTATTCATCCTTCTGCTGACTCCTCCTATGATAACTATCCCTATCCCCATCATTAATTTTCTCCAACCCCCATTCCTCCTCGAGCCCCCAACTTTTGACTCCAAACAATAGATTGTATTATAATATTATTTAATTCAAGTTTGACTTGGTTTGTTTATCAACCTTAAGTGTTTCACACTCCACCGACAACCTCTTAGCACTACTTTAATATCCTTTATTGTTTCAAAATTATAATTAATAAATAATAAAATGTATATATATATTAAATGTTTAATCTCGGGGTTGGTTTACCCACCAACCATAATTGTTTTACACTTACATGTTTTTCCCCATTAATTACTAGGCATCTCTCGGTGACCTTATAATTAAATGTCTCATAATAAATTTATAATTAATTAATATTTTTATTAAACAACTCCAAAATGTATATTTCGACACTTGTTTATCAATTGCATAATATATCTATTTATAATTTACCCTATGTTCTAATTAACTTTGACATGACCATAATTAAATTAATAGTTATAAATTAATTCTTATCCATATATTTTAATTAATTAACTAACCTTGTTTAATACATAATTAATATTAACCTATCAAGTTAATATTACTTTAATTAACATTACAATAACCATTTAACATTATAACCCAAGGTCTTAACTAACTAGGATCATTAATATTCAGTTAAGCATTACTAACCAAGTGCATTAATTACCGCTTAAGTTAACCATAACTTCTTAACATTATTAATCATTACTAACATTTATTTAGATCTATTTCCATCATAACTAATAATCAATCCTATATCAATTAATCAACCATAATTGCTAAAGTTCGACCTAGTAATATAATCTCCTAATTAGATAAGTAATAGTAATGTAATTAATGCCTAAACAACGTGGTTCAATATTATTTCACGCAAGTTTACACATATGTACACGAGTTATGTAAGTGTAGCTAATGCTTACTCACGCCGTGTAGGTACAATAATAATATTAACCACACAACATTCTTAATCACTTAATTTATTGGTCACTGTCGTATTCTTAACATAATTCGACTGTTGGATCATTCACTTAATTAAATACAATTAACCGACAAACAAGTATACCAATTACTAAGTTACGACACATGAATCGGCAAGGTCTTCAACATACATAGTTAATCAAGTCTTCCCTCCTAACATCATGGTACACCTATCTACCTACTACGTCTATCTAGTTCACAACTAACTTCCACATCCTATCCTTCCTCTGCTGGACTACCGTGAAGTGTCATGCCATGACTGGCTCCAGTTAGAACCCGTAAGCAAAAATTTTCCACTACATTGACCAAGCTTCCGCAGCAAGAAACCACCAATCATCATCACACACCTTGGGGAGCATGCTGTAGCACAACCCTCCCAGGACTCTGGCTTTCGGGGATAAATGGTGGGTAAAGCCTCCACCCCCCTAATGGAACCAGGGACTATGTCTACCCCAACATAATAAATACGTTGTGACTCATACTCAGTGTTTCATCATGTAACCAATATGGTCGATTGAGTTTCCTGAAACCCTACCCCACCCATACATCATGATAATAAACACAATAATCATGCTAAATAAATAATACATCACTTGCATACCATTTATCTTTCGGAGTCCATGTCCCCAGGGTACTCCGACCTTGTAGGATCCATCTATCACTTCGCCATTTTAACCTATAAGTTAGTCCATGACATAGGATCGAGAATATCGTGGAAAATACTTGACATGTATATATACATTTCATCATTAAGAAACAATAAGCAAATAATTTCTATTTACCATGCACATGGTATCACATTTATCCATTTAATATATAACTTTTAACTTGGTATCCACGTACCCATCATTCAGTAATTTGCATGTAAGAGACATAATTAACACATGATATATATCAAAACATGACTACATATCATAACACTAACATCACACACACACACACATATATCTCATCAAAATAATAGAACTACATGTCCACAGTGTCATCAAACTGACGAAGTCTCACAATCATAATAAAATACAACATATAGTGATAGTTCAAGTAGTAATGTCAACATGGGGTGTTACATACACCCACCCTTAGGGAAATGTCCCAAACTTATGGTCAAAATAGTGTGGGAAAATCATGATGCATGGTTTCTGTATCCTTATATTTTGTTTAACATTTGCTTACGTTGATGGTTCGACCTATTCGAGGTTAATTTCTATACTTAATCCATAGAATATTTAATATAATTGTTAGGGTATATTGTATATTCTCTAATGCAATTCATAAGAATACCTTGTATACTATATAAATTTAGTTGTAGCCCAATGCATTACCATGATTCTATCATTTAACTTGCACCTTTTTTGTTACAACCTAAATTTGATACAAGGTCACTCCCTTCTAGGATACCATCACTCCACCATGAATTTCTAGCATGTCCACATAGGTTACTCATAAAGGTTTATGATTTGAAAACCCTATGCATTGTTGATCGACTTTACATTCATCCTTATTCGGTGAAGATGAAGAACATGTCTTTACTTGAAATACTAAAATTAATCGTATGTATCCCCGCGACTAGACACCATGTGCAAATATTTATTCTACTATGCTTTACTCCTTATTATTATCGTCACATATTATATTTGCCAAATTATTTCATCATTTAATTACTGATACATCATGTGTCTTTGTACTATCACTGATAGGGACTAAGTTATTGTTACGGAGAAAACTTCCTATGGCTTGGGGTAGACCACAGCAGACAGTTGACTACCCAAAAATAACTCAATTCTCATTGCTATGCTATATAAATGACAGTGCTAAGATAATGAATAATATAACTAACCTCAATCCAAACGTTTGATGTAAATCCCCGTTGGAGCTTTCAACCCGTGCACTTGAACCTACAAATTAGTCTTGACAACCAATAGACAACAAGCGCATATAATATATAAACGACATTAACATCATCAATAGAAATGGTCCATAATATAATAAGTAAATGCAACCCAATGTAATATAAACAACATTCACACCATTAATGGATGAGAATATGAGTATTTCTATTAATCAATAACAAGAAGTACAATGTGATACGACCTCTTGTTGGCAACCAATCTGAACCAAGAACTACGTCTCTCCACTTTTGCCTCCACCACTTCAATCCTCCATGGAATGGCAAAATCAAACTGTTATAGGAGTTTGGAAGGTGAACACAAGAGGTTCACAACAACAAGGATCAATGAGTGTAGATTCAAGATGTGGTAAAAATCCACTAGAGTTATCTTGCTATCTCTTTCTCCTTCCCTTCCATATGCCATATGTGCTCAATATATAGTCCTCCCAAAGGTAAGTGAAAGGACACATCGAGGCGTTACTGGGAAAATGGAGGGCCAAAGGTCACCCTAAGACCGCTTTTTGGGAGTAAATATTCATTTACTAGTGATTTTTACCATTTTACTTGTCACCCACGGGCTATAGTGATGCAGCTCGTGGACGCTGGTTGAAGTGGAACAACTAGCGTACAGGAAGAAAAATATGGAAAAATGTGTTCTAAAGGACATAAAGTGGATCTGAGTCAATGAAATGGATCCTAAAGGCCAAAGAGTGCTAATGCTCACAAGGTGGAATATTACGTTGTAATAGATGCCCCCTAATGTGTGAGGTCAGAGAATGGTGATACGATGGCCGAAA
The DNA here is from genome assembly GCA_027924585.1 of Larix kaempferi. Taxonomy (NCBI): domain Eukaryota; kingdom Viridiplantae; phylum Streptophyta; class Pinopsida; order Pinales; family Pinaceae; genus Larix; species Larix kaempferi. Next base: position 4,216,668 of record BSBM01000049.1, on the reverse strand, counting down.
TATATTATAAAACTCAAAAGTGGAGTGATGGAGACACAAGTGGAAGGAGCAGCTCACTCATCATAACATGATAGTATCTTAAGTACATGTAGGTATGATACAACAATATGATACAATGGCCATGAATAGGCAGTACATAGTGAATACATGTCATAAGTGATCATAGCCATGATCCCTCTACAGTAAGATATGGTTCCCTGCTGAAAAGGAAACAACTGGTGCAAACTGGAGGTGCAAACTGCTAATGTCTGAGAGATGATATCTCAGATGTAAATTCCTCATCATAAGTAGCATACTGGATCCCACTATCGCCTGGGGTCTTCTACACAAATCATCTATAGTGCAAGGCCCATCAAGTGAATAAAAGAGTTGACGTCGAACCTGATGTGGCATCGTCTGATTACCGGTCAATGATGTATACCATTAACAGACGTGAGACAACCCACCAATAATGAAAATAGGCATCAAGGCACATAGTACAATCATCAAAGTGTGAATAGATGGGTTGAAGTCGAACACTAAGATGAATCCATCAATCAGGGGACATTGATGTATTCCCAAAACTGTCGATGGCGAGAGAACCTACCACTAATGACTGCAAGCCTCAAGGTACTCAACCGAAATCTAAGCCTCAAGGTACTCAACCGAAATCTAAGCCTCAAGTTCCGGAATAAATGAGTTGGAGTCGACAGAATGAGAATTGCTAAAAGGAGGGAATTAAGACATTCCCCATAAACCAACACGAGGTACCATCTATGCTGAAAGATTTGGAAGAACTCAGGTGAAATGGACTGACTTGAGAAGGTTGGCCGACATGGAATAGTCAAGAGATCTGAGGAGTGGCCGACTCTAGTTTCAGGACTTCCTTTGAATAAGAGCATGAGCAAATGGATAGACTCAGGAAGCATAGACTCAATATAGACTGTGTGATGAAGGAGGCATCAACAAAGGCCTCCATAATGACTGGAAACTTAACCAATCGATGGAGTGAACTGAAAATCAAGTACAGCTCCTAAGGTCCAACTATAGTCCAGACTCATAATGGATGGAGTGGAATGAATGCTCTGTTCAAAGGTGACACAACAGCTTCCAACTAGAAGTAGTAACCATAATCGAGTCCAGCTTTTTGGAATATTTGATTTTTTTGGTCTTTTTCATATTTGGAAAAGATTGAAAAAGAATAAAATTGCTTATAGTACAAAAATGGAGGGAACGAGTGTCAAATAGCTAGAAGACTAGTCCCAAGCAGTAGAACATACCTATGATCAATGCAAGGAAGCATGTGTAGGATGTGGACACTCGGGGGGATGTTCCCTCAGGGTCAAAAGGTCATCAAATTCTAAAAGGCAAATGGAAGCTATGCAGGGATAGACAGGAAAAAGTACTCAGGCACCAGGCTAACAACTGAGTAAGTGGGAGCTGGCACAAGGCTCAAGCAGCAAGCAGGATGATGCAATGCAATCACAACTTAATACAACTAGGGGAGTCCTTATGGGAGATGGCCAGCATAAGACAAAGTAGAGTATGAGTCTTTATCGCAAAGTCATGGCGTAACTACAAAGGAATCCCGATCCTAAGGACAAAAAATGACATGGGTACCAAAATGAAAAATGGGTTCTAACTAGGGCACCCATGTTCGGAAAGGCCCTACCACCAAATAACGACACTTCTATAACAGTGTGAAGGTTCTGTGTTGGTTAAGAAGCAGGGTCACACCTACGATTTATGTAAATGGTCAAAAGGTCAAATGCATAATGCAGGTGAAAATGACACCTAACCTATATGCCAGGTGTGAAATATACCTTCCATAGGCATGAAACGATAAAAAACAATTCTCGCCGAAGAAATATGGTCAAAAATGCTACTCCAAGACATTATATTAGTCCAAAACTACATATAATGGTGAAAACTATAGACAAGTGGGTTTCAAAAATTATAAATAGTAAATAAAAATTTACAGTTCACAATTCATTTTTACTATTCACTCATTTGGATTTTTGTGGTTAGTTTTCACCTCAAAGTTCAACTGTTGATTCTAGGAGCTACGGGCATCCATTCATCGATCCATCAGGAGCAGGTTGGTAGTCTCATCCATATATTTCATTTCAATGCTTTTATTTTGATTTTTAGTGGTTGGATTTTTTATGTGTCCAAGCCCTAAATGGTCACGGCGCTACCCGTGGGCTATAAGTATGTGGGTCGTGGGTAGGGTTGGGTAATCATGGTCAACACATGAGTTGACCACGGTTACCCACTTATGTGAGAAAAATTGCCCACAAGTACGGCTGTGAAGTTAGTTTTTAAAATGAAATTGACTAAACTGTGGCTTTCTTCTCCTCCACGATGGTCCTAGAATGGAGAGAAAGGGAGCACGATGCTGTGGATGAGGTCGCCCACAATGATTTTCCTATGCAACAAGCTTTACAAACGCGTGGGCTTTACAAATTTTGGAACATAGGGGGTTTGAGGGCCCAAAACCTATTTCTCCATCATTTGATAGATTACTGGGACATAGATGCACAAATCTTCAACCTAGACGGGCAAATACTCTCATTGGAGGTGGATGATATCTACTTTATTACTGGTTTGTCCTGCCGAGGTGAAGTGGCAAGCTTTCGATCTCATTCTATGGGTAGTGGGATCACCATTCCCAACTACATCAAGCAATATTGTCTTCCCAATACTCGGACAGTGGGGAGTCAGGTGCCCATCAAAGCCATAGTTGATCTGAGCATGAAGGTTATAGTGGCTACCTTGGTGTGGATTACAGGGTCGGCAACTCTTCACCAGGCATCATGGCTGGTGATGTTCTATGCCTCACTATGTATGCAGCCCATGATATATGACTGGTGCACAACAATACTGGGGTCCATGAAGACCGAGTTGATGGAGTGCACGCAAGGGGAAGCAAAAAAATTTGGATACGACAATATCTTATGCAGTTTATTTTTTGAGCGAGTTCTGAGGCTTAGTCCGAGGGGTGAAGTCCCTCCTCACAGTCTCCGTGAACTAGCCTTGACCCGGTGGGAAGAGGTCTTGACACGACAGGGTGGTGGCCGGCAGGCATCACCATACACAGAGGAGTTCTTCCACTAGTGGGACCGACAGGCCATAGCAATAGATGACTATCCCTATGCAGGGATAGACTTTCGTCAGGATCGGAACATGCCACTTCCACCAAGAGCAGCGTTTGGAGACATTGGTGAGTTACTCTTTTTATGTTTTTTGGCGTATTAATTTTTTATGGGTTTTTGATTATATATGTAAATGCAAAAATATTTTTGGAGGTAGTATCATGTATTGACATTTCACTGTTTGCTCGCAGACAAGGGTCCCATGAGACCACATGGCTTCCCAAGACATTGGTGATGGGGCAAGGGTGATGAGGTAGTGGGTACTGTAGCAGAGCATACACTACAAACTGTGTGGGCCAACCTTACATAGATGACCAACAGGTTACCACAGATCGAGATAGAGTAGCATCATGTGGTGGGGGTACCGAGCAACTGGGTGCGGCTACTACAGCATATAGAAAATGCAGTTCATTACTATTATCAGACACATCCTACCGAGGTGGAAGCTAGACCTCCTCGTAGGGATTAGACATCTCAAAGTCCTATTTTTTGTATCGATATGTATATTTTTGAGGGCTACGGGCTCCAGTTTTGTATTATGACACTACCATTTTGGATATATTATTTATAAACTATGGTTCTCCAGTTCTACTATGTGTGCATGTACAAATGTATGAATGTGCGTTTATTTCTGTGCTTCATTATGAATGTGACAAATTCCAATCTAGGACATAATTAGCGTATGCATCTGATGTGTGATTTAAACTTCTTGGAATATGTATATATGTAATGGAAACAAAATATCGTTCCAAGAGTCTTACCCTTAAGAATCTCCATAGTAAAGTAGGATCTCTCACACAGTACTAACCATTCAACTGAGACACAACCAGTTGTGAGTCAAGGCATACTTCTAAAAACTGGATACATTGTGAAATAGTATCCCGAAGTAGCTCAACCACGGCACTATACTCAGCCACATTGTTAGATGTAGGACCAAGGCAAGCACCTCCCGAAGACACAACTAGGTGGTCAGGTGAATAAATGATCCAAGCAGCAGAAGCAAGCTACTATGTGTGACGACTAGCTCCATCTACAAATCCCAAAAACATGGAAGATTCCATTGACATCTGTCAAGCAAATTGAAGCGAATCAACAGACCCAAAAAATGAAAAGAAAACTAAACCTATGTACAGAAATAACTAGACAATAGTATACAAAAGTATTAGCTCAATCCTAATACCGCTTGAGGTAGAGCCCATTTCTAGGCTCCTTCAAGACATTCCCCTCATAACCCTCTAATTCATAAGCTCATTTTTCTAGGACACGCCTCACGATGTAAGGACCGTGCCACATTGGGTTAAACTTGCCTTCCCCCAAGGGTTCTTTAGCTTGGTCATATAGAAGGACCAAGTCACCTCAACATATTGTTGGCAATGGACAGACCTATCGTACTTAACCTTGATACGACGTTTATTGGCATCAATAGGCACGGCGGCATCTCGACTGTGCTCGTCAAGTTTCTCAAGGTGGATCAAATGTTGCTCAATACCCGACGTATCACGGAGGAAATCTATAGCTAGTTTGAGTGAAGGGATTTCGCATTCAGTCGGTAAAATAGACTCCACACCGTGTACTAACTGAAATGGTGAGAACCCGGTGGTAGTCTTGATTGCAGTTCGATATGCCCACAAAGCAGGATATAACATAATATGCCACTTATTCTTGCTCTGTTGGATGGTACGTTGGAGAATGGTCTTCAAAGACTTATTAACTGCTTCAACTTGACCATTCGCTTGGGGATAGTAAGAAGATGAGTTTTCTTGACGAAACCCAAGCTTGAGTAACAAATCCTCCATCATTTTGTTATGAAAGTGACTACCATGATCAATGAAAATCTCTTTCGGTATACCGAACCGAGTAATAATCTGATTGAATATGAAATGGGCTGCTGTAGCACCATTGGATTTTACGGTAGGAATGGCCTCAGCCCATTTGGAAAAGTAGTCCATGGCCACTATGATATGGTGATGCCCCCCAGCCGAAGCTGGTTTCCAATCCATGAAATCCACCCCCCACTTGGTGAACGTACCGATGGTGACGACTAGATGAAGGGGCGCTGGATGCGAGTGTATATTCCGAGAAAACACCTGGCAAGGGTGGCATCTATTTACAGCATTGACACAATCCTTAAAGATGGAAGGAAAAAAATAACCAGCTCGCATAATACGTTGGGCTATAGCAAGCCCGGATAAGTGACCGCCACACACCCCAGCATGGAAATCATTCAGTACACGCTCTACTTCTTCATGAGTCAAACAATGACATAGAATTGAGTCCTTTCCTCGACGATACAAGGTGTCACCGACGATAGGATAATCTTTAGCGTGGTGTTTCACATGCCATCATTCATCTCATGAATAATGCGAAGGGAACTTCAAATTTTGGAGATATATAATAATATCCCCATACCAAGGGTCCTCGGACGAGATAAGAAACAAGTTCTTATCCACAAAGGAATCTTCATGGATGATATCCTCATCTAATCTCGAAAGGTCCGACATCAGCTCAGCAAAAACCAAGGACTTAACTGACTTCGCCGAAGGAAACTCAAGTTCAAACTCTTGAAGAATCACGATCCTTTTATTGTATTTCCCCCTATGAGACATCGTGATAGCACGAACTGAAATGGATTGATATGTGCTATGACCGTGGTTTTCCTAAGCATGATATAGTGCCATAACCGTTGGACTGAATGAATAGTCGCAAGTGCCAACTTTTCCACATGAGTATATCTTAGTTTAGCGTCTACTAAATTTCGACTGAGCTAATAGATAACATGCTCCACGAGTGCATCATCATCCTGAACCAAGACCATGCCAATCGTCTCCTGAGACGCAGCCACATAAAGGATAAAATCTCATGCGAAGCCTGGTGGACTAAGCACAGGGGCCGATACCAAAGCTTTCTTAAGGGTGTCGGAAGACTGCTGGGTTCGCTCATCCCAGATAAATGGTGTGTCTTTCTTCAATAAGCGCGCGAAACCTTTGGTAAGATTAGCATAATTCACTACAAAATGGTGTAGAAAAGTATCTCTCCCTTGGAGGCTCTGAAGTTGTAACAAGTTGTACGGAGGAGGTAACCGAAGTATTGCCTCAAATTTAAGAGGATCGACTCTAATACCCTCTTTGGAAACTATGAAACCTAAAAGGAGACCAATCCTCACAGGGAAGATGCATTTATTAGGATTCAATAGAATCTTGTAGCGTATACATCATTCGAGAATCAAACGGAGGTGCTTGGGGTGGTCCACCTTCTTGCGAGAATGTCCAGCAAGATCATCCAAGAAAACCTCCATTATACGTTTAAGGTCGTGAAAGGCATAGGTCATGGCACATTGAAATGTAGCTCCGACGTTTTTAAGGCCGAAGGGAATTTTCTGGCATGCAAATGTTCCCCAAGGACAAATTAAAGCAATGTTATGTTGGTCCTCAGGCTTGATCTGGATCTGATTGTACCCCAAAAGGCCGTCCATGAACGAAAAAATCTCACTTCCCGCACAAGCATCCAAAATATGATTGATGAATGGGGTGGGGAAATTGTCTTTCGGACATGCGCGGTTCAAGTCTCTAAATTCAGTGCATACACAGATAGTTCCCTACTTCTTATCCAAAGGAACGGGGTTTGACACCCATTCGGTAAGGGGAACTCGGTTGATGAAACCTGCTTTAAGCAACTTTTCCACCTCTGCCTTGATAGCGGTTGCCTTTCTAGGGTTCACAGCACGCAAGCATTGTCAAACCAGTTTAGCGTTTGGGTATGTTCTAATCTCGTGTTCAACAATGCTAGGGTCTATTCCTATCATCTCCTCATATGACCAGGTGAAAGCTCCCTGGAGTTCTATAAACAACTCGGTGTAACTAGCAACCTCCTCAGAAGTCCAATCATCACCGATGTAGACGTTCTCAATATTTTTGGGAGTGCAAGAGATGTTGATCGATGTTGTCGAGGAAATGTTAGCCATGTTCCCCTCCGCATAAATCTCATGTGACCCCAAAAGAGCCATAGGGTGACCAACCATCTCAGCGAGAGTCATCCTAAACTCTTTTTGCTCGATGAGGTCGAGGTTAGGAAGAAAATGAGATTGATGATGCATATCTTCCCAAGGACTCTCACTACCACACATGACCTCAATAATAGCTTCATCCAAGGGTAAAGTATCATCAAGGCAATCATGCGAGGAAGATGAGTTGGCTTCCCAAACTGGTAGCATAATGGGATCTTCCTCTTCTGTCTGTGAATAGGAGAGATCCAGGTCCACTGTGGCTTGTTGAATATCTTGATAAGCAAGCTCAGCGGTAGATAGCAGCATAGTCATTCCAATATGCGTAATGTCTCCGGATGTGGGACTCGTGGATGGTAGAGTCCATGGATCATCAAAATATGAAGTCTGGAAAGGTACATTATTTAAAGGAGGAGAAGCTTTGTCAAAAAAGGTTCCAATAAAATTAATCGGTGTAGGGAAATCATAAGATCCCATCAAAGAAGGGTACATTCCAACACCCATGTTCGCAGTTGTCACCTGAGAATCTGTAACTTCAGGGACTACTGATCTCGAGGATGTTGTGGAAGGAGGACTAACGAATTCTATTTGGTCGACTATCACAATCTTGCCTTCGTGTGGAAAGCAAATAACTCTGAATACAGTGGATGCAACCGCTTTCATAGCATACATCCAATTCCTACCCAAGAGAAGGTTGTAGTCGATGGGTGCAACAACCACTTCGACTTCAATAGGCACGGGTTTCCAACCCAAGCAGACAACAAGGGAAGGGATAATCCCATGCGGCTTAAATGACCGACCATCAAATGCAGTGAGCATGGTCATAGATTTGGACAAAGGATGAGATCCAAGATCTTTCCAACAAGATAAAAGACATTACTGACGTGGAATTGCCTTCATCAACCACCGTTCTTTTGACAAAATTCTGAAGGCACTCCACATGGATTTGAAAAGCCACATGGTATGGTAGTCGAGGTTGAACATCAGTAGTATCATACCTGATAATACTAGGACCTCCCCCATCCTAAACTCCTAAAGAACTCAAAAGGGCATGCCTTTGAGACGGACATGCCTACAAAACTTCAAGAGCTGACATGGCGCATGGAGTTTGGCCCAAATATTCTACAATGGAGTATTTCTGGGTGGTTCGAGCATTGGGATTATGCATAGAGCGCTTGAGAACACCTTTCGGTATCCGTGGCATAGTAGAGGGCTTCTCAATATGCAAGGAGGTATCGGGAGGAGGGGGAGGCTCATTCCCCATGCTCGGTTGTGGCGCACCATAATCGCATTGACAAGTGGAAACACTAACCGCTGATTGGACCATATTCACGCATCCATAGCCACTAGTATTGGGAGAAGACGTTGTAGTCTCATTAGGTCCATAACCAGTAGCAGGAGCATGCGCAGCCATGTTCTGATGATGTGGAAGGGGATCCTTTAACACAGCTGGGCTTTGTGCCAGTTGCTTCTATGCTTCTTCATTATGAGGACACAAGTGAGTAAGGTGATCCTCCCCACAAATTTTGCAAGGGAATTTCACTTTACGCCTAGGTTTACGTTTTCCACCAGCATTTTCGCCATCCTGAGGAGGGTTGGCATTTTCTTTTCGAGGAGTATTGTGATTAGTACCATTATTCCCATTGTTTCCACCCTTTCTATTGTTTCTCCCCTTCTTCTTACCACTAGGTTGTTGGTTACCCGATGGATTCGCTGATTGCACAGTGTGTACATCAGATGATGGAGTGGAAGTGGACAAGGTGTGAACCTGTTTGGGAGTAGACTGGTTAATGGACAAATTTTGCATTTGACAAGCAACCAAATCTACAGGGAGAGTACTTAAGGATCCCACAATGCCATCAGCATGTGGTCTAGGAACTGACTTGGGCTCATGTCGTGTTCGCGGTGCATTAGGGATAATGTCATATAAAATGCAAGACTAAGAATATAATAAATCTAGCTGCTGGACTTTTAAGATGGCTTGTTCCTCAATCACAATGCTGAACATCGAAACATCCTTAGCAATATACGGGAGCAAAGACTTGAGAAACCACTCCAACAAAAACTCTGGAGGAATGTTGGTTTTCACTAACCTTTTCCGTTGACGCCACTCTTGAACGTGGTCAGAAATGTGTGTGGCCTTGTTCTGACGGAAGGTAGAAAAAAGTTCAGTACCAGTTTCATAATGAACTGGAAGCTGGAAATGATCCAAGAAAACCAAATCTATCTCATTGAAACCTTTATAGGTTCCCCCAGGAAACTCCACCTACCATTTCGCGGCTGTCCCCGTGAGGGTGCATTGAAATAATCTAAAACGAATAGAGTCATGATTTAGTGAGTAGAGTCCAATGGGAATAATGGTAGTAATCACAATACTCCTCGGAACGAAAACGCCAACCCTCCTCAAGACGGTGAAAATGCTGGTGGGGAATGTAAACCTAGGCGTAAAGTGAAATTCCCTTGCAAAATTTGTGGGGAGGATCACCTTACATACTTGTGTCCTCATATTGAAGAAGCATCGAAGCATCTCGCACATATCCCAGCGGTAGATAGCGACATAGTGATTCCAATATGCGTAATGTCTTCAGACGTGGGACTCGTGGATGGTAGAGTCCATGGATCATCAAAATATGAAGTCTGGAAAGGTACATATTTAAAGGAGGAGACGCATTATCGGAAATGGTTCCAATAAAATTAATCGGTGTAGGGAAATCATAAGATCCCATCGAAGAATGGTACATTTCGACACCCATGTTCGCAGTTGCCACCCGAGAATCTATAACTTGAGGGACTATTGATCCCGAGGATGCTGTGGAAGGAGGACTAACGAATTCTAGTTGGTCGACTGTCATAATCTTTCCTTCGTGTGGAAAGCAAATAGCTCTGAATACAGTGGACGCAACCGCTTTCATAGCATGCATCCAATTCCTACCCAGGAGAAGGTTGTAGTTGATGGGCGCATCAACCACTTCGACTTCAATAGGCATGGGTTTCCAACCCAAGCGGACAACAAGGGAAGGGATAATCCCATGCGGCTTAAATGACTGACCGTCGAATGCAGTGAGCATGGTCATAGATTTGGACAAAAGAGGAGATCCAAGAGCTTTCCAACAAGATAAAAGACATTACTAACGCAGAATTGCCTTCGTCAACTACTGTTCTTCTGACGAAATTCTGAAGGCACTCCACATGGATTTGAAAAGCCACGTGGTATGGTAAGCGAGATTGAACGTTAGTAGTATCAAACCTGATAACACTAGGACTTCCCCCATCCTGACCTCCAAAAAACTCAAAAGGGCATGCCTTTGAGAAGGACATGCCTGCAAAACTTCAAGAGTTGACATGGTGCACGGAGTTTGGCCCAAATGTTCAACAATGGAGTAGTTTTGGGCGATTCGAGCATTACGATTATGCATAGAGTGCTTGAGAACACCTTTTGATATCCGGAGCAGGAGCATGCGAAGCCATGTTCTGATGATGTGGAAGGGGATCCTTTAACACAGCTGGGCTCTGTGCTAGATGCTTCGATGCTTCTTCAATACGAGGACACAAGTGAGTAAGGTGATCCTCCCAACAAATTTTGCAAGGGAATTTCACTTTATGCCTAGGTTTACGTTCCCCACCAGCATTTCCGCTGTCCCAAGGAGGTTTTTCATTTTCTTTTCGAGGAGTATTGTGAATACTACCATTATTCCCATTGTTTCCACCCTTTCTATTGTTTCTCCCCTTCTTCTTAACACCAGGTTGTTGGTTACCCGATGGATTCGCTGATTGCATAGTGTGTACATCAGACGATGGAGTGGAAGTGGACAAGGTTTGAACCTGTCTGGGAGTATACTGGTTAATGGACAAATTTTGCATTTGACAAGCAACCAAATCTACAGGGAGAGTACTTGAGGATCCCACAATTCCATCGGCATGTGGTCTAGGAACTGACTTGGGCTCATGTCGTGTTCGCAGTGCGTCGGGGATAATGTCATATAAAATGCAAGACTGAGAACATAATAAATCTAGCTGCTGGAATTTTAAGATGGCTTGTTCCTCAGTCACAATGCTGGACATCAAAACATCCTTAGCAATATACGGGAGCAAAGACTTGAGAAACCACTCCAACAAAAACTCTGGAGGAATGTTGGCTTTCACTAACCTTTTCTGTCGACACCACTTTTGAACATGGTCAGAAATGTGTGTGGCCTTGTTCTGACGGAAGGTAGACAAAAGTTCAGTACCAGTGTCATAACGAACTGGTAGCTGGAAATGATCTAAGAAAACCAAAGCTATCTCATTGAAACCTCTATAGGTGGCCCTAGGCAACTCGACATACCATTTCGCGGCTACCCCCGTGAGGGTGCGTTGAAATAATCTCAAATGAATAGAGTCATGATTTAGCAAGTTGGATGAACACCACAGGTGAAAAGTTGTAACATGATCACCTGAATCTTCACCCCCCTTCCCCTCAAACTTAGGAATGTATGAAGGGAGTTTAGTAGGTACTGGAGGCCAAGACAGATCATGACACATCGGATCATTCATGAGCTTTGAGAGATCCAGAAGATTCAGTCGAGCAAGGAATGGGAGCTCTGGCTATAAATCTTGATTATATGCTCCCATAAAAGGTTGGTTATATGGACCTGAAGGATAAGACTGACCATGACCGTAAGCATGACCATGACCATACAGTTAATACCCTCCTCCAAACTGACCCGCTTAAGGGTAAACAGTCATGTGTGTATTATGAGTGCCATAATGGTGTGGGTTATAGTAAGGGCCAGAACCGACTGTATTGTAGTGAGAATTACCACCATAGCTATGGGGCATATAAGTACTCTATGTAGTGGGAACTGTGTTGTAAGAACCGTAGTAGTGGAGTATGTTCCCACCCCCTACATAAGTACTCTGAGTGGCAGGAGCAGTCGTATTGTGACCATAAGTGTAAGGTATACCCCCTCCCCCCATGTAAGCACCACTAGTAGCGAGAGCGGTGGTATGGTGACCATGATTATAAGATGTATTCCCACCCCCCACATTGGTGTTATGGGTGGCAGGAATAGTCGAAAAGGTATATGGTATATGTCCACTCTCGGTATGAGGAGGATTGTTGACATTGGAAAAAGTGGTTTGAGGTTGATGTGTAGCAGCATGTGTAGTATTCTGTGGGATACGAGTCGTATGGTGTGAAGTATTCCCACACAATGCGGTAGTCCTAGGAGGTGGTATTCCACCCAAATTTGAAGTGTTTTGAGGAATGTAACCTGACCCAGTAGTATGTGTCTGAGAAGCAAATGTGGTTCCCTCAGCGAGGGTAGTGCCCCTAGTGAGGGTAGTGCCCCTAGTGGGTTCAGTGGTGCCAACACCATGACAAGTGCTAGCATGACTACCAGACGTAGTGGACGGATGAACAGTGTTATAACAAGGCATACCAAAAGAGAACGTGGTAGGGTTAATCGTAGGACCAGGGTCATCGTGTAATTCTGGCATCCCATATAGATAATTGTGTGGAAACAAAGGATCGAATGGGTTGTCCTCGGGTGGATTTGGACCAAACAAACTAGGGTGGGTCTCGGGTGGATCTGGACCAAACAAACTAGTTTGGGTCTCAAGTGGATCACCCCCCCATGCCTCTCTAGGAGTAGGGGTGTCTGAATTGTGTTCGACTCTACCCAATGGACTCGAAGGGATTTCTCCTGTGCCAAAATGTGCAGTCATAGCGTCGATGACATATGTTTCGTAAGAATCCGAAGACTTGGAGGGAGCCCGCCGACGTCCCTTCTTGACACAACATGAAAGCTCAGCAGCTGGTAAACCAGTCAACCGATGAGATCGACGGAGAGTAGGAATCTGCGCGATGATATCTCTGGAGAGACTATAAAATCGAACGTCCCCTAACGGTCAAACTATCGATCAAAAACAGAAAATCAAGAGCATACACCTAGAGAAACTACAACCAAGAGCATGCAAACAGAGTGGCTAAATGAGCTCCCGACACTATAGCCAGTATGTCTCTCCTAGGAGAGGCTTGAGACTCCCAAACTATAGCGGTAGGTAACAAAATCAGTTATAAAGGCCCCCAAACTTCACTCCGTGCACAGGGTCAAGTCCCTATACAACAGGCAACTGTGTTGTCTGACCTCTATTTGACCCAGGACACCCGCAATATAACCACTATGAATACCCTTTGCGATACCTAGGTGAGGCAACTAAGGTCACCAAAATATAACCAATGCTCAGGGGGACAGTCGCAGGTGGGATCTGTTGTATGGGCAGGGTAGCTAAGTCTGAAGCACAAGAGGATGAACCTTCGGTACCCCCAGATACGAACAAATCTTGGAAATATCTCCCACGTTCAGCTGGTATTGGAGGGATATCTCTGCCACCAACCTCTCGTGACCTCGTGCTTAACTCTGGTCTAAGTAGAGATTCCTGAGAACACTGATATATATAATGGATTTCACCACTCCCTGGTTAGACACTTAATGTTTCGTCTAGTAGTCTTGGATTGTTTACTCACAATGATCTATTCCAAGACTCTAAACCTATGCTAGTTGGTGCACCCTATAAAATAAAATTGTTACTAATCAATTTTAAATTTAGTGTTGATTTTAATGGTTGTGGTTACTCAAAGGATATCGTCGTGAAACTAGTGATGTGTATGACTTAATGGTATGCACAATCGTCAAACTCTAGACTCATCTACTCAATGAAAAGAATGCCACTAGAATGACAATCAAATCCAACAGTTTTCGAAATAAAAATGCAACTCTTTTATATTTTCAATGCACAAGCAGAACCTACATGAAAGCACAAGCACTCAGATTCAAGAAGCAGTGCATAAAAGTAATTTTTTTTTTTTTTGTATTTTCACTTATAATCAAAAGGAAAATGCAAAACTATGTTTTTGTATTTTTCAATATAATGAAATGAAAAATGCAAGCAAAATCTCATTATTCAGTTATAGAATTGCAAGGGAGATCACTCAGAAAACCTAGCAGATCCCAAACAGTAAAACTCAGCCAAGGTAATGAGCTAAAAACTAAAAAATGGGTAAAAACCAACAGGGCTCAAAACCAAGAGAAAAGAGGAGTTCTGGTCACGAACAATGTTGGAACAGTCAGGAACAAGGCCAAAGAAGACTCAGAAACACTCAAAACCAACCCAGCAACAACCAAAGGCCATAAACCAATCACCCCCGGACTTGTACGCTACTGTCGAAGGAATAATTGCAGGAACCCGTGGGCTATAGTGCAGATAGAGGTGGATAGATGCGGGCAGAACAAGGCTCACCCACGTACAAGGAAAAGCAAATGAGTAGAAAAAGAGTCCAATGGATTAGAGAAAGGGTGTTTTCTATAGGGTATCCTAATGGCCAAGCAATGACATAGAGACTTGACACACATCAACTCTAAATACGGACAAATGGCCAAAAATCCCCAAACATGGATGTTTTCCCCAGCGGAGTTGCCATTTCTGTTACGGAGAAAACTTCCTATGGCTTGGGGTACACCACAACAGACAGCTGACTACCAGAAAATAACTCAATTCTCAATGCTATTCTATATAAATGACAATGCTAAGATAATGAAGAATATAACTAACCTCGATCCAAATGTTTGATGTAAATCCCTGTTGGGGCTTTCAACCTATGCACTTGAACCTGCAAATTAGTCTTGACAGCCAATAGAAAACAAGCACATATAATATATAAACAACATTAACATCATCAATAGCAATGGTCCATAATATAACAAGTAAATGCAACCCAATGTAATATAAACAACATTCACACCATTAATGGACGAGAATATGAGTATTTCTATTAATCAATAACAAGAAGTACAATGTGATACGACCTCTTGTCGGCAACCAATATGAACCAAGAACTAGGTCTCTCCACTTGTGTCTCCACCACTTCAATCCTCCATGGAATGGCAAACTCAAACTGTGATAGGAGTTTGGAAGGTGAACATAAGAGGTTCATAACAACAAGGATCAATGAGTGTAGACTCAAGATGTGGCAAAAATCCACTAGACTTAGCTTGCTATCTCTTCCTCCTTCCCTTCCATATGCCATATGTGCTCAATATATAGTCCTCCCAAATGTAAGTGAAAGGACACATCGAGGCATTACTGGAAAAATGGAGGGCCAAAGGTCACCCTAAGACCGCATTTTGGGAGTAAATATTCATTTACTAGTGATTTTTACCATTTAACTTGTCACTCGTGGGCTAGAGTGATGCAGATCGCGGGTACGCTGGCTGAAGTGGAACAGCTAGTGTACATGAAGAAAAATATGGAAAAATGTGTTATGAAGGACATAAAGTGGATCTGAGTCAGTGAAATGTATCCTGAAGGCCAAAGAGTGTTGATGCTCACAAGGTGGAAGATTACGTTGTAACAGTTATATGCCCTGAATGCATTTGTGTTACATTACACTATTGCTATTTCATACAATCATTGGTTTGATATCTATATGCTTCACACATTTTAGACATAATGATAATGCGACTTATATTTTGTTATTCCTAATCATTATACATACATCATTCTCCAGCTACAGATCCTTATTTGATTATCTCATCATTTATGTTATTATCAACTCCTAACCCACCCACGCTTTTGAGTACTTTTCTTGCATAACTCTATCCTCTGATGTGGTGTGAGTTCTTTTCTCTACCTTCATTACAACTATCATCTCTCACATTACTTCTATAATGTCATACAACAATTACTGCATATTTATTAGTAACTTCAATAATGTCCACACCTTCTATATTATGTTGTTTAGTTATTAGCTTGCGGGCTTGCCATATCATCTGTCATAACAAAATTTCAATTTCAATTATCCATTCACCTCCTTCCACACTAATTCTTAATGCAATCAATACAACTTGCTCACAACATTAGCTATGGCAGGGTAGATTATATACCCTAACTAGGTCAAAGCTCTTACCTATCTAGACATTTAGGTACAAGGGAAACTCACGTGTTGAAGCTACTCTCTTGACTAATCCTACCAAAATTTCATAACATTGGTGGTAACTTGGAGGTTAATAGTAATGTCATCATCTACCCTATATGTATGTATGTATTTTATTTTATTTTATTAATTTTTTTTCTTCGTTTCTAAAGCCATTCAAAAATATTTCTTAAGAGACCCTCAATTCACTACTATTAAGATTTTCGATATATGTTCCACTTTAACACCCTTATGACGATAATGTATGTATTTCATTTAACACCCTTATTACCATAATGTATGTATTTCATTTAACACCCTTATTACCATATTAATGTATCTATTTCATTAATCATACATTCAGGATTAATAATTTTTAATATGAATATCATATATTGCTAACATTTTCTTAACTTTCACTTATTATATTCAATTATTCTCTTGTACCTTGGTTTATCGTCAAAGCCACGTTTACTTCTTACTTTACATGTACATTTCTCCTACCCGTGAAACACTCCTTAGCATAGTCCTCCATAACAATGCAGATTTTAATTTAACTATTGCTATGTCAATAATAATTAACATACTTTGGAAACAATAATTAAGGTGTAAGTTATGTTTACCTTTCACTTGCACTAGCATATAATCTATATCATCATTATAATACCCTCAAATTTATAAACACTTACCATTAACCTTTTTATTTTTATTATTATTATTTCCTTTTCACTTTTTACTTAGTTAAACCTATGTAATTACACTCACTCATTGTTATGTTGTTTAATTGATCCTATTATATTGATTGGAATCAATATATATATATAAATCATACACTACATTGATATATCTTTATATATATATATTTTTTGTTTCCAATTATATACTATGTTAAAATTAATTATTTTTTTTTAAATTATTTAACCGTTTGTTTTTTATTTTTTTAGCTAGCTCTTGTATTAATATTTATTTATTTATTACTCAAGCTCTTAACTTTGCCTTACTTCTCCACATTTATAGTGTTATTATTTTAATGGACTATACCATACTTGCCAATAATTACTTTTCATATATATATAAACTTTATTTATGCACATATATATATATGTAAATAATATTGTATGAATAGGCATTTTAATACTATAGACAAAATTTAATTACCTCTCTCTGTCTCTCCCTATATATATATTATTTTCATAGTGATAAAAATTTAAATTTAAAAATAGATTTAACAAATTAAATTGAAACCATTTTAACACTATATATATCAAACAAATTATTATAATTATATTCAAATTCAAAAACTCTAAGCATCTATATATATATATAAACACAAACAAAACAATCCACAAAATAAAACAATCCAATCCATGGCATATCATCTCTATGCAGTTAGCATTCTCAACCAATTATAAGAATACCAAAGAATCTAATCTCGATGCAATTAGTATTCACCACAAATTATCAAGAATACCAGACATTAAAATTTATATTAAATTAATATTAACTCTACAATTGTTAACTTTTAGATTATTATCTTTTATATCATTTCTCATTTTCGATGTGCAATTATTTGATTCATGCATGAGGCCCTACGTGTCTCCCTTCTCCATCTGTACATTCACCTGTAGATGGAATTATTGAAGCATAGTAAATTCATGAATGACAAAGACCAACTGTATATTGGGACTCGGTAATTAGATAATTTCATCCAATGCACTCCAATTTCACAATTACTGAGCATAGAAAGATGAGTTATTTTTCCAAGACAACGAATACAGAGGAAATATAAGTTTTGTAGTAAGATTTCATTATATATATATATATTGACATCATATTAATTTTAATTTTATTTTAAAATTTATGCAAAAAGTTAAAATAATTAAATTAAAACCTAATAACGGTAACTTGACTCACTTTGTTACCGATCCTTCTCTCCTTTGCTTTGGCATGAGCGAAACAAACTCTAACTACTCACGCTTTCCCATCTAATGGGGACTCACTCGTGTCTACCTAGCTCGGGTGAACAAAAATATCAGGTCAATTTCAGAAAATCGATGAAGGTTGCCTGCATTCCTTTGGCTGTAGCGGCTTATTTGCGTTCACATTACAAAACACAAGCATTAACCAAATCGTGTCTTGTTGTAACTGTTGTTTATTGTTCCAATGAAATAACCCATCAAACCAATTCAATGCTGGAAATAAATAAAATCTACCTGGAATTATGCTAGTGTGCTGCGGGATCGATTTACAATGCTAATCCACCAAGGACTGACAGTTATCAACAATTTCCAAAAAAATAAAAACATTTAAGAATTTAATTAATAAAATAAATCGCAATTATATTCACGGCATACCTAAAATGGATAAACACTAACCCTGTATCCCTCGGTTAAAATCTATGTTGCATGAGACCCAAACGTCCTCACGCGTCCTCCTCAGGGTAGTCCACTCACCCCCTTCTTCTCTGCACGCGGTATCCCACAGCGCAACCACCCCACCCTACCTACCGGGGAGCTCGTCCCACCATCTTCTCCAACTAGCTACACCTTCCCTTCGTCGTTTTCCTGTCCAAAATAACAAGGGATCCCACGAGGAAGGACAGGGCTGCATGTGTGCCACGCGGGCTGCATGCACGCCCCCCTCCAACCGTCCCAAAACAGGGTGCCTCCCTCAAAGGAAGGGCACTCCCTCCTTGCACACGAAGTTTAATCAGCTAGGGCGCTAGGTATGGGACTCGAGTATGCTCTGGGAAGGCGTGAAAAGTGCTTATGCCACCCAAGATCGCTCGGAGAGAGGGCCACCCATAGTTTCACTATCTCCCAATCCGGAGTGACCCGCTCTTGCACAGGCGCATAGAGCATACTTCCCATTTAGTAGCATACTCTCCCTTGGGCGCTTGGTTGGCCACTAAACACAATTCCTTTCAGGTTGTAACTAGTTGGAGGTGATTGTCCGAAGATCATATTATGATTTTGGAAGAGGGTCTGCTATGAACTTCCCCTCATGACTATGGCAGGTACAGTTTTCCTTTTTTGTTTCACGGTTCTGGGTTCCAAGCCAACACCTATATCTTTCTTGAATTCCACCACTTTAATTGTTTGTAACAATAATTTTCATGATTAAGACTCGGGTTTTATGATGCACATTTGTTAATAATATTTCCACGAATGAGACTCCAGTTCTATGATGAGTTTATTACAACTCTAGAAAATAAGTGATGTTGTGCTTTCACTGTTGCTTTTTTTTATCATGTATATTACAAAGTATAGAAGGTTCTTTCTTTATGTCTGTAGGTCCGAAGAAATATTTTGTGGGTGTGTTTTACCCAGTTTGCAGTCACTCTTTTTTTTTGACATATATTTAAATACATATTATATTTTTTTTTCCAAAGTATGGAGTGGAGTGGCCGCAGCTCAGATGGGTGCCCTCCTCCTCCCTCTGCTCGCACCGGTCGGGGATTTCCCCGCTGGGCCAAGGCCACTGGTCAGCCGCACTCTTGGACCGCTGGCTCATGGCCACACCAGCCGAGCTGTTCCCAGGGAATGGGTGCATGGCCGCACCCTTCTAGGCTATTAACTCATGGCCACATCCGTCGGGTTGCACCCAATCAGGATAATTTTTAACGACCATACCTATTTAAAAGTGTATAAACCTTGGCGAATCTTACCAATTCTTAAAATGTCAACTATAAAATATTTGGCGATATTTTTCTAAATTATTTCAATTTCTAAGGATTTTATATAGTTTATATAGCAATTTGGCGATTTTTAGAGTGAAAACGTTTACCCCATCAAAATTGGGTAAAATGGGGCTTCAAAAAATGCAAATTGGCTAATCTCTTTTTGGAAAAAGCATGGAAAAATAGCCCATGGGATAAAATTCATCCCTAAAATTATCCTTGGCTCCCAGGCCCTGGGCGCATGGCCGCACCCTTCTGGGCAGCAGGCTCATGGCCACACCGGTTGGGCTGCACCTAGGCCGTGGGCGCATGGCGTCTATGCCAACATTTTTTTTTTAATTTTTTTTTTTTACTTTCATTCAAACAATAAAAAAATCTCTCCCCTTTTTTTTTTTTAGTTTTTTTTTAAGTTTAAATATAATATTTCTTTTTTTTAAGGTTAAATTTAAATTAATTTAAAATATTTTTTTTGTTCATATATCTATAAATTTTTGTTCATATATATATATATATAATTGGTTTATATGTATATAATTTTTGTTGGGGTTATAATAAACTAAATTTGTTATATATATATATATATAATTTATCTTTATTTCTCTTTTAATTCATTGGCATGAGCAAGGATAGTTTACCTTAAATACATATACCGACTTATTTTATATTTTGTATTTATGTAAAAAAAGATTTAGCTTCTATATAATCTTGTATTTACATGTTCTTGTAAATAATAAGGAGTTGCTTTATATATATATATTAATTTCTAACTCTCATCCCTGTTTCATGTAGGTCTTAAGCTTCCACAACAAGTGTGGATGAAAGTCTTGTTAAATACAGTTTTATGTATTTCTCTTTTCGTTTGAAATAAAAATAAAAAAATAAATTTCTATTATATTCTATGTTTGTTATAGTAAGCCCTCTGGTTCCAGATTCAGAACCATGGCTATGATACAATGTGTAGGGACATATCCTAAGTCTCTTATCTCTTAATAACAATCAAAGTCTTTTACTATTACATCTTGGTTCTGTTTGATTCATGTTTTTGTTTAATTCTCATGCATGTAAAAAAAATAGGATTTACTTGTCGATAAATAATATACTATTTTTCCTATTTTCAAGTTTACTAACTATGCATGAGCAGCAACATATATAAGCATGTATTATCAAATAAAATTTATTTAGTTATAACTTGCATAAGTAAAAATTACAGATTTAGAAACGGGCTTACCTGAATGAAAATTACTTCAAAATAGCTAGATTTCCTTTTTTCTGCTACTTTTCCTTGTTTCTTTTGTATGACCTACAACCAAAACTCTTCCCAAAATAGGAAACTCAACCGGCCAGACCAACATTGTATGCCTCCCTCCCAACTAGCGAGGTCTCGCCGACTACCCAGCTCCAAAAGTTTCCCTTTGTAACCCCAAGCCCAAACTGATTACAAGCCCAACCAGCTTCCCGTAACAAGTATTTGTCCAACACTTTCCCTCTTCTCTGCTCTGCAACTTTCATTTTTCTTTTCTCCAAATCCAAGATCCATTTTCCTATGTCTATTCTTCCGCTTATTCCTCCTTCCGTTGACTCCTTCTATCATAACTACCCCTATATCCATCATTAATTTTCTGCAACCCCCAGTCCTCCTCGAGCCCCCAACCCTTGACTCCAAACAATAGATTGTATTATAATATTATTTAATTCAAGTTTGGGTTGGTTGGTCTACCAACCTTAAGTGTTTCACACTCCACCAACAACCTCTCCACAATACTTTAATATTATTTCTTGTTTCAAAATTATAATTAATAAATAATAATATATATATATATATATATATTAAATGTTTAAGCTTGGGGTTGGCTTTACCACCAACCGTAAGTGTTTTACACTTACACGTTTTTCCCCATTAATTACTAGTCATCTCTCAGTGACCTCATGATTAAATGTTTCATAATTAATTTATAATTAATTAATCCTTTTTATTAAACAACTCGAAAATGTAAATTTCGACGCTTGTTTATGAATTGCATAATATATCTATTTATAATTTACCCTATGTTCTAATTTACTTTGACATGATCATAATTAAATTAATAGTTATAAATTAATTCTTATCCATATATTTTAATTAATTAAATAACCTTGTTTAAGACGTAATTAATATTAACCTGTCAAGTTAATATTACTTTAATTAACATTACAATAACCATTTAACATGTTAACCGAAGGTTTTAACTAACTAGGATCATTAATATTCAATTAAGCATTACTAGCCAAGTGCATTAATTACCGTTTAAGTTAACCATAACTTGTTAAAATTATTAATCATTACTAACATTTATTTATCTCTATTTCCATCATAACTAATAATCAATCATATCTCAATTAATCAAACTTAAATTACTAACTCAACATAATAATATAATCTCCTAATTAGATAAGTAATATTAATGTAATTAATGCCTAAACAACATAATTCAATATTATTTCACACAAGTTTACACATATGTAGACAAGTTATGTAAGCATAACTAATGCTTACACACATCACGTAGGTACAATAATAATCTTAACCACATAGCATTCTTAATCACTTAAGTTACTGTTCACTGACGTATTCTTAACATAATTCGACTCTTGGATCATTAAACACTTAATTAAATACAATTAACTGACGAACAAGTATACCAATTACTAAGTTACGACACATTACTTGGCAAGGTATTCAACATACACAGTTAATGAGGTCTTCCCTCCTAACATCATGGTCCACCTATCTACCTACTCCGTCTATCTAGTTCACAACTAACTTCCACATCATATCCTTCCTTTGTTGGACTACCATGAAGTGTCACGCCATGACTGGCTCTAGTTAGAACCTAGAAGTGGAAGTGTCGATTACATCGACCAAGCTTCCCCACTAGGAAACCACTAGTCATCATCACACACCTTGGGGAGCGTGTTGTAGCACAACCCTCCCATGACTCTGGATTTCAGGGATAAACGGTGGGTAAATCCTCCACCCCCCTCATGGAGCAAGGGACTATCTCTACCCCGCCATAATAACTGCATTGCAACTCGTACGCAGTTTGTCATCTTATAACCAATATGGGAAGTTGAGTTTCTTAAACCCTACCCCACCCATACATCATGATAATGAACACAATAATCATGCTAAACAAATAATGCATCACTTGCATACCATTTATCTTTCGGAATCCATGTCCCTGAGGTACTCCCACCTCGTAGGATCTAGCTATCACTTACCCATTTTAACTTGTAAGTTTGCCTCCGACATACGATCAAGAATATCGTGCAAAATCCATGACATGTTTATATACATTTCATCATTAAGAAACAATAAGCAAATCATTTCTATTTACAATGCACATGGTATCACATTTATCCATTTAATATATAACTTTTAACTTGGTATCCACGTACCCATGATTCAGTAATTTGTATGTAAGAGACATAATTAACACATGATATATATCAAATCATGACTACATATCATAACACTAACATCACACACACACATATATATCTCGACAAAATAATAGAACTACATGTCCACAATGTCATCAAACTAACAAAGTCTCACAATCATAAGCAAATACAACATATAATGATCATTCAGGTAGTAATGTCAAAACAGGGCTTTACAAGGGGGAGTCTGTTAACAATCAAATTAATACCCTTAACAAGTGAAGACAAAAGCACATTTTACCATTCTCCCGCAACATAAAGACTAGAAATTTGGAACAATTGAGAGTTTCAATCTCTCATATGACCACTACTTCTGTGATGGAAGAAGTTTGTGAAGACAAAGGTTTCCCTAAAGAGGCCAAGTCTAGGACCACTCAAAGGGCCAAAACCCAACTTCTACAACTCCTGGAGTGGAAAGAATACATCAAAGGTGTATTAATTGTCCTATAAAGCCTAGAAATTAATGTCAAAATCTTGAAAATAATGGGTAAGTGGGTTATTGAGTGAAAATATTCAAAAATCAAGAATAGGTATTATCCCACATTGAAAGTTGTATCATGAATTCCCATTTCCAATGCTATAAAAGAAAGGAATTTGGGGGATGGTAAGATACAGAAAGTGAGAGTAAAAGCATGCTGGAATGATTTCAAGGTTGGAAATCTCATCTTCAACAAAACTCTTGAAGGATCAAGGTCAATGATGGAGAAGGTTGGCTCAAAGCAAAGGAGGAAAGGTTCGTTTCAAGCAACAATGTTGTAATCATTTCTTTTCCTCAATTCAATATGATGCAATTCATTTCCCCCACTCCCAAATTTGTTTTTGAATTTAGGTTTTATATCTAGTTTTGAATTCAAGTATGGTAGATAGATTTCAAGTTTTGCAAAGTTTTTCAAGTTCTTAGAGATAGAAACTAGAGGTAAGAACCTATCAAGCTATTGCAAATGGAGGCCTAAAGGACATGGATGCTCATGCAAGGGGATATTATTCAAGTGTCTAGCTTCAAAAGGTATTCTACTCTCTTCCTCCCTCCTATTTTCTTGAAAATTACATAGAAATATCTAAGGAATGAGTGAGTATTGCATGCATTTATGTCATTGAATCTCACCAAGTTCATAGTAAGATAGCTAATTAGTGTACTAGACACATCCCTACTACTATTGTTGTCAACACTTCATGATTACAATCAGCACCAACTGATACAAAGAGCACCAACTCTCATTTCAAGACCAAACCTGGTCTTCTCAACTCCAACTAAGGAAGGGTGAGGAGTCCGACCCCCAAGTGCAAGACTTAGCTTATGATGAAGAACAATACTATAAATATCACAACAACTATCTCTGTCAAGTCAAATTTTATGTCAATCTCATCTCTCTTCGTCAACTCAATCAATTTACAAGTCAACTGGTCATGGGATGTTATTGTCAAGTTGTCACTGTCATCAATGCAATCACTGTCATTTCATATCAATTTTTTTTATCTTTGTCATATCATGCCTATCACTATCATGTACATAGTCGTTAAGTCATGGCTGATTGATTGTACTAATGTAGTTTTGACCCCTTTGAGTTTGATCAAGGAACCAATATTTTTTTCTTTAGAAACCTCTTTTGCATAAGATTGTTTCTAGCTTGTCCACAATACATGTTACTGGAGTAAAAGGTTAATCCAATCTCACTTATGTTTGGAGATGTTTTAAGAGATGAATGTATCAAATATCTAGTCAGATACTCCCATGCTCAAAGTCAGGTCAAGCACAAATTCTTCTCCAAGACTTCAATAAATTCCTCTAAATCACACATACAATTATGCTCTAAATCTTTTGCAAACATTGTTCCAAATTAGAACTCTTCTCAAGGAACCAATAGTTACTTCAACAAAGTTTTTACTGTCAAATCAACGACTCTTTCATAAAGTGATTTCAAATACTGTATCGATGCTACTATAAAACAAGATTGCACAGTCACACGTGTGACTATCAAATCATAAGAAAAGGTTCAATCTTCAATTGTGCGTATCTTGACGTATCTTGTCAAATACATCTAACTATCCAAATGTGATATCATAGTCAAGGCTATCACTTATTGAATACATTGTGTTACTTCAATCATAAGTTGTCACTATCAAGGTTAAATTTTTTAACTATCATGTTGCTGAACTGAGAATGAACTCAGGGATACATACTAAATTATTTGACCTTCCTGGAGCTACCACTTCATTAAACAGACCCAAGTTACTTCATACCTCAATACAAATATACTCATGGACTGCCTTACGGATTCAATATTTTGACTTCAGAGTAATTTTGTTGTTACATCTAGAGCTTGATCTCTGCTTATTACACGGAATTAGAGAATATTGAAAC
The DNA here is from genome assembly GCA_027924585.1 of Larix kaempferi. Taxonomy (NCBI): domain Eukaryota; kingdom Viridiplantae; phylum Streptophyta; class Pinopsida; order Pinales; family Pinaceae; genus Larix; species Larix kaempferi. Next base: position 4,191,060 of record BSBM01000049.1, on the reverse strand, counting down.
ATTTACAGAGGTTAGGCCTCATACCTGCCGCGACCTCTAGTATACATGAATTCAGATCTTTATATTTCATCCACACATGTGTTGTTGTTGTGCATGTTGCTAATTGTCATATCTAAATACATAGATAAACACTATTCAAAACCTTCTTCTACGGTTGTCTCAAATATCTCTCAACATCATCGAAATTAAGAGTAAAATAAGTTTCCTAATTCACACAAAATGAGTCGAGTTTCAACTTTATCTATACACTTCAACCTTATATTGATTGGGATGACTTGGATTTTTATTCGTCCCCTTGTTTTTAAGCCTATGTTTAGGGTCTTCCTAGTAAGTCTTGCAGGTTAAGAAAGGTTAATTAAAAATTAATTAAACCATGATTTTTTGGCTGACATTCCTTCATGCATATATTTTTAATTTTTAAGTATTAAACATGCTCATGTGGAGTGCTACTTATAAGAGGCCGACTTCAAATGTTTGTTAGAGATTCAAAAAAAGGTTTTTTTTTATTCAATCAACTTCCTTTGTACCACATTGGGTTTTCATGCATGAGAGAGGGTTCCATGTCTACACCAAATGATGGGATAGAAGGCCTGCTGGACTAACTTCCACACTGTCAAGTTTTCCTTAAATGGGGTTGTTTTTCACTCATAACTTTATCCAACACGTCATCATGATCTTATAATATCCTCATGATTTGAAGGGTTTCATACATATGTGGGATTTAAGACAATGATCCATCAAAGAATGTAAGGAATTCATGCCATGTTGAAGATCATGTTAAACCACCATACATCATAGGTTCGTCATCAATTCTTCAAAGTCATCATGGAATCATCATCAAGCAAAGACTTCATCATGTATTTGTTCAAGTTCCATGGGATTCCAGGACGTCATCATCATAATTATATCAAGAGATCATCATCATCATGGTAAGAGGGCTTCTTCAAAGTTTTCAAGGGTTCCATAAGTGTGGATTCCAAGACCCAAGTCTCCACATGCAAGGGGATTAAGATCTAATCTATGGGTTCCTAGACACAAGGCTCCACATCAAATCAAATATGTGTGGATTCGAAAACCCAAGCCTTTATGTGCGACCATGATCATCAAGTTATCAAGCCGTAATAATTCCCCCAAGTGATTCTCCACATCATCGAGCATGATCCAAGGACCATAACATCATCAAACATACATGGTTCATTATAATCAAGAAATCCACCATATCATCAACCAACTATATACACCATGAGTGCAAGGGGATAAGGGAATTTTTACCATGTCAACTAAGTGTAGGGATCCACAAAGTGCTCCAAAGAAAAAACCACCTATGTATGGGATCCAAATCGCAATTTACTACATGTGATGGTACCAACATCATGCAACCATCAATCTGACCGATGTGTGTGGGGAGAAGGCTCCCAGCTATCCAAGATATCCCACAAAACATGCCAAGAGCATGTGCAAGTTTCCATGATCCAATCCATACCTGTTCATCAACCTTGTCCACTGTAAGGGGACTTGGTGGCATCAATGACAACTTAGAGACCACTACAAGTCCCTTTTTGGCATCAATGAAAACTTAATCAACAGAAACTAGTGAGGAAATTGAGGGAGAACTCATTCACTTCTTTCAAGACATCATGAAGGAACACAACACGGACAAAAGAGGGGACATTGATATGATCACCCAACATATCCCCTTGCCGGTAACTAACAAACATATTGATATTTTGATGAAACCAATGATGATGATGGAAGTGGAAGAAGCTGTGAAGAAAATGGAATATGGTAAGGCCCCTGGGCCTAATGGGTTTACAGTTATTTTTTTTCATCACTTCTGGGACTTAATAATGAATGAAGTGTGGAAAATTGTGGAAGATTCCAGGTGATTGCAGCATATCCTACCTTCCTCACTCTCATAAATGTTGTAGCTGACACTACCAAAATGTTCATGCCTATTTCCCTCTACCATGTTATGTACAAAATTCTGACCAGATACTACCCTGCTTAATTGGTTCAAACCCATACTACCCTGCTTAATCTCTCTGGAGTGGTATGGGTTCATGGAAGGGTGCCAGATAATGGATGGTATAATTCTTGTTCATGAAGTAATCCATTCCCTCAAAACATATATGACCCCAGGGATGATGCTGAAACTAGATATTGCAAAGGCTTATGGTAAACTCAATTGGCAGTACATATGTGAGATGTTGAGGGAATTTGGATTCAAGGAGGAGTGGATTTGTTGGATCATAAGCCTCATCTCCCCGTACTTCTTCTCCATCCTAGTGAATGGTGCTCTAGCGGGCCTTATCAAACCATCTAGGGGAATAAGGCAAGGGGACCCCATTTCTCTTCATTCTTATGGAATAGGTACTAGGTAGATCCATCAAGGATTTACAGTTCAGTCGGGAGCTCAGGGGGTTGCAGATGCATCCACTAGAGGATCGTCAATCCCATAAACATTTCCTGGATGATAATATGCTCATGGGATACCCTTCATTTCAAGAGGATAGGGATATCAAATGTTGTCTCTAGAGGTTCAGGGCTTCCTCGGGCCTCAAACTAAATGACCAGAAGTCCCAAGTTCTCTTCTTTAATATTCCTCAGGTTACTAGACTCAATATCTATCATATCCTCAGTTTTCAAGAGATATCCCTTCCATCCAGATATTTAGGGGCACCTCTAGTGGATTTAATTGTTTGAAAAATATCATGGATGAAACTTTTGGACATAATGAGGAAAAAAATGACAAGCTGTACCTTTTGACCCATCAACCTTGCTAGCCAACTGGTTTTGGTTAAATTAGTTCTTCAAGAAATGCCAGTATACCTATTCTCCACAGTGGTGGCTCCCAATGTTGTCTCGAAAGAAATATGGAACATTTAGAGGAAATTCCTATGGAGCGGGGATAGTGAACAGAAAAAATGGGCCCTGGTGAGTTGGGAGACTATTTGTGCTCCAAATATTTATGGGGGTTTGGGGTTAATGGATCCAGAAAAGATGACTGTGGTCATCGGAGCCAAAATTTGGTGTAAATGGGTCACTCATAGTCTTGAACCATGGGTGATGTTATGGAATTGTAAATATGCCCCTGGTTGGGATAAAAAGGACCTCATTCACTACACGGAGGACAGGCAAGGTTCCCACATCTATAAATAGGTGAACCTTGGGAGAAACCTAGTCTAAAAGAACAAATTCTAGGAAATTAGAAATGGTCATGAATTGACCCTATTCTAGGAATACTCTTGGAAACAAATTTTGAAACTTGAGCAATCCTTTCATGTTCCTCAGTTCCGTCAGGTGCATGCAGAGGAGAAAAAGACAAATGTTAAGGAATATCGTGGGGATACAGATGGGAACGTCTAATTTAGGGGTTAGGCTCATGAAGACTGGTAGGAATGAACATGACCTTGGGAGGAATCTTCCACAACAAAGGAAGTGCTTCAAGAGTGGTGCATCCGAACCCATGACGGAGATGACAAGCATCGATGGGGCTTAAAACCCAAAGGGGATTATTTTATTAAGGATGCCTTTGAGATCGGGAATGGGTTTAACAATCTACCGCAAGAGAAAGTATGGAAGAATTTATGGTTGGCCCAGTTATGGCCAAAAATGTCTACTTTTGTTTAGCTTCTTATCAATCGATGGATTTTAACTGGACACAACCTTATGAAAAGGGGGCTAATATGACCTTACTGATGATTCATGTGTAAAAATGCTTATGAAACCCTGGATCATATTCTAGATGTGTAGTCATTTTTCACGTAGCTATGGGATAGGGGGGGTGCATCCTTCAAGAGGTACATTCAGAATATGGGTCAACCTGACCTGACTATCAGCAACTGGCTGCAAAACTCATTCCAAAATCCTATTGTCAGCCAACTATGGAAAATTTTCCTGGGTTTCTTGGTATGGCAGGTTTGGAGAGAATGGAACATCGAGGCATTCAAGGGGAAATAAAATTTGAGGACAGGGTCTAGACCAACATCAAGACTAGAATGTTGGAATCCACCCAGCTGCATTCCTAGGAGGAAATATACAAGAACTCTTAGGGGGATGAGTCCTTCATCCTGCAAGGCTAGGGGATTTATGAACATATGCAGTTTTCTAGTTTTCCTAAGTCTCACCACTTGGCTACTTATAGTATGAACCACTAGTCGGATCCCCCACTCGATTTCGTCAAACTAAATTTTAATGGGGCTTCCAAGGAGAATGTTGGGTCTGCAAGGTTCAGTGGAATTGTCAGAGATCATACAGGATGAATGATTGGTTTCTACATGGGATACATTGGGTTTGACTCAAACAATGTAGCAGAATTGGAATGTTTGATCCACAATGTGCTCACGGCTCATAGCTGGAATTGGACCCCTATGATAGTGGAAGGGGACTCAAAGGAGATACTGGATATGGCAATTTGTATTCATAATGGAAATCCATTCTCAAAATTTTCAAAACATTGGAGGTTAGAATGCCAATTAGAGTGCTTTTCTAGCCTCATTCTGGACCTATTTTCCCTCTCCTTCAGTCATGCCAAGAGAGATGGTAACGACATGGAGAAATTAATAACAAGCATGCGGACCTAGTCTCGCAAGACAATTATGGCAAGAACGTTGGAAAAAATAAATTATGGGACATTCAGAGAGCAGTGTGAATTCCATATTGCTAGAGATATGTATCGTCAGGATGAGAATGTCATTATCGGACATCAGGAGGGACATTAAGTGGCCACGTGGTGGTTAGAAAGACTCTCCAGCAAGTCGAAATGATAGATTGGAGGGACTGTGGAGGGTATAGATTCTTTAAATGTAATAAAGGAAGGACAACATGCATTAATCTAGGTGAGCATGGTCGTAGTAGAATTGATGAGCATTGAAGGTGGCGGATCGAGAGATCCATTAGTAAGAAATATGAAAGGTACCATGGCTTGGGTGGTTGACATCAACGGAGGTATGAAGAAAATAATGGAAACTTTCTATTTAAATCCTGGGAATGTACCATCCTCTTCGTTGATGCAGCTATCCTCTTTGCATGTAGATTGTGGGTTTCATTTTCAAGGGAAAATGCATTGTCAGTTTTTGTTCTATTATTGAGGGGGAGGGTTGAAGTGGTAAGGGGGAGCATGGCTAATAGGTGGAGGGTTTCCAAGTGGAATCCATTTTATGAGAGCTGGTGCATCACCTGTGCTCTGAAGCGCACATCTTGGCAAGTTCATGTCTTAAAGATGGGACTTTCGTATGAGGTCCAGAATGAACTAGATGTTGTTGAGGTTGGCCTATGGGAGGACCTGGACGAGGAACAAATGCAGAAAGAGAGCAAGGTGATGGAGGATTGGGTTATGGATCTTGGAAATAATGCGGCTCATCTTGGGATTTATGAGCGAACTATAGCCCTTTATTGGGTGATGAAGAACATCATGGGACATGTTTTGTGGGAAAGGTAGCAGAAGGCGGAAGGTGACAAGGTTCCTACCCATAATTGGAAGGAGCATCATGAAGAAACTAGTGAAATGATTCATAAGATCGATGCCATCATGAATGCACTAGGGATACATTTTCTTATGCCCTCCTCTATTTTGGTTGGTGGTTCGGTGGTCGGTTCTTGTGGTCCTTTTCCCAGATTTACGACTATTCTCAATGGATTCCTAGGGTTCGAGTAGAATTTCTTTGTCGTGTTTTTGGGTTACAGTTTGTGTGTTTATGTATGGGTCTAGTTTTTAGTTTCATTTTCATATATTCTATAGTCGAGCAGTATGATTTTGTTATTAATGTTATGATTTTTTGGCAAGACGACAAGAAGGGATACAATGTCATAATTCTTTATGGGGATTGGTATGGGGAGGATTGTGGGGTTGGGTTGTGCTCGGGGGTCAATATATTCTCTCCATGAGATTATTGGCTTTAATTAAACTCATTTATTCTCATTTTTTGTTAATATAATACCATACTTACAAAAAACAAATTCATGTTGGGACCTACACTAATGTTTACCTATGATTCATGCTAAATCCTTACTATAGCTTACTCCAATATTAGTTCCAAACATTAGTAAAGTTTACATCAAGTTGGATATTTATCCAATTTTACCCAATACACATATTAAACTCTTTTTAGACTTGGGTTTACCTCAAAATTGAAGCTTACCCAAACCCTCAATCCCACAAGGTTCTATACATAAGGGTGGGCGCACAAAGTTGCGTCCACTTTTTTGTGCCACCATGGATTTTGTAAATGCGAATTCATTACATAATTCCATAACATGAATGCATTATTAGTTTCAGGATTGGTAAAACCTGATCTTTTTAATGCATTAAATGCATAGAAATCCATAATTCTTATGCATTAAAACACATATGCATTATGGAGGTCTATGTACAACCCATATTGCAATGCATTATAACGCATGTGCATTATAACACAAGTGTGTTATGGAGAGCTAACCATATGTGGCACAAATGGATACAAATATTGCCATTTCTATTATGAATTCCATAGTTCCTATGCATTATAAAACACATGGCTTACAGAGATATTGGAGTCAATAATTCAAACGGATACCTAGATCCATTTGTCTTATGGATACTTAGAGAGAGAGAGAGAGAGGGAAGTGGGGGGATTAGGGATAGACGGAGGGGGAGAGAAAAATAAATATAGAACGAAGGAAAATAAAGGGAAAGAGATACATAAATATGGATGAAGGGGGAGATAGATAGGTAAAGTTGGAGAGAGAGAGAGAGAGAGGGAGGTGAAGGGTGAGAAAGAGAGAGAGTGAGAGAGAAGGTAATAGAGAGGGATAAGGATAGACATAGGGAGGGAAAGAGAGGGAAGGAGGGAGAGGGGATAATGAGTGAGGGGGAGATAGTGTGTGTGTGTGTGTGTGTGAGAGAGAGAGAGAGAGAGAGAGAGAGAGAGGGATGGAGGGGTAGAGTGGGAAAGATATAGAGATATGTATTTAAGGAGAGGGAGGGATGGAGGGATAGAGAGGTAAAGGTAAGGGGATAGAGGGAGGTAGATGGATGGAGAGGGAGTAAAAGAGAGGGGAAAATATATATATATGGGGAGGGAGGGGAGAGAAAGAGGTAAAGGTGGAGAGAGAGAGGGAGGGAGAGGGGGATAGGAGGAGAGAGAGAGGGATAAAGATAGGGGATAAACATAGAGGGGGATAGATATGGAAAAAGAGAAATGGATTGAAAAATAAAGATGGAGGGAGGGATAGAGACATAAAGTTAAGGATAGAGAGAGTGAGGGATGTGGATGGATGAAGAGGGATGGGGAGAGAGAGGGAAAGAGATATAATTGGGGAGGGAGTGGGATATAGAGAGGTAAATGTGGAGAGAGATAGATGGAGGGGATGGAGAGAGGGAGGGAGAGGGAGGGGAGGGAGGTAAAGGGTGAGAGAGAGAAAGTAAGCGAGAGGGTGAGAGAGAGGGAGAGTGATCCAGATTTATGTGAGAATGGAATGAAATAGAATATATAGAACAAAATACATAGATATATTGCAAGGAACACAATGATGAAACAAACTCAAATTCTATTATTGAATAAAATAAAACAAATTGTAAACTAAAAGCACCTAGAATGGTGGAATCTTTATCAAGAATAGATGTGGCGTCTATGCTCATTCATCACCAATTGATTACAAAAGGAGGTTGAAGGGCCTTTTATCGTAAGCATGAGGGTCAAAACCCTAACATACCAAATCCTTACTCTAGGAGATGAACTGTTAAAAGGTTTGCAGGCATCAAGGTGGTTAGTTGAGGTGTCAACTTCTCAGGGGCATAAATTTTGCATATTGTCTCTATTTAGCGTGCTTGGTAACCTGTTGGAAAGGTTTAGCATAACAGTAACATTTCACCCATCCAATCCTACCTGTAGCTCCAATTAGACTATGGCATCACCAAAAAAATGTCGTTTAGGGCCTCAAAATGGCCCTAGAAATTTTGGACATGAAAATCTGTAAAAACTGCCAAACTGGAAAAATTGTCTTGAGATTTGTGGAATAAGTTTGAGGCCATTGATATCCATATGAAGGATTCATGTGACCCAAAAAACTGCTAAACTATACAAGTTGTGTTGATCTAGTGGAAGGGTGGCTAGTGATACCCATCTGGATCAGAGGGGATAGAGAAAGAAAAATATAGACATATGGAGTGAAGGAGATATATGGAGGAACGATAAATATGTAAAGGTAAGAGGTAAGTAGATGGATGGAGAGGGAGAGGGAGAGAGAGGGAAAGATATATAGTTAGGGAGGGAGGTGGAGATAGAGAGGTAAAGTGGAGAGAGATAGAGGGAGGGGAGGGAGTGTGAGAGAGAGAGGGATGGAGAGGGAGTGTGATAGAGAGTGAGGGAGAGGCAGGGAGAGAGAGGGCAGTGAAGGGTGAGAGATATAATGTGAGTGAGAGAGAGGGGGGATATAGATGGAAAAATATAGACATGCGGAGTGAAGAGAGGGAGGTAAAGGGTGAGAGAGATAATGTGAGTGAGAGAGAGGGGGATAGAGAGGGAAACCTATATACATGTGGAGTGAAGAATATAGATGGAGGCAAGGATATAGAGGTAAAGGTAAGGAGAGAAAGAGAGGTAGGTAGATAGATGGTGAAGGAGAGGGAGAGAGAGGGAAGGAGATATTATAACTTGTAAGGGAGGGGCATATAAAGAGGTAAAGGTGGAGAGATATAGAGGGATGGAAAGAGAGAGAGGGAGAGGGAGAGCGAGGGAGAGAGAGGAAGAGAGGGAGAGGGAGAGGGAGGGAAAAAGAGGGAGAGGTAGGGATGTAAAGGGTAAGAGAGAGAGAGGGAAGGAAGGAGAGAGAAAAAGAAGGAGATAGAGGGAGGGAGAGGGAGGAAGGGAGTGTGATTGAGGGTGCTATAGAGGGAGTATTTGAAGGATGGAGAGAGAGGGAGTGTGGAAGGGATGGGAAGAGAGAGAGAGAGTTAAGGAGAGTGAAAGGGGGGTAGATGGATGGAGAGGAAGGGGGAGAGAGAGGGAAATAGATATAGATGGGGAGGGTGGGACATAAAGAGGTAAAGGTGGATAGAGAGAGAGAGAGAGGAGTAGAGGGATGGAGATCAAGTGATATAGGGATGTAAAGGGTGAGAAAGAGAGATAAATAGAGAGAAAAATTGAGTGAGGGAGAGGGATAAACATATATAGAGGTATAAAGATAGATATTGAGAGGTAATGAGAGAGAAGGAGTGAAGGAGACAGAGGAAGGGATAGAGAGTTAAATGTGGAGAGAAACATAGGGAGGGAGAGGGATAGAGAGAGGGAAGGAGGGATAAAGAGGGGGATATAGGGAGGTAAAGGATGAGAGCGAGAGAGAGGGATACAGATATATATAGGGAAGGAAGGAGAGAGAGAGAGTGGGAGAGTGGGTGAGGGGGAATAAAGGGAGTGACTGAAGAGAGGGATGGAGGGATAAGGGGGGAGACATAGGGAGGGATGGAGGGATTAGGGGAGATAGATCAGGAGGGAGAGGGAGGGAGAGGGAGGGAGATAGAGGGAATGAGGAGATAGGTAGGGAAATGGCATGAGAGAGAGAGAGAGAGAGAGAGAGAGAGAGAGAGTTGTGGATAAAGATGGAGGGTGAAAAAAAGAGCAAGAGAGGTAGCAAAAGAAGGGGAGGTGGAGTAAGGGATGGGTTTTGGGAGAGAGTGAGTGAGTGAACGAGGGAGAGAGAGAGATTTTGGAGTGGATGGGAAAGGATCGAGGAAGATATAATTGATATTGAGAGCGAGAGAGAGAGAGAGAGGGATGGAAAAAGAGAAGGTAAGTGAGAGAAAATGAGGGAGGATGAGAGAGGGAGGCGAGGGGAGTGATTTTGAGATAGTGAGTGACTGATGGAGGGAGAGAGAGGGACTGTGAAAGTGGTGGGAATAGAGTGAATGAGAGATATATTGAGAGAGAGAGAGGGAGAGATATTTGGTGAGGAAATAGGGAGTGTGGGTAGGAAGGGGGAAGAAGGGAATGCATAAGAGAGAGGTAGACTAAGGGAGGAGAAAGAGAGAGAGAGGGAAAGAGAGGGATATGGAATTTGGGTGGGAAGTAGGGATGAAGGGAGAGAGATTTAGTGAGGAGATAGGGAGTGTGTGTGGGAGAGGGAGGAAACTATGTACGGAGAGATGAGGGAGGGTAAGAAGGATAAAAAGGGAGGAATAGAGGGAAGGAAATTATGATTAGTTTCGTACCATGTATTGATCTTCACCACTTCACACAATTTTCTAGGGGGTGAGTGAATGTCCGATTGCCTAGAATAATACTTGTTAGGGAAGAGGGCATGGAAAAACCTTTAAGACACCACATTTCGCCCTAGATACATCACTTAGATTATATATAGGCATTTTATTAAATTATGGTTCATACTTATTACCCTCTTCATATGGAAAATATGCATGATTCTGATGATGAATAAAACATATATGTTTTGTATGCATTATAAAACGCATATGCGATACAACGCATATGTGTTACATAATGCATATGTGTGTAATAACTCATATATGTTATAATGAATACACATTTTAGAACTCATACGCATTATTTTAAACTTCAAATTTAGGAGGGAATGACGAGTCTGGATTGTTCAGAATTAGGTTTTGACCGATGAACCTATTGGCCAAGAGAATAAAAGTAGGGCTATTAGCTTTCCTCCAAAAGTCTCTCTAGGTGCTTGATTTCAATGATGCTTTTGGCTATGCAAAACACAACAATTTTTTAATAAAGTTACATAGATTTAAATCATATATTCTACAGATTCTAAATATATCAGTTTTCATATAAATGTTTTCATTTTCCATTTTTTTTATGAAATTTTGAAGTGACAAATGTTATGATTCCAAAATATAGTGCTCCAATGTTTCTACCATAAATTATTATTTCTTCACTATTTCTCAAAAAAATTATATTCCATGAAGTTATGCCCCTAAAGTGTTGCACGTGCACACAATTTCCCTTTTTCAGGGTTCTCTAACTTCAATAAATCATAAAAAATGAAAATATATTGAATAATTTTAAAAAAATAGTGTTGCACTAGTACACGATGTCCTCTACATATGTACAAAATTTTATTCAGAAATACTATCAGTTAGTGCTTTATCTTTTTATAGATAATCTTAAAATGTGTTATGCAAGTACCTCTAATTGCCTCTTAAAGTTATAAGTTCTGTGTTTTTTCAGTTTTATATGGTAATTAAAATATCTTTAAATGAGCTCATGATTGTGCATCAACCCTTATGTTTCGAATATATGTATTGCGTCTCAGATTATAGAATAAAAGTGCATAAATAACATGATGTGACTCTAAAAATGATTCTCAAAAGAAAAATGCACGCCATGAATGGAAATATATATGTAGTGGGTCTCTAATTGTGGAATGAAAGGCCATAGATTACTTGAATCTTCATATAGACAAAGGAGTAGTTTTTTAGTGTTCTCGACCTCCATCCAATTTATTGTGGCAATGGCTACATCTATGTACTCAATCATATGCTCTCCTACATAAAAACAAGAAAACTTTGGAATTTTTGTTTTTAGTTTGTCTTTCCGTTATTCTCTGAAAAACTGAGAAAATGATGCTAACAATAATCTTTTTTACTAATTATTCATACCGATAACCATAATGACCATTTTAACATTGTGGAAAGGAAGATTGATCATGAAGTGATCCAAACCACATATTTGTTGTCACTGCAACTATTCCTTCTATTAAAGGCTCAAAATTATAATAGATAGGGATGTGACTCAATCATAATGGTCAAGAATGGAACTGAAATGATTTAGATAAAATGTTTGTCGCCAACCATGTGAATTTTCCGTTAAGACAATACACCCCAATCAAAATATTCGAGAATGGTGAATAAAGTTGGCCAACTGTAACTGTATAATTTCGAGTGTTAGCCACATTAATAATTAGGTTTTTTATCATAATAATATATATTCATGTGATTTTTCAAGGTAAAACATAGAAGTATATGACATTATTAATTTTTCTATTTTTTTCAGAAAAATAAAATAAAATTTAAAAATTGATTTTTATATTCTTTCTTATAGGTTGCCATTTGATTTTTAATATATTTTTTGCAATGGAAATTTACAAATTTTAATGTTTATTATGTTGAGAAACAAGACATAAATTTATGTACAAAATGGAATATGCATGAAACAAGATATAAATTTAGGTACAAAATGCCAGATGCAGGTTGAGACTTGAATGTGCAAGTAATTGCAAAAACAAGGAAGATTTGGTAAGATGAAAGTCAAAATATAAAAACACTATCCAATTACTTTATTCTCGATGATTATTTGTTTAATAATTTAAAACGATTAAATGGCTACTCATTGATTTTAGCTTTAGCTTTGTGTAATATTCGTTAACTTGTCACTCGTTTAACATTATGTAATGTTTATTATTAAATTTGATGGATACAATTATGGTCATTGTAATTTTGATCGTCAAATATGGTTTATCTTAAGCTAAGAAACACTGAAACGTTTATATATATTTATAACTAGTTTCCAAAAAATTAAAATAGCTATTACACAACAATAACTAGTTTTCTAGCAATATAGCAGAGCAAGCAAGTTGCTCAAAATCGTATCTACAGTGCACTTTCACGTTACTGGATCTGAATGTAATAGAGCATCGAATGTGATACCTTAAGTTAATTATCATAGTTCTCTCAGGCACAGCCTACACTTATGGAGAAATATGTTAATTTACAATATCCAACCAAAACGTAATGCTCTGCCATCAAAAGATACAAAACATATTAGTATTCATAATTACCAAGGCATTGTTCTAGAAAATGCACAGATAATTACCATACCTGCGATGCACACTCCAAGGCATCCCAGAACATGGAGAAATAAGAATTTCCTTACGGCTGCAGGTAGCTACTATTTATTCATGAGGGTTGCAAGAGTCCCTCGCAGAAATACACAGCGCTTATCAGTTTATATCTATAATTTCTTCCATTACTGTTAGACGGGCTACTGGATTTTGTTTCCTTTTTCAGAGATTCTATAGTCGAGCAGTCTGGTTTTTCTATGTATGTTCTGATTTTTTGGCAAGACGACAAGAAGGGCTACAATGTCATAATTCTTTATGGGGATTGATATCGGGAGGTCTGTGGGTTCGACTTGTGCTCAAGGGAAAATATATGCTTTCCATGAGCTGATCGGATATAACTAAACTCATGTAATCTCGGTTTTTGTTCATATAATATCATGCTAACTTACAAAAAAAAATATTCATGTTGGACCCACACTAATGTTTACCTAGGATTCATGTTAAATCCTTACTATAGCTTACTCCAATATTAGTTCCAAACCCTTACTAAAGTTTACATCAAATCAGATCTTTATCCAATTTTACCCAATATACATATTAAACCCTTTTTACACTTGATTTTAGCTCAAAATTGAAGCTTACCCAAACCCTCAATCCCCCAAGATTCTATACATAAGGGTAGGCACACAAAGTTGCGTCGAATTTTTTGTGCCACCATAGATTTCGTAAATGCGAATTCATTACATAATTCCATAACATGAATGCATTATTAGGTTCCGTATTGGTAAAACCCGATCTTGTTAATGCATTAAATGCATATAAATCCATAATTCTTATGCATTATGGAGGTCTGCCTACAATCCATAGTGTAATGCATTATAATTCATGTGCATTATAACACAAGCTCATTGTGGAGAGCTAACCATCTGTAGCACAAATGGATACAAATCTTGACATTTCTATTATGAATCCCATAGTTCATATACGTTATAAAACATATGGGTTACAAAGAGCTAGGAATCCACAATGAAAATGGATACCTAGATCCATTTGTCTTATGGATGCCTAGAGAGAGAGAGGGGGAAGTCGGCGGGATTAGGGATAGATAGAGGGGGAGAGTAAAATAAATATAGAAGGAAGGAAAATAAAGGGAAATAGATACATCGATAGGGATGGAGGGGGAGATAGATAAGTAAAGGTGGAGAGAGAGAGAGAGGGAGGTGAAGGGTGAGAGAGAGAGAGAGAGTGAGAGTGAGAGAGAAGGTAATAGAGAGGGATAAGGATAGATATAGGGAGGGAAAGAGAGGGAGGGAGGGAGAGGGGAGAGTGAGTGAGGGTGAGATATGGAGGTAAAGGGTGTGAGTCAAGAGAGAGAGGGGGGGGGGGGTGATAGAGAGGGAAAGAGATAGATATATGGAGTGAAGGAGAGAGAGGGAAAGATATAGAGATATGGAGTTAAGGAGAGGGAGGGATGGAGGGATAAAGAGGTAAAGATAAAGGGGGAAAGGGAGGTAGATGGATGGAGAGGGAGGAGGAGAGAGAGGAAAATAGATATGTATGGGGAGCGAGGGGAGAGAGAGAGAGGTAAAGGTGGAGAGAGAGAAGGAGGGAGAGGGGGAGAGGAGGAGAGATGGAGGGACGGAGAGAGGGGGGGATAGAGATGTAAAAATAGAAATGGAGTGAAAAAGAGAGATGGAGGGAGGGACAGAGATGTAAAGTTAAGGAGAGAGAGAGAGAGGGATTTAAATGTATGAAGAGGGATGGGTGGAGAGAGGGAAAGAGATATAGTTGGGGAGGGAGGGGAAGATAGAGACTTCAAGGTGGAGAGAGATAGAGGGAGGGGAGGGAGAGAATGATGTAGAGGGAGGGGAGGGAGAGAATGATGTAGAGGGAGGGGAGGGAGATGGAGGTAAAGGGTGAGAAAGAGAAAGTGAGTGAGAGAGTGAGAGAGAGGGAGGGTGATCCATATTTATGTGAGAATGGAATGAAAGAGCATATATAGAACAAAATACATAGACATATTGCAAGGAACACAATGATACAACAAACTCAAATTCTATTACTGAATAAAATAGAACAAATTGTAAACTAAATGCAACTTTAATAATGGTAGCTTTATCTTTAAGAATAGATGTGTTGGCTATGCTCATTCATCATCAGTTGATTAGAAAAGGAGGTTGAGGGTCCCTTTTATCATAAGCATGAGGGTCAAAACCCTAACATCCAAAAGCCTAATTCTAGGAGATGAATGGCTAAAATGTTTGAGGGCACAGAGGTGGTCGTTGAGGTGTCAACTTCTCAGGGGCATAAATTTTGCATATGATCTCTATTTAAAGTGCTTTCTAACCTATTGGAAAGATTTATCTTAACAGTACACATTTCACCCATCGAGTCCTACCTCTAGCTCCAATTAGACTATTGTGTCACCAAAAAAATGTCTTTTAGGGCCTCAAAATGGCCCTAGAAGTTTTGGACATGAAAATCTGTAAAAACTGCCAAACTAGAAAAATTTTCTTGAGCTTTGTGGAATAAGTAGGTGGCCATTGATATCTATATGAAGGATTCATGTGACCCGAAAAACTGCTAAACTATAGAAGTTGTGTTGAGCTAGTGGAATAGGTGGGTGGCCACTGATACCCATCTGGATCAAAGGGGATACAGGGGGGGGGGAATATAGACATATGGAGTGAAGGAGAGAGATGGAGGAAGGGTAAATATGTAAAGGTAAGGAGAGAGAGAAAGATAGAGAGAGGTAAGTAGATGGATGGAGAGGGAGATGGAGATAGAAGGAAAGAGATATAACTATGGAGGGAGGGGGGAGATAGCGAGGTAAAGTGGAGAGAGATAGAGGGAGGGGAGGGAGCGTGAGAGAGAGGGAGGGAGAGGGAGGGAGAGAGAGAGAGGCAGGGAGAGGCAGGGAGAGAGAGGGAGGTAAAGGGTGAGAGAGATAAAGTGAGTGAGAGAGAGGAGGATACAGAGGGAAAAATATAGACATGTGGAGTGACGAATAGAGATGGAGGAAAGGATAGAGAGGTAAAGGTAAGGAGAGAGAGAGGTAGGTAGATGGATGGTGAGGGAGAGGGAGAGAGAGGGAAATATATATTATAACTTGCAAGGGAGGGGGATGTAGCGAGATAAAGGTGGGGAGATATAGATAGAATGAGAGGGATAGAGGGAGAAGGATAGGGAGGGAGAGAGAGGGGGAGATAGGGAGGTAAAGGGTGAGAGAGACAGAGGGAAGGAAGGAGAGAGAGAGAAGGAAGAAGATAGAGGGAGGGAGAGGGAGAAAGGAAGAGTGATTGAGGATGAGATAGAGGGAGTAATTGAAGGAGGGAGAGAGACGGAGTGTGGAAGGGATGGGAAGAGAGAGAGAGGTAAGGAGATTGAAATGGAAGTAGATAGATGGAGAGGAAGGGGGAGAGAGAGGGAAAAAAATATAGATGGGGAGGGTTGGATATAGAGAGGTAAAGGTGAAGAGAGAGAGAGAGAGAAATAGAGGGAGAGAGGGGGGGGGTAGAGGGATGGAGAGCAAGGGATATAGGGAGGGAAAGGAATTGAAAGAGAGAGAAATAGAGAGAAATATTGAGTGAGGGAGAGGGATAAACATATAGAGAGGGATTAATATAGAGATCGAGATGTAATGAGAGAGAAGGAGGGAGAGGGAGCGAAGGAGAGATAATTAAAGGTTGAGAGACACTGAGGGAGGGAGAGGGATAGAGAGAGGGAGGGAGGGATAAATAGGGGGATATAGGGAGGTAAAGGATGAGAGAGAGGGGGGGGGTAAAAATAGAGAGGGATAAAGATAGAGATAGGGAAGGATGGAGAGAGAGGGTGGGAGAGGCAGAAATGAAGAGAAAGTGAGGGGAAATAAAGGGAGTGACTGGAGGAGGGGGGAGAGAGAGAGTGCATGGAACGGATGTGAAGAGATTAAGGGAGAGGGAGAGAGAGGGAAGAAGAGTGAGTGAGTGAGGAGATAGGGAGGGAATGGGCATGAGAGAGAGAGAGAGAGAGAGAGAGAGAGAGAGAGAGAGAGAGTCATGGATAAAGACAGAGGGTGAAAAAAGAGTGATAGAGGTAGAAAAAGAAGGGGAGGGGGAGTACGGGAGGGGTTGTGGGGGAGAATTCGTGAGTGAGTGAGAATTGGTGAGTGAGTGAGGGAGAGGGATAAACATATAGAGAGGGATTAAGATATAGATTGAGATGTAATGAGAGAGAAGGAGGGAGAGGGAGGGAGGGAGAGAGAATTAAAGGTTGAGAGACACTAAGGGAGGGAGATAGATAGAGAGAGGGGGGGAGGGATAAATAGGGGGATATAGGGAGGTAAAGGATGAGAGAGAGGGGGGGGTAAACATAGAGAGGGATAAAGATAGAGATAGGGAAATATGGAGAGAGAGGGTGGGAGAGGCAGAAACGAAGAGAAAGTGAGGGGAAATAAAGGGAGTGACTAGAGGAGGGAGAGAGAGAGAGTGCATGGAAGCGATGTGAAGAGATTGAGGGAGAGGGAGGGATAGGGAAGAAGAGTGAGTGAGTGAGGAGATAGGGAGGGAATGGGCATGAGAGAGAGAGAGAGAATCGTGAATAAAGAAGGAGGGTGAAAAAAGAGTGATAGAGGTAGAAAAAGAAGGGGAGGGGGGGTACGGGAGGGGTTGTGGGGGAGAATTGGTGAGTGAATGAGGGATAGAGAAGGAGTGTGGAATGGATGGGAAAATATTGAGGAAAAGAGAATTAATATTGACAGAGAGAGGGATAAAAAAAGAGAAGGTGAGAGAGAGTAAATGAGGGATGCTGAGAGAAGGAGGCAAGGGAGTGATTATGAGAGAGTGAGTGACTAATGGATGGAGAGAGAGGGACTGTTGAAGTGCTAGGAAGAGAGTGAGAGCGATATATGTTGAGAGAGAGAGAGGGAGAGAGGGAGGGAGGGAGAGAGATTTAATGAGGAGATAGGGAGTGTTGGTAAGAAGGGGTAAGAAGTAAATGCATAAGAGAGAGGCAGATTAAGGGATGAGAGAGAGAGAGAGGGAGGGAGAAGGATAAGGAATTTGGTTGGGAAGGAGGGATAAAGGGAGAGAGATTTAGTGAGGAGATAGGGAGTGTGTGTGGGAGAGGGAGGAAAGTATGTACAGAGAGATGCAGGAGGGTGAGAGGGATAACAAGGGAGGAATAGAGGGAAGGAAATTATGAGTATTTTCCTACCATGTATTGATCTTCACTACTTCACACATTGGTCTAGGGGTGAATGAATGGCCGAAGGCCTAGAATAATACTTGTTAGGGAAGAGTCCATGGACAAACCTTTAAGCCACCACATTTGGCCCTAGATACATCACTTAGATTATATATAGGCATTTTATTAAATTATATTTCATACTTATTACCCTCTTCATATCGAAAATATGCATGATTCTAATGTATCAATAACACATATATGTTTTGTATGCATTATAAAACGCATATGCGATATAACGCATATGTGTGTTATAATGCATATGTGTTATAACGCATGTGTGTTATAATGAATACATGTTTTAGAAATCATATAATATTATAACATATAGGGATTGGACTCCATCATAATGGTCAAGAATGGAACTAAAATGATTTAGATAAAATGCTTGTCACCAACCATGTGAATTTTCCAATAAGACAATACACCCCAACCAAAACATTTGAGAATGGTGAATAAATTTGGCCAACTGTAACTATATAATTTGGAGTATCAACCACATTATTAATTAGGTTTTTTATCATGATAATATATATTCATGTGATTTTTTCTATATATCATTATTTTTTAGAAAATTTGTATATTCTTTCTTAGAGGTTGCCATTTGATTTTTAATATATTTTTCCAATGGAAATTTACAAATTTTAATGGAATAAGATATAAATTTAGTCACAAAATGGAATATGCATGAAACAAGTTATACATATAGAAACAAAATGGAATATGTAGGGTTGAGACTTGAATGTGCATATAATTGCAAAAAAAGGAAGATTTGGGAACATAAAAGTTAACATAAAAAAAACACTATCCAATTACTTTATTCTCAATGATTATTTGTTTAATAATTTAAACCATATAAATGGCTACTCATTGATTTTAGCTTTAGCTTTGTGTAATAAATTTCGTTAACTTGTAATGTTTATTATTAAATTTGACGGATAAAATTCTGGTCCTTGTCATTTTGTAGGATATTTAAAGATAGATGAACAGAAGATCCAAGAGGCCCTGAAAATTCTCCATGAAACTCATGCTTCAGTGCCAAGGTTGTGTTGGGAAGCTACTTTAATGGAAGACCAATCTTCCTTTTAATCCATGGAGAATATCCAGAAAGCAATGTCGACAATCAAAGGTAAATTCTTGAACCTGCTTTCTAATAGAGATAGTTTGTTGGAGCTTGTAGAGTTGTTTCATGGTGCATCCATGAAGGATGATGAAGAGATCAGAAAGCTCAATGATGAATTGATGGCCACCCAAAATTCTTTGAGAAGCACTCAAAGTGCCCTCCAAGAATCCAAGACCAAAATATTGCAGCTTCATGAAAAGTTGCAAAGACTCCCCCTACCCTCCTACACACCATTCAGTCAACTTCATTTGGATGAAATCATTCTTGATCATAGGGAGGAACCTCATGAGATGATGGATCATGAGGATCATTCATTTTTGTATGTGCTTGAGGAGTGTGCAGAACAATTTGTTGAGAACCAAGCACTTGACTGTTTTCCAAGGAAATTTGAGTTGTTCCTTGAAGACAGTCACTCTCCCATGGAAGAGTGGGATGAGAGCTGCAACTTCTCCATTATTGGTTGGCCCACTCTTCCATGGGACAGCCAATAAATCTGATTAGTGAAGGTTGCAGACATGCAAAGAAGGTTCACAGTTCTTTCCCACATGTCCTAGATTCAGCAACACCAATGGGGAATGAACAGTGGGTGAAGAAATTTTTCTGGTTCATGTCACATGTACAACAAGAGTATCATGATTTGTCCCCATGGGAGATATATCCTATTGCAGAAGAGATGGCTGATTATAGCTCATATAAATCAGCAAGCAGGATCTCTGATTCATCCACCGGATGGATGGATAGAGGCATCACTAAAAAGGAAAACTTGGAAGGTAAGAGTCTTATGTTTTGTTGCAAGAAAATTGTTTTTAATATTGGTAATTTTTCTATGATTTGCAAGCAGCATAAAAGGCATAATTTGCAGCCATTTGATGTCACTCATCCACATATAGAATACATGAAATATTACCTGACAAACATGAAATCTCCTTGCAAAAATGTTTCTGCTTATGGTCAAGGGAAGGCAGCTAAGTAGGCAAGTTGCCAAGATAAATTAATGGAACATTTTACTTGCATAAGTTGGCCTATGTGGAGGGAATCCACATGCTTGGAGGTATGCTTGCGTTTTTTCTCCAATGGAAGAGAGCTGAGCCATTGGATGTTTTCACTTGAAGAAGCATTTTTCTCTCTACTTGGTTTGGTTGGCAGTAATGTCCCTTTAGTTATTCCTCGGATGAAAAGGCACATGTTTGATGACAGATTCTCTAGATTGATTCGGAAGATTGGGAAAATGTAGTTGATACTTTGGGATCCTGGCATTCATTGGAGTGACAGATTTCCAAAGGTGACAGAAAATTTTTGGTATTTGCAAGAGAATAGTGGGATCCAGGAATTCTACTCAGTTATCTTAATTGGGTTAATATTTTTGTTCATGATTTAGTGCAGATAGAGTTTGCAATGTAGTTTATTCTTCATGGTCATCTTGCATTTCTTTTATATCTTTTTGAAGGCACCAAGTTTAATTTTCAGATTGTTCAGTGCATGGGGACAATTATAATTAGAGTGGTGCAGCATAAGCTTGGTGGGATCCTAACATTGCTTGAGGACAAGCAATATTCGGAAGGGACGACTGTCATGTCCCCAATTTTGGCTCATCCAGTACCATAGGTGAAAGGGGACAAGATCAACCCCTAAGGAAATTAAATTGTATTAATTCTATTTGCTTAGAATTAATTTTAGCCTAAGTCTCACAAACTAGCAAATTTATTTATTAAAGGTAATTTTGATAAATAAAACTAATGGATAAGGAGCAAGTGGGCCAAGACGGCACCCAGGTGGAAGATGTCGCCAAAAATGGAAGTAGGGGGTATTTTTGGAGGTAATTGTACCATGGGAATTAATTAATTAAATGCTAAAGTTTGGATTAATTATGAGTTGTAATATTTTTATTAATATTTTATTTGTTATGCTGAATAAATGGAGAAATTGGCCCACTAATTCGAATTAGTGGATAAGGTTGGAGGAATGACTTGGAGTAGAACTCAAGTAAGCACTAGAGTCCAAAAATGTTGCCAAAAATGAGAAAAGAGGAATATTTCAAGAAAAGCAGCATAAATCCAGAAAGCAGAAAAATTCAGAAAAGAAAGAAATTCATAAAAAGAGGAAAAAATAAGGAAAGCCAAAGCAAAGCAAGCAAGCAAAGCAAGGAAAGTATGTCCACTCATGGCTGACCTATTCTCATAGGTCACCAAACCAAGTAACTTTCTCAACAGGTCAACATGAATTCTATAAAATAAGGATTCCAACTCCATTTCAGAACTTTTGTTAGTTTGAGAAATTTTATGAATGCATTTGTGCATCTGAGACTTGGGAGATGTGCCCCTAGTCAAGCATGGGAGATGTGCTCGAGATTTCTATGATAGGATGATGGCATTCAACCATTTTCATTGATTTTATTTGTAGGTCTTGTAGCTGATCAAGTCGAATTTGAAGATCATAAAAAGCATCATCCATTCCATAGTTTGAATCTCCATGTTTCCTATGGATTTCTAGAGTTAGTTTCTGGTGTAGAAGAAGAGATGTTTTTCTATGATGTTTTGAGAGGTATTTCCATGTATTCTTGATGTAATAATAGAGTACTAAAGCTGATAAGGTCAAACTGAAAGTTCAGAATCATCTTCACCAAGTTCAGAGATCAAATCCCTCTTCCTTCTTCTATTCTGCAGTTAGTTTCTTATGTGCAAGAGGACAGACTCTTTTATCATCTTCTAAGAGGAACCATGGCCTATTTCTGATGTAATAATAGATTATGTAATATTCTGATATCAGTCATTTCAATACAAATTACATAACTCTGATTTATTCTCCAATTTATGCACCCCTTCTAGATTTAGCTAGAATTTGACTAGCTTTCAATGAATGATTCATAATTCAATGTGTAAAAGTACAAATGAAGTCATTCCAGTTCCTTGAGTTATATAATATATCACATGACATGATCCAACCTTTGTTTCAGAAATTATAATTCATTTTGGTATTGTTTGGGAGTCCAAAAATCGATCTAGTTGAGTAGTCCTGAATTGTCATTTTACTAGTTATGCTATAATACTTTCTCAAAACTCTTTGTAACTTTTTGGAATGCTATATTACTATTTAATGAATTTTATTAAGTGATATTTAACCTCTGTAATCTCAGAAACAACAATCTCTAGCCTCTAGTTAAATACCTCACCCATACTAGTCTGTATATGCTAAGTATCCCAGGAGCATTGGAGTAGATTGCAGCTTGCTACTATTGAAATATCAATGGTATCAGTACATTTTGCAGAGGTATAAACTCATATCAAAACCTCTCATGCACCCTTATCCTTTGAACTTGCCCATATCCAGCAATTCTAGCTTCCATAATCACTATTTCAGTCAATTTGGAGAAGTCTTGAGTTTTTGTATCACTTGTATAAGTTGGTACATTACACTAGTATCCTTGATTCTGCACACTCCCACCTATAATTTCCAGAACCCATTCACTTTCCTACCATCCCCGTTCAGAGTTTCCATCCCCATCACTTACATCCTGCAGAGTCTGAGAGTTTACCTAAAAAATTGCAAGTAAAATTTTATTAAACTCTGAAGTGGAAGACAATATCTTGGTCAGATATTGGCTAGGATATTACAATACGCTTTCCATGAGTTGATTGGCTATAATTAAGCTCATGTAATCTCGGTTTTTGTTAATATAATATCATTCTAACTTACAAAAAAAATATTCATGCTGGACCCACACTAATGTTTACCCATGATTCATGCTAAATCCTTACTATAGCTTACTCCAAGATTAGTTCCAAACCCTTACTAAAGTTTACATGAAGTCGGATATTTATCCAATTTTACCCAATACACATATTAAACCCTTTTTACACTTGAGTTTACCTCAAAATTGAAGCTTACCCAAACCCTCAATCCCCCAATATTCTATACATAAGGGTGGGCACACAAAGTTGTTTCCACTTTTTTGTGCCACCATAGATTTCGTAAATGCGAATTCATTACATAATTCCATAACATGAATGCATTATTAGGTTTAGTATTGGTAAAACCTGATCTTGTTAATGCATTAAATGCATAGAAATCCATAATTCTTATGCAACAAAATGCATATGGATTATGGAGGTCTGTGTACAATCCATAGTGCAATGCATTATAATTCATGTGCATTATAATATAAGTGCATTATGGAGAGCTAACCATTTGTGGCACAAATGGATACAAATCTTGACATTTCTATTATGAATGCCATAGTTCATATGCGTTATAAAAGACATGTGTTTCAAAGAGCTAGGAATCCATAATGCAAATGGATACCTAGATCCATTTGTCTTATGGATTCCTAGAGAGAGAGAGGGGAGGGGGAGTGGGGGGGATTAGGGACAGATAGAGGTGGAGAGTAAAATAAATATAGAAGAAAGGAAAATAAAGGGAAATAGATACATAGATAGGGATGGAGGGGGAGATAGATAGGTAAAGGTGGAGAGAGAGAGGGAGGTGAAGGGTGAGAGAGAAGGTAATAGAGAGGGATAAGGATAGATATAGGGAGGGAAAGAGGGGAGAGTGAGTGACGGCGAGATACGGAGATAAAGGGTGAGAGTCAAGAGAGAGAGACAGGGGGGATAGAGAGGTAAAGAGATATAGATATGGAGTGAAGGACAGAGAGGGGTGGAGGGATAGAGAGGGAAATATATAGAGATATGGATTTAATGAGAGGGACGTATGGAGGGATAGAGAAGTAAAGGTAAGAGGATAAAGGGAGGTAGATGGATGGAGATGGAGGAGGAGAGAGAGGAAAATAGATATATATGGTGAGGGAATGGAGAGAGATAGAGAGAGAGGTAAAGGTGGAGAGAGAGAGCTAGGGAGAGGGGGAGAGGAGAAGAGGGGGAGAGGAGGAGAGAGGGAGGGACGGAGAGAGGGGGGGATAGAGATGGAAAAGGAGAAATGGAGTGAAAAAGAAAGATGGAGGGAGGGATAGAGACATAAAGTTAAGGAGAGAGAGAGGGGGATTTAAATGGATGAAGATGGATGGGGAGAGAGAGCTAAAGAGACATAGTTGGGGAGGGTGGGGGAGATAGAGAGGTAAAGGTGGAGATATATAGAGGGAGGGGAGGGAGAGAACGATGGAGAGGGAGGGGACTGAGATGGAGGTAAAGGGAGAGAGAGAAACTGAGTGGGACAGAGGGAGACTGATTCATATTTAGCTAAGAATGGAATGAAAGAACATATATAGAACAAAATACATAGATATATTGCAAGGAACCCAATGATACAACAAACTCAAATTCTATTACTGAATAAAATAGAACAAATTGTAAACTAAAAACATCTATAATAATGGTAGCTTTGTCTTTAAGAGTATATGTGGTGGCTATTCTCATTCATCACCAGTCGATTACAAAAGGAGTTTGAAGGGCCTTTTTATCGTAAGCATGAGGGTGAAAACCCTAACATCCAAAAACCTAATTCTAGGAGATGAACGGTTAAAAGGTTTGCAGGCACAGAGGTGGTTTTTGAGGTGTCAACTTCTTGGGGGCATAAATTTTGCATATCATCTCTATTTAAGGTGCTTGGTAACCTATTGGAAATTTTTAGCTTAATAGTACACATTTCACCCATCGATTCCTACCTCTAGCTCCAATTAGAGTATGGCGTCAACAAAAAAATGTCGTTTAGGGCCTCAAAATGGCCCCAGAAGTTCTGGACATGAAAATCTGTTAAAATAGCCAAACTAGAAAAATTATCTTGAGCTTTGTGGAATAAGTAGGTGGCCATTGATATCCATATGAAGGAGTCATGTGACCCAAAATACTACTAAACTATAGAAGTTGTGTTGAGCTAGTGGAATAGGTGGGTGGCCACTGATACCCATCTAGATCAGAGGGGATAGAGAGGGAAAAATATAGACATATGGAGTGAAGGAGAGAGATGGAAGAAGGGTAAATATGTAAAGGTAAGTAGAGAGAGAGAGAGAGAGAGAGAGAGAGAGAGAGAGAGGTAAGTAGATGTATGGAGAGGGAGACTAAGAGAGAGGGAAAGAAATATATCTAGGGAGGGAAGGGGAGACAGAGAGGTAAAGTGGAGAGAGATAGAGGGAGTGGAGGGAAAATGAGAGAGATAGGAAGGGAGAGGGAGGGAGAGAGAGATAGGGAGGGAGAGGGAGGGAGAGAGAGGGAGGTAAAGGGTGAGAGAGATAAAGTGAGTGAGAGAGAGGGGGATAGAGAGGGAAAAATATATACATGTGGAGTGAAGAATATAGATGGATGCAAGGATAGCGAGGTAAAGGTAAGGAGAGAGAGAGGTAGGTAGATGGATGGTGAGGGAGAGTGAGAGAGAGGAAAATATATATTATACCTTGCAAGGGAGGGGGATATAGAGAGGTAAAGGTGGAGAGAGGAATATAGAGTGAGAGGGATAGAGGGATCAGGAGAGGGAGGGAGAGAGAGGGGGAGATAGGGAGGTAAAGGGTGAGAGAGACAAAGGGAAGGAAGGAGATAGAGGGAGGGAGAGGGAGCAAGGCAGAGTGATTGAGAGTGAGATAAAGGGAGTAATTGAAGGAGGGAGAGAGAGGGAGTATGGAGGGGATGGGAAGAGAGAGAGAGAGAGAGAGGTGAGGAGAGTGAAAGGACAGTAGATGGATGGAGAGGAAGGGGAGAGAGAGGGAAAGAGATATAGACCATGAGGGTTGGATATAGATAGGTAAAGGTGGAGAGAGAGAGAGAGGGATGGTTAGAGGGATGGAGAGAAAGGGATATAGGGAGGGAAATGGAGAGAAAGAGAGATAAATAGAGAGAAAGATTGTAATGTCCCTATTTTGACCCCATTGGATTAAAATGTAAATGATGTCATATTATTATAAAATAATGGTGAGGAGATCAAGGCCGAGGTCCCGCCATCGATTTAGTGATGCATATGGTTTATGTGCTAGCTAGGAACATTGGAATTTCAAATATCATGTAAATCTGCACTTTAATCAAATACCCTCAACTAGTTATGCAATGCGACAAGAGATGGAGGCATGATTTTACAAGGAATTGGGAGGGAAACATTCAAACTCTTGAACCAATCAAGTCAATCCAAGTGTCAATGAGAGAACCCATAAAACCCTCAACTACCAGTGTTGACTTTTGTACCCAATCAGTCATTTCTCCCAAGAGTTGGTTGAGGTAGTTAATGCCTTGCGAAATGGAGAGGTATGGCTATCCAAATTCAGGTATGGGAAAGCCACCCTCCATGGAAAATTGTTTTTTGGATTCTTGGGCAAGAAAAGAGCAATGAATTGCTCTCCAAGCCATTACCCATCAACTAGTTTTTCCTCTCTCACATTTTTGGAGCTGCCTGGGTGTTTTCCCTCCACATTTTTTCCTGTGTTTCCTTGTATTTAGATGGGAAGGGGACCTTTTTGTTGCGGCAGAACTATTGGGAAGAAAGGAACTCGAATTGGGGTTTCATGGGGGGCATTTGGGCCATTTGAAATACTCATAACCTGTGGGAGAAATCAGTTTTGCTCCTTGTGATCGAATTCCCCTTCCCACAGTCCATTTTGGGAGTGCCCACGATTTGGGGAAAACCCATGGCCATCCTGTTTGTAAATCTCATTGTTGAAATGTGTATCCATGCCCAATTTCTGAGTTTGTTGTGTGTAAGAGAATGTTGGGCTTGAGATGGGTATTCATTGCTTTAGCTTGAGCTTGAGTGCAAGCATCCATAAATGAAAATGGTTCATATTTAACCTGATAAACCCAGCTGTGGACTGGCTTGGTTGAGATGAAATGATTATTTGGCTGTGTATGAGCTGGAATGTCCCCTTTTCCTTGTAGAAATCATGCCCAACTAAGGGGTGGTCTCTGAGTGCTGAAATAATACAGGCTGGGCAGAGACCTATGGTTGGGTGGAATGTTGCAGCGACCTAGCTAGTTGCTTGGGACAATTGCACAATGAAGATAAGTGTTTCTTTGTCTATGTGTTTTACTTCTGAAATGTCTTAAATTGATGAATGTTTTTGATATGTTGAATGCATATGAAATGTGTGTGGATGAGGTTTATTTCTGCTGTGCATGTTTACTTGATTTGCATCTGCACACATTTGTTTAATTGTTGTGAATCTAATGAATGGGCTAAGTTTATGTAAAAGCCCCACATATTGGTATCATGTTCCCTTCCAGGAATTGTGTGGGAGGGGACGTTACAAAGATTGAGTGAGGGAGATGGATAAACATATAGAGAGGGATAAATATAGAGATTGAGATGTAACAAGAGACAACGAAGGAGGGAGAGAGAATTAAAGGTTGAGAGACACTAAGGGAGGGAGAGGGATAGAGAGAGGGGGGGAGGGATAAAGAGGGGGATATAGGGAGGTAAAGGATGAGAGAGAGGGGAGGGTAAACATCGAGAGGGATAAATATAGAGATGGGGAAGGATGGAGAGAGGGGGTGGGAGAGGGAGCAAGGGAGAGTGAGTGAGGGGGAATAAAGGAAGTGACTGGAGGAGGGAGAGAAAGAGAGAGTGCATGGAAGGGATGGGAAGAGATTGAGGGAGAGATATATTTAGGGAGAGGGAGGGAGTGAGGAGATAGGGAGGGAATGGGCATGAGAGAGAGAGAGAGTGTGTCACCTACCCAAATTTTTGAACATTATTATTTATTTGCAAAAATACTTTATGTTAAATTTAATTACAAGTATTTTAATTATGATCAGTTTTGATCATGGATGAATGTAATTACTGAATATTATTATTTAAATAAATCAATTAGGAGACAAACACCCAAGAGGACTATTGAATGAGTGTTCATTGACCCACTAGGAGGAATGGAAGCTATTGGAAGGTATGGGACACATGGCAGCAGTTACATCACACCAGTAACTGTTGGTTATGGGACAACTTTTCCTAAAATAGGGCATTATCCCCCAGGTGGAGGGAGTGAGCAGGCAGCTCATTTAATGACCCAGTAACATCTGAAAAGGCCTAGGCAGCCTATAAAGGCAAATTCGAATTGGGCAGGTAGCCCTTAATCAATATTTCTCCAAAATATTTTCCTCTTGTAAATCAGGTGATTTCAAGAGAGATTCGAATAAGGGAGGTTAGTGGTGATTGAAAACTGAGTTTTGTATATTATTGAGGAGAAACAGAATTGTAAGGGCAAGTCTTTTCGACTGCTACCTAGTGAAGATTTAGAAGATTACTACTACAACAAGAAGAAGTCCTAATTCCTGAAGTTTCTTCCTCCTAGTGGTTCAATGAACAGGCTCGGGGGTCCTAAGATAGTACTTGATTGTTTTCAGGAATTTGGTTGGGTGGAATAGTCTTCTTGGGTTGTTTGCTTCCCTACAAAATTTCTCAGGTTCTTAAAGATTTTCTAACTTATTTTCAGTAAATAATTCTGTTCTGTTTATCTAGTATTTTTCTGTTTATTTGCTTTAAAAAAAAAGAAGCTAATTCTAGAAATCTTTAAGTCTGAATGTTTAAGTTTAATGTTAAATTGATAAACCAATATCCCCATTTTTCCACATGCTATTTGGGAGCATCGTACTCTAGTAGAGATATGCAAATTAAAATAGATTAGAAGATAGGAAAAATTTGCCATTGAATTCGATAGATAGATAGTAATCATATATGTATCAGTTTTATGTTCCTAAGTTAAATAATTGAAGAAGGTTCTGCATAATATTTAGTATATATAATGTTTCTTCGATTATATGATAAATAGTCAATATATAATTCCTGTACAATCATCCTGTATTACATATAATTTATGTCCATAGGAAGTAGATAAATTACATACCACATATTGTTTTAAGACTACTGACTTTGAATAAAAACATTCTTTATAACAAGCTGGAAACAATAGTTTTCACACAGGTTTCATATTCATACTTTTCACTCACACAAAGTTTCATTGCAATTACTTCACCAGTATTATATGTATAGAAATTAAATTATAGATAGAGTTGTAATTTACATAGTCTTCATGATTCTACACTATACACTCACATTGATTTCACTTTCTATGGTAATGTTGCATTATCTATAAATCTAACAAATGATAAGAATTTCATAAACACCACTATTATTACCATGTATTTATTTCCTACTTTTAGATCTGCTAACACTGTTTGTGACTTTTGTAAAACTAAGTCTCATATCAAAAACCCTAGCTAGATTCAGATTTCCTCTTTTATTGTTTAATTAAAAAAAACATTACATTCTACTCAAACCTGGGATCAAAATCGATCCGACATCATAAATCCTGTTTAGGTCATCATCCCCAAACAAAACACAAATTAGGGTATGACCCTATTCGTTTCCTTTGCAAAACGTTAATGAAATTTCAGTTCAACCTTTTTACTCTACTTAGATCTTAACATCAACAAATAAGAAAGCACATTATCAACCTACAGTATCAAGACAAACAACACAGACTTATATGAAAAGTTTAGCATACATTTCCATCAAAAGGTTGAATTTTATTTTATACACAGAACCCTTATCGTCGACGAAATCTTCAAATCCTAATCTAGCTCGAAAAACATTCTAGTAATCTTTAGCATAAAGCCAATTTACACAAACATTTACACAAGATATTTAGCATGCAAATTCATTTTTTGAAGAGTGAAGTATCAATTACACAATGAATGAGCTCATAGCTCTTTTCAATACTTAACCATTGAAGTCGTGGATATTCAGAATGAATATTTACAACACTATATGTAAACAAATTAAAAATAGGATTTATCCCAGGTTACAGCAGTTCTAAAAGAACACATTTTCCTAGAACATCGGCAAGTCATAGCTCCAGTCGGCCTCACAAAATAACAAAATATAGAAACCAAGAACCATTCAAACGAAACAAGAATTGCAAGCATGTTTCGAAAATTCTTCAACTATCAACATCGACAGAGAAACGACGAGTCTTGACAAAGTCTGTTACTCATTCTTGAACTACTTCAACCACCATCCAAGAGCACTATGAGGGTTATGGAAGACCCGAGGCTTACCGTTGTTGAGGCACGTTGATACTTTTTCCAAAACCCCAATCAACGTTCTTTAAAAACCTGTAGCTGACAACCAACAAACTCGGAGTTAGTTACTTGTTACTTTGTAAACCGAAAATTTGAAATGCAGTTAACCATGGCTTAGAGAATAGCTTACCTTCATAATTCTTGACGAGAACGGTGCCACGAATGACACAAGGAAGCTATATCCTCTGGTAGTCGTATGTTTTACTTTCCACTCTTCTCTCAAAACCTAAACCATAACTACAATTCCTTGAACTAGAGATCTATTCCTTTCAAATTACATATTATGATAGTAAGAAAACTTGCAACTGCAACTCGTTTAGAAGGTCTTGAGGTCGAACCTCTCCCAAGGCTATTGACAAAAAAATTTGGCAACCTGTCGGCCACCTCCAACAAAAATGATAACACATTGAAACAACCTTCTCCAAGTTCATAAACTCAAAAACACGGTAGATGTTAGGGTTACCATCCGATCACTGCAAATGTCTAGTCTCTAGGAAAGGCCATATTTGCTTATATAAGACCTAGTTAAATATGGTGATAAATATGATTTGTGAATCATGAAATGTATTTAGTTAATCAATAATGTTGTATAAAACTCACAAGTATATATATGCTACCATATAAAGTTTGGTAATCTGAAACAATAAGTTCTCAAATATCCTATCTACTTCATTCATTTGATACAATGGTACTGTACCATCTTGGTACTACCATTTAAATGGTGACAACAAAACAGCTAGTACGATGGTGACGACAGAACCAGTTAGTACAATGACAATGATAGAATCTATCTAGTATAGAGACGACTACAGTGACGAGGATGTTAACTAGACGTTTGTTTCAACAATTAAATTGGGTTGATTTAACTCAGATACAAGACAAACCGTGGAAAGTACAAGTGTAAGCATGTGAATCGTAGCTGTATGCTCTTATAATTGCCACAGTCTCTAAATATTCTATTTTTATTTTCAAACGATGAATTTGAACTCTTACGAACTGGAATTTATTGCAATCAAGAAACTTCTTACCTGTAATCTGCACATAGAACAGTTCCAATGTTTTAGCGTTACAGCTAAGTAAGCTTCGGGGTCCCTCATAGGAATCCCTTGGACAGCAAAGAAGCAAAATGTCAGTATCATCTCAAAGAAAGAGCATCATATCACATTCTAACCTGGTAATTCATTATTACATCAATCATACTTATCATTGCATTAAAAAGTGTCGCATCAAATTCTGATTTATTCGTGCATTTAACTATCATAATCATAGTTGTTATGAATGTAATTAAGTTGTCATTGTTGCTTTAGTTATAGCAGAATTTTATTTATGTTGAGTACAACAGTTGTTTAGTTAGCGTTGTTACATATAGCAATTATTATTTTCCACAATTATAAATTATCATAAATTAAGATAATTATTGCTATTTACAAAAATTTTAAATTTTTATGAAAATATGGGATGTTACATAGAGAGAGAGAGAGAGAGAGAGAGAGAGAGAGGGAGTTGTGGATAAAGAGGGAGGGTGAAAAAAGAGCAAGAGAGGTAGAAAAAGAAGGGGACATGGAGTAAGTGAGGGGTTTTGGGGGAGAGTGGGTGAGTGAATTAGGGAGAGAGAGGGAGTGTGGAATGGATGGGAAAATATTGAGGAAAATAGAATTGATATTGAGAGAGAGAGAGAGGGATGGGAAAAGAGAAGGTGAGAGAGAGAAAATGAGGGAGGCTGAGAGAGGGAAGCTAGGGAGTGATTGTGAGAGAGTGAGTGACTAATGGAGGGAGAGAGAGGGACTATGGAAGTGGTGGGAAGAGAGTGAACAAGATATATATTGAGAGAGAGAGAGTGGGGGGGGGGGGGAAGGAGGGACAGAAAGAGATTTAATGAGGATTAGGGAGTGTAGGTAGGAAGGGGAAAAAAGGAAATGCATAAGAGCGAGGCACACTAAGGTATGAGAGAGAGAGGGAAGAGGGAGAGGGATAGGGATAGGGAGTTTGGGTGGTAAGGTGGGATGAAGGGAGAGAGATTTAGTGAGGAGATAGGGAGTGTGTGTGGGAGAGGGAGGAAAGTATGTACATAGAGATGTGGGAGGGTGAGAGGGATAACAAGGGAGGAATAGAGGGAAGGTAATTATGAGTAGTTTCCTACCATCTATTGATCTTCACCACTTCACACATTGGCTTAGGGGTGAATGAATGGCCGAAGGCCTAGAATAATACTTGTTAGGGAAGAGGCCATGGACAAACCTTTAAGACACCACATTTTCCCTAGATACATCACTTAGGTTATATATAGGCATTTTATTAAATTATGTTTCATACTTATTACCCTCTTCATATCGAAAATATGCATGATTCTAATGTATCAATAACACATATATGTGTGTTATAATGAATACACGTTTTAGAACTCATATGCGTTATTTTAAACTTCAAATTTAGGAGGGAGTGACGAGTGTGGCTAGTTCAGAATTAGGTTTGCACTCATGAACCTATTGGCGAGGACAAGAAAAATAGGGCTATTAGATTTCCTCCAAAAATCTCTCTAGGTGCTTGATTTCAATGATGATTTTGGCTATGCAAAACACAATAATTTTTTAATAAAGTTGCGTAGATTTATATCATATACTCTACAGATTCTAAATATTATTATCAATTTTCATATAAATGTTTACATTTTCCATTTTTTTTAATGAAATTTTGAAGTGAGAAATGTTCTGATTCCAAAATATAGTGCTATGATGTTTCTACTATAAATTATGACTTCCTTCACTATTTCTCAAACAAATTATATTTCATTAAGTTATGCCCCTAAAGTGCTACATGTGCACACAATTTCCCTTTTTCACAATAGTTATGCCCCTAAAGTGCTACAGATGCACACAATCTCCCTTTTTCAGGGTTCTTTGACTTCAATAAATCATAAAAAATGAAAATATCCTGAATAATTTCAAAAAAGAGTGTTGCACTAGTACATGATGTCCATTTCCGTTTTTCAGGGTTGTCTGACTTCAATAAATCATAAAAAATTACAAAAAAGTACACAATTTTATTCAAAAATACTATCAATTAGTGCTTTATTTCTTTTTAGATCATCTTAAAATTCCTTATGCAAATACCTCTAATTGCCTCTTAAAGTTAGAAGTTCTGTGTTTTTTTTTATATGGTAACTAAAATATCTTTAAATGAGTTCATGATTGTACATTAACCCTTGTGTTTCAAATATATGTAGTGAGTCTCAAATTATAGAATAAAAATATATAAATAACATGATGTGGCTTTAAAAATAGTTTTAAAAAAAAAATGCACGTTATGAATGGCAAGATATATGTAGTGTGTCTCTAATTGTGAAATGGAAAGCCATAGATTACTTGAATCTTCCTATAGATAAAGGAGTAGTTTTTTAGTGTTCTCTTCCTCCATCCAATTTATTGTGGCAATGAGTACAATTATGTACTTAATCATTTGTTCTCATGCATAAAAACAGGAAAATCTTTCAATTTTTGTTTTTTGTTTTTTCTTTTCTTATTAATAATTAGGTTTTTTATCATCATAATATATATTTATGTCTTTTTTTCCACGTAAAAACATAAAAATATATGACATTATTAATATTTCTATATATCATAAATTTTTAGAAAAATAACTAAAAAAACAATGATTTTTATATTCTTTCTTTGTCATGTCCCAAATTTGGTATTGGGTCACAATGGCCTAATCACATTGGCTCTATTCATTAGAGTTTGTCAAATTGATGCTAAAGGTCAAATAATTGCCAAGGAGGAAAATTACTAGTTTCCTAGGTTTGGGGTGGAAGCTTTGGGATTTGGAATAATGGGGATAATAAATGATGTTTGAACATTAGAATGGAATAAATATTTAATAAAGGAGATAAATAAATATATA
Source organism: Larix kaempferi (assembly GCA_027924585.1). Lineage (NCBI taxonomy): Eukaryota > Viridiplantae > Streptophyta > Pinopsida > Pinales > Pinaceae > Larix > Larix kaempferi. Next base: position 4,157,028 of record BSBM01000049.1, on the reverse strand, counting down.
CAAGTGAAAATCAAAGTGGCATTTCATGATGAAGACACATGGAGGAAGTGGGACCCACATATGGCTAGATTTCCCCACTACATTTGGCATCATTCTCTCACCAATTCGAATTCAAGGTGAATGGTAACATACTTTGGGGAGTCCAAAAGGTATTATTCATTGCATGACTCATCCAAGGTCGAAATATAGAGGAAGAGTAACTCCCATGGAAGAGGAAGAGGCAATTTGGAGCTAGTGAGACACTTGGGCTAGATTCCCTAGCTCTATGACAACAATGATGAAGATGCTATGACACCTATGACACAAATCAGACCTGAAGGATGACATATGACATATATGACATGTCAGGGCTAAAAATAGACTCCAAGAGGGCGCTCAAGGGTGTTAGGGCAGCTAAGATGCTTCCACATGTGATTTGGTGGAAGTGGGAGACTAGGAATTGTTGTACAAGTGGCGTTCTTTGGAATCTCTTCCCAACTTGAGTTGGCATGAGTCTCTTGGAAGGAATTCGACCCATGGAGGACATTAGAAGTTTATAAATGTCAATAATAAAGAATGAAACCAGCTTTTGATCATTTGTAGAATTTGCAATTGCATTTGTGAAGAGGGAGAGCTAGTGGATGACTAGTTTCTTGCCTTAGCCAATTTCGAGGGTGAAAGATTCCCATCCAAGTTGGTAATTGGAAAGGCCATTCAGACCTTTCATTTGGATCTTTAATGGAGTCTTTATTTGCAGGTGTAAGCTACAGGGCAGCTCATGGTTTCTTCTATTGCAGCTCACTCCTTCAACCATTTCCGGTTTTGATGGCATATTCTTGATCCTTGAGGGAGGGCGTTTTTGGTGAGCTATTGTACTCTTTGGGAAAGCTTTTAATGCCCCATTTATTTTGTAATATGAATTAAATACTCTGTTCTTCATCTCCAAAAAGTTTCAGGTCGAAATTCCAAGTAGAAATGTATAAATCTCATTTTTAATGGAAGAACAATGCCATTTCCCCACTACCTTGTTGTGAACCAATGTATTGATGATGATTTCGAATGAATGGATGATTCTATGATGAATTTGTGATTAATGGATTTCCATGGATGTATTTTACAAGTTTCATGTACTGTACTTGAGCATTTGAAGTATTTTTACTTAGTTTAATTGCACTGGGAGAAGAAATAGTGCCATTTCCCCAAGGGTCGAATTGGTGATTTTTGCAGTTGAATGGGAGAGGGTTGGAACAGATATAATAATCAATTAATGGTGCACATGAGACATTAATAAAATCCTTAATACATTCCCTACCTCTGTTCAGAAATTTGAGTGGCTTTGGAGGCATTTGGGAAGCCATTTTCAATACTTACCCCAGGGGGATTTGAACCCCAAATTACTAGTAAAATTGCATACTTGGTCCAGAATCTTAAGAGAGTTTGCAGAGGTATTTTGGTGGCCATATATCATCCCTGAACATCATATTCAAGTCTTAATATCATTCATACACCTTTCTTGAATATTTGAAGGCATTTGGAGTCAATTCGAGACATAGAGACCAATACTAGTCAAAGGCGAATTACTAGTAAAGTTCCCTACATTGGCCAGAATTGAAAGAGTATTTGCAGAAGTATTTTAAAGGTCCAAAGGCATCCTTAAAACACATATTTATGTTCTAATCTCATTCATATACCTTCTCAGAAGATTTTAAATCATTTGGGGCAAATTTGGGACCTAGAGATCAAAACTAGTCAAAGGTCGAACAAGGGAAAAAAAGTGGAAAATTGCAATTTTAATAAAATTCCTAATAAGGGTCATTACAGTGGTATCAGAGCATGGTCTTGGCACCTGATGTGGTAGAACATTAATGAATACCAGGAGTCAAATAAATAAGCCACCACCCTTAGAAACTGAAACTGGATGTACTTTGGTGAAAGGGAAGAAGTAGGAGAAGAAGTGCATTCATTGGTCACCATGAGTAAGGATGAGAAAGGAACCTTAAATGAGAATGAGGAGTTTAGGAAATTACTTGAACCATCCTTTGAAGACAAGTGGAGACAATACTTTCAAGAGTTCAGATTGTTGCTTAGTGGAATTGGAAGCAACTCGGAAAAAGTAATGAGCAATGGTTCTCTTTTCAAGGAAAAGGATGAAACAATTTATGCCACAAAAGAGGAACCTAATGTAATTGTGGAACATGAGGTACATGTTGATATGCAGGTTCTTGAAGATACTACACTAAAACAAGAAGAAGGACAAGCACTTGTCCTTGTTCAAAGGGATTATGAGTTGCCTCATGGAGAGAGTTGCAAAGCCTTGGAAGAGGTACATGATCTCACAATAGTTGGACCAACCAATTATGGAGAAGATGAATTAAATATTTCAATGGGTAAGAGTTGTAAAGAATTAAAGTTGGTTCATAATTCCTCACCCCACACTTCTTTTCCAGCCACATCACTTTGGGATGAAAATTGGGTGAAAGGTTTTTTCCTAGTGGTGCCACATGGGGGGTATGAAACTCCTACCTCTCCTTTTGATGATGACATGAATAGAGCACCTCATTATTTAGAATTGCAGCAGCATATTGCTTTAACTTATGATGATACATATCCTCATGGATGTATGGATGAGACTTCTTTGAGTCCTTTGAATTCTCCTTGTTTTTCCTGCTCATTATTTGGTTCAGATTTTAGTGGAGATTCTTCATTCACTTCTTGGATGAAAGAATGCATGGATGAATATTTTGATGCATATCACATTCTCTTGGAGCAGCACTATTGGACATGGGATCCTCACCTATGTCATTGGAGCAGATTTGATGGGTCACTTGAAGATTGTATGCACTTGGAAAATGGTGGTCTACATGCTTGGAGGTATAAGCACTTTCATGACTCTTTGATGAAGCATCTCCTTTATGTACATTTTCATTATGTTGTTATGTACTTTGATGATATATATTTTGTACTCATGATGTTTGGAAGAATGCATACAAGAAAATGGGATCCAGGAATCCTCTTATCTGATGGTATGGGTTGGAGAGCACTTTTAATTGTTGGGGTGCAATACAAGCAATGGGACCCTGGAATAATTTTTATCTCATTGGTTTCATATTTTTTGGGGAAGCAAGCAGTATGGGAGATGGATTCCCCACTTAATAAAGTGATTTTAATCAGAGTAGTGAGAGTAGTGCAGCAGCAAGCATGGTGGTTCCTCTCTAAAATCTTCATGGAAACTCAAAGACTCAAGGTTGGGCAATTGAATGGCAACTTCAAAGAATTATACAGAAAGCAGGTTCTTCAACACCCACATTTAAAATTGCTTGAGGACAAGCAATATTGGGAAGGGAGGATTTGTCATGTCCCAAATTTGGTATTGGGTCACAATGGCCTAATCACATTGGCTCTATTCATTAGAGTTTGTCAAATTGATGCTAAAGGTCAAATAATTGCCAAGGAGGAAAATTACTAGTTTCCTAGGTTTGGGGTGGAAGCTTTGGGATTTGGAATAATGGGGATAATAAATGATGTTTGAACATTAGAATGGAATAAATATTTAATAAAGGAGATAAATAAATATATACAAGTGAAAATCAAAGTGGCATTTCATGATGAAGACACATGGAGGAAGTGGGACCCACATATGGCTAGATTTCCCCACTACATTTGGCATCATTCTCTCACCAATTCGAATTCAAGGTGAATGGTAACATACTTTGGGGAGTCCAAAAGGTATTATTCATTGCATGACTCATCCAAGGTCGAAATATAGAGGAAGAGTAACTCCCATGGAAGAGGAAGAGGCAATTTGGAGCTAGTGAGACACTTGGGCTAGATTCCCTAGCTCTATGACAACAATGATGAAGATGCTATGACACCTATGACACAAATCAGACCTGAAGGATGACATATGACATATATGACATGTCAGGGCTAAAAATAGACTCCAAGAGGGCGCTCAAGGGTGTTAGGGCAGCTAAGATGCTTCCACATGTGATTTGGTGGAAGTGGGAGACTAGGAATTGTTGTACAAGTGGCGTTCTTTGGAATCTCTTCCCAACTTGAGTTGGCATGAGTCTCTTGGAAGGAATTCGACCCATGGAGGACATTAGAAGTTTATAAATGTCAATAATAAAGAATGAAACCAGCTTTTGATCATTTGTAGAATTTGCAATTGCATTTGTGAAGAGGGAGAGCTAGTGGATGACTAGTTTCTTGCCTTAGCCAATTTCGAGGGTGAAAGATTCCCATCCAAGTTGGTAATTGGAAAGGCCATTCAGACCTTTCATTTGGATCTTTAATGGAGTCTTTATTTGCAGGTGTAAGCTACAGGGCAGCTCATGGTTTCTTCTATTGCAGCTCACTCCTTCAACCATTTCCGGTTTTGATGGCATATTCTTGATCCTTGAGGGAGGGCGTTTTTGGTGAGCTATTGTACTCTTTGGGAAAGCTTTTAATGCCCCATTTATTTTGTAATATGAATTAAATACTCTGTTCTTCATCTCCAAAAAGTTTCAGGTCGAAATTCCAAGTAGAAATGTATAAATCTCATTTTTAATGGAAGAACAATGCCATTTCCCCACTACCTTGTTGTGAACCAATGTATTGATGATGATTTCGAATGAATGGATGATTCTATGATGAATTTGTGATTAATGGATTTCCATGGATGTATTTTACAAGTTTCATGTACTGTACTTGAGCATTTGAAGTATTTTTACTTAGTTTAATTGCACTGGGAGAAGAAATAGTGCCATTTCCCCAAGGGTCGAATTGGTGATTTTTGCAGTTGAATGGGAGAGGGTTGGAACAGATATAATAATCAATTAATGGTGCACATGAGACATTAATAAAATCCTTAATACATTCCCTACCTCTGTTCAGAAATTTGAGTGGCTTTGGAGGCATTTGGGAAGCCATTTTCAATACTTACCCCAGGGGGATTTGAACCCCAAATTACTAGTAAAATTGCATACTTGGTCCAGAATCTTAAGAGAGTTTGCAGAGGTATTTTGGTGGCCATATATCATCCCTGAACATCATATTCAAGTCTTAATATCATTCATACACCTTTCTTGAATATTTGAAGGCATTTGGAGTCAATTCGAGACATAGAGACCAATACTAGTCAAAGGCGAATTACTAGTAAAGTTCCCTACATTGGCCAGAATTGAAAGAGTATTTGCAGAAGTATTTTAAAGGTCCAAAGGCATCCTTAAAACACATATTTATGTTCTAATCTCATTCATATACCTTCTCAGAAGATTTTAAATCATTTGGGGCAAATTTGGGACCTAGAGATCAAAACTAGTCAAAGGTCGAACAAGGGAAAAAAAGTGGAAAATTGCAATTTTAATAAAATTCCTAATAAGGGTCATTACATTCTTATAGGTTGCCATTTGACTTTTAATATATTTTTTGCAATATAAATTTACAAATTTTAATGTTTATTATGTTCAGAAACAAGATATAAATTTAGGTACAAATGGAATATGCATGAAACACGATATACATTTAGGTACAAAATGGAATATGTAGGGTTGAGACTTGAATGTGCATATAATTGGAAAAACAAGGAAGATTTGGGAAGATAAAAGTTAAAATATAAAAACACTATCCAATTACTTTATTATCAATGATTATTTGTGTAATAATATAAACCGAATAAACGGCTACTCATTGGTTTTAGCTTTAGCTTTGTGTAATAAATTTCGTTAACGTGTCACTCATTTATTCAACATTATGTAATGTTATTGTTTATTATTAATTTTGATGGATAAAATTATGATCGTTGTCATTTTGATCGTCAAATATGATTTATTTTAAACTTTATCTCAAATAAAATGAAATAAACGAAAGACTAAAACGTTTATATATATTTATAACAAGTTTTCAAAAAATTAAAATAGCTATTACACAGCAGCAATAGCTAGTTTTTCCAGAGCAAGCACGTTGCTCAAAATCGAATCTACAGTGCACTTTCACCTTACTGGATCTGAATGTAATAGAGCATCGAACGTGATACCTTGCGTTAATTAACATATTTCTCTCCGGCACAGCCTACATTTATGGAGAAATATGTTAATTTACAATATCCAACCAAAATGTAATGCTCTGCCATCAAAAGATACAAAGCAATATATTAGTATTTTTCTAGAAAGCAAGGCATTGTTCTAGAAAATGCACAGATAATTACCATACCTGTGATGCACATGCCAAGGC